>CM028129.1:588810500-590020000 GCA_016271365.2 Neoceratodus forsteri | reverse complement strand
AATATATTTTCTACTATAAAATCAGGACGTGTAGTATTTTTCATGTTTTTTTGCAGGACGCAGCTGCCCAAATCAGGACTGTCCTGCGAAAATCAGGACAGGTGGTAACCCTAGATGAAAGATCACCATTAGCAAGGCACTTTCCAGATTACCTACACCAGATCTCATCTTTAAAATTCATGGGAATTAAGAAAGTATCTGAACCCAAAAGAGGAGAGGTTGGGACCATTTACTGTTAAGACGAGGGTCCCCATATTCAAAGGAGATGCGCAGTGCATCTCGGCGGAAAAGGGAGCTGTGCTGTGCAACTCCAACAATGCGCCACAGTGCGATATTCAAAAGTGCAGGATGCGCCAGCTACAAGGCAATGGGCCAGGGTGCGTACCAATGAATGCTGTGCAGGTGGAGGGGGCTTTCTCATGCATATGCCACACTGTGGCATATTCATTGGGAATGCACCCTTTGCAGTCCAGAACTGCGCAGCCTACAGTTAGGCCAAGAAAAGCTGGCCTGATCCAGCCAGCCAGCCACCCACAGGTGGGCATCAGAAGTGCACACAAGTGCACTGCTGCCTGCCAGTCCTGGCAGTCAAGTGCCAACCCTGCAGCCCCATTCCCTGATGCCCATGAACAGTACTGAAAGTCCTTATTTACGTAATGTAGTGGACCCCCACTACATGCCCCATGTCCCGATCCACAAGTGCCATTAGAGGAACCCTGTTTTCCATAGTGTAGTGGACCTCCCATCCCAAGCCCAGATCCCTGAACCCTAATCGCGAATCACAGAACCCAGTCCATGATCGCATGTCAAATAATACTGTCAAACAATCCTGCATTGCACTGTTTCCACAATGTAAGGCCCCCCACCCTGGTAGACAGGACACCCCCTGGACCACTCGTGCTGGCGACTGGTACAGCCCTCCGCTCTCCAACACAGCCAGCTGCTGACTGAACAATCCAGGAACTGTACTGTCCAGAATATGTACTCAACCAAAGAGCGTGTATTCCGAACAGTATCATTCCTGCACTGTTCAGTCCGTGGCTGGCTGTGGTGGTGAGTGGAGGACTCTGCCAGTCACTGGCATGGGTGGTGCGAGGGTAGGGGTGCGACAAGAGGGCCCTTTCTACTGGGGTGGGGAGAAGGGGGGTCCCTACGCTATGGAAACAGTGTGAAGCAGGATTGTCGTTTGAAAGTATTATTCATTATGTGATTATGGACCAGGGTCTGTGATTCATGATTGGGGTTCAGGGATTGGGGCTTGAGGTGGGGGTACCCTACACTACGGGAATGGGGGGATTTAATTTAATGCCACAAACCCACCAGGGATTAGTGTATGGGTCATGTCGCAGAGAGGGATTGGGGCTGGGGCAGAGGGGCCACAGGACTACCAGGGCAGCACCCGGGGCTGCTACATGGACAACAACAGCGATCTGGGGTTGGGATGTGTGGGTCCCACTAGACTGCAAGGGCATCTACCAGGCTCTTCACATTGAACTACACTGGAGATCAGTGGATGGGAGGAGGGAGATAACTGGCCTTCACTGGGGGGTCTGTGCTGCTGTCTGCACCATACAGGGATCAGGGATGGGTGGAGGATGGACAGGCACACACCACACGGCACAGCGATGCTAATGGGCTCATAATGAGCATGCATGGTGCCTGTTTGGTCATGTGTGCCCAGTGAGCTCATTAGCATGTATAGGCTGAATATTGCCCTTGGGGTCATGGTGCATCCAGATATGAGCCATGCAGTTCCCATTGGCGGGCATCAGCCCTGTCCCTTGTTGGGCTGCACCGGACCAGGGGGCAACCATTCTGGGTGGCACATCCAGTGTCAGATATTCAAATAGTATGTGTGATATGCTGGACAGCGCATATTGTTTGAATATATCATTGGGGCTGGCCAGTGCATCTATTCTGTGTGGCACATCTTTGTGCCCATGCAACTGGCCAGCTGTGAATATGTACTCCCAGAAGCATGGTGGATTATCACATTATGAACATATACAAGAAGATATGGACTCAATGAAAATCTGATGTGGACCACTTGTGAATAACTTTTGGAATTTAATTACATGTGACAAATGGAAATGATATAACATATTAGATACTTGATGATACAGTCAATATACTTAAATTGTATGCATCCTTATGATTTTCTGTCTGAAACATATGACTTG
The DNA here is from genome assembly GCA_016271365.2 of Neoceratodus forsteri. Lineage (NCBI taxonomy): Eukaryota > Metazoa > Chordata > Ceratodontiformes > Ceratodontidae > Neoceratodus > Neoceratodus forsteri. The sequence continues at coordinate 590,017,820 of CM028129.1, read as the reverse complement.
ATGTTGAACTTTTTTTTTTTATTTAGTATGCTTTATCTTGTGTACCAGCAGCAGCTCAGCCCCCAGCGACTCCTGGTCCCCTTCCTCACCCCTGGGACTTAACTCCTTGCAGAAGATACCCCCTAGATTGTCTCCCCAGGATGGAGCCACCTCACCAGCACAAACCTGTGATGATGAGTGAAGGGTGCCGGCAGGGGTGCCTACCAGCATTGTCTCCCTGGCTTACCCCCAAGGGAGGTGTGCGGAGATGGCCGGATACAGCAGATGATGGGATAGGTCATTTTTTGGGAGTGCCATGGTGGGCAATCAGGGCTGGGGAAAGTGTGGCATTATAGATGGGGGCTAAATGTCCCCCTTGGGAGGCGTGGTGTACAATGATGCAGTGATGTCAAAGGTCAGCATCCAGTATGCCTCCTCAGTGATTTTGGGTGCCGGTTACAGTGCAACACCTGGCCTCTGCCAGGGGTCTGTACTGTGCCAGACAATGGACCCCTCCTCCACCGAGATGGAGAGCTGTGCCTTGGAAACTCAGTCCTTCTCCCCCTGGCCAGCCCTCTGACTCCCAGGTCCATTCCTGAACTTGGGATGTCAGCGTCACAGGCGGACGCCTTGCTGCTGCACCGGCAGATGATATTGAACTTCTTATTTTTCAGTTGTTTAGTTCAGTATATACCAATGCACTAGATCCATTAGGATAAATTAATCCTAATTCAGATAAGGTAAGAAGTTTGCTTTTTTTAAATAATTTGACATAGTATTTATTTGATAGAAAATTTCAGAATGACAGTCCATTTTATATGTGTTTCTTAACAATTTTTAAGTAGGCAGAATATTATTTGCAAGTTCTGAGGATCTACATTCGGTATAAACAAGTGCACACAGGACTCACAAGCACAATCCATTCTTTCCCTTATGTCTCCCCTTCACTACATTTCACCAATATCATCCTTTATAAGTACAGCACTATGGTACGTAAGTTGAAAATTTCCTTATTACTGAACTGGATACCAAGTTTAAGGTTTTAACACCATGTTGAGATACTGTATATAGTTTCATAGGTCCTGATCCCAGCCTTTTCAAATGTAAATTATAAAGGCAAATGAATTTATTAGATGGGTAAATTAAAACTACACTATCCCAGTAACATAAAGTAACATCCCAGACACTGTCAGAAAGTTGTAAACCATTGATGGAGAATAATCATTACTTTGGAAAGTTTACACAATGCAACATTATGAGAATCTTATTTTTCAGTCGTTTAGTTCAGTATATGCCATTACCTCAGTGCTTGCACACAGAGGTCCTTTGTCTTTATTATGAGAATCTTCTGCTTACAATAATGCTGCTTTTTAAAGACGCACACTGGAATATTGAGGTCAGCTCTGAAAACCCTCGCTTCAATTATTTGATCACTAAGTAATCCTCAGACCGACTAGTTAACCAACATGGTCTCAATTCAGATGTCCCTAAGACAGAAAACTTATCTTCTGGAAAAAGTAACAGAAGAGGGGTCAAAATGGTACTCTCATTTCGGAGAGAGTGTGGTTTCCTTAGTGACCAGGTGGTAGGAGTATGTCATTAGTGACGTAATCGCTCTACTCTTAGTGTGATAACCTGCAGCCTGGCCCCTTCTGCACCTGAAGACATAGGTAACACGCATGGTACCTTAGTGTTCTCTATAATGGCATCAGAGAAGGTAACATTGTGTTGGCAAACACAGTTAAATATGAAATAAAGTATGGAGTAGTGTGTGTTATGAGAATTTAATGCACACCGGAGGTGTGGGATGCTACCTTCGCCCTCGGAGTTTATCAAAACATCCCACATGGACGGTGTGCATTGAATTCTCATAACATACACTACACATACTTTATTTTATATAATATCTGGCAAGAAATTGTTTCCAGACAGATTTCTGTGTCCAGCTGTAGCAATGGGAAAGAAGCCATTATAGTATGTTGTGCCGGCTCCCTATCTGTGTTACTGAGGAGCTGCCACAAAAAGACTCCTCACATTCTTTTGATCTTTTTTGGTATCTAGCTGGTTGATCCTACCCTTATTTTTTTTTTCTTTCAAAAAAGCCATATCTGGTTGATCCTGCTCTTTGCCAGCATCAGGAGTCTTGTGGCAGCTCCTCGCTAATGGAGATATGGAGCCTCCATCTTACTGGAACTGTTCAGCCCTCCCACACACAGAAGGACAGCCAGTGAGGGAGTGTTGAGTTTTGATAGACTGAGTGTGTGCTCTCCATAATAATTTATTTATTTTATTATGTATTTATTTAAAAGTGATTTTCCAGGAAAGACATACTGAGCTGTAAAGCTCGTTTCCAGATGCGTCCTGGGGGAATGGGTAAGGGATGAGTACAAACAAGTAAATGTAAAGAAATACAATACTACACAGTATGTACAATAATATACTTTAGCAAATATGCTAGCAGTGATAATACAGGTACAAACAGACATCAGGTAAAAACATCAGACGTGAGAAGTACTAGGCACTCAACAGATCATATCATCAGGAATATATATATATATATATATATATATATAGGACAGAGTAGGCAAGTTGAAGAGAGACAGACAGAGACAAGAGGGGAGACAAAAAAGTATGGGATGGAGAGGAAGAGCAAAAAGAGAACAGCTTTGGGAAGTAGGGTGGATGAAAGAGTAAGTAAGGGGGTAGGGTGGATGAAAGAGGGTATAGTAGAACAGGATAATAGCAGAGGTAGGGGTGGAAAGGGAGACTGATGGAGAAGTAGGTGAGAGAGAAGGAAGTATGGGAGAGGGAGTGGAGGAAGTGGTGGCGGTGGAAGGTGGAGAGCTGGGATGAGAAGTAACGTGGTAAGTACAGAAGTAGGGGTAAAGGGGTGACGGTCATCATGCTAAGGGCATTTGCTGGAGGGGGCAGTGTGGCTTAGGAGCTGGGAGAGGAGAAAGAGCGTTTAGAGGTGGCAGAGTTAACTGTAAGAGGAAGGGAGTTCCCATGTGTTATTACAGAAAATAACTTGTTAATTCCATTGAAAACATTTCTTGTCAGTTATTATAATGTAGTAACTGGTTGGTGTTTTTTCTCTAAGGAGAAGTAAGTTATAATTCAATGTTATAACCAGTGGGTTATAACAGCGAACACGTGCCAGCTTCTCCTCTGCCCGGCTTGTGCTGACTCACACAACACTGAAACCAGCTCTCAATCCGACCAAACTGAAACTCCTCACAGTAATTCTACAACTGAAAAAAAAATGCTTTCAGGCCCCTTTAAAAGCACAGAACAGTGAAATCTTCACTCACTAACCTTGCCTCTGCTTCATGGACTTTTTGGTATGGGGGGCATACATTTCAGATAATCCCTAGCTCAGCCTCCCTCTCTCTCTCCACAGAAACCTGACTGCATACCCTCTGACCTCAGCAGCTTATTAGAATATTCTCAAGGCAAAGGCGACCGGGGGGATCCAAAGAAAAAAATTCAAATAGAAAAAAAAAGACAAGTTACTGTTTATAGGACTAAAGTTGATTTTATGAACTTTCTTCTTATTTGCAGCAGTTACAGTTTTCTTTGTAAATGATTTTATCAGCTGCCATTTTCACACAAAGTAGCTCTGTCCTATGAATCCTATGAATGAAGCAAATATATAACTTACTAAAATCTAATTTACTTTCTGTGTTTCATTAACTGTTTGTTTAATTTTTTTTTAAATGTTTTAAAGCTATCGCATGTGGAATTCAATAAAATTCTCTACCAACCCCCCTATTCCACAGACATTTCTTTTGTCATGTTAGAGAAAAAACACCACCCAGCAATTACATAAAACAATACATAGGGGTAGTCAAAATCAAATTTAATGTACACCCTTCATGTGGGATGCTTCACCCTCGGGGTTTATGTAGCATTGAACACCTCAGGTGTGCATTAAATTCTCATTATGAACTCCCCCCCCATATTATTCTATATGTAATAACTGCAGGGTATAACGGCGAACACGTGCCAGCTTCCCTCTGCCCTGCTCATGCTTACTCACTCAGCGAACTCTCGTAATAGCTGTCAAACGACAATGGAGAAACAGTCTGGCGAAATACCCGTGACTAAAAAATATTCACAGACCTGTTCACAGAGCTAAAAGCAACAAAATAAAAATCCCTAACTTTCAGCAGCAGTATCGGGCAGTTGACGCTCTTACTCTTACAGACCCAGCTTCTGCTCTGCCCAACTCGAACTTGATCACTCAGGTTGCTGTCACAAAAGCAGCAATCAATTGCTGGTATTTCCTGGATGTAGGAAGGCTAAACCATACCCACTCTCCAAAAAAAAAAAAAAACACACACACACACACACACACAAAAATACTGCTCCAAATGCTCTTTAGTTGAGATTTTTTTCAGGTCCGGTTTCTCATTGTCATGGAGATATGCCAATGAGCTGCAGAGTTACTGAACCTCATTTACATATTGCCATGACAATGATCACTCAAACCTAAACAAAATCTTCAAAATATGAAGTGAAAACAATTGACGGGGAAATTTTAAAACAAGTTTTCACAAGTATTTCAACCCCCCTTGATAACAGCTATGTATTGTCTGTTGTTGTGTGAAACGTTGTAATACGAAAAAAGCAGACACAAGATTTTACTAAAAAAAACATTTCTTTCAAGAAAGTTGGTATGGAAAAAAAAGTCGCCCAGCAATTACATAAAACAATAAATGGGGGAGGGAGGAGAATGCATAATCAGTATTTAATGTGGACCCTCTGTGTGGCATGCTTTGATAAACTCCTCGGGTGTTTATGTAGCATCCTACACCTCGGGTGTGCATTAAATAATCATTATGCACTCCTCCCCATGTATTATTGTATATGAAATAAGCCTTCTTTTTAACCGCTACTTAACAGTACCTTACATTACGGGGGAAAGGGTAAGCAAAACTTTACAAAATGAATCATTCATGTTTTACATCTTAATGTGAAAGCTGCAATATGGACTATAGAAACTTAAATACTTTAGAAACAAGACACAAAAACACACAGAATGATCAACAAAGTGACCCTAGGTAAGATTATGAATTTAATTTTTTTTTCCTCTAATTGTTTAACCAGGTGAGACACACTAAGCTGAACGCTTGTTTACAGGTGCAACCTGGGAGCACAGGGAAGTTAAGTGACTTGCTCAGGATCACACAGTATGCAAGTGGGGGCTGTGGGATTCAAACCCAGGTCTTCAGATTTGCAGCTTAGAGCCTTAAACCACTGCGCTATACTGCCTCCCATTTTAAATAATACACTGTTGATATAATACAGAGACAACATTTTGGCACTAGGAATTAAACGTAAACTTCTTGCTGCCCTAAAAACTAACAAATCTGCTGGCCCAGACAGGCTCATCCCCAAGTTCCTCAGGCTTCCCACTTCCCAAAGAGCATTTTCCATTACCAAACTCCTATATTTATCCTTCTCTTCAGGCAAAGTTTCTGATTTCTGGAAAACATCTACTGTTGGCCCAGTCCACAAGAACAGCAAGACGACATCCCTTGAGAACTACCACCCAATCTGTCTTCTCTCAGCTCTAGCCAAGCTGCAAAAGAAAACAGTACATAGTCAATTACTGCACCAGTACGACCTTGTCTGTCACGAGCAACATGGCTTCCGAAAAGGACATAGTACTAGCACTGCCCTGATTGAGTTCACTGATGCCATCTATCATGCAATGGACAAGGGAACTGGAACAGTGTTTGTGGACCTGACCAAGACTTTTGAACCGGTCAGTCACAAAGTATTAACTTCCAAGCTACTCGAAATCAATCTTGGATCCCCCACTCTTGCTTGGTTTGACAACTACCTGGGCCACAGGAAACAAGCCATCGAAATTGGAAATGCTCTATCTGGAGTAAACACTATCATTGATGATGTCCCCCAAGACTCTAAGTTGGGCCCACTTCTCTTTTCCATATTCATAAATAGCCTGCCCATAGTCTGTAAACCTGTGCATACTCTCCTTTACACAGACAAAGCTGTTCTTTACACCCTCAGCGATGATATTGGCAAAATCAACCACTCAGCAATAGCTTCTCAAGGCTGCAGGAGTGGTTCGCTCAGGAGAAAATGGTCTTAAACCTCCTGAAACCTCAGTCTATGCTATTTGGGATCAGACACAACATAAACAAATTATCCACATACATAAAGAGTTGCTCAGTGCCCGTACTGGTGAACAATCACTCCACTGCTAGGATACCCCCAGGGGTGTTACTTACTCTGTAACTTGTTTGTTAATAAATGATTTTTTAATGTATCCCAGCAGTGGAGTGATTGTTCACCAGTACGGGCAGTGAGCAACTCTTTGTGTCTGTGAATGTAGTTTTTTCTACTACGGCTCCATCCACTGACTCCGTTCTTGAGCCGCCTGAAGTGTTTCCATTGTAAACAAATTATCCTCTGTTTCACAACAATGCACACAATGGCACTTCTCTTGAAAAAAACATCTCCTTTAATTATCTCAGCGTGTACCTTGATCCCACCGTGCCTTTCAAAACCCATCTCCAGCATTCCTCCACCCTTCTTCAACAGAAGTTGGGCTCACTATACAGAGTTCTCCAGTTCCTATCACCTGTTACTAGGACCCAAATAGCACAAGAAAATCTTCTGCCTTCATTAGATTATGGCTTGGTTGTCATCAACACTGTTAACAAATAAGTACTACAAAAGAAGTATACCTTATATCACAAAATTGCCAAATTTGCTTCTGGTAGTGGCTTCAATGCCCACCACTGTCTCGTGCTAAATTCCCTAAACTGGCTACTCCCGACCTTAAAGCAAATCTAACCCTTGCTATGCTCATTAAAAAAAAACTTGCTACCAGGCACCCCTTACTACCTAGCTAACCAGATCTCACTTGTTGACCTGTCTGCATCCCGCTCTGTCTCACAAACAATATTGCAGTTCCTATATTTCGTACTAACATGGGACAATGCTCCTTTAGTTACAGAGCTGCCTCAGTATGGAACTCCATACCCTCTCCTATCAAAAAAACCCTACACTGTCAGCCTTTACTAAGCTTTTGAAATTTCATTATGCCTCATCCTGTGTCTGTAACTGCTTCCGCTAATCCTCTGTCTTCCTATCCCTATCCCTCCCCTTGAACTTACCTGCCCAAACATTAGGCACTATGCACGAAGGAGTGTAAGGTATGCACCAAAGGTGCTTACCCTGCCAACATAGCTCTGCACCCGTGGACAGGTGTGCACCAACTTGTATTCACTAACGGCCTCCACCTGTCCAAGGCTCTGCCCCACACTGGTGTGCAGAACTGCACAGGGTGGCCAGGGGCGGAGATGTGGACCCAGGTGGCTATCCACTGGGATGCCCATCCTGGGTCCCAGACTGGATCCCTTGCTCTGTAAGGCATGGGTCCAGGTGCATGAACAGCACTTACGGTGCCCAGACCCATGCAGCAATGCCCCCATATCCAGCAATATGCACTAATGACCCCACCTCCCATCACACAGCAAGGCCATGGCCCTGGCAGGGTGCAGTCACCCCCCATGCATGCACACACAATTGCTGTGCCCTGTACCAGTTGCGACCCCACCCTTACACATCTGTGCCCCACTCCAGTATGGCAACTGCATCTCTCCCACTCACAATACTTGTCTGCCCCAGTCCTGGGGGGTACATGTAAACTCTCCATCCCACTACACACATGTTCCCATGCTGCCTGGTGATTTACATGACTCCCCCCCCCCTGCACACACAGAAGTTCCCCTGCATCAGGAACCCAACCCCATCCTGGTACCCTGCTGAACCATTGGGGCCCAGGGACTCTAACCCCTCCTTGGCACGGCACGACACTTCACCTCAGTCCCGTACCCTCCGGTTGGTGCCGTGGCTTGGGATGGCCAATGGCACAGCCCTCCTCACACCACCTAAGCTGCTGGCCATCCAAGTGATGCTGGGAGTGCAATGCCTATAAATAGGAGCATGCTCCCAACATCACCTGGATGGCTAGCAGCCAAGGAGGTGTGTGGAGGGCTGTGCCGGTGGCTGTTCCTGGCCATGGCACTGATGGACAGGTACCAGGGATGGGGTGGGGCAATGTCAGTGCTGCAGGGGTGGGGACCACTGTCCACTGATGCTAAGGTGGGGATGTAGGATTGGGGCTTGGGGGGTGGTTGGGTGTTGTAGGACCCAGGAGGGCTCCCACACATGGATGATCTGGTGGGGGCTGGGGTGGTGGTGGTGTTGGCGATGTTCCTGGGATGTGGCACAGCTGTGCTCTGTGGGGTAGGCGGGGCATGGCTCTGGGGTGGCCACCCGGGGGCAGTATCTCATATGAAGTGGGGACACCATGTGTGTGTGTGTGGGGGTGCTGTCCACACATTGGGGAGGGAGTAGCCATGTGTGTAATGGCCTGCCTTACTGTTGCTGGGGCCACTCTTTGGGCAGGGCTGGGTGCATAGTGTGGTTACAGCAGGGTCCCCCTTGGAGTAACCTGCACCTGCTCTACACCCCCCCCGTGCACAGTACTACACACCTTAGTGAATGGCACATTGTGCTGGCACACCCCTGGAACACCCCCAGCTCATTGCTGTCCTCACAGCTGGGGGATATGGTGCATTACTCAATTGTGCCCCCTTCATGCATGTGGCAGGTGCCCCGCGCCGTGTCAGGTACGTGAAACGATGCCCATGTGTCAGGTTTCTGTGGTGAGTAGGCATCATGCATAGGGCCCATCATGTACACTTGCATGTTTATCACCCCAGCTATCATACTACCTATGTGTACTACTACCCATATTCACCACCCCATTACTTTTATATAATGCTAATCCCTACCTCCCTCTCCCTGTCACTCCCTGCTTTTAACTGCCCAAACTCCATGCACATGTGCTTGTTTATCACCCCAGCCCTCATACCCCCTAGTTGTACTACTATCCCAGTATGTGTACTACTACTCCTTTTTACTCTTGCTAGAGACTGCAATTTTTCTTTCTCTGCCCACTCCCCTTTTTATATTTTTCTTGCATATGCTCTCTTAACTCCTGTTGATGTTTACAAATTTCTGTAATGGATATCTTCAATTATTACTGCTCATTTCATCAGTCACTGTCTGTGCTATCGCACCCAGGTCATGCTTGAAGAAGGCACTCATTGCCAGCACACTCACCTTTTCAAGAAAGTTTAACAAATAAATTAATTTGAAGCTAAAATGTCTCTAGATATTGTGAGTACTAACAGAAACTTTAAGTACTTAAAACCCCCTATTTCCTAACTATAGAAAGCAGACAAAGCACAAGCAAGTCATAGACACAGTAACCAAAGTGTCATTTGGTAAGATTCTAAAATTCAGAATTATTTGAGGGTATAATAAAAATGAAGTACCTTGAACATTTATAATTAATATATAACACTGGGCTTTCCAGGTAGTAAAGGAGTGTTTTCTTTTTAACCCCAAGTCTCAGAGAAGAATAAAAACCAAAGTGAATATTGAATGATGAATAAGAATATTTTAAGAGCTAACAAGGTTTAATATGGCAGATTTGCAAGATTAATAAATATGGCAGATTTGCATAATTAATAACAATTTATAAATAAGTACATTTATTTCTATATATTCACAATACACAGTTCAAATATGTTAGCTAATTTAAATACTTCTGTTTTCTTCATACAGCCCATATTTTGTTCTGATGAAGAAACACGATGATTTTGAAATGTTAACATTGTGAAAAATTGTAAGGGAGCATGTACAAATAGATGGTATTTTGAAGGAATAAAAATACTTGAAAAAATCCCATGAATTTTGACCAAGAAAATTACTGGGGAGAAAAGACTTTGAACCCATAGGTTTGAGTGCTTCAAGTTTTCTACAGACGTTTGCACTGGTTTCTTTGAAACACTCCACAATAGTCATATTTATTCTCATTTAAGAGATACAAATTTTGGAATAACTTATAAGGGAACCATGGGAAACAAACAATACATTTTCACACATTCAAACACCTTCAAGGTCCTGCTCACATTCCCTCAAAGCTGGAGATAGTGGCTACCAGGGCTTGGAGGGAGCCCTGTATGCTAGACAGGTCATCAACTACAGTTTGCAACTGGTGGCCCACTGTCCATAGAAATACTTGCACTTGGGACCTCTGCTGTGGTGCAGTGTCCTCCGCTGCCTTCTCCACTGTCATATCTTCATCCATGAGTGCATCCACTGGACTCATCTACACCTGTCTGGGGGTGGCTGTCACCTGCACGACGGGTTGGTGCAGCTGCACATCTGCATCCTTGATAGGGGACACCACCTCCACCACATTACTGGTGTCCAAAAACTGGTTCTTCAGTGTCCTTTACCCTGGCAACCGGCATTGCCCCCAGGGTCAGTGGGTGGCAGCTCTGCACCCTTAATGGTTCCAGTCTCCTGTTGCTGGGCATTGCTGTCCTGCACTGCAGTGTCTTTAACATCTGGTGCCTGGTGTACTCAGCATATGCTTTTGCATCCTGGTGCTTCTGCCAATGCATGGCCCTCTCCAGGGTGCAGAGATGTGGCATGACCTTCTGCTGTCCTCATGCAGCATGCTGACTTGCACCTGAAATGACAGAGGGAGACAGCATTACATAGAAACATAGAATTTGATGGCAGATAAGGACCACTTGGCCCACCTAGTCTGCCCATTTCCCTACCTAATAGATAAGCTGCAGATCCTAGTTAACCAACAGCCTACTTCCTCCTACCCCCCACTAGAATTGCCTTATGTCTCATACATTCTTGAATTCCCCCACTGTTTTTGACTCTACAGCTTCCTCAGGAAGGCTGTTCCATGCATCTACAACCCTCTCTGTGAAGAAATACTTCCTCACATTACCTCTGAGCCGTCCCCCCTCTATCTTCAAATTGTGCCCTCTTGTTCTTGCACATCTCTTTTTCTGAAAGATGCTACCCTCTTGGACTTTGTTGATTCCATTGAGGTATTTGAAAGTTACTATCATGTCCCCCCCTCCCTCCTTTCCTTAAGGCTATACATCTTTATCTCCTTTAATCTTTCTTCATATGTCTTCTGGTGCAGACCCTGCACCATTTTGGTTGCCCTTCTCTGGACAGCCTCCGTCCTGTCTATGTCTTTGCGGAGATTGGATCTCCAGAACTGTAGACAGTACTCCAGATGTGTTCTTACCAACTGTCTGTACAGAGGGCCAACAACTTCCTGTTTTCTACTGATGATGCTTCTCCCTATGCATCCCAGTATCCCCCCAGCCCTCCTTACTGCCTTCTCACATTGCTGGCCCACCTTTAGGTCATCTGATATGACTACCCCCAGGTCCCTTTCCATTTTTGTTTCTGTCAGTATCTCACCCCCCATTGTGTACTCTTTCCCTGGGTTTTTATTTCCCAGGTGCATTACTTTGTACTTCTTTGTGTTGAATCTAAGCTGCCATACATTTGACCATTCCTCCAACCTTGCCAAGTCCCTTTTCATCCTTTACATCCCACCTTGCGTATCAACGCTGTTGCAGATCTTTGTGTTGTCTGCAAAAAGATATACTTTACCTTCCAGTCCCTCTGCAATGTCACTTATAAAGAGATTAAAAAGGATTGGCCCCAGTACTGAACCCTGCAGTACCCCACTAGTAACCCCTCTTTCTTCACCATGGACTCCATTTACTATCGCCTGCTGTGTCCTGTTGTCCAGCCGGTGGTTTACCCAGGCTACCACCCCGGGACCCACTCCCAGGCTGGCTAATTTGTTTATTAATCTTTTGTGTGGAACTGTGTCAAATGCCCTGCTAAAGTCTAGGTAGGCCATGTCCACAGCCCCTCCCTGATCTACTGCTTTGGTCACCCAGTCAAAGAAATCAATTAGATTTGTTTGACATGACCTTCCTGCTGTGAAGCCTTGGGTTCTGTGCCCCACTGGCCTCTAGGTACTCAACAGTTCTTTCCTTCAGAAGTGATTCCATCATTTTTCCTACCACTGAGGTCAAACTGACAGGTCTGTAGTTTCCTGCCACTGTCTTGCTCCCACTTTTGTGAAGGAGAATCACATCCACCCTCCTCCAGTCCTCAGATACCACACCATCCTCCCATGATTTCTTAAAAAGGGTAGTCAGTGGTGTTACTAGTTCTTCCCTTAGTTCTTTTAGAATTCTGGGGTGAATCCCATCAGGCCCCATTGCTTTATCCACCTTCAGTTTTGAGTTCTTTCAGAACCCTTTTCTATGAAAGGACTAATATCAACCCCTCTATCCAGAGTGCTTCTATTGACTGGATTAGGTATCTCCCCCTGCTTTTCCACTGTGAATACTGAGCAGAAGTATTCATTCAGTATCTCTGCTTTTTCACTGTCGCTCTCTGCCCAACCACCTTTCTCTTTTTTAGCCTCAGTATCCCTGCCATAGTCTTTCTTTGCTCCCTAATGTACCTATAAAAAATGTTATCCCCCTTCTTAACTGAGTTGGCTATCTTTTCCTGGGTTTGGGTCTTTGCTGTTCTGACTGCCTTCCCTGCTTTCTTCTGCTTTAACTGGTACAGTTCTCTGTCCTGCTCCTTCTGTGTTTCCTTATACTTCCTGAATGCTATCTTTTTCTCCCTTACCTTCCCCACCACTTCTTTTGAGAACCATAGTGTTTTTTTCTTTCATTTTGATTTGTATATTTGCTTGACACAGAGGCTTGTTGCCTCTGTGATGGCGGTTTTGATGTTTCCCCATTGTTGTTCCACCCCACCTTCTTGCCTGTTTGCTAGTGCTTTTCTGAGGCACTCTCCCATTCTGACAAAATCAGCCCTCCTGAAGTCCAGTACCTTCACTTTTGTATGGCTTGACTCTACAGCTAAGTTTATCATGAACCACACTGTTTGTGGTCGCTTGTTCCCAGATGGCTGCCCACTTCAAGACTGAAGATCCTCTCTCCATCCCCATTTGAGAGTACCAGGTCTAAGATTGCTCCCTCCCGAGTAGGTTCCAAAACTAGCTGTCTGAGGCATGCCCCCTGTAGGGCATTGAGAATGGCCCTGCTCTTGGATGTGGCTGCAGCAAAGGTGCTCCAGTTAACATCTGGCATATTCAGCCCCCCATCAGCAATATCTCCCCTTTCTCTGCCATCCAAAGGATGCCTTCTATCATTTCCTTGTCCATTTCCTCCCCCTGAGAAGGGGGTCTGTATACAACCCCTATGCAGATTGTGGTGCCATTTCCAGTCTCCATGGTGACCCACAGTGCCTCCTCTCCTCCCTGTTTACCCTTTAGTTCTGTTGCTTTGATCTCTTCCCTTACATAAAGAGCTCCTCCTCTTCTTCCCTCCCTGTCCCTCCTGTAGATTGTGTACCCTGGTATGTTGACATCCCAGTCATGGTTCTCTGTGTATCATGTTTCTGTGACTGCCATGATATCCAGGCATCCCTCTTCTATCAATGGCTTTATTTCTTTTTGCCCCACCCCTGTCCTTACTGCCTTTGTCTTTTTCTTCATTTACCTCTGCCCTTCTACCTATCAAACACTCTATCTTGGTGTTTACCTCGCTAAGTACTCTGATTTTTTTGGGTGGGCAAGGATTTCCCTTTTCCTTTTCAGTGCCTCCCCCCTTGGCTAGTTTAAATGCTTGCAATGGTGCATTTAACCCTATCACTTAGGATCCTGGTCCCCCTCCTGGATAGATGCAGACCATCATGCCTGTATAGGCCTGCATTCCACCATAGAGGAACCATGCCCAGCCAGAGTGGCAAATGAATTGTGGAGAGGCACAACTGGAAGGATGCACCTCTGTTCCACCACCCTCACCCTCCTTGAGCCCACTGTGGTCCATCCACTCCTCTTTCTTGGCAACCTCTGAGGTAGTGGCAGTGGCATGGGTGGTCCCTGGGTGGGGGAGCAGGTTTCCCAAATCCTTGCCAAGTCATCATGGAGATGAACAACCTCCTCCCTCAGACCAGAGAGGTGCCTGCAAATAGGGCAGCAACCCAGTCTCCAGAATGTCTTCTGGAAGACTGCTGCTCCACAGCCAGTGTATTGCACCACTCCCACATGTCTGTGTCCCTTCCTGTTACAGATGCTTTTCTTTTTTTTGTTCTTGTTTTAGTGTGTGCAAGCTTGTGAGTGTCTCTACCCCTATTCAGTGTGCTGTGCCTTTAAGGATATGAACAGGTGTATGCTGTTAGCAGGTTTGTGGAAGTGACATCAGAACCACTGCTATAAATGAAGTTATGCACTTGGGGTGGGTGGGTAGAGGGCAGGGTGGGTGGGAGGAAACGATGCCATTCAGAAACAATCAACTACAACTCTGACCCTCCACCCTGGGGAGTGCCTTTCTTCCTTTCAATCACCTATTTCATAGAGGTTAAGTAACAGGTCTAGTCACAAATTATTACAAATATCTTCCAGATACAGTTCCTCCCTGGCAAATTAAAGTTAAACTAAGAAAAGTCAACCCCCAAAACAGAATCAATACTAGTTACTTACACAGGTCCAAAAAGTAATAATTCAATTCAGTGTAGTCTAGAAAATAACCTCCTTGATTTAAGGAAGTTTTGGCTGCTCTCTCTCTCTCTCTCTCTCTGTGTCTCAGCAGCATTAGTGTGTTGGTGTGGGCAGGCCCCTTGGGCAGCTGTGTCATGAGCATGGTACAGAGGTTCACCCAATGTCATCATAGGCCAGGCAAGCTATGCCATGGGGCCACACAATGGCCCTGCTGCTGTCCCATGGGCACCATGCCATGTCATGGAGATCTAAGTGTGGCAGAAGCAGGTCACACACCAGGACAAGGGCCGTAGTCCAGGTGCACCTGTAGAACCCTGAGGCAGGGATGGTGAACATCAGGTACAGTGGGTGTCTGTGTAGGCATAGGGCACAGGATACATAGGTAGGCACAGTGCCTGTCACAACAGCTAGTGTTATGGCACAGAGTGTTTGCTGGAATACCTCTTGCCATGCCTCAGCGGGGGCACACAGCAGGTAGCACATGAGCCCTATGGAACAGTGCTGTGGATAGGTTGGGGGCCCTGGTCATTGTGGAGGGGCTGCTGGTGCCCTACAGGCATGTCACTGGTGGTGTCAGGGGATGGTTGGTATCAGCTAACCCGCTGCCATGGGATGCTTGGATGGGGGTGGGTCTGGGCCTGGGAGGTTGCATGGTATGCTGGTGGAGGGGCAGGGCATCCTAGTCAGCACTTCTCAAATTAGGGAAACCTCCTGATTTTGACCACAAAATGCAGGGAGATTCTCACTGGGCTGTGATGTATATGCCTAACTGAATGTAGGGTGCTAGACAGGCATTCCTAACATGATTTAAGAACAGGGGAAACAGTCTGTTCCTGCATTCTGATAGGTTTAGAGACATGAACTGGTGCCAGAGAAAGTGGGGGGAATGTTAACTGACAGGCATACTCAGGGAGGCTCCTGGAATATAGGGAGGCATGGATGGTGGTTGGGAATTGTGTGCAAACTCTGGGATGTACTTGCACCATTGTGGCCCTTAAGAGTGGGATCCCCAGCTCACACACATGGCATGATGCCTATGTTGGGAGATGGTCCCCCATGGACCATGTGTCTCTGCGGTCTAGGGTGGGACAAAGGGGTCCACGGTGGGCCATGCCTTGAGCTATTGTGATATGTGTCTGGCAAAACATGGGGGGGCATGGTGGCAGTCAGTGGCTGGTACCTGTGACCAGCATGTTTTTTTTTACATGCTCTTTTTATCCCCTACCACCCACTCCTCTGGGTGGCCATTCCATCCCATCACTCTCCCATTCCACCGTCCTCTGCGCTTGCTGCCCAACTGACCCAGCATATGGGGCAACTGGGAGGGGAGATTGAAATACCTTATGCTGGGCAGCGAGAGTGCAGCTCTGGGGCTGTCCTGGCTTCATGGCGGGAGGTGGGCTGCTGTCATCTGGCCGACTTGGGTGGCAATTGTTTCTATTTTTTGCCCACCCACCCCACCCTGATTGGGTCTGAACTAGGTGGCAACCTGAGGCAGGGCATGTCTAGGCTTCATGTTGCCTTGCATGTCACCCAATCCACCTGTAGGTGCCGAGGCCCATCCCACCCCCTGGGAGGGAAGCATCTAATGGATGCTCTGGAATACCTCCCTGGTCTTGGGGCATGAGCCTGGGTCACTAGTGTGCCAATTGAACTCCTTCACTGGTCAGCATGGGGTTTTTGGCTGTTCAATGTAACTGCACTGTAGGTGCAGTGCCACACATATCCTGCCCTGTCCTGCTGGTGACCTCAGCTGTATTGGGATCCCTGGGCCACACACCCAGGCAATGGGGGCATGTTGAAATGGAGGCACTTGGTCCCCCAACTACTGGGCTGTGCCATGGCCATGTCTGTGGACCTGTAGGGCACCCCCTGGGTAGTACAGCAAGGGCACCATACTGCACCACTCCTCTGTCAGCCGTCATCACTGTGAAGGGGAGGAGCAATACTCACAAGGGACAGACTGCTATGCCGGCAGGCCCAACATATGTCTATGGCACTGGCCACAGCTTTTTAAGCTCCTAGGATATGCACTGAACCTGGATGAAGGACACACAAATGGAGTGCCATGGGTTCAGGGGGTGTGGATAGGGCCTGTGTACAGGCTGTCACCTATGTTTGGGATGGTATACATACATATACATTGGTGGTGTACAGTTTGCTGTATGGGATTGGCAGAAGAGCTGCCATATGCTGTGTGCATTACTGTACCCCACTGTGTGGCCAGTGGGCAGGGTGGCACTACAGACTTGGTGCCGGTACATTCAATGTACAGCACCACCAGTGTCTCCAGATGGCCACCCATTGCACCTAGCAGTCATGCTGCCTCCATGATATGTATGGGGTGCTACCTGTCACTCAGCCTACCCTGGTATTCATGGCAGTACCCTATGAGTGCCACCTTACCCTGTGGGCCGTGTCACATGTGTTGCCACCCACGGCCATCGCTGCCCTGCAGCATGGTGGCAGCAGTGCTGGGCCATGTGAGTACCACTCCTTTGTACAGGAGGCCTGTCATATGGCCTTTGACCAGTGACCATATTACCCACTGTAGCTAGACCCTTGCGGCCACCACTCTTGCATGGGCACATCATGTCCCATCTCAGCCTCCACTTTGTGACTTGTGTGGACCATACCATCTAGGTGCCACTGCCCATCTGGTGTGGTCTGTGTATTGGCCATCTGGAGTGTTTGCCCATGGCACACTTGGGGCCACCCCTTGTGCCCACCAACAATCACTATTGCCCTACTTGCACCACTGCATCCTGTTGTGGCACACACACACACGGTGGTGTTAGCCAGCTCCAGGCCTGTTACCTGGGGTGCACATCACACTGGTGTATGTCCTGGTGGTATGTTCCCACCCTGTGTTAGCCAGTGTTCCCCTCCCCTTTGCAGCCCTGCAACCCCCATGGCCATAATGTACAATCCACATATTTGTCTTGCATGTATAGGCCTGCAGTGCTGTGGCTCCATGGGCCATATGCCCGATCTAGTGCCAGTGGTGGCACTTAGTCCTACAGGTCCCTATCCCTGGGGGATATGCAGTGTACGTGCATCCCCATGAACTATTGCAGGACACACACCATGGTTATGCACATAGATACATATGTGATGAATGTATGGTGCATTTCCCCTCTGAATCACATACAGTGCACCTCAGACTTGCTCAGGGCTGATGGGCATGGCCAACAGATACTACACCTACATGGCGTATGCCCAGTGTGGTGCTGTTCCATATGTTGCATGGCATTATACCACATCAACTGCCCATGGACCACCAGCTCTGGCAATGTTCTGCCCACCATACCCCAACAGTCCCACACCCCTGCCACCACCCTCCTGTGTGAGGATGTGGCCCTGCTACTGGGTGTGGTGCCACCCTGGGATGCTGCTAGCACAGTGCTCCATCATGCCTTGTGACCACTGTACCATGTACTAATAGCTTGGCAGAAGACACCAGGAGAAAGGACTGCTGTGTGACTGGACTTCTCTGCTGGGAGTAAAGAAGAAGAACTCTTGTACTTGGACCTTTAATTTAGGGTAAAAAAAAACCTAACAAACAAAACAAAACAAAAAGTGTGTGTTTGTCTGAGTTAACTGAGCTGAATGGTTATCTGAACAGTTATCTAGGTGTAAATCTCATGTGATTGAAAGGACTTAATAGCTGTGAGGTTTAAATTACTTGTAGAAAGATCTAGTAAGTAGGGGGATTGGCTTAGCTAGGAGGAAGCTACATTTGAAGACCGCCTTAGAAAGATTCTGCTAATAGCTTGGCAGAAGACACCAGGAGAAAGGACTGCTGTGTGACTGGACTTCTCTACTGGGACTATATTGCCCTACTTCCCTCCCACCCAAAGCTAGTTCTACTTTTATAGGCACAGGACTTGACTGACAACAGGAACTTCCTGTTTGGGAGCAGGAAGTGAGTGATCACAGAGCCACCAAAGACCCACCATCCTAGAAGGGCAAGAGTAGCTCTCTGGCCCCCTCTAGCTGCTGGAGGCCTGCCTCTGAGCAAGTAAGGGGTCTACTGAGAAATATAGGATATTCTTGTCTCAGAGCAGGACAATCAGGAGCTTAAAGGCACGAGGCAGAAAGTAAGGAGAGAGAGAAAAAAAACAGAGGAAAGAGTAAGGATTGCAAACAGTTAAGGGGTCAGAAATAAGACATGATTGGAGTGGTGCAGTGCAGTGGCTGTGGAGCAGCAGTCTTCCGGGAGACATTCTGAAGGATGCAGTGTTGTCCCATCTGCAGGCACCTCTCTGGGCTGAGGGAGGAGGTTGCTCATCTCCAGGCTGAGTTGGCCAGGATTTGTGGGACCTCCTCTTCCATCCAGGGACCACCAGTGCCACTGCCGTTGCCTCAGAGGTTGCCAAGAAAGAGGAGCAGTTGGACCACAGTGGGCTCAGGGAGGGTGAGGGTGGTGGAACAGAGGCACATCCCTCCAGTTGTACCTCTCCACAATTCCTATGTCATTCTGGCAAAGTGTGGTTCCTCTATGGAGGCACCCGCAGTGGAGACCAAGGAGGATGCTGGGAACCTCCACAAAGGAGACCTACAGGAGGGTGGCAGGGGACCCGCAGGGGAAGGAAACAACTCCTGGTGGGGGACTCCATTGTTAGGAAGGTAGAACTGGGGGGGAGGAAGGGGAGAGGGAGGTGAGGTGCCTACCTGGTGCCATGGCTTGGAGGGACAGGGACCGAATCCTCAGGATTGCCGGAGCAGCTGCACAGGGGAGGGAGCTGGATGTCATTGTCCACCTAGGGACAAATGACCTGGCTAAGAAAGGGATTAGAGAAGTGCAGGAAGAGTTGCAAGTAGCATGCATGGTAACCTTCTCGGAGGTGCTGCCCATCTATGGCATAGGAGAGACTAGGGTGTTCCGCACCATGGGATTCAATCAGTGGTTGAAAAACTGGTGTGGAGCTCAGGGATTTGGCTTCATTGGGGACTGGGGGTCCACCTGGAGTGATCAAGCCTATACTGGCATGATGGGCTGCATCTGTCCAGGAGGGGAACCAGGATCCTAGGTGATAGGTTTAAATGCTTCATTGGCAAGCATTTAAACTAGCCAAGGGGGGAGGCACTGGAAAGGAGCAGGGAAATCCTAGCCTCCCCAAAAAAATCATGGTAGTAAGTGCGGCAAACACCAACATAAAGGTGTCAATAGGGAGAAGGGCAGGGGTAAATGGAGAAAGTGACAAAGGCAAGAAGGACAGGTATGGGGCAAAAAGGAGTAAGATCATCAGGAAATGGAGGGTAATGAGCACCAGTGCCCATAGTCTGGGCAACAAGCTCCCTGAGCTGGTGGCCTTGATGGATGAGGGATACCTGGATATCATAGCAGTCACAAAAACATGGTACACAGAGAACCATGACTGGGATGTTAACATACCAGGGTACATAACCTACAGGAGACAGGCAGGAGGAGAGGGGAGGAGTAGCTCTCATGTAAAGGAAGGGATAAAGCAACTGCACAAAAGAGTAAACAGGGAGGAGAGAAGGCACTGTGGGTCACCTTTGGAGACTGGAAGGGCAACACAATCCGCACAGGGTTGTGTACAGACCCCATGTCAGGGGAGGAATGGACAAGGATATGATAGAAGGCATTCTTAGAATGGCAGAGAAAGGGGAGATACTGTTGATGGGAGACCTGAATATGCCAGATGTTAACTGGAGCACATTTGCTGCAGCCACATCCAAGAGCAGGGCCATTCTTGATGTCCTTCAGGTGGCAGGCCTCAGACAGCTAGTTTCGGAATCCCACTCATGAGGGCGCAGTCTTAGACCTCATACTCTCAAATAGGGGCAGTGAGAGGATCTCAGATCTAGAAGTGGGTTGCCATCTGGAAACAAGTGACCATCAAACAGTGTGGTTCATGTTAAACTCAGCTACAGAGTCAAGCCATACAAAAGTGAGGGTACTGGACTTTAGGAGAGCTGACTTTGGCAAGATGGGAGAGTGGCTCAGAAAAGCACTAGCAAACAGGCTAGAAGGAGGTGTGGAGCAACAATGGGAATCATCAAAACTGCCATCACAGAGGCAACAAGCCTTTGTGTGAAGCAAATAAACAAATCAAAATGAAAGAAAAAGTCACTATTGTTCTCAAAAGAGGTGGCTGTGAAAGTCAAGAAGAAAAAGATAGCATTCTGGAAGTATAAGGAAACACAGAAGGAGCAGGACAGAGAGCTGTACCAGTTAAGGCAGCAGGAAGCAGAGAGGGAAGTCAGAAGAGCAAAGGTCCAAACAGAGAAAAGATACCCAACTCAGTTAATGAGGATACAACCTTTTATAGGTACATCAGCCAGCATAGAAAGACAAAGGGAGGGATAGTAAGGCTGAATAGAATGAACGGTGGGTGGGCAGAGGGGGACAGTGAAAAAGCAGGGATACTGAACGAATATTTCTGCTCAGTATTCACAAAAGAGGAGGGAGAAGTGCCTAATCCAATTAACAGAAGCACTCTTGATGGGGGGGTCGATCCCAGTCCTTTCACAGAAGAAAGGGTTCTGCAAGAACTCCTAAAACTGAAGGTGGACAAAGCAATGGGTCCTGATGGAATTCACCTCAGAATTCTAAAAGAATTAAGGGAGGAACTAGTGAAACTACTGGCTACTCTTTTAATAAATCATGGGAGGATGGTGTGGTACCTGAGGACTGGAGGAAGGCGGATGTGATTCCCTTCACGAAAGTGGGACCAAGACAGAGGCAGAAAACTACAGACCTGTCAGTCTGATCTCTGTGGTAGGGAAAATGATGGAGTCACTTCTGAAGGAAAGAATAGTTGAGTACCTAGAGGCCAGTGGGGCATAGGACCCAAGGCAGCATGGGTTCACAGTGGGAAGGTCATGTCAGATGAATCTAATAGATTTCTTTGACTGGGTGACCAAAGTAGTAGACCAGGGAGGGGCTGTGGACATGGCCTACCTAGACTTTAGCAAGGCATTTGACACAGTCCACACAAAAGATTAATAGTCAAATTAACCAGCCTGGGAGTGGCTCCCAGGGTGGTAGCCAGGCAAAACACTGGCTACTGGCAGGACACAGAAGGTAATTGTAAATGGAGTCCACTCTGAAGAAAGAGGGGTTACTAGTGGGGTACCATGAGGGTTCAGTGATGGGTCCAGTCCTTTTTAATGTCTTCATCAGTGACATTGCAGAGGGACTAGAAGGAAAAGTATGCCTTTTTGCAGATGACACAAAGATCTACACCAGGGTTGGTACATAAGGAGGCGTGGAAAGGATGAGAAGGGACTTGGCAAGGTTGGAGGAATGGTCAGAAGTATGGCAGCTTGGATTCAATGCAAAGAAGTGCAAAATAATGCACCTAGGAAACAAGAACCCAGGGGAAGAATACACAATGGGGGAGGTAGTAACAACAACAAAAAAGGAAAGGGACCTGGGGGTAATCATATCAGATGACCTTAAGATTAGCAAGCAATGTGAGAAGGCAGTAGGGAGGGCTGGGGGTATACTGGGATGCATAGGGAGAGGCATCAGCAGCAGAAAACAGGAAGTTGTTATCCCTCTGTACAGACAGTTGGTGAGACCCCATCTGGAGTACTGCGTCCAGTTCTGGAGACCCCATCTCCACAAGGACATAGACAGGATAGAGGCAGTCGAAGAGGGCAACTAAAATGGTACAGGGTCTGCAAGAGAAGCCGTATGAGGAGAGGCTAAAGGAGCTTAACATGTATACCCTTGAGGAAAGAAGGAGAAGGGGACATGATAGAAACTTTTAAGTACCTCAGTGGAATCAACAAAGTCCAAGAGGTAGCATCTTTCAGAAAAGAGATGTGCAAGAACAAAGGACACAATTTAAGATAGAAGGGCAGTTCTAGGGCAATGTGAGGAAGTATTATTTCACAGAGAGGTAGTGGATGCATGGAACAGCCTTCCTGAGGAGTTGTGGGGTCTAAAACTGTGGGAGAATTCAAGAATGCATGGGACAGACATAAGGCAATTCTTGTGGGGAGTAGGAAGAAATAGGCTGTTGGTTAACTAAGATCTCCGGCCTATCCTGTAGGTAGGGAAATGGGCAGACTAGATGGGCCAAGCGGTCCTTATCTGCCATCAAAATCTATGTTTCTATGTTTCTATGCTGTGCAGCAGTCCTGTGTCCCCTCGGCAGCATCACTGGCCACTACCCCATGGGATGGATGCACAGGGCTTGGGGGGGGCCATCACTAAGCCATGCCTTCACAAACCCCATGTGTCCCCCTCATTCTGTGTCACATGCCATTCCACTATGTGCACAGGGTCCTACCCCACCTATATAGGATGGTACAGGTTCTCAGCCCACTGTGGTATGTGTGTAGGATATGCAGTGGTATCACTGTGACTGCTGGGACATTGAAAGTTTGCGTACTGCACCTGGGGGCAATGGCAGTGCAGGAGTAGTGAATTTGACTGCTGTGGGCTGACCCCTGTGCAGCCAGATGTGTGCGACACATCAGGGTGTGTGACCAGGTCACCACTGAACACTACATTGTTTTCCTGCACTGTACATGACCCTTACCTGGTCTGTTAGGTTCAGGTGTGTCATCCTGGGTACTCCCTGGGGCAGTGGTATTGCCTGAGGTGCCATGCCCTGATGACTTCATGCCACACATAATACATTGTAATACATTCAGTACATTGTAGTACACTGAACTACAGTTACCTTACTTGTTAGACAGCAGTCACCGGTTTCAGCATCAAGACATGTCTTTGATTGCAGAGTGGATCTTCAGTGTGTTGGTAGTTCATGTGAGTGAGTCCATGTGTGGGGGTCAAGGGAAGTGTGGGGAAGTGGGTGCACAGTGGGAGGTTGGGTGGGTAGTGCAGGTGTGATCAGCGGTTGTAAAAAAAACATGATGTTGAGGGATGGTTTTCTTATTTGCAGGTTGACAGGGACATGGAAGGGTGGGGGGTGCCACCAAATACCAATGGGGATTTCAAATATAATAGAAATGGGGATTGGAGGGTGGGGGTGACAGTAGACACCAGGGGTATACAAGAGGGACATGGAAGGTTGGGGGGGCTGCCACTGAACACCAATGGGGTTTTAAAATATAATAAATATGGGGATCAGAGGGTGGGGGTGCTACTAGACACTAGGGATATACAAAGGGACATGGGATGGTGAGGTATGTCACTGAATATCAATGGGGATTTAAAATATAACAGATATGGGGATCGGAGGGTGGGGGTGACATTAGACACCAGGGATATACAATAGGGATGTGGAAGGGCATGGGGGGTGCTACTGAACACCAATGGGGTTATAAAATATAATAAATATGGGGATCAGAGGGTGGGGTGCCACTAGACTCCTGGATATACAATAGGGCATGGAGGGTGGGGGGTGCCACTGAACACCAATGATACTCATGAAAATATAGTGCCAGGGATAGAGAAATCCTTTTCCCATGATAAGAAGTCCTTTTTCGCAATTGTTTTCCATTCTAGCAATAAAGGATTTATTGTCACGGAAAAGGATTTTGGACTTAGATTTTTTCTAATCCTTTGTCATGAGAAGGAATAGTTTTTCCACGAAACCTTTGTCACGGTTGTGGAAAAGGATACCGTCTCACAAAAAAATATTTTGGACTTAGTTTGTATTTTAAATCCTTTTTCATGAGACGATTCTGTTTTCACTAATCCTTTTACGCTCTTGCAGAAAGGGAATCGGCTTGCCGGCCCATCGGGGTAGCAGTGGGATTTCTGCTTGTGATACAGGGCAACCCAGGTTGGGGAATGGACTCGAGTCACTGGATGGCCGGCCAGGGAGAGAAGGATGGAGCATCCTGTGGACTGCTCTCCTTCTCTTGGGGGAGGGTTGGGAGTTTGTCTGGTACTTGATGGACTCCTGGCAGATGCCAGGGGTACCGCAGCTACCAGCGCATAGCAGCATTCCAGGGGGTGGGGCAAATGCAGGATGTCATTGCATGTCCCCACCCCCCAGAAAATCAGGAAAATGGAGGGAGCTGCCAACCACTGTAGATTACGCTTGCCACAGGTTTCAATTGACCCCCCAGGCCAGCCCTCTGACCAATCCTGATGTCTGCCGTGCTAGGCCAGGGTGCCACAGT
The DNA here is from genome assembly GCA_016271365.2 of Neoceratodus forsteri. Classification (NCBI taxonomy): domain Eukaryota; kingdom Metazoa; phylum Chordata; order Ceratodontiformes; family Ceratodontidae; genus Neoceratodus; species Neoceratodus forsteri. Next base: position 589,993,294 of record CM028129.1, on the reverse strand, counting down.
CCCACCCGGGAGCCAATCCGGGAGGGTATCAGAAGGAGTCATGGCAGTGGTGGAAACCCGGTCTGTGACCGAGCAGAGAATGTGGTGGCAGGTGGCTCGGGCGAAAGAACAAAATTAAAAAAAATAAAGGAATCTACTCACAAAAGGTTTTTGGACTTAGTTTTTTTGCGCGAATCCTTTTTTGCGACACAATTCCTTTTTTGCAAATCCTTTTTCGTTCTCATGAAAAAAAGGATTTCAGGCTTCGTTTTTTCAAAATCTTTTTTCACAAACCAGTTCCTTTTTTGCAGGAAGAAAAAAGGATTCACGAAAAAGGAAATTAGTGAGTTGTGAAAAAGGATTTGAACTATATAAAAAAAAAGTTTGGGGGCATGGGAGCTGTAAAAAATGCAGAATGAAGCTCATCAAGTTCCAATGAGCAAGATACATGTTTTGGTGTCTGCAGAAGGCATCAGTGTAGAGAGTTATGACAGTTTGTTGTGTGGAAAAACTAAAAACAAAATGGCGGCTTACAAAAAAAAAATTTTTTTCTCAAGAAAAAGGATTGGCCCCCTCAAGAAAAATAATTCTTTTCATGAGATCAAATTCCTTTGTTGTTCCAGGACGCTATCCAAAAGAGTGAACTGAGCATGCTCAGAACCTGAAAATTTAAAATTAAATAACTTTGCAACGGATTATTATTTTTTCACCAAACCTGTGAAAGGCACTTCTGTGGGGCATGCCCTTTATACCCTGAAAATTTCAGACCAAAAGTTCCAAACCATCTGGGTGAAGTGCAGTGATAAACAAAGCACAAAAAGGTGAATTTTAACATTTTAGCACTATGCGCAGCTCGAAATCTGCCAATCCGACCAAAACAAAACTTGGCACATCAACCACTCAAGACTTAACATACATAATTTTGTGGAAATCTGTTGAATGGATCAGTTATTAAAGTGCAAAATTTGAGGTTTAACATTGAAGTGCCTGCTCATCCCCTAATGATAGGGGTGCTACTGCACCACTATAATATAAAATATATGGCACGGGAGGAACCTTCTCCCAGAGGTAATGAAACTCCTGGTTTAGTGCTTTATCATTAGTGTTATAAACTCACATTGTGGTCTGTTGGTCTATGAATTATAGTGTGCTATCCTGGGTTGAAGGATTGTTGAATAGGACCTGCCATTTTGCTCGTGACCTCATTTTGCTCGTGACTCATACCTGTGTCCTTTATAACAAACTGGGCTGGCTAAATTTTAACTCTAGGGTGCTATTCCATACCTTGGTCTTGGACAAAAAAAATATTTTTGTTTTTTTTCTTCATGGGACTGCAGTCCACATTCAAATACGTAGACAATAAATACCCTACAAGAGGCATTGCATGCCTTACTGTGTTAATGCCTCTCAGGAATCGTTTGTGGGCAAGAACACCTTCTCGTTTAGATTTGTCAAATTTTGGAATGACACCAGGGAAGCACTAAGAGTGTGTGACTCTACTGACTCATTTAAAACCCAGCTGATGGCCACACTTGCTGCCTCAGGCATATGTAAATGCTTCTAAGACCTATGAACTACTGACAATATATTCTTTTGTATACTGCACTTGTGTGACCAAATATCTGTAACTTAACCTAATACTGTACATTGTTTTATACATAATCCTTGTACTGTATGTATGTATTTTTAATGTTTGTGCATCTAACTAGATCCTTTGAAAATAGCCTATTGCCTAGAGGATTTTATGTGAAATAAAAACTAAACAAAAACTACAGGGCTTGAGGGCAGTCCTGCCATACTCCTGTTCTGATGGAACAAAAGTGACACAACCAACCATTCACCAAAGGCCTCGCCCACACATTACACAAAAAAACTTCACCCATTCTACGTATTTATCAGGAAAGCCATACTTCTTTAAGACCATAAATATATATAGTATGTGTGAGAGGCACAGTCAAACTCCTTTTCCTGGTCAAAGGATAATAAAATACTGGTGACCATTTAGGTTTGGCTGAGGGAGGTGAAAGTGAAGGAGCCCTCTCCTGCGCATCAACTGCTTCAGCTGTGTGTTGTGGGGCAGACTTCTTGTTGATGCTCATCCTTTCTTGGCTCCATTGTTTGAGCAATGTTGGCAATAATCCTGCTCAGCTTAGTCCAACTGGTCTTCGTTATTGTGAGAGGCCCAGGGAAAAGATCTGAAGGAGTGTCCCACTTCTTCACAAAGGTTGCATGTCATGCTGTTTTTACAGTGCAAGGAAAGGTGACCCAGTTCTGTACACAGGTTGCATCATACTTTTTCACAGGTGCTGTTTATGTAATCCCCGACTCTCATTTATAGCAGGCTTTTGGTTGACCTTGGTAGAAGACTACCACTACTCTCTACTGCGGTAAAAACAATTAGGCAGGTGTTGTAAACCATGTTGTTTGACTGAGCCATACTCTGACCTTTGGCCCCCAGTCCGGATATTTTCTGAGTCTATAATAAGGTAGGAGCTCCCCAAAACTATGCATTTCTGCCATAACCAGTAAAGCACATCTATAATTCTTACTCCCTTATTCTTAAACAACATTTTTGTGGTCTTGAAGGCATGCTTAGTAAGTGGAATCACAAAGAATGGGGACCATGAAGAGAAGATTTCAATTCATGATAGCAATCCAAAATCTTTCAAGACTTGCAGGAGATTTGATGCTTACATTAACGTAAGCACTACCAGATGTATCAATAAGGGCATACACTTCAGTGGCATAAAAATGTTAACCATTTTTTAAAAGAACCCTGGCCACAAATACAGTATCTGACATGTCTTCCGACCCTCCTTTATACTTTATTCTAATAGCATTGTGCTGTCTGACTGGCTATGGGGAAGATCGAAAAAAGTCAGAGTATCTTTTTTGTTCTTGCATAGGCTTTGCAGATGGGCCATGTCCATGGTGGTCAGTACCCAAAAAGTGCTGTGTGCCTTGGTAGTTCATGGAGGTAGAAGGGCCTGCTTCAGAAGGGAAGGGGATACCTTGTGTGTTCCCACTGGAACATTCTACAGTCCATTTACCCTAGGCCTTGGACATCTTTATCTTGAGTATCTTGGGTGGTGGGCTCAAGGTTGCCTCTAGCTCCTTCAGAATCTGCCACATTTTCAATGTCATGTAGTAGGTTAATAGGGGTATCAAAAGGAGGGGGCTGCAGCCTGCCCAGGGTTAGGATGTTCGTTTGCCAGATGGGAGGGACTATAAATCAATCAATCAATCAAGTCTTTATTTAACCAGGCGTTCATCGTTGAGCAGAAGCTCATTTGCAAGATGGACCTGGGTGGAGCATGAACAATTGCATATACAGGTCAACAGGTATTTACAAGGCAATACAGATAATACCGTTTACAGAGAGGAAGAAAAAGAAGTTCATATGTACATAGAATTATACAGATATTGTACAGATTACAGGGTATTAACATACATAGAAGTGTCTATAGGAAGATAAATCAGGTTATCTAAGGTTGCAGGAGGAAGTAACGGAAGAAAAAAAATATATACACCAGGTAGAAGCGAAGGGGGGGGAGAAGGAGGGAGGTAGGGGAGAAAGGCTAGGAGGGCACGGTGCACAGAGAGGAGTTGGTAAAACGGGATGTAGAGAAGGTGGATGGAGAAAAGGAGTATGTGTGAGCCCCAAGATTGAATGCTATAAAGTACGGGGCATGGTAGGATGTCACAACCCAGGGGTAGTGAGCTCCTATCCGAGGTTGGGAAAGGAAGGATAAGGGGATGGACGGGCCTAGTGTTGATAAGACGGGGATAAGAGAGAGAACAATTAGGCTTGTGAGGAGCAAGCTGGGGGGCTCAGTACTTAAAATTGGGTCTAGGCATGGCTATATACCAGTGCAGACATCGGTACTGAGTCTGAGTGGGTGAAGCAGTTACATACTTCTCTGAAGCATCTTGAAGGCATTTATACCGATTAGAGTGCTTAATTTGAGGTTTTTTTGTAGATCGTTCCATAAGGTAGGTAGCACGAAGCTTATGGCTGCCCTGCCAAAGCGGGATTTTGCTTTGGGTACTTTAAGTGTAATAGCTGAGTAACTTCTTAACGCGTATTTCTCAATTATACTCAGGGGAAGACAGCAGGAGATATAGTATGGCAGCTTATTAGAGATGGCTCTATAGGTCCAGAGAGCAGCGTTTCTGTGGTGCCTGAACTTTAGTGATGTCCACCCCACTGCCGCATATAGGGAGCAGTGATGCGTGTCGAAGTTAAGTCCCATTATAAACCTCAGTGCTCGATGGTAGAGTATGTCCAGTTTAACCATGTAAGAGTTGGGGCATTAGCTATAGAGAAAATCAGCGTAATCAACCAATGATAGGAAAATGGATTGGACCAGTTGGTTCTTGGCATCTCTGGGGAGAAATTGGTTGATTCTAAAACAGGCCAAGCCTTTGCCGAAGTCGTTTTAGCAAGTCCTCGATATGTTCAATGAAGGAGAGTCTTTGGTCTATCCAAACTCCCAGATACTTGAATTTTGTAACAAATTCTAGTTTTTCACCTAGAACTGTGGTAAATTTGGGGAACTGTCCCACTGGACACAGGGTTAGCTATACGGATGAAAGGGGACAGCACCATCACTTTAGTTTTTTTGGCATTAAGGAGTAGCTTTTTTTGGAGGAGTTGACTTTGCAAAAGGTTGAATTCTGACTCTAGGCACTGCAGGCAGCTTCAGGTGTTGGGCGACTCACATAGAGAACTGTGTCATCTGCAAACAAATGGATGCTGGCTTCTTTTATACAGTAGTCGATGTTATTAATGTAGATTGCAAAAAGTAAGGGCCTAATATAGAACCTTGAGGTACCCCTCTTTGCAGAGTTTTTAAGGGGGACAGGCCTCCTTCGGCTTTAATTGTTGAAGGCGCCCTGTAAGATAGTCAGTAAACCAGCACAGAGAGGAGGGGTCCACACCTATGGTTTGAAGGGAGGAGAGGAGTAGACTATGGTCGACGGTGTTGAAAGCCTTGCTTAGATCAAGGAAAACAGCACAAATAAAGTTTTTGCTCTCAAGATTACGTGACAAGACTGGAAGGAGAGAAATTGGCCTGTAGTTATTGAGATTGCCAGGGTCACTTGATTTGAACAGTGGTATGACATGTGCTGTCTTCCATATAGGTGGTAAGGTGCCCTGAGACAGGAGATAAGTTAAAAAGGTGGGTGACGGGTATTGCTAGTACATGGTAGGCAATTTTTAGGAAGTAAGGGTCAAGGGTGTCGGCCCCAGCACTTTTTCTAGTATACAACTGAAGCAAGAGGTCCTCTACCTCTTTCAGTGAGGCAGGTTGAAGCGAGAAAGGCAGTGAAGCTATTGGAGTTTCAGGCAGTTGGCTGGCAGTCTGGGAGCAAAGTATGTTTGCAGGGGAGTTATCAAATGCCATGCCTGCAGTAGCAAAGTGGTTATTGAATGTATCAAGTATATCCATCTTTTCGGTTATAGTCGAATTGCCAGAGGTAATCTTGGTCGGGAGTGAATTTCCTGGGGAGTGGCTTAGCAGATCATTGATTGTGTTCCAGAGCTTGATTGGGCTCTTTGTGGCAGAGTCGAGTTCGGATTTGAAGAACGTGGTCTTTGATTCTCTGATTGTTTTGGTACATAAATTTTGTAGTCTCCTGAACTGGTTCCAGTCCTCTGCAGTGTTCAGTCTGCGTGCTTTTTTTCCAGAGCTTATCTCTTTCTAGAAGCAAGGACTTGATTTGAGGGGTGAACCATTTACAGGTTTTGGTCCTAGTTCGAACTTTAATCAGGGGAGCATACTTAGTAAGGGCCCTTGATAGAATGTCGTGGAAGATGTTGTAAGCTGACGTAATCGTTTTGGCCAGGTAGAAATCTTGCCACTGAGGGGGAGTACTTAAGCTCGTTTAGGTAGGGATGTTCATTGAAGTTGCGCCTGGAACTCTTCATAGAGAACTTGCTGATGGGTGCTGGGTTGTTGGTGGATCTTACACCTGCAATAAAACATTGGTTGCTGGCGTCTGAGAAAAAGACATCAGCGTGGGAGAAGAGATGAGGTTTGCTCACCATTAGCACATCCAAAAGTATACTTTTACTGGGGTTCTTCATGTTTGGGCGTGTTGGTTCAGTAATAAGTTGCGTCAGCCCATGTTCATCACAGAAGGATGCAAGGGGGGGCAGCTGTGTTAGAGAGCCAGTCAAAGTTGAGGTCTCCTAAAATAATAGTTTCTAGCAGCCCCTGTCCCAACTTGTCACTTAGACATGACACAAGCTGCAGGCCAGCAGATGGTGGTCTGTAGCATCGTACTATGCAGAGTGCAGTAGTCTGTGTAATTTCCACTTTGAGAATTAGGCATCAAAATTCGCAGGTGACAGATGCCGAGGATAAGCAGAAGGCAGAAAATTTGTCTTTAACGTAGATAGCTACCTCTCCTCCTCTGGCATGCCTATCAGCTCTGAACAAGGCATAGTTGGGGATGTTTTCTTCTCTATCAGTGGTGCTGGGTCTAAACCAAGTTTCGTAAATCTCAAGTATGTCAGGAGAGGTATGATTTACCCAGGTTTGTATTAAGGTTATCTTTTTAAGGAGGCTACATATGTTAATATGCAAGAAATTTATTCCTTTTAAATTTGCGAGTTCTGCTGGTGAAGCAATAGCTTCTTGGGGGCCAGGGTTGAGTTCTACATTGCCTGAACATAGCAGGAGGATAAGTAGGATTTTTCTAAGAGTGCTAATTATAAGCTTGTAATTCCTGCCTTTCTCCCATCTAGTAGATCTGATGTTTTTAGGGATTGGAAAGTAGCCACCATAGAAGAGCTGATCTGTTGTAGCAAGAGCTAGTACCCCTACTGCAATAGCCGGGGAGGAGATAGAAGTCTGCATGGTGGGAGGTGGGACTTGTGGTGGGGGTGTGTTATAAGTACTACTGGTATATGTGGTCCAAGAGCAGGGTTCGAGGTATTGGTACTTGGAATCATGGAGGCAATTAAAGGATAAGTTGCCATGTGGTATACAGCACAAGGTGCCGTTGTGGACAAAACATGATGGTAGTTCAGGTATCCAATGCTGGGCAGCTGGTATCGGCAGAAGAAGGGGCAGTATAAGGAGCCATATAGGGCCCAACATGATGGTACCTCAAAAAAGGAGCCACTCAATTAGCCCAGGGACCAGTGGGGTTGCTGGATTAATGCAGCTTATCAGTAGCTTTCCAATCCAGGTCGATGTGAATTTGACAACATTAAAAATATTTAGTGGTGAAGGCACAGCCAAGGAGAGCCTATGTGTTTTAGTAAGGCAAGGCCCTGAGAATTGGATCCCGTAGGCTGGACAGAAAAGAGGGGGATGATGAGCTAAGTCTCTATTGGTGGGGCACTGCACCAGGGGACGTGGCCTAATATTTTGGCGGGAGCTACTGTATTTAATAATCAGCAGAGGTGGGGAAGGGGGTGGTCAAAAAAGTTGCAGCAGTTGCCGTACCTTGTAGGGCCTTGGGTCCATGTCTGCGGTCTCGAGCGTCGGTTAGAGGGGCACCAACCACCTGGTAGCTAGGAATCCCGCAGCTTAGGAGCTGGGAGCCTGGGTGGCAGTTCCTCGGCTGAGGGAGAGAAGGAGAGTGAGGATTAATAAAGGGGATTCACATAAAGGGTTAGACAGAACAGCGGGGAGTCCAAAATTTACAGAACAAAAGGACGTGTATTACTTTGGCACCCAAAAGTGTCTAGGGCCAGTGCACGTATGCAGAGAAAGGGCTGTAAACACTAGATTTCTTTCCCAAACCACAATTGAAGTCCTTTCAATTACAGACTGGGTTAACACTTCAGCTTTTTAACATTTGTCCCAACATAAACATTTTTAGGGTTTAAAATCAAAGAGCAGAAGCCGGCTTTCGCCAGGCACCAATCAGACCGTAGTCTGAGAGGGTGCTCACAATCCAGTTGGTTGTGGCAGTTGCTGCTACCTTGTAGGGTGTTGGGTCTGTGTCTGCAGTCTCGAGCATCGGCTAGAGGGGCGCCGACTGCCCGGTAGCTAGAAATCCCACGGCTTAGGAGCTGGGGGCCTGGGTGGCAGCTCCTCGGCTGAGAGAGAGAAGGAGAGAGAGGATTAATGAAGGGGATTCACACAAAGGGTCAGACAGAACAGCGGGGAGTCCAAAATTTGCAGAACAAAAGGACGTGTATGGTACCAGCAATGCCAAAAGAGGTAGTGAGGAGTAGTAGGTGGTTGCACCCCATGGTAGTTTGTTTGGTGTTCCTGGCCTGCTTAACTGCTAGTTGGTTTCTAGTTGAAAGGGTATATAGTTGAATTAGGGTGAGGTCCCTAACAATGGGGCAGGCAGAGCAGTAATTGAGAGGAGTTCGATGGAGTGACTGGAGAAAAGGTTGAGAGCAAATGTGTGATCCTGGGGGTGGGACTGCTTTAAAAAGGGGTGATGAGAAAGTGGGTCAAGTCAGGTATTGAAGACAGGGAAGCCAATAGCATGAAAATGTGCAGCAGTGGAGTGACCAATCAGCTGCTAGGCTGAGAAAGGGGTGGAGTAAGGGTCTATTTAATACTGTGAGGAGGAGGAGGGGGAGGTGGGGTGGGTGAAAAAATTCAGTCCAGAACACAGCACAGAAAGAGATTTCCCTGAGATCAGGAAGTGCCAGGCATTGGAAAATCAGCCAAGGAATAAAGCTGCCAATCAGTGCCTGGTTCCTCCACTGGGCATCCAGTCAAAACAGTGGCATTCAAAACCACGAGTTTCAGAGGTCCGGTGCATACCTGAATCTGTCCGGGGGTCAGTCGGGTGGTCTGTTAGCTGTGGCCTGCTCGGGAGGAAACCAGGCCACAGAGCAGCTGGGAAGCCCACAGATGGGCTGTCTGAATCTGTCTGGGGGTCAGTCAGGTGGTCTGTTAGCTGTGGCCTGCTCGGAGAGAGCCAGGGCCACAGGAGCAGCTAGGGAAGCCCGCAGATAGGCTGTCTGAATCTGTCCGGGGGTCATTCGGGTGGTCTGTTAGCTGTGGCCTGCTTCGGAGAGAGCCAGGGCCACAGGAGCAGCTTGGGAAGCCCGCAGATGGGCTATCTGAATCTGTCCGGGGGTCATTCAGGTGGTCTGTCAGCTGTGGCCTGCTTGGAGAGATCCAGGGCCACAGGAGCAGCTTGGGAAGCCCGCAGATGGGCTGTCTGAATACAGTGGCCATACCATTCCATATCAGTGTCAGTAGCTCAGCAGTTAGCACACTCACCTCTGAGGCCGGGAGATCAGAAGGCTGTGGGTTATATCCCCACACCAGGCACCTGGGTTAATATCCCAATACTGACACTGTAGTGCAGCATGAGGGTGGTGCTCCACTCCTGAGGTGCAGTCTTTCAGATGAGACATTAAACCAAGGTCCCGTCTGCCTGTTCTGGTGATTGTTCAGGTGGACGTTAAAGATCCCATGGCACTTCTCAAAAAGAGTAGAGGAAATTTCCCAGGTGTCCTGGCCAAATTTTCTCCATTCACTAGAAATACCACCAACAGCTTAATCTGGTTCAGTCTCTGTTGGTTACCATCTGTATCCCCACCCCCAGGTCACCCCTGAAAAAGGGACTTCTAGTCTTAGCGGCTTATCCGGTCAACAAAATTTGATAAATGAATTGTCCACAGACTTAAATGACTGTGGTTCTGGGTTCTGAGAGAAGGAAAAAGTTGCTGGAATGTCTAAAAAATAAAAAGATACTGGGGTACAGTTCCTGTATTTCTAACATCCATAATAGACTCCTGTACAGGTGCAGAGTCATTTTCAGCCCAAGAGCCCTGTGCTGATAATGTTGAACTTCCAGAGTCTTAAACAGGTGCAGACACCAACTGTTGCTGGCCAGATTCAGTTGTTGCAGATCTTGATGTAGTGCATTATGACGCTTGGCCAGCTGGCTATGATTATTGTATGCTATTTGTAATATAAAAATATATAACACTGACCAGGAGATCTCTGTAATGTAATTAACTTCCTTGAGAAATTGAATTTTATTGCCTTTTTTTATGACCTGTTGCTGCTTTGAAGTTGGGAAGCAAAATATACATTTTATTACAGGACATGACCTCACTTAGCTGATTCCTGTCAGCCATCTTGCATCTAGGTGACAAACTGCAGAGTTGTAAAAACCGCTGGTGTTCCTTGGGAAAACAGGAATCAGCCACCAGTTCAAAGGAGAGGCTTGATTAAAGACTGTCATAATTTGGGAAATGAGTTTTTGCTGATGTCACATTATTTAATATACTGTACCTCCTGATAGGACCCCTTCCTACCTACTCTCATTCCCCTCAGTCCCAGTTCTCCTAACTATTTCATACTCCTGCCCACTCTTTCTACCCCTCCCTCCTGCCAATCCTCTACCCTCCCCCTCCTTCTTTCTTATCCTCACTTGCCCTTGCATTTATTTCCATCTTAAATTCCCATACCTGTGCTATGTGTGTATTTAGTCATTAGTGATAGCTTGTTCCGAAGAAAACTTCTTAACTAAACCAAGTGCTGCTAGGTGGCACCCTATCATGAAATGTCTTTTTGTAATCAACTTTAATCAGCTACTTTAGCTAATGAATACTCTATGTAATTTTCTTATGACGCTGTATATGTCCCAGGACCTCCTTGTGAATGAGCTTGCTCAATGGAGTTTTATCCTACAATAAACTTGAACTTGAACATCATGTTTGTAATTTTTCTATTCTAAAACGAGGAAATAGATGACTCACCAAGGGGGTGGGGAGATGAGGTTGAAATGTATCCTTGTAACTGGGGAATAGGACATATTATTTTTGAGACTCCAAGAGAAACTATCTAAGGCACTTATAGAGGTAATACATTAGATAGAAAAAGTCTAACTGTATTGTGGTAGGAGTTTTTGTTTTGTAATCTTCCCTTGTTCTTTTATGTGATTGTGAGCTCTTTTATATATTGTTCTGTGTTTAAATTTTTCATATTTATATCATCTTTTGTAAAATCTTTATTTGAAAAATACTACCTGGGTGTGTCTTCCAAGTTCTTTTTTGCATGTGATGTATACGTGGTTAAGTATGACAGCTGTTCTGAAGGGCTTGATGATGTTACCAAACTGGGAAAAAGTAAGAATGTACCTAAGGTCTTTTATAGAGTTTTAAGGGTTCATTTTGGAAGCCTGGGTTGGTGCCCCTGGTGAAAGATTGTACTGCAGTCCCCGAAGAGGGTACATATCTGAGCCTACACATTGGGTATGCTAGCATAAGGTTCAAAGTTTGAATCCCCCCAGAACTTGAGAGTAAAGGTAATTCAGACCCAAAAGCAGACAGGAGGGTTACCCTGTCTGTTCTCTGTTCACACTATTGCGCTCTGAGGTTGGCACTGTGGGAGCAGAGGAACTGACCTGCTGAGTGTGTTTGTGATACAGGAAATATCCTTTGTTTCCTTCCCTGACAGCCAGGTTTTTCCAGCACTTGCTTTAACCAATCCAACTTTTGTAGCACCTCTTACACACTAATTGTGGATATCTACATCTCCCCCTAGACACGTCAGTTTGTGCTACAAGCTGCCTCCTTCATTCCCACAGATTGGCAAGTGGCTACTCTCATTATCCTAACAGTGGGCCCCTTTAGCTACTGTTGATGCTTTTTGGTCTTTGGTCGGAAAGGCCTAAACATATTGGGGTTTATGTACTAAAGTCTGGATTGCCTATGTGCATATCTGGGATGTGTAAGCAATCCTAAGTCAGAATGCCATGCAGTGGGGGGTCCAGTGGACCCCGGTGGCATTCATGGAATGGGCACGCACCTTTTGTGCACATGATCCCCTGGGTTGATCATGCAGCTATGCTCCATGGGCAGTCTGAGGGGGGGTGTCTGGAGGCATGCCCGCACTCCAAGCCATTCACTAAGAGGCAGAGTGCCAGACAAAGGAGGTGCAGGATATGACAGTGAGGACCCTACTGAATCTTTTATACCCACCCATTACACTTTCCAGCTGTGGCGGGACAGGGGATCCCTCCACCATGCTGCCACAGCTCACTGGGTTGACAGGGAGGGCTGGGGACAGCCATTCAGATACTCTCCCATACTTTAAAAAACAGCAGTCCCACACCTTCCCAGAATTGCCTGCTCGCATGGAACAGGGATCCACTTCAGGACCCAGGATGGATATCTGATTGGATGCCTGCCTGTGTCCCTTGAACCACCCCCTTTGCAGATGCATGCCAGGGGGGCAGGGCTGCAGACAGTTGCCCTGTGGGTGCATGTGGTTGTGCACACTGCATGCTCTGTACCTGTCCCCTGGTGCATATTTATGTGGGCCAGGTATGCACAGACCTTGTGTACCAGGCTGCACCTTAGTGCCACTGTGAAAAATGATCAGTTACAACTGACACTAACACATTAGCTACATTTTCACTGTCAAGTTCAAGTCTGAGGAAGTCAATACAAACAAATTCCCTTGGAGCACTATTGTGAAATTGACAAGTAGCGCTGCATGCTTTGGTAATGTCTTTCTTTGGATGCAACAAATACATTGTTGACAGTTCTTTTCAGCTTCAACTCCAATCCTGCACCAGTAGAACCTGTGCTGAATTAGATCTAATGTGCAGGCTAGACCCAAATGCTCAATTTCATCATGCAGTGCTCTCAGTACATGTTTATAGAATGTAACTGTCAACAATTGACATTTCTTGTGTTCATTATCACCATTACATTGAAATTATCTGTATACCAGTCCATCACATATTTTCAATTTTTTCTATTCTTTGAGCAACAAAGGAGTATCTCTGTGTAGGACAATTATTTGTTCCTCTGGTTACCCTGTCTGGAGCACAAGTATAATGTCGCTAATGCATGGATTTTGACACTGTTTCCTCAGTGGATCTTTTTGGTTCAAATGTGGCAGAGGAGATTTGTCAAGAGCTGTGAAACTTAAGTAGGCATCAGACAAACACTTAGCACAGGCTTCCAAACTGCTGACAAAGCTATTTGGATTTGCATGTGATGGTTGCTGATTAGAATCATACTTTTAACACGGGGCTTGCACAATTGCTTCAGGAATTCTGACCCTGTCTGCATTTTGGGAACCACCATATGGGTATCTTGACCGAGAATCAAAATCAATATGTTACAGTTCTGGGTGATGCTCTGCATAGTAGTCATATGTGGATAATACTGAAAGCTAACGATAACCAGTGGCATCAAGCTTGGCAGTTGTCGACATATGTTACAGATTATTGTCAGTTCTGACTGTGATGTGGGTGCCATACATGTATTCATGAAACTGGTCCACAGTTAGCCCTTTTAGTGCCAAACATTGTGACTTATAAACAATATAACTGCATTCAGATGGTGTTAGGCTTCTGCATGCAAAGGCCACACGTCTCAGGCCCTCTGGGTATAACTGATACATACAACACTGCTCCATGTCCTTGAAAACTTGCATCCATATGCAGAGTGTATGGCTTGCCTGTAACTGCATATGCTAACACAGGCACACTTGTCAGTTGTTTGATAATGCCTAGAAAAGCTCTTTCACAGTTACCATTCCATGTGGATCCAAATAGCTCACTGAATTGGTAGTAACTTTGAAGATTAGGTTCATTTCCCACTGCTTTGTGTTTCGTATTTGCTGGGGGATACCCTTGTGTCAAATTTAACAGCGGTTGAACAGTTCTGGTATAGTCTTTGATGAACTTCCTGTAGTAGCCACAGAACCCCTAAAATCTTTGCACTTCCTGGCTGACTTTTGGTTAGCACTTTTCATAGCAGAACAAATTTATAATCCAACAGGGGATACAACACAAACTGTAATCCAAACAAGGAAAAATTCAAACAGTGGTTTCTGGCTGTCAAGCCATTACTCACATTTCCTGCACTAATGGAAAGCAGTGTCAGATGCAACAACAAAGACATCAATGAACTATTTTCTTTATTTCAGAGAATACAGTAATCGGAGGGTGGTGGGTGCCACTAGGCACCAGGGAAATAAAAATTATAAATGGGGAGGGTAATCAGAGAGTGGGGGGCACTAGACCAGGGCAAAAAAAAAAAAAAATAACAGGAACAGGGACTGGAGACTGGGGGGAGGGGGAGTGCCACTACACACCAGGGAAATAAATACTTGTTATTAATGGGGATTGTGATCTTGGGGATGCCACTAAACACTAAGGAAATACAAATTACTAAGGGGAGGCAGCAATTGGGGGGCCCACTAGACACCAACATTTTAGCACCTTCTAATCACTGCGGCAAGCATAAAACGATTTTTCCTTCATGAAAAATGAACTTTTTTTATGACTTGTGATATGAAAAATTATTTTTTTTTTGTATCACACATCACAAAAAAATTTATAATATTAAAAAAATAAAATTTCAAGGGCATTTTTCCAACAGTGAAGTGAAGATTATACCTAACAGGGTTCCGATCAGCCATATAGATGTTTGGTCTCTCTCCAGGATGTCATTTTTGTGGCTTTTGAATTTTTTTTTTTTTAGAAAAAAACAGGAACAAAATGGTGGCAAATGAAAAAAGATTATTCCAATATGAAAAATAATTCCTTTTTTGTTTCATACAGCTATCTTGAAGTGCTTATTGAGCATGCTGAGAACCAAATCCTGCCAAATTAAATAGCTTTGGAACGGATTAATTTTTTTCACCAAAAAAGCAAAAGGCATATCTGTGGGCCAGCCCCTTTCTACCCTGAAAATTCCACACAAAAATTCCAAACCATCTGGGATGTAGGCAAGTTCAAAGAAAAAAACAGCAAAACCAATGAGTGAAAATTCATTGTGTGCACTATCCAGAACTCAGAATCCACAAATCCAACCAAAATGAAACTCGACATATCCACAGATTTACCAGATGAGACCACACATACAATATTTCATGGAAATCCGTTGAACAGCTGTGAAGCTACTAAAGTGCAAAAATTGGGGTTTAACATTAAACTGCCTACTCAACCCTAACTATAGGGGTGCGACTGCAACCCTATAGTATATCTATCTATCTATCTATCTATCTATCTATCTATCTATCTATCTATCTATCTATCTATCTATCTATCTACTGTATCTATTTGTCTATCTATCTATCTATCTATCTATCTATCTATCTATCTATCTATCTATCTATCTATCTATCTCTCTATCCTGAAAAAGCTTGTGACAGTCCTGTCTCATGACTTGAAGAATTCAAATGTGCTACTCTGTCTGCCTTCAGCTGTCTGTAAAACAGATTCTGAAGACCCAAAGGTGAGATTTCCTTCAGCTAAAGTGACATTGCAGGGCTTTGGCATACATGAGCAGAAGTTACCTTGCATGCTGCTGCAGGACTGGAATTGTGGCTAGCAGTTGCTCTTTCTGATTACTATCAAGATCTGTCCTGACAAGGGACTGAACTACCTTGGGTCCCAAATGCCTGCCCTTCTGTTGAGTGGGTGAAGAAAAAAAACCCTGTGGGACATTGCTAGAGTCATCAAAGCCCACAAACTTTGCTACCAGGAGCATGATGGGTCAGCTACATGATTCCACAGCTGGCATCTGCCTCAAGGAGGAACAAACGTGAACAGTTACAAACAGCCAGCACCCTTTGATAGCTGGAGTGTGTCGGATCCACCGCACCTTTATGTAATCTGCATCTGCCTGATCAGGAGAGGCATCCCCCACAGAGTCAGCACAGCACTGTCACTGAAGGTCTTAACTACTGGGTACCACCCAAACACTTATAGCCATATCGCACCGAGGTCCAACTTACACTTGCCTGAAACCTCCAGACTGCATACATGCATGAACAGTTTGGGAGCTTCAAGAGAAACTGTGGGGTTAACTGGTGCACCAGTGGGGGTAGTGTAGTTTGTGTTTGTGATACTGCACCTGGAGGTGGGAGCTGTATTGAAACATGTCAAAACTTACTGTGATTTTTACATTTACTTCCCTCATGCCAGATCCTGTTCTGGGCTGCAAAATAAACCTCTTGATTATTTACTTTAAATTATTGAGAACTTTGCCCTGATTGGGTTACTATTATTCACTGCATGCACAGAGTGATAGCTGGGAAGGGCTGTGTTATTAGGGTCCCATTACTGAGGATGGGGTTGTGTTTATTTCCCGTGGGGAAGCATCCTGGCAGCACCTTATCAAAATGACCCCATAGGCAGAGGCACTACACCACATTCTGTACTCGTTTCACATCTTGAACCTAGCTGCCATTCACCCGAAGGTCTAAAAGTCTTTGCCAGTTACCATATACAGGCTCTGTCACACACCTCAGGTGTAGGGGTGGTTTCAGTAACTTTACAGATGTTCCACTTTCATGTCTCAGATTAATGTTTTGATGTCTTCCTTTCAACAGATGTTTGACATACAGGTCTATTGTTTTCTTGCATGTCTTTCAGTTTTTTTTTAAAGGAGTAGTACACCCAGAATTTAAAAAAAAACATATGTAGAGTGTTTTGATATGTATGTTAAATCCTAGTGTGTTCTTCCCTCTGTCTGCTGTTTGGAGTTTTTCCTAAATTGCCTGCTAGCTGTATGGTAGTTTTATGACCCCTGGGGATCTCCATAACAAATAGTTTCATTGGCTTTCTTTCTCCCAGGATGCCCCCATCTCATGTAACAGTGATGTAGCCATCCCCTTAGATTTAGCATGTGCATTGCTTTAAAATTAGTTTAGCAACAGCAGAGCCTTGTAACTTCTTAACCAAGGAGCACAAATGGCAACAGTTAGTTTAGCAGATACCCGAGAGCAAGTTAACTGGGGTTTCTGTAAGACAACAGCTACTAAATAGCTCTAATTCATTATTTGTGTTTTTGATGTTACAACACTCCTGCTAGCTAGACCTGATGAACAGAGAAAAAATTAGTGAATTAAAGCTATTTAGTATCTGTTGTCTTACAGAAACCCCAGTTAGCTGGCTCTCATGTATCTGCTAAATTAACTGTTGCCATTTGTGCTCCCTGGATAAGAAGTTACAAGGCTCTGCTGTTGCTAAACTAATTTTAAAGCAATACCCATGCTAAATCCAAGGGCATGGCTACATCACTGTCACATGAGACAGGGGGCATCCTGGGAAAAAGGAAGCCAATAAAACTATTTGTTATGGAGATCCCCAGGGGTCGTAAATCTACCATACAGCTAGCAGGCAATTTAGAAAAAACTCCAAATAGCAGACAGAGGGAAGGACACACTAGGATTTAACATACATATCAAAACACTCTACATAACATATGTTTTTTTTATTTAAATTCTGGGTGTACTACTCCTTTAAGCTGTGCATTGTTTACCACCCTCCAGTTCTCTGATGCCTTCACAGTTTTCTGTGAACCTTTAACAATCACTTTCAGTCTTGTCTCTTTTGTCACCTAAAATTCTGGGATGAACCCCATCTGGGCCAGGAGTTTTTTTCAGCCAGAAGTAACTCTAGTTTCCTAATTACCTTTTGTGATTCCAAACACTATCAGGATTTCTCTTTGTCTCTGGGACAAACTATATCTGTTTTTGTCACTTAAAGAGCTACTCACACCTCATAGAAAACTGCAAAAAACATTATAATTAGGTATAATTCTGCCTGCATTCCATATACATGTTATATATTTCTCCCCATTAGTTATTACTAAGGAAATGTGTAGGAATATATGATCTTTATCCCTCAGAGTTCCTTTAGAGTCCATCTGCCTCTATAGCTTACTCCCTACTTCAAGTCATAATTCTCTGTTGTGACATCACAATCTGTTGCTATGGGAGTAACTGTGGTGTCACAAGTAGTGCTCTATGACTTCAGGTAGGGAGAAAGCAGCAGGAGTAGATAAACTCTTCAGGGCAAAGATCCTGTTTTCATACAAATGACCTCAGTAATAAATAATGGGGAGGAGGAATACAGCACTAATGGGAAATACAAGCTGGACAGTGTCTAAATATTAGGTTTTGTTAAAGTTCTTCTGAACGTGTCATCAGCTCTTTAACCATGATATGGTTCCACAGAGACACTGTCAAAGTGCAGTAAACGTAGACTTGTGATCACACTCCATGGATACAGCCATCTTTGTTCTGGCCTGGAAGAGTGGAGCATTGTATTTACACTGAAAGCAGGGCATCAGAGAAATATGTGAGAATGTAAGTTATGGTCCAGCTGGCCAGAATGCAATGACAGCAAAACCTTTGCTATGACCAGCTATACTAATTGCAGATAGATGCTTTACACTCAAGCACTGAGATCCGCTAATCACAGATGGTGCTTTACACCCAAATAAAGATACCCACAGATCTCAGATAGGTACTTTACATGTGAATGCTGAGACCACTTGACTAAAGTATTTGATTTGGCTACGTTATACATGTTAACACTGGTGTAGTAACATAGGATACTTTGTGTGTACCTAATGTGTCCTTCTGCTGCTTGGCAGTTTCTATACTCATTATGTTTGCTTGCACGCGCAGTGCACAAGAAACATATTGAGATAGTAGAGCATTGCAGAGGTGTGGCAGTGTTGTGGCCAATGCAGCGGATGCTTTAATGGGCGTGTCCCTCAGCCACCAATTAATGCTGAAGCTGCCGATGATGGCAGTTTCAGAGCGACCACCGCACTTGAAAGAAATCTGCCTCTGCAATCAGGGGCAGTTTTGTCATTGCAACGTCAGCTTCCCCCTCCCTTCCAACCAGGCACACAGCAGGACAACAAATTTAAATGTTAGCTCCCTCCCACCGCTGCTGCTGCAGCCTCCATTCCCCGTCACACTGGCATATAATGAAACCCTCCCACTCCCTTCCACTGCTGCTGCCCACCCCGCAGCCTCTGTCACACTGGCATAAAGCCCTCCCACTACTGCTGCTTGCCCCACTTCCTCCATTGCACCAGCATAAAACCCTCCCACTCCCTCCCACATCTGCTGCCTGCCCCGCACCTTCCGTTTTCTGTTGCACCGGCATCAAACCCTCCCACTCCTGCTGCCCACCCCACACTCTCTGTTCTGCATTGCACCAGCATAAAAACCCTCACACTCCCTCTGCTGCTGCCCGCCCCGCACCATCTGTTCTCTGTCACACCGGCATAAAATCTTTCCAGTCCCTCCCACTGCTGCTGCCTGCCCTACACCCTCCATTCTCTGTCCCCTGCGTACATCAGGGTGCTCAATCCCTGTGTCACCATGTATTCCCATCCCTCCATTAATGTGGCACACTGGGAGAAGTGGGTGGACCTAGTGTGCCAAAAAATACTTCTTTGACATTTCTGACACCATGATGCCCACTCCCAGTGTCAGATGTGCCACTCCCCCATGCCCCTATGTTCTCAGCTGACCTCGGGGTGCCCAGTTCCCAGATCGGCATTGATCCCCCCTTCCAGTACTCTGGCACACTGGAAGCCCACCCCAGTGTGCCAAAATCTGTTTTGTTAATATTTTACCAGTAAAAAAAAAAAAAAAAACAGTTTTCCAATGTCTTTTTTTTAAACCTGAAAAAAAAAAAAAGAAAATGGTCCCTCGTTGTTCCTGCCTGCCCCTTCCCTAACCTGCACCCACCTTCTGTGCATCCCACCTCCCTGCACCCCCTCACCCATAATTACCTCCAGAGGTTGGGAACAGCGATCTTCTGTGGACCGGGAACACGTCTGCACTCTTCAAAGACCAACCGGGAACTGAAGAAATGACGGTAAGCCCTATTATGGCAGTTTTCAACTTAGGTTGATATCTCAGCCAATGTTTGGAGTTTTGGTCCCAAATTTTCAACATGGGGTTCTTGGGACCCCACCTTGTGAACACTGACACTGTCATTTCGTTTCTCAGTCCTGAAAGGTGATTTCGTTGTCACTAGCGGAATCATATTTTGGGACCAATTAACAAAATGACAGTGCCACTGTTTATGAGGTGGGGCCCCAAAAAGCCCGTCTTGCAAATTTGGTGAAAAAACTCCAAAAAAGTACTGCTTTACAAGCGCCATTGCGTAGTTTCTACACACACTCATAACTTCATCAATTTTTAATACTTTCTCTCCAAATTTCTAACATTTCTATTTTTTCACACTCCCTTATGAACAGTACAGCTGTCATTTTTTGCATCCTTCCCGAAATGTGTTTTTGCACAGAATGGTGCGGTCACTGTGTGAAATCAACTTTTGGGACAGATTGATGAAATCACAGTGCCACTGTTCAAGAGGGGAAGTCCCAAAAAGGCCATGTTGAAAATTTGTTGAAAACATTCCAAAAAATGACTGCGTTACGAGTGTGCGTTGCACGCTGTCTGAGCACACTTGTAACTTTGCCAATTTTTCATATTTTCACTCCAGATTTTGAACATTGCCATTTCTTCACACCTCCTCATGAACTATCATTTTTTACATCCTGCCTGAAATCTGTTTTCACACCTGTGGCACCGAATGGCACACTAACTGTGTGAAATCACCTTTTGGGATTGAGTAACGGAATGATACTGTGAGATGTTCGTGAGATGGGGTCCCAAAAAGCCCATGTTGAAAATCTGGAGCAACAATACCAACAAACACCTGGGATGTTAGGGTTTCCAACTGTAACACCCACCCTGCACAGACTGACAGGCGTCAGGGGGTGATTTGGGGTCATCGGCCGTAATGCTCATGCCATTCCACCCCACCCCCACCCTGCAGCCACTGACAGGCATCGAGGTGCGCCTTGAGCTCTTTGGCTCTAACGTTCACCCCATTTTCCTATACTGCACCCATCTGAGCTTATTTCCTTATGTAATGGAGTGAGCGTAAGGGCCAAAGACCTCAAGGCACACTGTGACACCTGTTAGTCTCTGCAGGGTGAGTTGATGTGGAATGGCGTGAATGTTATGGCTGATGACCCAAAGACACCCCTAATGCCTGTCAGTCTCTGCAGGATGGGGTTGGGGGTTGGCATTACTTAAATACTGCAAGCCATTCCCATTATGCATCTCTCTAACTCCTGCACTACCAATGTCAATACCAGCAAGCAAACATTCGGCATTGACAAATGCTTGTTTTGAATGTTGTCATACCTCCAAGCTTCTCAGCCAGAATGCTACAGTACCTCCTCTCATGCTGTATAACCTTCAGTCCATCCTCCCTCAGGAATCTGTCTAATCTCACTCTGAAAGCCTGAACAGTTCAACTGCAGTGGGCTAGTAGTAGCAAATGCCAGTATTCTAATCTGTAGGCTGACTGTGTTATTATTTTCTTTGAGCTGAGTTCTCTATCTTTAACAAAGAGAGATGGGGGAATCAACAAGAAAGCTTATGGAAGGCTTAGGAAGGGTGTGTGTGTGTGTGTGTGTGTGTAGCTGACTGTTTATCGTTTCTCTGGGCAGGGCTCTAGGTCACATAACAGCAATGTTTTCATGTGCACATGTGCAATATAATTGTGGTATACATTCACATCCTCTTACGTGCTACAGAAAAGTTGTTTTATGATTCTTATAAAAATAAATTCTGGTGTTTTCCCATTGCTGTGTTGTATGGGGTAGGAGGAAGTAGGCTGATGGTTAACTAGGATCTGCAGCTTATCCAATAGGTAGGAAAATCGGCAGACTGGTTGGGTCAAGCGATCCTTATCTGCCGTCAAAGTCTATGTTTCTATGTTTCTCTCCATACCTTACTAAATAGCTTTGAAAAGCTCTGCTAAACATGTTTTTCAAAATAAAATAAAGTCAAAAAAATATGTTAATAATATTAATTATAATAAATTTGGATAGATTTTTAGAGAACAGCTAGGTTGGCACCATATCTTTTCAGTGGGACTTCTGTCACCTGCTGGGACTCCAGGTTTAAACTTGATAATGAAGACATCATATTTTGGCCTTTAGTCTGATCTGGGCTTCCATTGTTTCCTGAAGCTGAAGAAAAGAAAGGTAAAGGAATTTGATTTTATGAAGTACTTTACACACACACTGCATCCTAAAGCAAATTACAACCATAGTCAAGTACCTCTGCCACCAGGTGAGCACATGATGATCAGGTGATAGAGGGTGTTTAAGGAAGGGTTAGGAAGATGGGAGTGAATTTGAATTGAGAGGGAGAGAGAGAAGAATCAAACACAAAAAGGTTAATAGACAGAGAAAACTTACAGAAGGCTTAGGAAGGTGTGTGTGTGTGTGTGTGTGTGTGTGTGTGTAATCAAACACAGGAAGGTTAATAGAGAAAGCTTACAGAAGGCTTAGGAAGGTGTGTGTGTGTGTAATCAAACACAGGAAGGTTAATCAAACACAGGAAGGCGCTGGCAGCTCAGTAAAGCTCTGATAAGGAGCCAATCACCACTGAGCCATGCTTCCTTCCCCCACAAGGCAGCCAATAGAAGCGGCTGCACAGAAAAGCAGAAGACAGGAGAAACAGGGTTTAAATAGCCTGCGCTGACAACAGTGGCAGATAAAGAAGCTGACTGGAGGATCGGTGGTGAGAGATTGGAACCTCCCACACTAGAGGAACTTCGGCGGGGAGAGACACTGGTGGCTCAGTAAAGCTCCGATAAGGAGCCAGTCACCACTGAGCTGCGCCTCCCTCCCCCACAAGACAGCCAATAGAAATGGCTGCACAGAAAGGTGAAAGACAGCTGCAGCCTACATAAGGAGTAGGCCATCAAGAGACCCCCACACTAAGGACCCCCAAGACAAGGACAGCACAGAGGAGTCTGCCCACTGGAGTCAGCCCAACAAGGCAGCTGGTGGCCAGACACACTGCACCTCAACAAGCTGGCTGGGGAGCAGCAGTAAAGGCATAAGACAGGAGGAAGTGGGACATCAGGACAGTGTACCATACACCAGCATCCTGCTTAAACTCCTGTAGCTGCACACCCATTGCTAGGGAGCAAGGAGGGTCAGGACACGCAATAAGAAGGGTAGAGGTAGACGTAAGAAAAAAAATGCAATAAGAAGGTTACAGGTAGGACTAACGAAATAAAAAAGAGGGGTAGTGGCATGTTAGGGTCTAGAAACAGTGTGGGTATAAGTGAATCACCCAATCTAGGGAAGGAGTAATTAAGGGTTTAGAGTGAACAACACAAAAATGGGCAGGGTAGATGTGAGTTAGGGTCAAGCAATAGTTGAGCAAGGGTTAAAAAAGGGTTAATGTAGGCAAAACAGAAAAACAGGCAAGGGAGGACATAGTTATGCTAGGAGTGGTGCAGTGCAGTGGCTGTGGGGCAGAAGTCTTCAGGGTGACTTTCTGGAAGACTGCATTGCTGCCTCATCTGCATGCACCTCTCCAGGCTTAGGGAGGAGGCTGCCAGACTCAAGGCTGAGTTGGTTTGGGTTCAGCGGACCAACTCCCTCACCCATGGACCACCTAGTCTGCCAACGCTAACTTGGAGATTGCCCAGAAGGAGAAGTTGGACAACAGTGGGCTCGGGGAGGGTTAGAGTGGAGCGTAGGGTCACCCCCAGCTGGTATCACTACAAAACACCTACACCACACTGGCCAAGTGAGAAAGTCCCCCAGAGGCCCCTGAAGTAGTGACCGGGGGGGGGGATGTGGGAGTCCTCCATAGTGGAGATCCCGGGAGGGGGGTAGAGGAGGAGAAAGGGAATCCTGGTGGGGGACTCCATAGTGAGGGGGATACAGCTGGGGGCAGGTAAGGATGGAGGAGAGGGAGATTAGGTGTCTTACCAGTGCCACGCCTCACAAGGATGGAAAGAGGATCCAAAGACTCGCTGGGGCAGCAGGAAGGGAGGGAGAGCTGGACGTCATTGTCCATCTGGGAACAAATGACCTGGCTAGGGATGAGCCAGAAATAGTTCAGGTGGAGTTTAGGGAATTGAGGAGTGGTCTTGGACAAGTAGCATGATCTGTGACATTCTCAGAGGTGCTACCTGTCTACAACAGAGGGGAGGCCAGGATTCTCTGCACCAGGATCTTCAATGCATGGTTGAATTAATGGAGCAGAGAGGAGGGTTTAGTCTTCATTGGGACTGGGGTCCCACCTGTAGGGATAAGGGTCTGTACAAGGGTGATGGCCTACATCCATTTAGGAGGGGAACCATGGGAGAGGTCACGTGATGGCTGCCTGAGCAGATGCTTCCACTGTTAGCTCCTGAACCTTGCCATTTTTATTTACATTTATTGCTATTCCACTCCTGTTATCTATCACTAATTTGGCATCTCTGTGCATTGACTTCTACTGTGACTACTTCTGGACAGCTACTTCTGTATATAATGGATGCTGACATGAAAACGTCCTTACCTCAGCACACCCTGCCGCCAACCCTGGAGCGGGTTAAAACCATCTAAGTGTTAAGCTGCAGGCTGCTTTCTGTCCTTCAACTCCTACCTCTCAGGCCACGCTCACGGAGGAAAAGTTCTTTGAAGAGATGCCCCCTCTCAAAGAATCTCTGCACATCCTTACAGAGGAACGAACCTCAATGGGTAATTTAGCTCACAGGACTGGGGACAATGAGGCTTGCATTTCTTCGCTGGATGTCTGGCAAGCCCAAGTCGACCCTGAAGTAGTACAGCTGTCACAAAAAGTAAAGAGAATGGAGGACCAATTGGAGGATCTAGAAGAACTCTCACGCCACAACAATTTGGTGATCCTCAGTCTACCCAAGGGGGAAGGGGGCTCATAAACCTTGGTGTTCATTCAGAAGCTCTGCGAATGGCTGGCAGGCCCTTCACCCAACGATCCTTCCTGTATCATTGAGAGGGTGCCTGGGTCACCACCTAGGCCCCTTACATTCAAGCTCTTAAACTATCTGGATATGCAGCACATTTTGGGCAAGGTGTGTGATCTCAAGGAAGTAATGTGGGAGGGCAAATGAATTTGGATAGCCCAGGACCTGCCTTATTTGGTCCAACAGAAACATATGGCTTTTCATCTACTGGTGACAAAACTGATTGCAGCCGGCATTTGCTTTAGAATGCATTACCCAGCCACCCTCCAGATACAGCATCAGGGCCAGTGGAAGAGCTTTGATTCCTTTGATAGAGCATCTGCTGATTTAAAGAAGCTCTTCCTGGATCTATTTAACAGATCCCGAAGCAAATGATTTTCTGTCTTTTATTGGATCAACATAGATGTAACAACAAGAACAAAATGCTTTAGCTTTTGGACCAACCCAGTCCTTCCTCGTAAGCGCAATGACAGTTATTTAGAAAATCCCATACTTTTAACACCCAGATCATGCAGAAAAAAAAAACTGAAAAATTCCCATTGGTTTAAAATACTCATTTGAAAAATAACACAAGACACATCAGAGAAGGTCAAAAATACCAGCTCAGCTTCAGCTGAAAGGGCCTAAAACTCAGATGTGCTTAGAGCACATAAACATGCAGGGAGTACACTGCAAATAAATTCAAATGACTTAGAGATACCTTCTGAGTAAGATAACAACTTCTCCAGCATACAGTTGTATAGCCCAAATATGGGCCAAAACCCACTCAGATTAAAGACATGCTGAAATGTGACATAATTGTAAACTGAAACCAAGCTCTTCAAAATAGAACAACAAAGTAAATATACATGGCATACAAAGGGTTTTTAAGCCCTTATACCATGGCTCAGATACTCAAAGGGATTGCATCTGGCACAACTGAGTTGCACCAGTGCAACCCCAGAAATGCGCCCTGGTGCAATATTCAAAAGAGTGACTTGCGCAGTGCAAGTCCCGATGTGCTGGGGCGGAATTATAATTGTATGCGGCGCATCTCCAGGGGGCATGCCCATGCATATGCAGCGCATCCCAATTTTCAGCCCAGGATGTACTGTGCATATGCTGGCACAATCCTGAGTTGCGCTGCATACCTGGGCTCAAAGTTGAGCCTAAAATAAAAGGCTCAGATTCCACCCACCCACAGGCGTGCTGCTGTACTGCAATGTACAACACAGCAGCCGCCAGCTGTGGGTGGCAACACCCCCCAACACCATGCAAAAGCACCCACAGATATCCCTGGTAGGCTAGTGGTACCCCCCACCCCACCCATTGCAATGATTGCCTAACATAAAAGTAACTTATATCCCTGGTAGTCTAGTGGTACCCCCATACCACCCTGTAGCTGTGATCGCGAACATAAAAGTAACATATCTCTGGTAGTCTAGTGGTACCCCCCTCCCACCCTGTAGCCATGATTACCGAACATAAAAGTAACTTATATCCCTGGTAGTCTAGTTGTACCCCCCTCCCATCCCGTAGCCACGATCGTCAAACATATATGTAACATATATCTCTGGCAGTCTAGTGGTACCTGCCACCCCACCTGTAACCCCGATCGCTGGTAAGGCCTATGTAAAAATATCCCTGGTGGTTCAGTGGCACCCCCCCTCACAGGACCCCTGCTCACCCAGCACCCCCCCACCATCAGCGGCGGGCAGCACAAACCCCTTTCGCTACCACCCGCTGCCCGCCGAATGACAGCAAGCTTATGGTCCCACACTGTGGACCAACTGGCTTGCAGTGCATACTGCAATAGTTATTCCTCAAACCATAAATGAATGACTTCATTCATGGTTTTTGCGAATGACTATTAGAGTATGCACGTAAGCCAATGGTCCACAGTGTGGATCAATAGGCTTGCCACAGCTATTACTGTAAGCTGTCATTCGGCGGGTGGCCGGGCGGTATGCGGGTGGGTTTGTGTTGTCCGCCGATGATAGGGGAGCTGGGTGGACAGGGAGCTTGTGTGGTGGGGTTGGGGTGTCACTGGACCAAAAGGGATGTTTCTGCGTAGGATTTATTGCTGATTGTGGCTATGGTTGGGGTGGGTAGTACCACTAAGACTACCAGGGATATGATTTAGTTTTATTTTCAGTGATCGCAGCTATGGGGTTGGCAGGTACCACTAGACTACCAGGGATATGTGCTACATATGTGTTCGGTGATCACCACTATGGGGAAGGAGGGGAGTGCCACTAGACTACCAGGGACTATGTCACATATTTGTACGGTGATCACAGCTATGGGGTGGGAGGGGGGTACCTCTAGACACCCTCTGGCAGCACCACATGCTGTGCAGGGTGCCATGTGCATTTTGCTGGCCAGCCCTGCACAAAACATGAAAATGGGTCCATAATGACAAGCAAATGGCCCCATTTGCACCTTGCATACATTATGGCCCCATTTGCATACTGCCGGATGAATATCAGGAATTTGCGCACAGTGTAACTCTGTTGTGCTGGCGCAGGTCCCATTCCTGGCATTCATCCTGTCAGGAGGAGATGCACTGGAGCATCCTATTTGCACCATGCACATGACCTGCTATATTCAGAGGAGTTGCGCCATGGCTCATCTCCTTTGAATATATCCTACAGTTGCACCAGTGCATCTCTGTTCCGCTTCGCCACCACGTGTGCCATTGCCATGCACAATTCTGAATATCGGGGTCCATGTATATGTACTCTGTAGTTCTATTTTGAAGAGCTTGGTTTCAATTTACAATCTGAGTGGGTTTTGCATCATAATTGAGCTATACAGCTCTACGCTGGAGATGTTATCTTACTCTGAAGGTATCTCTAAGTCATTTTAATTTATGTACAGTGTGTCACAAATCCACTCAGCAGATCAGGCCCTCTACTCCTAAAGTGCCAACCTCTGAGCGCAGTCTTGTGAACAGTGTAACAGACAAGGTAACCCTCTTGTCCGTTTTTGTGAGTTTGGATCAACCTTTGGTCTCAAGTTCTGAAGGGATTCAAACTGTAAACCTCTTGCTAGCATACCCAATGCACAGGCTCAGATATATCTGTCTTCGGGGGACCAGATATCTTTGCCTACGGGCACCTAACTAGGTTTACAGAGATGAACCCTTTAAAACTTTAATAAAGACCTCAGATTTTAAACGCTTCTCTTTCCAGTTTGGTATCACCATTCCAGCATATGTTTAGTGTCTGCAATCACTATATACTTTTCTTACAACTAAAAAGAAGCCAAAGACAGACCAAGTAAGTTCTAAAATGAATTTTACTAAAATAGTTAAAAATATGTCAAACCACAAAATACAGAACTGTTATATCACCAGACATACAAATCTTTTAAAAGAACAAGGTTTAAACAGTGCAAATTCCTACTTCAGTACTTAGTCTCTAAATACTTGCTTAAAGTGCTCCAAAGATGTGTCCTTGTCAGAGTCTAGGTAAAATGTGTGTCAGTGAAGTAAAACTGAATAATTTAAAAGCTGGCTTTTACCCCACCTCTTTGCAGGAGGTCATCTAGCTCCTCCTGTCAGGATATATATATATATATATATATATATATATATATATATAAATATTTATACAATGGGATTGGACATATATTCAGTGTGATAAATAAAGTTATCTGAGTCACTGTATGTATAAATAAATTTACATACAGTGACCATTTATACACAGTTACTATGTCACAAATCTCTTTAGAATTCATTTAGAATGTTCGGCCTCAGAAGCAGTACTAATCATATTCAAATGGAAATAACTTTAATATGAAAAAAGATAGCATGGTACTGTGAGCACGAAAATTGTTCAGCACAAAATTCTCTACAAAACGAGTGGTGTTTCAGGTATAGATACTTTATAAATGTTTTACAATTAGCAAAAAAGCAGAAGAAAATGTAATTTTTTATTCACTTTTTTGACAAATGTGAATAACTTTAAAACAGAAAATGATAGCATGGTACTGTGAGCACGAAAAATGTTCAGCACAAAAATATCTACAAAATGAGTGGTGTTTCATGTATATATACCTTTTAGTTTTTTTATAATTAGAAAAAAAAGCATAACATTCAATTTTCTTTCCCCTTTTTTGACAAACAAATGTGAATAACTTTAAAATGAAAAAGGTAGCATAGTACTGTGAGCATGACATTTGTTCAGCAAGGAGTTTTCTACAAAATGAGTGGTGTTTCATTTAATAGCAACCGCTATGCTAGGCAGACATACTCTAGGAAAGTTAACCAAAAACTCCCAGAAATTATCATTTAAAAATAAAGATAAACAGTCAAAACCAAATGTTCCTGCACTGATATAAAGCATCCCTGTTGCATAAATGAAATATACAATGGTGAGCTGTCAGATAATTGATTTATCTACACTTGTGCTGTTTGACCCCGGACACCTCACTCGTGGCTTACACCACTCGTGGTTACCCAAGGTCAAACAGCACTTGTGTAGATAAATCATTTGTCTGACAGCTCACCATTGTATATCCCTTATATATCTTATACAAAAACAGGATGCCTTTTTTTTTAAGTATTACATTCTGCAACTTCAACATAATTCTTGTCCTTCAAATGACACTTCTTTTGATCTCATGCTGTATTTTCCCTCACACAGGCTTCACAGGGACATTTACAACCTTGCACCCCTGTGTAACAACCTAGGGTTCTCCTTTTAACATCATAAACCTTGTTTATGATTTTCTCTCTTAACAAAATTAACTTAAACAAGTCTGTAATTAACTCAGAGAAACAGGATCCTTGATTAAAGCTTTACATGCAACACATTGTCTCTAAAAACTGAGTGTGTGTGAACTCACATGCTGTCGGCATTTCCTCATGGCTTCCATCTCTCAGCTGAAATCTGGGGGTGGGTGAGTGAGGTCACTCCTAGATCATTTGATTTTCAGCAGAAGACATTCAGTAATACATTTAATATTAAAAAGAAATGATACAGCACTCAGAACTGGCTGTCTGCATCACACAGTGTACTCCTGCATGTTTATGTGCTCTAAGCACATCTGACCTTTAAGCCGTTTCAGCTGAAGCTGAACTGGTATTTTTCACCTTCTCTGACGTTTCTTCTGTTATTTTTTAAATGAGTATTTTAAATGAATGGGAATTTTTTCAGGTTTTTTTCTGCATGATCTGGGTGTTAAAAGTATGGGATTTTCTAAATAACTGTCATTACGCTTCCGAGGAAGAACTGGGCTGGTTCGAAAGCTAAAGCATTTTGTTCTTTTTGTTATATCTATGTTGGTCCAATAAAAGATAGAAAATCATTTGCTTCTGGATCTGTTCTTACAAGGACCAAAATGGCAAAGACTAAATCTGGATCTGTTTAAGTGATTTGGGTTGTTTCCTCGACTGCCCTGGTGCCCATTCTATTTGACTGTTTTTTGGCTTATTGGGGTGGATTTGGGTTTACATCTGTAAGCCATTGCTCTAGGTTTGGACTCTCAGAGCACCTCTTCTAAGCTGGCTGGGATGAGGCTAGCTTAGTCATGATGTACAACCTCTCCTGGAGTGGACTCTAGTGGGACCTACAGGGGCCCTCCATACAGAGTGAAGGAATTAGCTGGTGGTCTTTCTGGACTTTGTGGACTCTGCCTTGTTGATTTTCTTTAATTGGAGCCACTTCTATATGTTTCACTCTATAGTACCCTTTGTAAGCCTGGACTGTGGGTCTCTGTTTCTGATGCATTGTGCATCTCCCCCTGCTGGATAATGCTGATGTCAGCTTCGAGCGGAGCAGAAATATTCCTTGGGCTGTTTCTCTGGAGATTGGGGGATTATTACTTTTGAACTGTTTTGCTCTTTTATTTGTTATATGTTTGGGATGTTACATAGCCAGTGTCCCTTATTTAATTATGAGCGCTGCTGGCAGGGGGGAGGGTGGGTCCTAGGCTGTAATGCCAATTGCTCCATTGACTACCTGCTGGGTTCTGATCCATTGGGAATCTCTGGGTACCCTGTGGAGCATGCTGTGTTGGTTCTCCCTTCTTGTTTCAGACCCCAGAGACATGAAGTTGTCTTATTGTATTTTCTACCCAGCAGTTTAGCTAGGAGGGGAACCATGGTCCTCAGTGAATGGTTTATATGCTACCTTGGCGAACATTTAAACTAGCCAAGGGAGAGGAGGTGGAATAAGGCAGGAAGACATAAACTGTACCCCTCACAGGCACACAAGGTCAGCAATGGGAATCCTGAGGGAGTAAAATCCCAAAAAGAACCAAATAACAAGATAATCCAAGGGATGAAAGGAAAGAGAAATAGTAAACAAATCATGGAGGAAATAAGTATTGTTTCTGCTGTCCTGCAAGTACTGTGACCTTATCTCTCTCTCTCCCTGGGCCTGAATCATCCCCCTCCCACTCTCTCTTACTCTGCTCTCACTACTCTCTGCCCTCCCACCTGCTCTCACCTTTCCCCCATGGTGCCAAGGCTAACTCTCACTAATTGCCTCTGGCCATCGCCCCCCACCTCCAACTCAACCCTGCTCTAACTTTCTGACTGCCACTCATGGCGTTCTCAGTTCCCCGTCCCTCGATTTAGCTTATCCACATCACCCCACCGATCCTCCGAGCTCCCCTCCCACTTCTAACCCTATATCTCTCCCCTTTTCCAGATTCCTAGCCCTTGACTCGGGCTTTCAGACCCTCCGGCAGCACGGCCGTTGCTTGAGACTCCAGCTGCACAGCCGCTCTCCACCAGGCTGCCCCCGAGAACCAAACAGCCGGGCAAGATTTCCCTGAACTACTGGGACAGCTCAGAGCCATGCCATTGGCCCCACGGTAACTGTACCACCCTGATTGGATGCTCTCTTGCCTCCTGCATGGGGATTGGCTCTTGAGCCAGCTGAAACTTTGCTTTGCTCGGGGTTGCTGCGCCCATTGATTTCTATGGCAAATCCCGAAATTTTACGCCTGCCCCCCTGCCCCCCGACCTTAACTATATAGACCATCTTCCATACCCCCTTGTAGCACCGCCTCCTACTCTTGCACCATTGGGTACCTGTTTGGGCCTCCTCCCTCTTATTCCTAGCAGCCACCTCCCACTTTTAACCCCTGATCTTACTGTGTTCTGAGCTGTCTTGGCCTTTCCTGGCTGTGTCTTCACTTCCCACTGCTCCTTCTACTGCTCTTCCACCCCCATCTCCAAGCTCTGCCTGCCTGTCTTTACATCCTCTCTCCTCCTTCTGCCAGATCCTATCTTAATCATGCACTCTCACCGCTCTCCACCCCCATTCTTTTTCTCCTTGCCTGTTTTCTTCCTCTACTCCACTCCCCAAGAGCCTGCTTTCCCTCCCTCACCCACAGCTTCCAAATTGAAACATCTTTCCACCAAGAAACTGTCCTCCACTCTCACTGGACCAAGTCTACCCCTCTGGTCCCCCCGTCTACGCTTACCCTCACTCTCCATTGACAACGCTCAGCAATTTCTCAACCACTAGCAGATGAAAGCACTCCCTTAGAGAAATACACCTTAGCTCCTTGAGGCTAGTACTCCTCCTCCTACTGCTGTCAGGCAACGTGCACCCAAACCCCAGCCCAATCCGCACTAAAGCACTTAACCAGAGCAAGCCATCAGGTGCCCTCTCAATCATATCAATCAACAGCTGCAGCCTCCTTCCTAAAATGGATACCCTGCAGGCCTTTACCAGCCAACACTGCCCAGACATCCTGGCAGTTGTCAAAACCTGACTCACGCCATCAGTCCCCGATCAGGCAGTCAGCCTTGCTGGCTACAATGTCTTTAGGCTTGATCAGCTCTCCAAAAGAGGTGGTGGCTGTGCTCTATACCTAAAAGACTCCTTCCAGGGACACCACATCAATACCTCTCTCCAGTCGACAACTGCTCCTATACTTCCCATTAGAATCCTCCCTGGAGCCTGAAGCAAAACTCTCACAGTTGCCACTATCTACATCCCTCCCAAGAACAGGGAACCAGTCTAACTGCTGTACTTGACTTTGTAAAGTCACTTCCACCGGATATGGAATCCATCCTCCTAGGCGACTTCAACGTCAACTGGCCAGCGGCAGAAGCTGGTGCACATAAGAACTCCATAGCAGTGGTGAACCTCACCCAAATGGTAGACTCACCAACCAGGAAAAACTACAGGAACAGTACCAGCACCCTCTTGGACTGGATCCTTGCCAGCCACCCTCACGGATCTCAAACACTGATGTCCTTCCTGACTCACTCAACGACCACTCCCCTGTTAGCTGCACTTGGTCTAATAAATTCATTAAACCTCCTCCCAAAACTATCACCAGCAGGGTTCTACCCTGTGGTCACCTACCACACCTCAAATCCCACTTCCTCCGTCAAGACTGGTCTCCAGTCTTCAATGCAACCAACGTAAATACTGCCTTGGGCCACTTTATAAACATCTTCACTGAGGCCTGTGACACGTACGCTCCTACAAAAAAATGCAACGTAAAATCACTCTGTAACCCATGGCTCACAGGAGACCTCCTTAAGATGCTAAAAACAAGGGACCACCTATGGGAGCTGGCCAGAAACTCCAGAAGGCAAAACAATATCCTAAACTACAAACGTGCCCATAATGACTGCTCCAAATACATCCGGCAAATGAAGTCAGCCTGCTATAAGCATGCACTCACGAACTCCTGGGGCAATGGTAGGGATTTCTGGAAAAACATAAAAGAAATCACCATGAATCCATCCAAAACTCCCCCGTCAGTACTCAACATCAACAGAACTATAACACTCAACCCAAAAACCATTGCTGATACCTTTAACACAGCCTTTACTGACCTCAACTCTGTACTACCCCCGGATTACTTCAAAGATGATGATGCCCTAATGTCCTCAATAAACACTACCCCTACCAGCCAACCCCACTTGTTCTACTTCAAAGCAGTCAAGGCTCACCAGGTATGCAAATATGTCACCAAAGCCATTGGTAAATCCAGATTTAGCAATGACTCCCTTGATCTCAAACTCCTGTCCCTCACACTAGAAGAGGTGCTTGGGCCGCTGACCAGAATCTTCAATCTCTCCCTCAGCCTTAGCCAGTTCCCGGACAGGTGGAAATCTGTCACTGTCACCCCTATTCACAAAGGTGGTGACAAAACTGCCCACGAGAATTTCAGATCAATCTCCCTACTACCCCCAACTCTCCAAGGCACTAGAATGCATCGTCTCAGACCAGCTTATCTATTACCTGGATATGCACAACATCCTGTGCAAACAACACGGGTTCCGAAAGGGTCACAACACCTCCACAGCTCTACTCGAATTCACTGGCGCAATCCACAACTCACTAGACTCTAGCCAACTACTAGGCTCGACTTTCATCGACTTAACAAAAGCCTTCAACACCATCAATCACCGCCTTCTGCTAATCCAGCTTCAAAATGCTGGGCTCTCTCCTGACTCCATTGTTTGGTTTAAGAGCTACCTTGATGATCAGTTCCAGTTGGTAAGAATATTGCTGAAGCACTCTCTGACCCAAGACCGGTCCACTCGGGAGTCTCCCAGGGCTCCATTCTGGGACCCCTCTTTTTCAGCCTGTTCCTAAACTCATTACCGGACTGCTGCCCTGAACAAATAATACTCTACGCAGACAATGCTGTAATCCTTGCCTTGCACCACGACCCAAAACAATTACAAAATAAACTCCAACAGGCCTTCTCCTCCATTGAATCCTGATTCCTAAGTCACAAACTGCTCCTCAATCAGAAAAAAAACAAGTCTATGGTCTTCGGCAGCCCCGACAACAAAAACAAGCAATACCACATCTCCATTGTAACCAAGCAAGGAGTCACCCTAGAACAAACACAATCTTTCAAGTACCTTGGCATCACCCTTGACCCACACCTCTCCTATGCTGTCCATATCAACAATGTTGCAAAGTCTGCCAATACCCAGTTAGGCCTACTGTTCTGGCATAGGAAACATCTAACCCCTGAAGCACTATCAGTCACCGTCAAAGCTCCATCTTAAGCATTATCAACTATGGACTTATCATATATGGCTCTGCCACTACCACCTCACTCAAACGAATCGCGACCTCCCTGAATAAAGCCTGTCGACTCATCACTGGTTCCCATCGCTGCACCCACACATGTGACCTTTATTCCCAAACTGGGTGGCTACAACTTGACAGTCACATAAAATACCAAACCTGCATCACAGCCAAGAAAATTACAATGGGGCTTGCTCCACCTGGAGTTTGTACCCTCCTTACGCCTCGACACAGTAACGTCACTACAAGGAGGTTCAAACCTCATTCCCCTCAAATCCCCCAATGTTGCACAACCCAAGGATAAAGATCATTTGCCTATCGGGCAACCAGCTGGCTCAGCTCCCTTGGCAGTGATATAGCCAGTGCTCCCACACCCGGTCTTTTCAAGTCCAAGCGGTGCCTCTCACTGCTTGCCTCCAGCTCCTGCGACTGTCCAGCCTAGCATTACCCCCATTCCTACTGCCCATTCCCTTGCACATAGCACTTACAACAATTTCTGCCCCCAGCACCTCTACCTGTCTATTTCATGACAAGGCCCCCGGGCTGCACTGCCACTCACCCTCGTTCACCTCTCCTCTGTATCACCCTTCCTGCTCCCTTCTCCCCCCACCTCTCATACTCTCCCTCTCTCCCTGCACCTCCTTCCTCCCCTTGACCTCCAACCCTCACTTCTGTCCCCTACTCATCCCTCCCCTTTTTCCCAGTCTTGCCTCTGGCATTAGTCCAAGCTATACTTTGTGACCTGTTAATTACCTGTCTTGTTAGTCAAATGCATTTGTCTGTAACTGAAAAGATGTATACTGTACACTCTGACGTGGAACCTTTGTAAAAGAGCCTCGGCTCAAAGGTATTCTTGTAATCCTAGACTGAAATAACTAAAATAAATAAATAAATAAGGAAGGGCACATGGAAAATGGTGGAGGGTGGCAAGACAATCTGGAGAGCCATGTGTGCAAACATAGAAACATAGAATTTGACGGCAGATAAGGACCACTTGGCCCACCTAGTCTGCCCATTTTCCTACCTAACAGATAAGCTACAGATCCTAGTTAACCAACAGCTTACTTCCTCCTACTCCCCCACTAGGACTGCCTTATATCTGTCCCATGCATTCTTGAATTCCCCCACTGTTCTTGACTCCACAACCTCCTCAGGGAGGCTGTTCCATGCATCCACAACCCTCTCTGTGAAAAATACTTCCTCACGTTACCTCTGAGCCACCCCCGTCTTCAAATTGTGCCCCTTGTTCTTGACATCTTTTTCTGAAAGATGCTACCCTCCTGGACTTTGTTGTTCCCTGAGGTACTTGAAAGTTTCTATCATGTCCCTCTCTCCTTCTTTCCTCAAGGGTATACATATTAAGCTCCTTTAGTCTTTCTTGAATGTCTTCTGGTGCAGACCCTGCACCATTTTGGTTCCCTCCTCTGGACAGCCTCCACTCTGTCTTATGTCTTTATGGAGATGGGGTCTCCAGAACTGCACACAGTACTCCAGATGGGGTCTCACCAACTGTCTGTACCGAGGGATAACAACTTCCTGTTTTCTACTATTGATGCCTCTTCCCATGCATCCCAGTATCCTACCAGCCTTCCTTACTATCTTCTCACATTGCTTGCCCACCTTTAGGTCATCTGATATAATTACCCCCAGGTCCCTTTCCATTTTTACTGTTGTCAGTATCTCACCCCCCATTGTGTACGCTTCCCCTGGGTTTTTGTTTCCCATGTGCATTACCTTGCACTTCTTTGCATTGAATCTGAGCTGCCATACATTTGACCATTCCTCCAACCTTGCCAAGTCCCTTCTCATCCTTTCCACTCCATCCTGGGTATCAACCCTGCTGCAGATCTTTGTGTCGTCTGCAAAGAGACATACTTTTCCTTCCAGTTCCTCTGCAATGTCACTTATAAAGAAATTAAAAAGGACCAGTCCCAGTACTGAACCCTGCAGTACCCCACTAGTAACCCTCCTTTCTTCACTGTGTGCTCCATTTACTACTACCCTTTGCGTCCTGTTGTCTAGCCAATTTTTTATCCAGGCTACCACCTTGGGACCCACTCCAAGGCTGGCTAACTTGTGTATTAATCTTTTGTGTGGGACTGCATCAAATGCCTTGCTAAAATCTAGGTAGGCCATGTCCACAGCCCCTCCCTGGTCTACTACTTTGGTCACCCAGTCAAAGAAATCTATTAGATTTGTCTGACACGACCTTCCCATCATGAATCCATGCTGCCTTGGGTCCTGTGCCCCACTGGCCTCTAGGTACTCAACAATTCTTTCCTTCAGAAGTGATTCCATCATTTTCCCTACCACTGAGGTCAAACTAACTGGTCTGTAGTTTCCTGCCTCTGTCCTGCTCCCACTTTTGTGAAGAGGAATCACATCTGCCCTCCTCCAGTCCTCAGGTACCACCCCATCCTCCCATGATTTGTTAAAGAGTAGTCAGAGGTGTCACTAGTTTTACCTTAGTTCTTTTAGAATTCTTGGGTGAATCCCATCAGGCCCCATTGCTTTGTCCACCTTCAATTTTATTAGTTCTTTCAGAACCCTTTCTTCTGTAAATGGACTGGTATCGATCCCGTCTTCAGGGTGTTTCTCTTGTTTGGTTTAGGTACCTCTCCCTCCTCTTCCTTTGTGAATACTGAGCAGAAATATTCATTCAGTATCCCTGCTTT
This sequence comes from Neoceratodus forsteri, assembly GCA_016271365.2. Classification (NCBI taxonomy): domain Eukaryota; kingdom Metazoa; phylum Chordata; order Ceratodontiformes; family Ceratodontidae; genus Neoceratodus; species Neoceratodus forsteri. The sequence continues at coordinate 589,956,102 of CM028129.1, read as the reverse complement.
TTCACTGTCACCCTCTACCCACATTCCCTCCCCTTTATTAAGCCTCAGTATCCCTCCTTTGGTATTTCTTCGCTCCCTAATGTACCTATAAAAGGTCTTATTCTCCTTCTTAACAGAATTGGCTATCCTTTCCTCGGTTTGGGCCTTTGCTATTCTGACTGCCTTCCCAGCCTCTTTCTGCTTTAACTGATAAAGTTCTCTGTCCTGATCCTTCTGTGTTTCCTTATATTTCCTGAATGCTATTCTTTTTTCCTTAACCTTCCCTGCCACCTCTTTTGAGAACCATAGCGTTTTTCCTTCATTGTGTTTTATTGATTTGCTTTACACAAAGGCTTGTTGCCTCTGTGATGGCTGTTTGATTACTCCCCATTGTTCCTCCACCCCTCCTTCTTGCCTGTTTGCTAGTGCTTTTCTGAGGCACTCTCTCATTTTCCCCAAAGTCAGCCCTCCTAAAGTCCAATACTCTTGCTTTTGTATGGCTTGATTGTATGGCTGTGTTTATCATGAACCACACTGTTTGGTGGTCGCTTGTTCCCAGATGGCTACCACTTCTAAATCTGAGATTCTTTCTCCGTCCCCATTTGAGAGTACCAGGTCTAAGATTGCTCCCTCCCGAGTGGGTTCCAATACTAGCTGTCTGAGGCATGCCCCCAGTAGGGCATAAAGAATGACCCTGCTCTTGGATGTGCCTGCAGCAAAGGTGCTCCAGTTAACATCTGGCATACTCAGGTCCCCATCAACAATATCTCCCCTTTTTCTGCCATCCTAAGGAAGCCTTCTATCATTTCCAAAAACACTTGAAGTCTGGGCAATAAGTTTGCAGACCTAGAGACCACCATGGCAGATGCGGACCTGGACATAGTAGCAATTACCAAGTCCTGGTACAATGAAAATCAGGACAGGGATGTAGTCATACCAGGGTATACTCTTTTCAGAAAGGACAGGGTAGGTAAAAAATGGTGAGGAATGACTCTTTATGTCAGGGACAACGTAAAAGCTATGGAAATACAGGGAGAGCAGGGAGGAGCGGAGGAACTGTGGGTCACCCTGGAGACACACAGGGGGTCTGCCATTTTCACAGGAGTGACTTACAGACCTTCAGCATGGGGGTGGGGTGGGGGGAGGTGGATAAAGATATGATGGAAGCAATCCAAAGGATGGCATGCAAAAGGGAGGTGTTGCTGGTAGGGGACTTCAATTTACCAGATAAGGTAGGGACATCCTGGACTCCCTGCAAGGGGCATTCCCCAGGCAACTAGTTAAGGAACCCACTTATTGGGGGGGCAGTACTTGACCCTGGTACTGACAAATGAGACAGTGTTGCTGATGTCACAGTGGGTGGCCACCTGGGTACCAGTGATTGCCGTACAGTGTGGCTCAATATAAGAACTGGGTCAGAATTGAGCCATACTAAGATGAGATACCTGGACTACAGGAGGGCTGATTTAAAAAAAAATGGGAGAATGCCTCAGGGACACCTATCAGGGATAGGAAAACTGGAGGCAGTCAAGGAACAGTGGGCAAAAATAAGAGGGAGGGGCACAGTAAAAGGCAACACATTTCTCTGTCAGGCAGGTTAACAAGGGCAAGAGATAAGAGAGACTGCTATGGTTCTGTAGAGAAGTAGCGGAGAAGAAACAATTACTTACCACAGTAATCTTTTTCTTCCAAGGGAATCTTTACTACTCTGATATATTCTGTTAGCCTACACCATTCAACTGCCCTAGAGAGAAATTAGTTAATAGAACCTATGCAAATAGGGGAATGTTGATAGGCCCGAGCTCGGTTTTAAACCACTGTCCCTGGTGCATTCTATGCAACTGTCAGATTCTTACGAAGCATGCATGAAAAATCCTAACCATACTATCCTAGAGAGAACAAATTCACCCACCAACAAATAATCCCCCCTTTTAACAAGGTGGTATCCCCAAGACTCATGTCACAGATGCCCAAAAACAACCAATTTAAACAGGTTTCATCAACAGTATGGACAGCTGGAATGCAGTGCCCACTAGGTTATAGTAGGGGAGGTAGGGTGGGAACTCAGAATACAGTAAAGATTCCCTTGGAAGAAACACGATTACTGTAGTAAGAAATTTCTTCTTCAAACCCCAGGAAATCTTTACTGTATTCTGACATATACAGACTACCCAAGCAGTACTTTTGGAAGCGGTCATAGAACCTATTTAGGAAACAAGCTCTGCAGTACTGCTGTGCCAAATCTGGCATCAATTCTAGCCTGTGTGTTCAGGCAATAGCATTTAGTAAACATGTGGACAGCTTTCCAGGTAGCTACTTTGCAGATTTCTAACAAGGGAATGTCTCTGGCAGCTGCTATAGAAGCAGCTGTACCCCTGGTGAAATGAGCTCTAAGGCCCACAGGGGGCTCCTTGCCCATTTTGCTGTAGCAAAACTGAATACAGGCAACAATCCGATATGCAATAGTCCTTTTTGCAGCTGGCTTTCCCTTTCCCACTTCTCCATATGTCAGAAAGAGCTGAGTGTTACCCTGTCTATGACCTTTTGTGTGATCCAAATAATTGCTGACAGCCCTCTTGACATCAAGGCTAGGCAGCCTGCATTCCCCTGAACTGGAATGGTCTGTGAAGAAGACAGGCAGGGTAATGGTCTGGTTAAGGTGGAAGTCAGACACTACTTTGGGGAGAAACTTCCTATTGGTCCTAAGGACTACCTTGTCCCTATGGACTGAAATGTAGTTAGGTTCTGTAGACAAAGACTGGAGTTACTAACATACTAAGTTGCCAGCAGAGCAGGCCTAATGGTCTGTCGAGTCTGCTCAGGAATAAGCATCTGGTCAGGGTGCCATTGCTGCTATCCCCCATAATTCCCCTCAGCCCCATCCCACATCGGGGGTGCACCTTCAAGTCTGGCATTACTCAGTTTCAACTTCCCCCTATACCTGTCCCAGCCCCTCTTGAAACCTTCCACAGTATTTACAGCCACCAGATCCACAGGCAGCACGTTCCAGGGTTCAACCACCCTTTCCGTGAAGTAGCATCTCCTAGTCTCTGCCCTGAACCTCCTGCCAACCAGCCTCATGTAGTGCCCCCTGGTGGTCCCTGTCTCCCTCAGCTAGAACACCCTGTCAGAGATTACCCTATTTAACCCATTTAAGTATTTAAAGACCTCGATCATGTCCCCTCTGTCATTCCTCTTCTCCAGGGAGTACAAGTCGAGCTCCTCAAGTCTCTCCTCATAGGACCTCTCCCCCAGGCCCTGTATCATTCCAGTCACCCTCTTCTGAACCCTCTCAAGAAGTGCAATGTCCTATTTCAGGTATGGATGCTAAAACTGCACACAGTATTCAAGGTATGGTCTAACCAGGCAGTTATACAGTGGGAGAAGCACCTCCCGCCTTCTCGAGGTTATCCCCCTTAGTGATGCACCCCAGCATTTTATTTGCCTTGGCTGCAGCCCTCCTACACTGTTCAGAGTTGTTCATTTTGGCATCCACAACCACCCCAAGACCCTTTTCTCCTCCTGAAACCTACAGTTTCTCCCCTCTCAGAAAGTACTTATGAGCTGGGTTCCTAAGCCCCAAGTGGAGAACCCTGCATTTCTTAACATTAAAAATTCAGTTTCCAGGTGAGAGACCACCTCTCCAGAATTCACTAATCCTCCTGGCTGAAGTGATTGCCGCCAAGAATACTGTTTTCCAGGTCACATACTTGAGCTCTGCTGAGGACATGGGCTCACAAGGGGGTTGGATTAGCTGTGCAATACATATATTCAGATCCCACGAGGGGGTTGGTTTCCTGTGTAGGGGGTGCAAATGTAGCAGGCCCTTGAAAAACTTTCTGAAAATCAGATTAGAAGCTAGGGAAGAGCCCTTCCCAGCTGAGAAACAGGCAGAAACAGCTGCCAAGTGTACCTTGAGGGTAGATGGCCTCAGGCCCAGGGAATGGAGATGGGCCAAATAGTCCAATAGTACTAGCAAGCCAGTCTGGTGAGGAGCTATGTCCTTCTGCTGACACCAGATGGAGAACCTCCTCCACTTGGAAGTGTACATTTTCCTGGTGGAGGGCTTTCTCTAAACTCTAAGGACCTCCAAGACCCCTTCAGAGAGGTGCAAGTTAGCATACTCTAGGTCCTCAAGAGCCAGGCCCTGAGCTTGAGGGACTTGAGGCTGAGGTACAGGATCCTGTTCTGGGAGGACGTCAGTAGGTTGTGCCTCCTGGGGAGGTAGATCAGACTGGATATTGACAGGGACATGAGCAGGGAGTACCAGGGCTGCCTAGCTCAGTCTGGAGCTATGAGGTTTATTGTTGCTGGCTGAGTCCTGATCTTGTTCAGTACTCTGGGTAGCAGGTGGAATGGAGGAAAGGCATACAGGAACTTCCCTGTCCAATCTAGCAGTAGTGCATACAGTGGTTCTGTGCCCACTGCAGGAGGTCTGCAGCAGAACTGAGGCAACTGGTGATTGTCTGGGGCTGCAAAGATGTCCACCTCTGGAGTACTTCACCTCCTGAAAACAGCTTGCAGGACTGACCTGCCTGTTCAGTGACCACTCATTGTGGTTTTGGTTGATCCTGCTAAAGGCATCTGCTAGGACATTAATCCGGAAGATGGACTGCTGAGAGAGAAATTCTGAGGGAGTAAGTCAGACTCCAGATTTTCATGGCCTCTGTGCACAGCAAGGTCGACCTTGTGCCCCCTTGCTTGTTTATGTAGTACATGGTGGTTGTATTGTCTGTTCTGACCTGCACCACCTTGCCTTGGAGCACTGTGGCGAAGGATTGGAGGCCCAGAAAAACTTTCCTGAGTTCCAGCAGGTTTATGCAATGACTCCTGCTTGAGCCATGTACCGTGTGTAGTGTGCTCCCCCAGGTGGGCGCCCCACCCCAGGAGGGAGGCATCGGTTGTCAACACTACTATTGGGGACTGCTGCAGGAATGGCACACCATCTCTGAGGCTGTCCCTTTCCTGCCACCAGTGGAATGCTTGAATGAGAGTTCCTGTAATGTACTAGTTTTGACAGGGAGTCCTTTTTCTGGGACCAATGAGACCTTAGGTGAAACTGGATGTCTCACATTTGGAACCTGGCTCCTGGCACTGTTGCTGTAGATGCTGCCATGTGACCCAACAGTTTCAGGAAATGTCTTGCTGGCCTGGGGGTGTACAGCTGGAAGGAGCTTGCTAGCTGAACCAGACTGTCTACCCTTCCCTGAGAGAGGAATGCTTTTCCCTGTAGTGTGTCCAGCTCTGCTCCTATGAACTCCAGGAGCTGAACCGGTTGCAAGACTGACTTTTTCAGGTTTACCAGGAACCCAAGAGACTGTATGGTATCCTGAGTAAGAGTCAGAGCATCTTTGACCTGCTGAGGGGACTGTCCCATGACTAGCCAGTCATCTAGATAAGGGAATCAATCTCTCCAGGACCTCATGACTACATTGTTCTCTCTTTTGGGATGTTTTTCCTGTTAGATACCTTTGAAATGTTATTTTTTTGTTATTATGGATTCGCATTGTTTGACCCTTTGGGGTTTGATTAAGATAGAGGTATTTGTTCAGTGACATCACTGCCAGAAATGAACAAAATGAGACTGAATACTAATTGGTTGTGACATTATTGAATTTAGTTAATATTCATGAAACACTATTCAAATGCTCTGGTGTTCCCTTTAAGCAATACCCCCTCTAAAGACTCACGAGAGTCGAGGCACTAGGGGCAGATTTGACCATCTTTGATTCTGTACAAAGTGTATGCAACATGAAAAGAAACCGAGTAAATTATCTACCCGAATTTACTTTTGACTATGAGTGTTCTTTTATTTCATAAACTGCATATGGAGCCTTAATGTGCGCACTACCTTTTGGGATTTATGTCCTTGTGGAGGCGAGCCATCTCTGGAGGTTTAGCACTGACTGGGAGCTGTGGTTCATGGTGTTTTCTCAGATCTGCCACTACTACTGCCAGGCACTTTGTGAACACTCTTGGGCAGAGGTCAAGCTAAAGGGCAGGGCTCTGAACTGGTAATGACCTGATGACAATCTGAATCTGAGATACTTTCTGTGGGATTGCCTGATAGGAATGTGAAAGTACACATCATTGAGGTCTAGTGATGCCAACTAATCTCCCTGCCTGAGTGTGGGGAGAATAGTTGCCAGAGTGACCATCTTGAATTTTGGCTTTGTAAGGTGTCTGTTCAAGTGTCTGAGATCTAGTATGGGTCGCTATTCCCCAGTTTTCTTTAGTGTTAAGTACCTTGAGTACAGACCTTTTCCCTTCTGAGCTAGGGGAACAAGCTCTACTGCCTTCTCTGGCAGAAGGTTGGCTACTTCTGATTCCAGCAATACCCCTTCTGTTTGGATAACAGGTATGAATAGTCTTGCCCTCAACCTTGGCACAACCTTGAAGTTGAGTGCAAGATCCTGGCTTAACTACCTCCAGGACCCACTTGTCTGTGGTGATGGTTTTCCATGCTTGGAAATAGTAAACCAGTCTGCCCCCACTGGGACTGGGGAGGTGACCCTGACAAGCATATCAGGGATTCTGTTTTGCTTGTGCAGTGGACTGGAAACTGGGGCCAGCCCATCTGCTGCTCCTTCTACCCCTGCCTCTAAAGTACCCTCTCTGCTGCTAGTACACTGGGAAAGCCTGGGTCTCATAAAAAGGTCTAGAGAAGGACTTTCCCCTATCTCCCCTACTCTGGTGCTTCTGGGGTGGATGCATTTTCCTTTGCAGTAGCACTCTTGTAAGTCGTCTTGTATTCATACATCTCCTTCATGTAGGCCTCCATCTGTTCACCAAACAAGGAGGTTGGCTCACAAGGAAAATCCAGTGCCTTAGTCTGTGTGTTCTGAGTCAGGTTCATGGCCCTGAGCCAGGCAAACCTCCTCAGAGACATTGAGGTTGCCATTACCCTGGCAACAGTGTCATTAGAATCCACTGCTATGTGGAATTGGTAGTTGGAGGCCTCAATGCCACATTTTGCAGTTTCCATCAGATCAGCTGGCAGTGGAGAAGGAGCTGACTTAGCCATCTCTATCACAGAGTTCCAGAGGTTCATTGGATATCTTGAAACATCAGCCATATAAGAAGCTTGTCTGATAGCCAAATAATCCCCTAAATAGGCCTTCTTGGCTATAGAGTCCCTTCCTCTGGAGTCTTTTTCAGGAGGATGGGATGACAGGGGTATGCCTGCTTTATCACAGGCAGCTGCCTGTACTACCCCCTCATGACTGGGGTGACCAAGGAGGAATTCAGCTCCCCCTCTGGCCACCAGGTATTTCCTTTCCATCTTCTTGTCCACAGGGAGAATGTGGTGGTTTGCATCTTCAGGGACCTGTGGATAGGAAGAAGCAACCTCTTTGTTGCTGGCACATCCATCATCTCCATGTAATCTGGCTCCTCTCTTCCTCAGTGGTCTCTTGAGTGGGGAGGTCCAGAGTCTGTGCCACTTTTTTCATAAAAGAAAAATGGGAGGAATAATCCTCGGTACTTTTAGGAGGAGTCTCAAACTCCTCTCTGTCTGGGGAAGCATCTGTTTTGATGGGTTCCCCAAACACCTCTTCTTCCTCCTCCTCCTCATAATAGGGATCCTGTTCAAATGAACTGGGAACTGTTAAGATATCCAGTGCTTGAACCGGGGGCTGCTGCAGCACTTGTTGAGGAACTGGAACCGGAGTGTTGGGCTGCAGCAGCTGAATAATTTTAATCACGTTTACAATCTCAGGGGTCGGAACCAAAGGTACCTTCGGTTGCAGTTCCTGCACTGTATGCTTTTTCTTCTTTTTCCTCTTGGAGGCTGTGGCTGGTTCAGCACTCCTTTTCATTCCTGAAGAAGTTTCACCCTTGTCAGAGGGCTTCCTCTCTGATTCCTTTGGTTTATCTTTGTTAGGAGGAGGAACCACATTTCCAGAAGCCGGGTCAGTAGCTTTATCGGACATTTTTTCTCTCAGTCGGTTTAATCACTTATCGAGTGTAGACAGAGGGAAGTTTTCACACTCTGTGTTCAGGTGGTCAAACCCTAAACAGAGTACACAAACTAAGTGTGGATCAGCCTTGGCAAATGGCTCACCACACTCAGTGCAGTGTTGGAAACCAGTAGGGCCGGTTCTCCTTTTAGGCTTCTGTGACATAAACTAAAACCCTGTAGTATTGTGTGTTCTGAGAGCAAACACACTTACATAGCAAATAAACTAAAGTTCTGTTTTTTTTTTCTTTCTTTCGCTGTCAGTTTAATAACCAATAAGAAAACCGAGAAAACCCCCAGAAGTTAAGGAGCACAGAGAACTGAATTAAATTTAGCCAAAAACTAGAACTTTACCTCAGAAAAACAAAGCAAAGCCAGTTCCTTTCTGGTTGCGAGGAACTGACAAGGAACAGCAAAACTTGTCAAAATAATGTTAATCTAGACTAGTCTACCTGTAACCAAGGACAGTGCTTTGAAAACTAAGCAAAATTAATCAGAAACTATGAAAACCGAGAAAAAATAAATATCTTCAAGAAAGCTGAAGGAGTGTCTTACTAGGCAGGCACAGTAAAAAATCTGACAGTTGCACTTAATACACCAGGGACAATGGTTCGAAAACCAATCTCAAGCCTATCAAAGTTCCATTATTACCATAGGTTCTATTAACTCATTTCCCTTCAGGGCAGTTGAATGGTGAAGGCTAACTGCATATGTCAGAATACAGTAAAGATTTCCTGGGGCTTGAAAGTAAGGGCAAAAAAAAACTAGCATTTAGAAGGTGCAAGAAGACACAGAAGGAGGAGGAGGAGGAGGACAGGGAGAGTTACCAGGAGAAACAAATGGAAGCAGAAAGAGCAGTTAGGAGTGCAAGGTGCAAATGGAGGAGAATATTGCCCAGTCAGTAAATAAGGGGATAAAACATTCTTTAGATATATTAAAGAGAAAGAGAAAGACCAAAAGAGGGATAGTAAGGCTGAAAGGGGAAAGGGGGGGTGGGGGGTGAGAGGAGAGGACCAGAAAAAAGCTGACATATTGAACAATTACTTTTGTTCAGTATTTACAGAGGAAGGGGTAGGGGATGGGCCAAAGATAAGGGACAAGGGCATAAATGGCAGGGAGGTGGACACTAGTTCTTTTACAGAGGAAAGAGTCCTCAAGGAACTAGCGCAATTAAAAGTAGACAAGGCAATGGGACCTGCCGGGGTGTACTCTAGGATACTGAGGGAGCTCAAGAAGGTGCTGGCTGCACCGCTGACAGCTCTGTTCAACCTATTGCTAGAAAGAAGGGAAGTTCCAGGGGACTGGAAGAGGGAAGATATGATCCCACCATGCAAAAGTGGAAATAGGGAGGAGGCAGGAAATTACAGACCTGTCAGCTGCCTGACTTGGTAAAGTATTGGATTCACTACTGAAGGAAAGGATTGGGGAATACCTTGTAACCAGTGAATTACAGGATCGAAGCAACATGGTTTCTCAGGGGGAGGTCTTGCCAGACAAACACTTTTTTTTTTTTTAAGTTGGAAATTTTTATTGAATTTAGACGAACTAACATAACAATGCAATGATTGTACATATAGAAAAAGAAAGGGCTTGCTGTACAGCGGCCCTTGAGCCATACATTTGTTGTACAGATATATCACATACAGTCAATCCCATGCAAACTGTCAATTTCTATATATGATAATACTATGATGATTCCTCAGGATGGTTTCATACCCTCCCTGAAAGGCCTATGCCCTTCTTGATGCATTATTGTGAGCCTTGGCTCTCAGTTGCTACATAGGCTTAGGGCTTACCATCTGGTTCATACTGCTTTCGTTGGTTAAAGGAGAAAGTAGTATAAATTTTTAACTGTTTTTAACCTATATACACACACATCAGCAATCACAGGAACAATATGAACATATTCAATTTTATAAAGTAGAGATGTTGGAGACAGAGGTCAGAAGAAGAGAGATGGGGAGTGCTATGGATCTGTTGTGTCTTCCTGGGCCTTGTGAAAGTATTCAGACGCCAAAAATGGCTGCCAATAGTGCTCATATTTGGCTAAAGTCCCATTGGCAAAATTAGTCAGTCATTCATAGGTTGCTACTTGTGCCAAGGACATCAGCAGCTCTGTCAATGAAGGGGGCTCTATGATGCTGGTTCAACAACTTTGTTGTCGATTGACGTTACAGCGACAGCTCTATGTCGACTGCAGTTGTGGTCACCATAGAACTGTTAACTTTGGACGTCGCTTTTTTCGGGGGATTCACCCCTCAACCCCCCATATGGGGGCTCTGCCCCCACACTCCCTGTAACAACAGTTATCAACTCCGAGTCAGAGTTGATTTGGGAAAGAGGTGCAAGACCCCCTGAAAAAAGTGCCGGGTCCCACAGTGACAGTACAGCAACCTGTCGATGTTGTCACTGTACTGTCGATCACGGTGCAGGTTTTGCCATTCGATTGGCATATGAATGAGGGCATTTTGGCATATGCCAGCACATGAAAAGTAGGAATTTTGTTGATTCCCCTAGCACCGTGGCTCATAAAGCTCCGGGATTAGTTCTGGGGTTTCCCCTTAGGAGCACAGCCCAGAGGAGCAGAGGTGCATCAATATGTGTCTTAGGAAAACGTTTTGGCCCATATCCATGACTGCCTTCCAAAAGGGCCATATCTGTGGCACATCCACAGAATGTGGTATAAGTGAGCTCCACGTTGTCTGCAGCACCAGCAGCTGTCCTTCTGGAGTAGGCCCAACTTCTTGAGTTTGGCCGGTGTATAATGCCATCTCAATAAAATTTTGTTCACTATCAGTCATGACGTACCATCTCTGCAAGCCTGGAGTATTCTGGACTAACAGTGGGCCCACTGGTAATCTGAGATGGAGACCCCCAACTCTTCTTCCCATTGAGACTTTGCCAACAGGAAAGGGTCTGGAGGGGCCTCTCGGTTGGCTTTATAGGTCTGGCTTGCCCTACTTTTGCTTAGTTGTAGCCAAGAGCAAAGAGTGAAGGGGCCCTGGGAGGTCCCTCATAGGTGGAGGGATTATAGGCTGAGCGATGGCATCCCTAATTTGTAAATATCTCCAGAAGTGATTGGATGGTAGGTGATATCTCTCAGAGACAAAAAGGTGCCCACTGTAGTAGTACTGGGTACCAGTAGGTCCCATACCAGCCTAATTACTTGGGCTTCCCAGATGTGCCAATGTGTAGGGACCTTACCCACCGTCAAGGATGGGTTCTTCCATAGGGGCTTCTTTGGCTAAGAGGTGGGAGATGACTGTCTGATCATGTGCACCTTCTTTGAGTACTTTACTGATAAAATAATAGGTGGTAGAAAGGCCCCTGATATTTGTTTGTTGGTGTACAGCAATGTGGCTGGAGAAGGGGACCCTACCAGTGTGGCCTCGAAAGGCACCCAATTTGGGGCTGCATTCCCACCAGGTGAAAACCATTTTACTGTTTGTGCAATGTTGGCATAGTTTCTCTCTGCTGAAGTGAAGGGGGCGTCCTTCCCACAAGAAAATCCCTATCAGGGAGTCAATTTTCTAGAACCACTTCGGGAGAATGGCCATAGGGAGGTGGACCAGAAGGTGTAGTATTCTGGGAGCTATCATTATTTGTTTGAGTCAATGTTCCCTGCTAGGGAAAGTTTCAGGGGTTTCCAGCAGTCCAAATCACCTCTAATTGCAACTAGTGAGGTGGTAAAGTTGGTCTTGATCAAGTTTGTGTAGGTTGTGGAGGATTGTAACTCCCAAATATCTAATCCTCTCAGGTGACCATTTGATACCCCATGAGGTGAAGTCCTGGCCCTGACAGGCTGCATTCAGAGGGAGAACCTCAGTTTTTGTTTGATTGACCTTAAGGCTTCAGGCATGTGTGAAACTGATCAAGATGTTCGGAACCTCGTGGATTGTTGCGGTTGTATAGGCAGTGGTGACCAGGAGATCATCCACATAGAGAAATGTTTTTAGGGTGGTTCTCCCACATTAATGCCCAGAATTGTCCTTGTTTCCCTAATGGTGATGGCCACAGGCTCTATTGCCAGGATGAATAACAAGGGGGATAGTGGACAACCTTGGCTAGTCCCTTTGTGTAGACTAAAGGCAGGAGACATAATTTTATTGGTGAGGACAGATGCCATGGGTGATGAATAAAGGAGCTTCACCCAGGCTCTATAGCCTGAGCCAAATCCCATTTTCTTTAGGATGTGCATTAGGTATATCCATTCAACACTGTTGAAGGCCTTCTCGAAATCTATTGCTAAGGCCACAGTGGGAGAGCAGGAATTCTGTGCCACATACATTAAACTTGTGAGGGTCCTGTGATGGTCTGACCCTAACCTGCCTTTGATGAATCTTGCTTGGGCCAGGTGGACCAAGCCCGGGAGAATGCTTTCCAGATGGTCTGCCAGCACTTTGGCCAAAATCTTAGCATCAGCATTGATGAGAAAGATTGGCCAGTAATTTCCTGGATTAAGCAGATCTTCGTGCTTTTTGGAAGTACCATTATTATCACCTCCCTCATCGTCAGTGGGAGAATCCCTTTCCCCAGAGAGTCCATGAAGGCCCTTAGTAGATACTTAGATACTTTGCAATGTTCACCACTGGTGCTTGGCAAAAATCAATTGGTAGGCCATCCTTCCCAGGGGATTGCTGCGAAGTCATGGTTTTTATGGCACCTACCACCTCTATCTTGGTCAGGGGTTCATCCAGAGTGGCCACCACCAAGCTCAATATCTGAGGCATTGGAAGTTCTGAGAGGAAAGCCTTGATCATATCTGTGTCTGGTGGGGATGGGGAGGAGAACAGCATTTCACTGAACTGGGTCATAATCTTATTGATCCCCTTCTGTGAGCTGGTCTGTGTGCTGGATATGTTATTTAGGCCTTGGATCTACTTAGCAGATTGCCTGCTCTTCAGCCGGTAGGCTAGCAGCTTACTGGCCTCCCCCCCTTCCCAGTCGCAGTGGCATATGTGCCTCAGATTAAATTTTGCCCGGAGTGTCAGTTGGGAATTCAATTTGAGTCTTGTACTGGTAAATTGGACCAATAGAGTGTTAGGTGGGTCCTTGTTTTTGAGACTTTTGTATTGGGCTTCTAGAATGGCTAAATTACACTCCAATGAGACCTGCTCTGCTTCCTTTTTTTCCACCTAGCTGAGGCACAGGCAATGTTCTTGCCTCTAATTGTGGCCTTGAATGCCTCCCAGAGAGTGGAGTCCAAAACCTCTCCATTATCATAATTGTTCCAATAATCCGTGACTTGCGCCTTCTGCCACCCCTGAATTTGGGGGTCTTCCAGTAACAGGATAGCTAGTCACCAGGTTGACAACTGGGGCCTCTCAGGGCCCCAGTTTATCCTCAGATCCAGGGGTACATAGTCAGATATTACTATCTGATGAGTTTGGATCTTAGTGATCATTTCATATGCAGAACTGGACACTAGCCCTAGGTCTATCCTGCTTAAAGACCCATATGTGGTGGAAAAGCAGGTGTAATACTTCACCCCGGGTTGTCTAGTATGCCATACATCCAGTAGAGAATGCTCAGTCATCAGCCTGTGGACTGCTTTGGCCACTTGTCTATGAGGCTCAGCATTCCCCCTACTCCTTGCCACCATGAGATCCAGGGTAAGGTCGAAATCTTCCCAATTATCACCTGGCATTTATTGGTATTGAATTAGACAAGGTCTGACTGATGTCATGAAATTACTCAGGGTATTCCTGGTTGGGTGCATATACATCGAAAAGAATGAGGATTCCCTGTGGAGTTTCCATCTCAACCAATAACCACCTTCCTTTCTTGTCTCTCTTGTGACAGCCCACTTTCTACCCTATGTGTTTGTGAAGGAGGATGGAGACCTCCCTTTTGTGTGAGGGATTTGAGCTATGGAGTTCTTCCCCAACCCAACCTTGCCACAATTGTTTGGCCTCCCCAATGGAGAGCTTGGTTTCCTGTAGGAATGCTATCAGAGGGCTTATTCGTTTGAGCTGCAATAAAACGTTTTTCCTTTTAATTGGTGAATTGAGCCCCCTGACATTCCACAAAATCATGCTAACCTCCACTGGGTGGCCTGCAGATTAAATATTGAACAAACCATGAAAGGAGGCCCCAACCTGGGTACCCTTGTGAGGGAAATTCCTCTGCCCCCATATCCTTCTTCTCCTCTCCCTAACCCCACAACTTTTTAGTGTTCCAGATTGCTTTTGAACGATAACAAACATACAACTGATAAGCCATGTTAACATCATGACTTGTATTAGAAATAATTTTAAACCTCTGTGATACCAGTACTGACCACTTCCCACCCCCTTTACATAACCTTGACCATTATTCACCCTATCCATCAGCTACGGAGTAGCCCAGATGCCAGCGAGAGTTGCTATGGGGGACTTAGTCTAATTGGGGATTGATGGTAGTCCATCTGCAGCAGCCTGTACCCCTCCACAACTGAGGTTACTTTGCTCCAACACTTCACTTGAGGTGATTTAGTTCTGGGTCTCTTTGTTGGTCTAGCCCCTTGGTGCTCTGGCCTGCTTTGTGCCACCTCCAAGTTATATCTAGGGGGTAAACTTGGTGACCTGGTTCTATATCTAACTTTGAGTTAGGGATTACCTTCCTTGTGCTTCCTCCCCTATCTGATGTCTCAACTGGGAAGCAATTGCCCTGGTGCCCAGAGCGGGTGACAGTGGGATACCGATCAACCCTATATGCTTATGTGTTCCAGGGTTCTAACTACCCCTCAGGACTCATAGTAACTCCCCCAATCTAGTCCTTTTTATTGGTAGTCCTCATCTAGGAAGGTGTCAGAGTGAGGGTAAGCCCCCGTTCTGGGTATTGGGTAGCTTAATTAGTAGTGGAGGTGCCTTACCAGAAAGAGGGGCTAATATTCTACTTTGATGGCCCTATGGCTCCGTCACTACAAGGAGCTACTTGCTATCCCATTGTACTGCTCATAGGGAAGCTCCCTGCATGGCAGCTAGAGAGATTCTTGTCCCTTTGTTGAATATGGGCCCCTTATGTAAATACAGTGTTGGTATAGCCATCTACACTGCTTTGAAATGAAATGCAGCTTAAAGAACAGAACAATTGAACAGTTCAGAATTGGGGTATGCACTGCCATACAACAACATGGCGGGGTCCCTTAACATATGGAACCACGAACGTGTGGGGGGAGTGCTTGCCAGAATTACTAGGCCAATTTACAACAACAGGGTATCCCCCTACCTTTAGACCTGTCCAGACCATCAGGCAAAGGGTCAGATCCTAGGCCCAAAGCTTCTTGGGAAGGCCAGAGATAAAACTGTAACATACCATGCACAATGCGGTCGTCCCTCTGAATTCACAGTGTTGAGAGGAAGGCCCCTATCAGAAGTTGCACTTTCCTCTGGCTGGATTCAGCCTTGGTTTACATTTGCAGTGGTATTCACAGTTTCGGTCCAGGATGATGGATCCTCACGGCTGAGTTCCTCCTCAGAGAAGCCTACAGGAGTGGGCTCAGAGGACAGTATCCCTAGAGGGGCGTCTTCGAGTAAGTCTCTCAGGGCTTCAAAGCAGTTGGCACCAGGAGGAATGTATGGTGTGCCAGAGGAAGCCTCGGACACTTGACTGTGACTGTTTGTTCCCAGATCAGAGCCTTGGGGACTAGTCTAGGTGCGTCCCCTGCTCTGGCTTTTTCTTATGGTTGTGGTACTGCCCTTTCAGCACTGGGGCCCAGTGATCAGAATTGGCCCTCTGTTGTCTTGGGGCTGAATTAAGAATAGGCAGCTGGGGTGCATTCTGGGCTCCACAAGCGCAGCATTCTATGGGTGTGGGTCTGGACTAAACTTTGCTCCCCTTGGTGGGGTCCCCCAACTTGCCCCAGTTTAGCTTGGGGGTATAAGCAGCCAGGAACTGTTCAACAGATTCTGGCATATCGAATGATCTGGGGGCTTCATTGATGATTAGACAAAAGGTCACCGGGTATGCACCCCAGGTCCACACCAGCCCTCCTTGCCATTGTGAAGGCCCTCCTTCTGGCTGACAGTTCTTGGGAAGAATCTACAAAAATCTGTATTTTCCCCCTTACCAGGTGAGGTTTTGCTTAGCTCTGGCACCCATGAGTATGGCCTCTCTGTCCCTGAACCTTAGGAACCTCACTAAAATAGGGCATGGATGGCCCCCTGGTGCTGGTCTCAGCAGCAGTGAACAGTGGGTCCAGCCAATTTCAAGTTGGCCCTCCCCATGCTAGCCCAGAATCTTTGGGAGTTCATTTTGTAAGAATAGTATGGCATCCTTGCCCTCACAGCCCTCTGGGAACCCTGCAAACCGAAGGTTGTTCCGATGGCTGCAATTCTCCAGGTCCTTCACACAGCTCCATAACAGGTGAATCATCTTGTCTTGGTCCCTCAGCCATGCATCTAGGGTAGTTGTATGGTATCTTTATTATCAGCCAGACATTGCTCAGTGACATTCAGTCTTTAGGAGAGCTTAATGATGTCCGATGCATTCCATTGTGCAGCAAGTTCCAGAGGTCCCATTTTTTGGATGATCTGTCAAAGCATGCCCCTTATCTACATAGAAACATAGAAATTGATGGCAGATAAGGACCGCAAGGCCCATCCAGTCTGCCCATTTCTTTTTCTACCTTATGAATGTGCCATTAGCTTTTGCTCTGTCAATGGCCCATCTATTCATACTCATCCATATTGCTCCCTTATGCATATCCTATGCCTGTTTGAAGCCCTGCACTGTATTCATATCCACCACTTCCTGAGGTAGGCCGTTCCATGCAGCCACCACCCTTTCTGTGAAAAAGAACTTCCTCACATTACCCCTTAATCAGCCTCCCTCTAATCTCATGCTGTGTCCTCTTGCCCTGCTAGTTTTCTTATATTGAAACATGTTAGGCTCTTTCACCTTGTTAATGCCCTTAAGGTGTCTGAATGTTTCAATCATATCACCTCTCTCCCTCCTTTGCTCTAGGGTACATATTGAGCTACGTTAATCTGTAATCATATGTTTTCTGATGCAGTCCCTGCACCATTTTGATTGCCCTTCTCTGGATTGCCTCAATTTGGTTAATGTCCTTGTGAAGGTGTGGCCTCCAGTACTGCACGCAGTACTCCAGATGGGGTCTAACCAGTGTCTTGTAAAGAGGGTTTATTACATCCCTCTTACGACTTGTGATACCCCTCCTAATACACCCCAACATCCCTCTAGCCTTACCTACTGCTTTAGTGGTCTGTTGGATGATTTCTGGTCATCTGTGATGATGATGCCCAAGTCTCTTTCTTCCCTTGTGACTGCCAGCAACTCCCCTCTCAGCCTATAAGTGGCTTCAGGGTTTCTCTTCCCCATGTGCATGATCTTGCACTTCTTTGCATTAAACCCCATTTGCCACTCTTCCAACCATTTTGCCAGTTTATCCAGATCTCTTATCATTCTGCCCACCCCACCTGGATCATCTGCTCAGTTGCAGATCTTGGTGTCATCTGCAAACAAACCTTACTTACCCTCCAGTCCATCTGCAATGTCACTGATGAAGATATTGAAGAGGACTGGCCCCAGAACTGATCCCTGAGGTACCCCACTTGCGACTTGCATCTCTTCTGACTGTATACCGTTTACCACCACTCTCTGTTTTCTGCCCATCAACCAGTTTGTCACCCAGTTGACCAACTTCTGACCCACCCCAAGCCTACCAAGCTTATTAATCAATCTTCTATGTGGAACAGTATTGAAAGCTTTGCTGAAGTCAAGGTAGGAGACATCAACTGCTCCTCTTTGGTCCACCACTCTGATTACCCAAAGAGATCTATGAGATTAGTTTGACAGGACCTTCCTGTTGTAAATCCATGCTGTCTTGGATCCCGTGCTCCTATGGATTCCAGGTGTCACACTATCCTTTCCTTAAGGAGTGCCTCCATAATCTTGCTCACTACTGAGGTAAGACTGATTGGTCTGTAGTTCCCTGCCTCCTCCTCCCTGTTACCACTCTTGTGGACCAGGATCACATGAGCCCTTCTCCAGTCTTTGGGGACCTCTCCTGTGCTTAGAGACCCACAGAAGAGTTCTGATAATGGTTCTGCTAGTTCCACCCTTAGCTCCTTTAGTACCCTGGGATGTATGCCATCAGGTCCCATTGCCTTGTCCACCCTGAGCTTATCGAGCTCTTGTAGGACCCTTTCTTTTGTGAAGGGACTAGTGTACACCTCCTGTGTCCATGATGCAGAGCTGTGGACACTGCCCTACCTTCTCTTCAGTAAATACTGAGCAGAAGTATCTATTTAGTATAAAGAACCTCTGTGCGCAAACACTGAGGCAATGGTTACCCCAAAGGGCATTTGGCTGCAAAGCCAAGTTTCAAGAAAATGCAAAATCACACATGCCCACACAATGCAAAGCATCATGGGCTGCATATGCAAATCACCACAGAATATTATGCTGGTTCAACTTTAAGCAGAATTGCATGGTGCTGAAAGGTCTCTCACACAGTTTGCAAAGGGTGTTAACAGATGACATAGACACATGTTTTGTCCTACCAGGACTCATCAGTATGTCTCTTAATGAGTCCTGGAAAGACGAAACATGTGTCTATGTCATCTGTTAGCACCCTACCGCGACTGTGGAAGCCTTTCGGCACCATGCATTCTGCATGAGTTGAATCAGCATAATATTCTGTGGTGATTTGTTTATAGGCAGCCCATGATGCTTTGCATTGTGTGGGCATGTGTGATTTTGTATTTTCGAAACTTGGCTTCCCAGCCAAATGCCCTTTGGGGTAACCATTGCCTCAGTATTTGCACACAGAAGTTCATTGTCTTTTAAATAGTTTTTTGTTTTAATGGGTTCACCACAACATAACCCAGACAGACCGTCTTAGGGTAGCTGGTTCATTCCACTGGGGTGTCAAATAGACGAGGCATACTGATGAGTCCTGGTAGGATGAAACACGTGTCTATGTCATCTGTTAGCACCCTTTGCAAACTGTGTGAGAGGCCTTTCGGCACCATGCAATTCTGCTTAAAGTTGAACCAGCATAATATTCTGTGGTGATTAGCATATGCAGCCCATGATGCTTTGTATTGTGTGGGCATGTGTGATTTTGTATTTAGGATAGATGCTTTTACATGGTCCTCCTCCTCACATGCCCTCTTATCCCCTTTGATCTTAGCAATACCCACTCTGGACTTTCTCCTTTCACTAATGTCTCTATAGAAAGTATTGTCACCTTCTTTCACTGTTTGTGCTAATGTTGCCTCAGTTTGAGCCTTTGCCTGCCTTACTGCCTTCCCTGCTTCCCTTAGGGAAGTTTGGTACGCCTCCCTATCTTAATCCTGCTGCGTTCCCTTATATTTCCTGAAGGCCAACCTTTTGGCTCTGACCTTTTCTGCTACTGTTTTTGAGAACCAAAGTGGTTTCCTTCTTCTTTTGCACTTCCTTTTCTCTCTAACACAATGGGATGTTGCTTCAAGTATTGCATCCTTAATGGTTGCCCACTTTGCCTGTACCCCCTCACCTGTATTTCTTCTTGCCAGGGCTAGCTTAACTCTGTTGACCATCTTATCAAAGTCAGCTCCTCTGAAGTCCTATATTTTTGCCTTGGAATGGGATGATTTAGTTCTAGTGGCCAAATTGAACCATACCATGTGATAGTCACTGGCCCTCAGGTGACCTTCTACCTGGAGATCTGTGATCCTTTCCCTGTTAGTCAGTACTAGATCTAGGATGGCCCTGTCTCTTGTGGGTTGTTGTACCAGTTGTTTAAGGCCCTCCTCCTGCAAGGAATCTACTATGTGTCTAGTTCTGGCAGATGTTCCTGCTGGTATTGACCAATCTGTATCTGGCATGTTGAAGTCTCCCATTATCAAAACCTCCCCTTTAGCTGTCATGTTTTGTATATCTTTTAACAGTAATGTGTCTGTGTCCTCCCCCTGGTCTGGAGGCCTGTAGACAACCCCAGTTCGTATGGCTATCCCATTTACTGTTTCCAGGGTGACCCACAGTTCTTCTGGCTCCTTATGTGTATTCTCTCTTAGGTTTGGGTCTTCCATCAGAGGGGCTGATGAATCCATGTCAGGGATCTGCTGTACAGTCAGGCCTCATCCTCGTGGTTAGCAAGAGAATGAGACCTCCGGATTACCAGAGGCTACAGTCCAGAAAAATACCTCTTCAGAACCGATAAGGTGTAGATGTTTATTATCTAGGTTTGTAACGTAATTGAAGCAAAAGTAACTGGATAATCCACGGATATTTCACAGGGGTAGAAGAAGCTCTTAGAATCAGGCTACCATCTTTATGGCACGGGGTCAATACCACTCACAGAAACATCACGTGGAACTTAATGCCACAACCATAAGAGCGTGCGCTGCAATATTGTTGGCAAAACACCAACAAACACAGGCAGCACATGCCCTTACAGTCTATGGGCTTCCTTGTTTTTCACCCACACACCCCGAATTTAAATAAAAAACTCCAGGGGGTTGCAGACATTGTGGATGGGGAAAAACACAGTCGGGGGGAGTTTTTTTTATAGTACTGGAAAAAGTTGCAGCACAGTAACACCTGGGGGAACCGAACCATGGTCCCAGGTCTCCCATTCTGCCGTGTGCTGGTGCCCTAGCCACTCCACCATGGGAGCGGCTTGACCAAGCACCCAGCACACAGCAACTTGAAGAAGCTAGGTAACAGTGTACAGTGGCAGGGGTGGCGCTATTTCCCTACTGCTGTTCTACCCCTGTCGCTGAAACTACAGCACTCACTAGACAGTGTGATATTAACCATCCTGTCTTTCATACGCAATATTGATCCGGCAGGCATCTTTGTTGGTTTCAAGCCATGCCCCCTTGACAGATAAACCTAATTGAATTCTTTGATTGGGTGACGAGGAAAATGGATTAGAGATGAGCAGTAGATGTGGTCTACCTGGATTTCTGGAAGACTTTCAACACCATTCCACTTAGAAGATTGGAGAGCAAGCTGGGCAACCTAGGAGTAGGTCCAGAATTAGTAAAATGGGTAAGAAGTTGGCTAAGCAATAGGATTCGTAAGATGGTGGCAAATGAGGTCCACTCTGGAGAAGGCAAGGTGACAAGCGGGATGCCACAAGGGCCAGTACTAGGCTTGGTCCTCTTCAATGTTCAATGTTTTTATCAGCAACATTGTGGAAGGGCAAGAGGGAAAGTATGCCTGCTTCGCGGATGACACAAAATTTTAGAACAGAGTGGACACACTGGAGGGGGGATGGAAAGAAGGAGGGATGATTTGAAAAAGCTGTAAGAATGGTCAAGGGAATGGCAGCTAGGTTTCGGTACAAAAAAGTGCAAAATCATAGACTTGTGGCACACAAACCCAGGGGCAATGTACCAATTGAGCGGGGAGGTATTCGTAACCACAAAACAGGAACGGGACCTAGGGTAATAATTTCCTATGACCTGAAGGTAGCCAAGCAGAGTGATAAGGCAGTTGAGAAGGCTAGCAGGATGCTCAGGTGGATAGGGAGGGGCATCACCCGCAGAAAAAGGGAGGTATTATTACAACTGTATAAATCACTGGTAAGACCTCACCTCGAGTACTGTGTCAAGTTCTGGAGGCCCCACCTCTGGAAGGACATAGATAGGGTGGAGACAGTACAAAGAGGGTTACGAAAATGGTACAGACCCTGACTCAAAAGCCCTACAAGGAAATACTCAAGGGACTAAATATGAACTCTCTAGAGGAATGGAAGGAAAGGGGGGATATGATAGGATTGCTCAAATACCTCACAGGTACTAATAAGGTACAGGAAGGTAGCATTTTCCATGGAAATAGCTGCTCCAGGACAAGGGGTCACGCTATGAAGGTGGAAGAGGGGAGGCTCAGAGGAGATGTGAGGAAATACTTCTTCATGGAAAGGGTGGTGGACACCTGTAACAGCCTCCCAGCAGAGGTGGCGGGTGCTAAAATGGTAACAGGATTCAAGCATGCATAGGATAGACATGAGGGGACCTTAGAAATAAGGCAATAGGAAGAAGACCAGAGATCAAATAGGGTCTGTGGTGGCACAGTAGGTAGGAATATAGGGCAGACTAGGTGGGCCAAGAGGTCCTTATCTGCATACAACTTCTATATTTCTAGAGCTGTGTTTACATGGTGGCAGTGCTGTCATGTGCGCCGCTCTCTTCCTGTTGCACCTGCTGCATTCCTGTTCATACAGCCCGCCCTCACAGCGCTGCATGTCATTCTGAGGAGGGGCTGTGGATTCACTGGAGGCTGATGAAAAAACAGCCTTTGTGGCGGAGTGAGCACAACAAAGCATTCACACTATCATTTAATGTGCTTGCTCTGCTACTGATCCCAAAACTGAGTCGGATCAAAAAAAGATCCGTTGGGCACATAAGGCACTCCTGACAGTGGTTACACTACCAGCTTTGCAGCATATCAACCCATGTGCATGGGTTGATGTGCTGCAAAGTCAGCAGTATAAACAGGGCTCAAGTTTAAGCAGTGAGAGAGAGAGAGAGAGAGGAATCAAACACAGGAAGGTTAATGAGAGAGAGAGAGAGAGAGAGAGAGAGAGAATCAAACACAAAAAGGTTAAACAGAGAGCGAGAGAGAGAGAGAGAGAGAGAGAGTGAGTGGAATCAAACAGAGGAAGCAGAAAGCAGTATAGAAGAATCAAGCACAGGAAGTTTAAACAGAGACAGAGCATTCAAACACAGGAAGGTTAAGGGAGGAAGAGAGAGAGAGAGCAATCAAACACAAGAAGGTTAAGCAGAGAGAGAGAGAGAGGCACAGGAGTGGGAAGCTATGGGTGAGGGGTGGTGGCAGCCCCCCACACACTTTTACCAAACAGCATTCAAAGTGCACCTATAATTCATGCAATGTCAGAAGGGAATCAATCATGGTCTCTTTTGTAATTACTGCAGCCCTCCCACTTTTCCCCGATGTTCCGGCACCCATGGGAGGGGGGATCAAATACAGGAAGGTTAAAAGCAGAGAGAGAGAGAGAGAGAGAGAGAGAGAGGAGAGAAGAGAGAGAGATAGAGAAGAGGGGGTGAGATAGAGGAATCAAATACAAGAAGGTTAACTAGAGAGAGGGACAGAATAGCCCTGTTTACACCTCCGCTGTGCTCTGCAATTTGGAGTGTTCCACTCCTGCTGCAATGGTGGCAGCAGCTCAATAGTCTGTCGGTAGTTTAGCCGGTAGCTCCAGTGGTTGTTTCTCCCATCTCTACTTATGATAACGAGCTGGTGACATACTCGCAGCATGGATGAGTCAGAAGACTTGTTTCTAATTAGCACACCTGAGTTCAGCAAAAGTAATTTTTCTACAGCAGATAGAAAACTGAACTCGGGGAGAGGGCATAAAAATGAAAACCGAGGGCTACAAGTATCTGGACATAGGGTCACAAACTGACACCGTAAAGCTGGGCATGTGTGAATGCATATGCATATCCCAGCGATATGCATATGTATTCACACATGCCCAGCTTCACAGTCATTTTTATGCACTTTCCTGAGTTCAGCTTTCTATCTGCTGTAGAAAAATGACTTTTGCTGAACTCAGGTATGCTACGGCTTGCATTCTAAATATAAAGTGCATGCAGAGAGCCACTGGAGGATGCTGGGAGGGGAGACTTTCAGTCGGAGTGAGCACTGTGAACCGTCTACACGACAGGTAAATTTGCTGTCAAGTAGCTTGCTGTGATACACGTCCCCTCTCCTGAGTCGCTTCGGAAACTGGAAGCGAAATGCTCATAGGGCGCTCATGAAAGTGTCCACACTGCTGATTCTGAAGTGCATCAACCCATGTGCATGGGTTGATGCACTTTAAAATTGGCAGTATAAACACGGCAAATGAGAGAGAGAGAGAGAGAGAGAGAGAGGAATCAAACACAAGAAGGTTAAACAGAGAGAGAAAGCAAAAGAGGAATCAAAAGCTATGTTTATACGGCTGCAGTGCTCTGATCTTTGTGCCACTCCTGATCTAATCTCTCTAGCAGACTCAATACAGTCTTTGCACAGCCTGCCCCCATGCTGATGCAGGTTGTGCTGGAGAGGGCTTCATATTTTTGGGGCTGGGTCATTAAGACTCGTGGGAGAAGAGGAGTCTGGGAGTGGAGGCTTTCCATTGGAGTGCCCGTCACATTGGATTTACACCACCACATAATACAGTTGCTCTGATAAATATTCCCACTCCTGGGTATGTTGAACCACAAAGAGGATCTGAAGTATCCTAGGACAGGCCAGTAAGTGTCCATATTGCTGACTTTGCAGTGCATCTACCCGTGTGCACAGACTGTTTGGCTGTAAAGGTGGCAGTGTAAACATGCCTAAATAGAGGAAGGTTAAACAAAGGGAGACAGAAGAGAAGGAGAGGAAGCAAACACTGGAAGTTTGAGCAGAGAGAAAGTGATAGGAATTAGACACAAAAAGATTAGGCAGAGAGTGGGGCCAAATACAGGAAGGTCAAAGGAAAAACTACATACACAAATGATAAAAATACATGTTGTGCTTTGTGTTTTGGTTTTTCTGATAGTCCTTGGTGTTCTATTCTACGTGTCTGTGAAAAGTTTTGATTTGCTTTTTCCTGCCAGTTTTGTGGCCCCTGGGGGTAGCCATTCAGGCTTCTTATATTGCCTTTGATCTGTTGGAATTCTTCCAGAATGCTTCTGGGATTCATGTGAATTAGACTTAAGTTCTTCAAAGGTGTATTGATTTTATTATCACCCAGTGACAGCACTTTACAAAGAAAATTGCCATGTATATGGAATAACAGCAGTTGGTGCTTAGAAAAATCTGACTTGAGCTGGGAAGGGAAACAAACACTTTTTCAAAGCAGTTAACTTTCACAAGCAGTTGCAGTTAGGTGACCTGACTAGATTATAACTAGGATCCTGGGCTCTTAGTTCTAATGCAAGGTCTCATTCACATCATTCCCAGAAGCATTCCGGCCAAATTCCAACAGATCAAAGGCAGAAAAAGAAGCCTGAATTACTACCCCAAGGGGCCATAAAACTTGCAGAGAAAAGTGAAAAACAAAAAACAAAAAAACCTTACTGCAAACATAGGTAACTGAAGAAACAAACAAAAATCAAAACAAAAAACTTATTGCAGGCATAGGTAACTGAACACTAGGTGTCATCAGATAAACAAAAACCCAGTTCACAATATGTGTTTTTAAAATGTTTTAATGTAGTTTCGTAGTGAAAGAGAGAGAGAGAGAGGAATGAAATACAGAACTGTGAAAGAGAGAGAGAGGGAGGGAGGGTAGGAGAGAGGGAGGGAGAGAGAGAGAGAGAGAGAGAGAGAGAGAAGGCCCTTTTACATTCATTAGTAACCTGGAGCATTGCCATTTGAATTGGCTTCCTTGTTCTGTGTGCACTGCCGCCCTCTTTTTTTTCTACATGCTGTGGCTGTGCAGTGTTCCCCTTGGCCTTCCTGTGTTTTGGGGGTATTTCTGGCAGAGGGTCTGTGAAATGGAGTCACACCGGTGCAGGCAAGCAGCATTTTTACATGCTTGAAAAGATGCCTGCACTGGT
This sequence comes from Neoceratodus forsteri, assembly GCA_016271365.2. Classification (NCBI taxonomy): domain Eukaryota; kingdom Metazoa; phylum Chordata; order Ceratodontiformes; family Ceratodontidae; genus Neoceratodus; species Neoceratodus forsteri. Next base: position 589,930,680 of record CM028129.1, on the reverse strand, counting down.
GCACTGTACTTCTCATTCTCAACAAACCAGGGAACACATTTGCCACAATGTAGTGTAATGGAGTGGCTTGCAATGCTCTGGAAGCTGTTTACACTACCAGATCTGCACAGGTGCAACTCATCTGCAACACTGACAACTGATGGAAGCCTCTTGAGAGAGAGAGAGAGAGAGACGAGACAGAGGAATCACAGGAAGGTTAAGCAGATATATATTGCATATGTATATGCTGTATATGTACAGTATGTTATATACAGATACCGAGAGAGAATAATCAAACACAGGGAGGTTGAACAGAGAGAGAAAATATGTGTATATACATATGTGACTATAGGGAGACTGTGAGGGAGCTGAGGGTGGAGGACCCACTAGCTGGGAGTGACCATCAATCGGTGTGGTTCATGCTCAGCATGGGCATGGAGGCTGTAGGTACAGGAACCAGAGTAGTTGACGTCAGGCGGGCAGACTTTATCAAGATGGGGGAAATTCTGGGAAGGCATCTGGAAGGAATTAGGCCTGATATGGATGCAAATTAGAAGTAGGATATTATCAGACTTAGTCTGATGAAGGCTACTGGGTCATGTACTAAGATGCTAAGCAAGAAGAGTAGGGCTAAGAAACCAAGCTGGCTGCACAAGGAAGTTTTGGAAAGGGTAAGGGCAAAAAAAGTAGCTTTACGGAGGTTCAAGAAGTCTGGGAGGGGGAAAGACAGGGAATTGTATGTGAAGAAGTCCAAGGAGGTAACCAGATTGATCAGGGCAGCCAAGGCTTCCAGGGAGCTGAGGCTGGTACAGGGCATCAGGGAAGGGGAGAAAGACTTTTTCAGACACATAAGGGAGAGAAGGAGCTGCAGGGACCAGATAGTGAGGATGGGAAGGACGGAGGGGATGGGTGGAGAAGGGGGCAGAACAGGCAGAAGCACTGAATGAGCACTTCTGTTCTGTGTTCATGAAGGAAAAGGGTGGACAGCTACCTTAGGGGATGGGGAAGGTGGGCAAGGGGGGGAGGTGATGGATGGGGTAATTACGTAAGGCAGAGTACTGGAGGGTCTGAAGGCACTAAGGGTGGATAAGGCACCAGGTCCAGATGGCATTCACCCACTGTGCTGAAAGAGCTGGCAGAGGTATTGGCGGGGCCGCTGGTGGACCTGTTCAATACTTCCCTGGACACAGGCTGCATACCACAGGATTGGAGGATGGCTCACATGGGCCCCTCCACAAGAGTGGCCCAAAGGATGAACCAGGCAATTACAGACCTGTCAACCATTGTAGGAAAACGTATGGAGGCATTCCTGAAAGAGAGGCTGGTGACCTTTTTTGGAGGAAAATGGACTCCAGGATGGTCAGCAGCATGGATTCATCTCTGGAAGATCCTGCCAGACCAACCTACTTGAGTACTGCGACTGGGTAATGAGGGAACTGGATAAAGGCCATGCAGTGGATGTACTGTATTTAAACTTCAGCAAGGCCTTTGATTCAGTGCCTAATGGGCGGATGGAGGGAAGGGGAGTAAGTTGCAATATGTGGGGGAAGGGACAAAGATGGTAAACTGGATTGTAAACTGGCTGAAGGGAGGCAGCAATGAGTGGTGGTGGTGGAGGCACTATCATCCCCAAGGGCGGTGACAAGCGGGGTGCCTCAGGGCCCAGTTCTGGGTCCGGTGTTGTTTGGGTTATTCATATTGGATATCTCACATGGTGTTAGGAGCAAGATCAGTCTGTTCACAGATGATACCAAGATAGGGGCAGTGGTGGACAACATAGAGGGGTGGCAGAGGCTACAGGAGGATCTGACCAAACTGGAGGAGTGGTCAAAAAAGTGGCAATTGAGCTTCAATATGAAGTGCAAGGTTATGTACTTCGGAACAAGGAACCCAGGGAGGGGCTACAAGTTAGGAGGGGTTCAGATAGAGGTCACCGAGAGGGAGAAGGACCTAGGGGCGATCATAACAGGTAACATGAATTACTCAACTCAGTGTAGGAAGAAGGCAGCTTAGGCCAACAAAATGCTGGGGTGTATTGTGAGAGAAATCGCATCCGGAAATAGGAATGTGATCCTGCCACTGTACAGGTCACTAGTCAGGCCACATTTGGAGTACTGCGTGCAGTACTGGTGTCCCTTTCTGAAGAAGGATATCAGATTGCTGGAGGAGTTGCAGTGCAGGGCAACTAAGATGATCCAGGGGCTGGAGGGCAAAACCTATGAGGATAGGCTGACTGAGCTGAATATGTACACCCTGGAGGAGAGGAGGGATCGGGGGATATGATTAAGACCTTCAAATATTTGAAGGGGATTAACAAAACAGGCACAGAAGGGGTATTTAAGCTGAGGAGAGGAAGGGACATGAGAGGGCATGATCTCAAGTTGGCACTGCCACATTGCAGAGCACATTTCCATGTACCCACATCCAGTTTTAAAGCTGACCTGGAAACCATTTTTTTTTCTGCTTACTTAGTGAGTGACACCCCCTGCTCAAGTCTGTCAACTTGAGTGGTTTGGCAGCTGTCGGTAGAACAGCAAATCTCTCTGCCTCCATACCTGATTGTGCTACATTTCAACTGCAGTCCTGAATGTAGTGTCACTGCCTAATCATGCTGCAGTAAAACTCATTCCCAATCGTATGGAACCAACTTAAAAAGTAAATAAAAGCAGAGCGCCGGTGATGTGTGTGTGTGTGTGGGGGCGGAGAGGGGGTGATGGTTGAACAAGTGAGGGGGGGTTTAACACACACATGCAACAAGGAAAGCCTCTGAAACACTGTGCATACTGGCAAGTATGCCAGTAGAGCTGGGGGCTGCTTTACTTGCATCACTGAGACCTGGCTGGATAAGAATGCTGGCCCCATTCTAGAGGCAGTGGTTCCAATGGGGTTCTTGGTGATGCACCACTCCAGATTGGATCGCAGGGCGGAGAGGTAGCAATTTGTTTTAGATCAGAATTGGGACTTGTAGCTGTGCCAGTTGAGACCGGGTCCTTTGAGTGTTTGGTGGATGTAGGTATGGGGTTTTAGATCATTCTCATCTATCGTCCACCAGGTGGCAAGAAGCAGTTCCTGCAGGAAGTTGCAGACTTCAGTGTTGACATGGTGTTGGAGTCTCCCAGATTGATGATGCTGGGCGACTTCAATTCCTGGATTGATGATGAACTCTCGTAGTTTGGTCAAGACTTCCTCCAACTTATGAACTTGTTGGGCTTCACACAGGCAGTTGCCTCAGTGACCCATAATCATGGCCACTCTTTGGACCTAGTCTTCCTCCTGGGGATGGATACCTCTGACTTGGGGGTGGAACCAGTGGGATGGCTGGACCACTACACAATAAGGTTAAATTTCCAGGCCCCTCCTATAGGCCTGCCCCTGAGGAGATGGTCCAATACCGCCTTTTGAGGGGCGTCACCCCAGATGGCCTGTTGGCGGAGCTGGATCTATCAGGATTACTGGGTGCAAGCAAAGGCCCAGAGAACCTGCTACAAGCTTATAATAGGGCTGTGGCGGGGTCTCTGGATGTCATAGCTCCTGTCCGGGTTCATCCTCTCACCCTTCGTCCTCAGGCCCCTTGGTTTGACGGGACCTTGAGGGAGTTGAGGCGAGTAGGATGAAGGTTGGAGCAGTGCAGGCAGAAATCACGCCTTGATGCAGACAGACTTAGATTGATGGACCATTATAAGGACTATCAATTGGTGATCTCTCATAAGAAGGCAAGGTTCCTGACCGGGGAGATTACCGCAGCTCAGAATCGATCAGCTCAGCTGTTTCGAACTGTGGACAGACTGTGCAGTCCAGCCTATCTGCAAGTTCGAAGAGCATTGTCACAAGAACAATGTGAAGAGTTTGCTTACTTCTTTGCTGATAAGATTGCTGACATCAGGGCCAAGATCCGTTCAGCCTGCTCTATGGGGTGGGGTAGCGGTGGTCGGTGTGAGTTGCTACTCTTCTGTGTAGTTGGACGCACTTTGACTGGCTGGAGATTGTGGATGTCATGCAGATCATCCAGGGTTTGAGGCTGACCTGCTGTAGTTTGGACCCGGGCCCAACACGCCTCTTAATGGGGTGTGTTGATGTCATCAGCCCAGTCCTAGTGGAGATAGTCTGGAGTTCGTTAGACTTGGGTGAGTTTCTGGACTCCCTGAAGGAGGTGGTGGTGATGCCCCTCCTTAAGAAAACCTCTCTCAACCCAGACTGCCCCGCTAACTACAGATCTGTCTCTAACTTCCCCTTTGTGGAGAAGGTTATTGAGAAGGTGGTTGTGCTGCAACTGGAGAATCATCTTACCATCCATGATATCTATGATCCTCTCCAGTCCAGATTTCAGAAGAGGCATAGCACTGAGACTCAAAAAAAGAGGTGTGCAAGAACAAGAGGGCACAATTTGAAGATGGGGGGGGGCAGCTCAGAGGTAATTTAAGGAAGTATTTTTTCACAGAGAGGGTTGTGGATGCATGGAACGGCCTTCCGGAGGAGGTTGTGGAGTCAAAAACAGTGGTGGAATTCAAGCATGCATGGGACAGTCATAAGGCCATTCTAGGGGGTGGGGGTAGGAAGAAGTAGGCTACTGGTTAACTAGGATCTGCAGCTTATCCAGTAGGTAGGGAAATGGGTAGACTGGGTGGGCCAAGTGGTCCTTATCTGCCATCAAATTCTATGTTTCTATGCCCTTGTTTGGGTCCTCAATGACCTCCTGGTTGCAAGAGATTGGAAGAGTCATTCCATCTTAGTTCTTCTTGATCTCTTGGCAGCTTTTGACACTGTGGACCATGGGGTGTTGAGCATCTGTGGCTCATCTGTGGCCTGTCTGGGATGGTCCTCAGGTGGTTCCATTCTTTTCTCACTGGCAGATCTCAGAGGGTGGTGTCAGGGATTTATTCCTCCTGATTCATTCTCGCTGCCATGTGGGGTACCGCGGGGCTCTGTGCTGTCCCCCATGTTGTTTGCGGTGTACATGCTGCCTTTGGGGGACATTGTAAGGAGGTATAGGCTGGGGTTTCGCTGTTATGCTTTGGATACCCAGCTTTATCTGTCCTTTGTGCTCAATCAGGATAGTGCAGTCTCAGTATTGTTTTTTTTTCGATTCTCTTTATGGCGCCCCACCTGACTGGGACTCTCTCAGGCTACCAGTTCGTCTGCCGCTTTACTGCCCACTGAGACCCCCAACCTCCTCAAAGTCATTAGCTCTCCCCATGGGACCCCCGGCCCCTTGGTCCATGGGGAGTTCAAGGGGCAGAGGCGGAGGTCCAGTTACAGATGTGCGGCAGTCAGGCACTTTGGAGCCATCACCTATCCAGCCAGTGGGGAGGTTTCTAGGTACTTCCTGGCCCCCCCGAGTGTGGCGTGCAATGATGCCTTGGTGTATGGCAACCCTGCTGGTGTCCACCATGCTCAACCCATGCAACTGTCTGGACCACTATCCTGCAGTGCCCCCAGTCTCTACCGGGGGTTGCTGGGACACCATCCATCCCCAGTACCCTCCCCCTGGGAAAGGAGAGCCGTCCTGAGGATGCTCAATCCATTCCCTCCCTGCCAACCCCCAGTACCCGAGCTGACTCCCGAACTCAGGTCGCCAGCATGGCGCGAAGCGTAAGCATCCAGTTCCTCAACCCTCAGTGCCACCAGGCCAGACTAGTGCAGTCTCAGTGTTTAACAGCTGCCTCGCTGAGATACAGGACTGGATGAGTGCCAGCTGGTTGTAGTTGAATCCTGACAAGATTGAGGTGTTGGTGGTGGACCTGGGTCACAGGATAGAGAGGCTGGTGACTGGCCATCCTTCTGGGTTTTGGCTCGGTGGAGGTCAGTTGCTGACCTCCGAATGGGCACGGAATCTGGGGGTAATATTTGATGATGAGCTTACGCTTCAGTCTCAGGTGTCGGCTGTCGTCAAGTCTTCCTTTTACCATTTTAGGAATATTGCCCAGATTAAGTGCCTTTTTTCATCTGGGGACCTGCCGACATTGATCCATGCCTTTGTGACCTCCAGCCTTGACTACTGTAACTCCCTGTACCTAGGACTTATGGGGGGTTGATATCCGCTGCTTGCAGCTGGTGCAGAATGCAGTGGCCAGGGTGTTGTCTGGGTTATCTCAGTCCAGTCATATCATACCTGTGCTGCGTGAGCTGCACTGGCTACCAATTCAGTGATGGATCACCTTCAAGGTTGGCATGCTGACCTATAAGGCCATACACAGACAGGGTCCGAGTTACCTACAAGAACTGCTGCATCCTTACTGCCCCTTCCAACCACTCTGCTCTGCTGATGAGGGATTTCTAGAGATTCCCAGGGTTTGGTTGAAGTCATTGGTTCGCGGGCGTTTATGTTTGCAGCCCCTACCCTGTGGAATTCTCTGCCTTGTCAGGTACGAGAGTGCTTGACAGTGGAGAGCATCATGACTGTACTAAAAACGCTTTTGTTTGGGCTTGCCTTCGGTGATAACACTTAGGAGAATTATATTGTATTATTATGAGGTATGTTTTTATCTGTGTATTTATGTATTTATTGTTAGGGTACTATGATCTCTGGAATAGCGCCTTTTATAAATAAAGATGATTGGATTGAGTGGATTTACCAAAAAAACCTTTAAAATAATTTGTACTCTTTTTTACGTTTTTTTATTGTTTAAATCATATAAAAATACCACATTTAATCCATTTTATAAGTGCAATACTATCCTCCAGCGTGGGCGGTATGGGCTATACCAGACCTTCCAGAGACTATAAGGTCCTGTGCCTGTGGTTTTGGACCTCATTACACTGCTGAATGGTCAGGTTTAGCCCAATACCACCCACTCTGTTGGCTGTTGGACATTATTGCTTACTATATGTATATATATTGCAAAAAAGTATGTTAATGCAGACATTGGGGTTGAAGTACACAAAGCAAACAAAGTAAAGAAATAAAAAACATTAGCTTTGTGAGTTTTGGCCCACATCCCTCTCCTCTGCCCCTAGCCTTCTGCCTGAGTACAGGGTACAGGTCCAAGCCTATGCTTCATAGGTATATTGTGTTTGGAGGTAGAGAAGTATGGCTCACCACATGAGGCCAGAATCGGTTGTAATTTTCTTCAGGCTTTGCATGAAGCAAGAGATCATGTATAAGTTTGTTTGCTCAAGGGAGGGGGGTGGACTTTTGGGTTGCCATCCCCAATGAACACAACACCACCAATTTGGCAAGACTCCCAAGACTCCCAACCTTAATGTTTTTCATTTCATTTGTCTGCTTTGCTTTCTTCAGCCCTAATATCTGCATTAACATAGCTTTTTGCAATTAATTTCTTATCTTTTTGTGGTAGTAGAGTTGTATCCTTATTCACAATGGTCAGTTCAGGACCTGCATTAACAGATGCAGATGCACAGGGTCCTCTGGGCCAAGGGAAGAGCCCATGTGGCACTGTGCTCACAGGGCCCTTTGTCAAGAAAATGGAAAAAAAGAAAATGGCAAAATGACTACATACGCAGACACACAAGGCTTTCTGGGCCCTGTGCCAAAGTAAGAGTCAGTCTATCTGTGTGTGGCTAGAGATGCAAACATGCAGGGTCCTAAGACAAGAATCCATGGTCTGTCCATGGGCTCTGCACTTTCATGCAACTACAGATGCAGATGAGCTGTGCTTATGAAAGAGTCCATCTGGCTGTGGAAGCGCAGGGCCCTCTGGGCCCTGCTTTTTCATACTGCTGTGGATGCTGACACACAGGACTCCAAGACAAGAATCAGTGAGGCTGTCTGTTGGACTGTCCATGGCATTGTGGAAGCACAGGGCCCTCTGGGTCCTGCATTGCACTTCCACGTGACTTAAGATGCTGACAAGCACAGCTATATGGGCCCCTGCAGCAAAGAAAGAGTTCATCTGGCTGCACTTCCATGCAGCTATGGATGCAGATGTGCAGGGCATTTGGGCTCTGTGCCAAAAGAGTAATCCTCTTCATTATATGGTTAATTTATTTTTCTACTTATGAACTTTTCAGTAACATTATTTTCACTTTCGTATTTTTCACTACTGAATTTTTCTCTTTTATGTTTCAGTACTACACCACTGAAGCATTTTTCACAAAAGTGATTTTCACAAAAGCAGATTTAAAGTAGCAACGGTGAAATACATGAAAAATACCACTAATGCAAAAATCCAGCTATCCTTAGAATGTTCATTTTTTGAACTAAGCATGCTCAGAAAATGGCAACATTTTTAACTGATGTTTTAAATACTATATACATTTGAAACTTGAAATTTGCAAAAGCACATACCTTAGGTAAGATTCTATCAAATGTATACATTTCAGGTTAAAAAAACAACTTTTTTTAGTTACAGGCAAGCCGAAAAAGCCTCTTAATTTGGGTGAATGTTAACATTTTTGCACCTCTGTAACTTTGTCCCACCCTGAACTGATTGACACAAACCTTTCAGGATCGAGAGATCCTGACATCAGTTCTGCGCCTTCCAAATTGTGAGTAAACTGGTTGAACAGGGCACAGTTATTATAGTGCAAAGTGAAGTGCTTACCCAACTGTAATATATAGGCACTACTGCACCTGTAGGACATGTATGTATATAATTATTTGCAGAAAACCATTGATGCACCGGTTAGGGTTCAGATTAAAGCAACAAAACTAGGGAAATGTAGTGTTAGGGTAGAGTTAGGGTTTGCAACCCTGACTCCCCATCCCAACCCCCACCCCCACAAGCAGCAAAAGGAAAAAAACATTACAGTTTTCACTGTCCTGAGTCTTGGTGAATCGGGGTGGGGTCTTTCTTGGAGTTCTCGACCTTAATGCTCACCCCATTGTGATACAGTCTTCCAAAGTACAGAACTGTGTCTCCCCACATGTTGCCAACAACCTGTATGCCCTGTTGGAAGAAAACATATCACATCTGCCCTTATTTTGTCATGGAATGGGGTGAGCATTATGGCTAAGAACCCAAGGAAGACCCCTCCTGATCTGCCATGGTCAGGACAGTGCTCCTGTTTTTTCTTTTTCCTGCTAGAGGAGTAGGTTGGAAGCAGAGACACCACATTTCCCTACTTTTTTGCTTTAAGTTGAACTCTAACCAATGCATTATGGCAGCTTTCAGCAAATATTTTCCTTACTTTTGAGATAGTAGAATCATATCCTCATTCACACAGGTCCCTTTGGGACATGTGTGAACAGATCCATGTGACTATGGAAGCGCAGACTCTGGAAGGCCCTGCACTTCCATGTCCCCATTGATGTACACATGTACCTGGGTGTGGAAGAGCAGGGTTCTCGGGGTTCTGCTCTTCTGTTCCTTCAGAAAAGCAATTAATCTGCTTCATTGTCATTTTTATGGCTGCATGGGTGAAGCCCTGCAGGTGTTTTGGGATCACTGTAAAAGAGAGAGAGAGAGAGAGAGAGAGAGAGAGAGAGGACCATGAGTGGAAATGGTTCCCATTTTCTCCTGCAGTGCTGCGCTGTGTTGTCCACACAACTCACATCATTGATGCTGTGTGGTGTCTTGTCCTCCCCTCCCCATCACAGATAAAGATCCATTCTGCAGAGCGGTTCTGCTGCCCCTCTCGTGCACTATTTTTCTCTGTGATTTCCAGAGTCTGTTGCTCACATGTGCATTTTCGCACATGCGTGCAGAGCACAGTTCAGCAATTGCTGCCGTACCTAAGATGGCCACCATGCTTCAATGTGCATGAGCGAAGCACTGTGCCTGTGTGAAGTACAGTGGCCATCTTGAGCATGGCGCTATTTTGTGCCACAAGCTCATTTTTCACAAAGTTCTTGCTCGGCTTCCAGAACTCCATGAGTGGCTTTATGCAGCTGTATCAGCTCTGATAAGAATTTGTTTTTGTGGGGACTACTTCAAAGAAAAAAAAATATATTAAATGTAGCTCTTAACTCTTGGCAGGCGAATGTATATGGGCAAAAAAAACATTTTCTGTTTTTAGCCATAACTAAATTTGTTATGTTTGTAGTCCAAGAGGAGATATACTTTATTTATTTATATGTTTGGTAACTGGGTAAGTATGCTGATCCAAAGGACCATTTTCAGACATGACCTGGGCCACAAGACGGCAACAACATGTTTCAAAAGCAGTAGAAATACAGAGACAGTTGTAAATAATACACAGTGATAATAATATACCGGAGCATGCAAAACTCATAGAAGTCAACAGAGATACATTATCAACTGAACAAACATAGAAGTAATAGGAGTGGTAACAATAACAGATTACATAATGAATGAATGCAACCAGAAATAGTCAGTATCTTATGCACAAGCAAAATAGTCTTTCAGCTGAAATACACTGGCACTCATGATAGAAAGACAGTGCAGGTTCAAGAGACAGGAGCCAAACTGCTAGGAGGTCAGTACTGTACAGGGGGGCAAAACACAAGAATGCACAGGAATTCTATGGTGTAAGGAGAGCAGAGGAGAAATGGGAAATAGGCAGGGATTAGTGGGAGCACAGGGACAATACAAAATCATAAATCAGGGCGGTTTACTGGCACTACTTATTGTCAGGACATAGTTACAGGTGGACTCCAATAGAAGCCAGGCTTTTAGGTTTATTTTGAAGGACAGGTGGAAGGGAGACAAGCTAGTGGACAATGGAAGCTTGTTCCATATGGTGGGTGCAAAGACTGAGAAGGCCCTAGTCCCCATTACAGTAGAGACACATGGTACTTCCAGAGGAGAGACCGAGGATATCCTGAGGCACTTGGAGGCTGTCCTGTGAGTGAGTGAGTAATGAGGAATAGGGGGACAGTTTGCTATACCTAAGTGCATTATCCAATACGCACTCCAAGGCATACTCAAAGCAGCATTGCAAGGGGAGTCACCCTAGGGACTGATGGAGTGCACAATGGTGGGTGGAGTAGGGGGCTTGAAGAACAAAGTGACAGATGGAGTTATAGGTAGTATTTAGCTGAGAACATAGGGAAGAGGACACAAGGGAATTGATAGGGGAGCAGTACTCAAGGAGGGGCAATAGGTTACCTTGTGCGATAGCAAAACGAGCTTCGGGAGACAGAAACTGTTTGATATGGTAGGCAGCGCCTAATTTTTGGTGGATTTTCCGCATAGTGTTATGTACATGTTCAGAGAAAGTAAGGGAGGGGTCAAGGGCAACACCAAGATATATAAAAGAGGAGACATTTTCAATGGGGGGGCCACTAGCGTGTATACCAAGAGGAAGGAGAAGGTTTTAGCAACTTTAGCAAGGAAAGGTTCTGAGCCGAAGAGCATCACCTGAATCTTTTTTTCACTGACTATGAGCCTGTTGGAAAGGTACCAATAATGCATGGAGGCAAAGTTTTGTGAGAGGGTGAATGAGATTGAATCAAGTGAGCTATCGCTGTGATAAGAGGACTAAGTCATCAGCATAAAGGAGGGCATGGCAATTTAGGCTATCAACAGGGAGAGCATTTATGTACATGGAAAGGAGTAGAGGGCCAAGTATCAAACCCTGGGAGACTTCCATGTGGATACGTAGGCTAGAAGAAAATTCCATCCCTATTTGTACAGCCTGAGACCTGTCCGAGAGATAACTATGGAACCACACTGCAGTCTCCATGGAACAGTCAAAAAGAAGTTGTGTAGAATGGAGAAGATGGTGGTCAACAAGATCGAAGGCCTTAAATGGGTCCACGAATACCACTCCTGTGGTCTTGCCCTTATCCATATTTCTAAGAATGTTGTTAGAGAAGAGGGCCAATGCAGAGGAAGTACCATGATGCTTATGGAAGCCTTGCTGGATGGGGCAAAGGAGGTTATATGTCTGTAGATGTTCCAATAATTGATAGAGAATGATTTTTTCTAGTCATTTGCTGAGGTGTGGGAGGAGGGAGATGGGTGTATAGTTTTCGGGGGAGAGGGGATCACCTGCTATGAAAACAGGCACCACATGCGCTACTTTCCAAGCATCAGGCACAGTAGAAGATGAGAGGGGCCAGGTTAAATAAGAAGGTAAGTGGTTTAACAATGGTTGGGGAGATAATCTTGAGAAACATGGGATAGAGTCCGTCACTGCCTGGGCAACCTCTGGCTGGTAAAGTCTTTAATAGTTTAGTAGTCACAGTCAGCTCAATGGCCCTGAAGTAGAAAGGGGGTGGTAGGGTAGCATTTGAAGAGTCAGAAATATGGTCAGGTTGCTTCTCTAGATCGGGGTAGGATGAGTGGGAAGTTTGCTGAGGTAAGAGGCTGGATCAGTGAACATTTTGTTGAAGGTATCTGCAATCATAACCGGATCAGAGATGGGGCCCGAAGGGGATGAAAGTTGAGTAATTCGCTTGCCATCTTTGGGGTTTAGTACTGAACCTAAGGAGACCCAGAAAGTACGAGGATTACTGAGGGAATTTTGTTGTTGGTTTAGAAAAAAATGTGCACTTTAGAGAGTTTGCCACCAGTTTACAAGAATTGTGCAGTTTTCTGTACTCATTCCACAGTTGCCGGGTGGGGGCTCTCAACTTACTATCCCTATCCTTCATTTGAGCCAGGAGTTCCTTCAGACAGCCAACAGGTGCTAGCCCCCCACCACCCTCCTAGTTATGAGGGGGAAATGTTTGTCCTGCAGTTTACGGAGGGTAACAGAGAGAAAAGCAACTGCAACTGAGATGTCCCTGTGCAGGTAGAGATCATACCGGTTGATAGCCCTTGCATCCCTGAGTACGTGTTCAATATACCCTTTGTGCATATATGTTGCTGATCAGAGTTTAATTGTGGATTTGACACCATGGTGAAATTGGGAGGTAATTTTGGGGTGCTGTGCATACCCCGTGAATTTGTTTTTGTATTAGTCTTGTCCTAGTCATTGAGTCCTTTCTTTTTATATATAGATTGTCCCTTAACTCTATAGACTGATGGAGTTATAACTTCTTAAAGATCAATGGCAACCATTTTACACATTGTAAAAAAAAAAGCCTGAATTCAGGTCCCAGTGTTATAAGTAGTGTTTCCTGAAAGTTACATGCTATTTAGTTTTGTGGTTTTCTTTAAATCAGCATTTAATAACTTGTTCTGCACTAACTGAAAATAAGCTTTTTCTGTCCCTCTGACTGAGCTTGAGAGAGAGATGACATCATATGGGACTAGGCTACAACTTCAGCAGTGTAAGTACCTGCTTGACTGATGAGCTGTTAACTTCCCAATTAGAACAATCTGTGAGGTAATTGTTTGCTGTCCAGGGCTTTTACAAACCCAATCTCTGGTGTTTGTTCAGATGAATTAGCTGAAAATCCACATTTTGTTCTTCTAAAGAGCGGATCATTTGAGTTTCGGTGCTGAATTGAAGTGGTATGCATTTGAGAAATCAGTTTCTCTGCATCATCACACTGTTGCCAGTTCTTTCTGATCAAAACTGTGTGTTTTACTCTAGCTATAACACAGGGTTACTTATTTAATGGATATAAAATAAGTCAAAAGTGTGTTAGTTCATACAAGATATCTATCTTTTTAATGTAGTCTCAATAAATAGGTTCATGTAAGAACATTATTTTCCTTTTAGATTGACAGGTGCCTGCCTCACTTTGCTATTTCAGGCACATGTACTATTGAACTTGCAAATTTCAGTTCTTTAATGGTTTATGAATTAAAATACATCATGCATATGTATAACTAGAAACACTACATGGCATCCTGATGCCATCTCTTACCTACAGTTGAGGCAGCAGCACTCTGCTGCCCCATGTCACCTGCCCCACACGCATCCTGTCTCCTGCCCCAAATTTGAGGATGCTGCACCCTGCTGTCCACTGTCTTGTCTCATAGAGTCAGGGTTACTGCACCCTGTTGCCCCATGATCTGCCTATGTAATCAGGGCCTCAGTACCCTGCTGCCCCCGGTCTGAACAGTTGAGGTTACTGCACCCTACTGTGGCCCTTTGTCACCCACCCCCTCAATCAGAGCCACCGCACCCTGTTCCCCCTGTTCCTATCACTATATTTGGGGTTGCTGTGCACTTCTGTACCCTAGAATCCCATGCCTCCTGCTTCCACATTTGGGGCTGCTGCACCATGATGCCCTGCCACCAGAGGTGGGGCTTTTACTGCACCCTGCTACCTACATCCATTTTCCCAAATGGACAGGGCTGCTGCACCATGTTCATCCCATCCCACGGTCAGGACTGCTGTGCCCTGCTACCCCCCCATGTTCTGCCCCACAATCAAGGCTTCTTTACCATGCTGTAGTCTGTCTCCTGCCACCATAGCCAGAGTTGCAGCACCCTGTTCCTGTCTACACAGTCAGGGCTGATGTACCCTCTTGCACCATACTACCCAATTCCTCCAGAGCCCCATGACTCTGCAGTTAGGGTTGCTGGACCATGCTGTCCCCTGTCACCAAAGTCAGATTTGTTTACTGCACTGCCCAAAAGAAAAAAAACATATTTTTTTTTATTTTGTATTATGGGGTGAAGGACAGAGGGCATTAGGGTGCAGAGGTCCCAACTGTTTGGTCAGGAGACAAGGGTAGCATTAGGGTACAGCAGCCTAAGCTGTGGGACAGGATGCAGCAGCCACACCTGGGTGGAACTGACAACTGTGGGGGCAGAGGACAGTGGGCAGCAAATGCCCTAACCCTTGTGGCAGGTGACAACATGGTGCACCGGGCCCTAACTGTAGAGTAATGGGGCTCAAGGCACAGCAGGCTACAGCAGCCCTGCCCGAGTAGTCGGGAGCAGGTTGTAATAGCCCTGGTTATAGTAGTCGGGGACTGTAGACAACACGGTGCAGAAGTCTTGACTGTGGGGCAAGACACAGGAGGCATCAGGATACAGCAGCCCTGACTGTGGGATGGGGTGCTCATGGTGCAGCAGCCTGGCTCATTTGGGACATTGGATGTGGATAGCAGGGTGAAGCAAAAAACCCCACCTCTGGTGGCATGGGGCAGCATAGTGCAACAGCCCCAATTGTAGAAGCAAAATATAACGGACCCTAGGGTGTAGCAGAGCTCAGCAGCCCTGACTGTGGGGAAAGGAACAAGAGCAACAGGGTGCAATGTCCCCAACTGTGGGTTTGGGGACAGTGGATAGCAGGTTGCAACAACCCCAACTGTTCTGGCATACGGAAGCATGATGCAGCAGTCCTGACTGTTCAGGCTGATGGTGGGCAACAGGGTTTAGTGGCCCAACTGTGTGGGAGAAGACAGTGGGCAGCAGGGTGCAGTGGCCTTGAATGTGGGGCAAGAGCATAGGGCTTGTGGGGGCAGAGGACAGGACATCAGAGTGCACCTGCCTTAACTATGGTGCAGGAGACAAGGGGCATCAAGATGCTATACACTGTTTCTAGTCATACATTATGTATTTTCACACAGAAACCATCAAAGAACTGAAATTTGAGAGCTCATATTCTACATGTGCCTGAATTAGTAGAGTGTGGAAGGCAACTGTTTGTCAATCTGAGAGGCAGACAAATTGTTCTTACATGTACCTATTTATTGAGGCTATATCAAACTACTTGTGTGAATTAGCACACTTTAGATTTATTTTCTATCTATTAAATAAACAACCCAGTGTTATATAGCTAAACAAAACAGAGTTTTAATGAGAAAGAACTGGCAGCAGCTATGATGCAGATAAGCTGATTTCTCAAATACATATCACTTCAATTCAGCTCTGAAACTCAAATGATCAGCTTTTTAGAAGGACAAATGGTAGATTTTCAGCTAATTCATCTAAACAAACTCCAGAGACTGAGTTTGCAAAAACCCTGGACAGCAAACTACCTCACAGATTATTCTAATTGGGAAGTTTACAGCTCATCAATCAGGCAGGTACTTACACTGCTGAAGCTGTAGCCTAGTCCCATATGATGTTATCTCTCTCCCAAGCTCAGCCAGAGGGACAGAAACAGCCTTGCTGTTTTCAGTTAGTGCAGAATAGGTTATTAAATCCTGATTTAAAGAAAACCACAAAACTAAATAGCATGCAACTTTCAGGAAACACTATTTATAACACTGGGACCTGAATTCAGGCTTTTTTTTTTACAATGTGTAAAATGGTTGCCATTGATCTTTAAAGTTGCAATGTTATCCTATGGCAGGTTTCATTTTTTAATGTTTATATTTTTATATGGCACCTGAAATTTTTTCTTTTGGGGGGGGGGGGGTATTATGTGTTACTCTTGTGGTACTCATTCAGATCTTTTTCATATATAGATTGTCCCTTAACTTCTAATACTAATAATGTTATGACTTATTAAGTTGCAATGTTATCCTATGGGAATTTTCATTTTTATGCTTGCCGCTCGGCAAAGCATTTTGGTATAATACAGGGCTCTGAGAGGTGTGTCACAGTGATCCAATGCAGGACAGTCTACAAGGGGCTTGATCAATAATCACCATAAAGAAAAAACAGTCTCTCTGCACTCTGTGTAATTAACTACCAACACCAGAAGATTCCAACTTCAAAGATTTTTATTGCAGCATCTAGCATACAACTGGAACATTTCTCCAAGTGCCTCTATTCACAATCGAATGATAACCCCAGCACTTTGACCAAGGAGAAAACCACACCTTGGTCGAAGCGCAGGGGTTATCATTCGATTGTAAATGGAGGCATTTGGAGAAATGCTCCAGTTGTATGCTAGATGCTGCAATAAACAGCTTTGAAGTTGGAATCTCCTGGTCTTGGTGGTTAATTACACAAACAGAGTGCAGAGAGACTGTTTTTTCTTTATGGCAATTAAGGGGTTTTGCTGCCTCTTCTCTGCACCATGGCTCAGACCCTGAATGAGCACACAGGATTTGAGGAGTTGACCAATAATCAGCCAGTCTGAAAATGAGACAGCAGAGGCATGAAGTGCTTGGACTTCAAAACATTGTGCTGACAGACACATTCATAAATCAGCTTCTTCAGCAAACACAGCTGATCTCATTCTCTCTGCATCAGAGCAGGGAAAGAATAATGTCTGTGTCATATAATGGCTTGTCTTTTACCATGCACATTCTTTTTATTAAGTTCCAGCTTTCTTCCAGCTAGGCTGTTTGAATTCAAGCATTGCAGGCTTTTTAGAATCAGGATTTTAAACAACATATAAAGGCTTTACAAAGTACCCTCTGCACTTTATTTATATTAACAGCCAACAAACATGCTTGGCACTTTATGATTGCTAAAGAACTATAAGCACTTTCTTAAGCAGTTTTTCATATATATATATATATATATATATATATATATATAAAATATATATAATTTTATTTAGCACAGCAGGCACTTTAGCACCACATGTGGACAAAAACCAAAAAAAATGTAAGAGAAAGAACAGTGAAAGGGGAGACTACCTAGGTAGGTGACCAATCTACTGAGGCACAAAATGGGAAATAAATAGGATAGGAAAATGGCGCTGCTGCAGTAGACTACTAAGACAGAATTGGGGAGAGGTTAGAAAAATATGTCCCTTGGTACTTCAGTTATTCCTAATGTAGAGCATAGCTCTACCACAGCCTGCAATTCAGTTTTATGATGCTCTTACACCAGACTGGTGGGAATGGAAGTCACATTCCTTTCAGCCCCCACTCCAAGCAGAGAATGGTGAAAATTGTATTTTGTATTCTTTTAAATTCCCTTCAGTTTGTCAGTTATTGCTCCACCTTAACTGCCCCCCCTCCCAGATCCAACCCTTAGTCTTCTGGCACAGCCTGGGATCTGCACCTTGGCCTGGTACAACATTAATATTAGTGGCAAACATCCGGCATTGACAAATGCTTGTTTAATGTTTATGTTTTTAATATGGTCCCTGAATTTTTTACAGAGTATTATGTGTTACTCCTCTGTTGCCCTCTGAGGGTATCTTTAATTCTAAATTTCAGACTCTCTCTCTCTATCGGTCTTTTTATAAGAAGTCTTTGCCTGGCAATTAACTTCTGCACTCTGAACTCGGTAACAGGACATCCTGTTTTCACACAAAAAGTATCAGAACTTTGTTAGTTTCTTTCTAGTTGCAACAAAATAGAACTCGCGAGTGCCAGAACTAATCTCCTGTTGACAGCTCTGCAAATGGGCTTGTGCTACATCTCAAGATTAACCCTCTGAGTGTTCCAACTAGCTTTTTGCAATCATTTCAACAATATAACTACAGTGTATATACACTGGCAAACAAAGGGATCCCAGTTTCACATACAGATTCATTTTTACAACCACAAATAAACAAGGAGGAAGAAAAGACTGAAACAGCAAGTGAAGGCAGAAAGATAGTGGGGGGTATCATGAGACCATCAGAATGATCAGTTCCTAGGTCTCACAAGAAGATGTGATTATGCAATCAGACAGACATGAGACAGAAAAAGAGGATAGAATAGATCTTTGCATT
The DNA here is from genome assembly GCA_016271365.2 of Neoceratodus forsteri. Taxonomy (NCBI): domain Eukaryota; kingdom Metazoa; phylum Chordata; order Ceratodontiformes; family Ceratodontidae; genus Neoceratodus; species Neoceratodus forsteri. The sequence continues at coordinate 589,912,427 of CM028129.1, read as the reverse complement.
GAACTCTTTCTGCATAACAAATGAGACAGGTTCAACCCTGTCACACTGTGCCACTAAAATTATATATTATACTAGCATGGTAGCACCAGTATAGTTAGGATCGAGACACAGATTCTATGTTAAACCCCTACCTTTGCTTCTTTTTTTTTTTGTCCACTTCAGCGCCGATTTTCAGCCCAGTCACAGCCCTCATCGCCCCTCACTCCCAAATCAACTGTTCTCCCTTGCCCCCTGGCTTACCTACCAGGGCAGGGCCATGGCACCAGCCAAAGTGTCATGGACACAGGTTGGGTTGTGGGAGCCAGCCTGAGAGCTGATGAAGGGGCAGCGAGGTGGAGTCATGGAGGCACCGTGGTGGGATTTTCTGTTTTTGCTCCCTCTGGAGCCAGGTGTGTGCATTGATGCTGGCCAAGGCACCCACGTGCACCCCCCTTGCTGCGTCTGCACTCAGCTCCCCCCATGCTCATGTGCATCATCTTGCTCCACAGCCTCTGCCAGGGGGCACTCAGGTGCCAGTGCTGCAGTTCCCCCCTCCTGGGGAAGGAGAGTAGTCCTCCAGATGTTTGATCCTTCCCCACCACTGCCAACCCCCAGCGGCCCATGCCCATTCCTGAACACAGGTCGCCGGTGTGGCATCCAATGCTTCAACCCTCATCGCCACTGGGCCAGTCCTTACCTCTGCTTCTTAACAGCATTGGCAGTGTTTGACAAAATTAGCTGAAATTTTGCTTGTATTGCCTGGTAGGCAAAGTCTAGATATATGGAACATTTTGTAACAGCAGATTGTACAGCTTCTGGGATCTTTGTATATTATTTTCCTGCAGACATCTAATTTTTTTCCTATACTTAGCATGGGTTTTTGGCTTTGCTGTCACATACAGCCAACATATAATGGATTTTTCCCCAAAATATGCAGGGTACACGTGTGCTGTGCCAAGGTAGTTCCTTTGGAAGATTTTGTGAAAAATTATTAAATGATTCTAGAGTCATAAGGATTTAAAGTTTTTTTCTTGTTCTGAGCATGGTCAGTAGGGATTTTGGGATAATGTTCTACTGTGACACCAAAAATTCCACGTTGTGAGACCCTTTTTGGTTTCTTACCTCTTGCTTCTCACAGCACACAATTGTTTTTGAGCCATGACAATCACTATCTTGTTTTTTCCTCTCGAACTAAAAAATATGTAAAATACATAAAAAAAGTATAATTTGAAAACAAACACCTGAATCTAGCTAGATGGGATCAGTTTAGCTGGATTCTGATGTTTGTTTGTTTGTTTTTTTAAAATGACCAGAAATACCTTTTCTGAACACCCCAAAATCCATGGTGACCAGCTTAGGGAGAGGATCCGTTCACCCGCATTCTCTGTATGGGAACACCAGGACTTTCTTGAATTCTTTTATTTCCATATAGCTTTTTTCCTATCAGGGCTCTGGGCAGGCACAGCTGTGGTCCTCTCTCGGGGGTCTCCAATCCACTCCCTCAGGGTACCATTTATCCTGCTCAGTGCCCCATTTTCCATTTTTCTCCCACCTAATCCTGAGGCCCCAGAACATGGTTGCGCATGCCTGTGGAGGTGAGCATGCTTGCCATGGCTCCAGTAATGGCCCCTTCCCCTGCCCAGCCTAATGCTGAGTCTCCTCTTGGGCTTGCTACTGCTATCAAGCCTCCACCTGGTGGCAACCAAGAGCCCAGGGGGCTCACAGTCCTCCCTGGGAGAACTGCCTGGCAGCAGCTCAGTCCAGCTCCTTGCCCTCCCCCCCAACTGACACTCGACAACCCAAGCTCAATCCCAAACTCGGGTCATTGGCATGGCATGAGGTGTGGAATCCCATGCCTCAACCCTCAGTGCCACTGGGTCCGCTGACTTTCTTGAATTCAAATATTGCAGCTGGAGTTGTGCTGCCAGCTTAAGTTGAAACAGTGAGTTGGCAATCCTCTTGTTCTATATATATCTATCTGTCTGTCTGTCTGTCTGCCTATCTAGCTAAAAAAAATATTTAAGCAGACTGGGATGCCCACCTCCAGTATTGCTTCTTTCTACCCCCACTCCTTCAGGTGACCTGCCTGCACTTCCAAATGTTTATTTATTTATTTTTTATGTACAGTATAAGCGGACTGGGGTTCCCATCTTCTGTACTGCTTCTCTTGACCCCCACTCTTTAGGTCACCTGTCTCCATTCCCCAAACAATAGCCAGACACTGGGGTGCCCAATCTCTAGTGTTGGAATATGAATGTCCCTGCAATAAAGAAAACTGTCCCTTGTTGATTTTTTTGTTACCTGTAACAAAGAAAATGGTCTCTCATCCAACAACCCCACACACACACACTCATCCTGACCTCCCACTCAATACCCATGACCCACCCTACACCCCCACACACACCACCTCAGTGACCTGAACATGTCCCACAGCGTAGATCCACTCTCTGATTGAAGATGCATCCTGATGAAGGTTTTTGTAAATCTCTATATGAGTTGCACCTTCAAATGGAACCCTTTGTTGCATTGTGTGTTTACTTATTAAGCCAATAAACAAACAAACTGTTGCTGGAACCGCCAACTGCCAAATGAGAACATAAGGCAAGTCTGGTTTAATGTATTTCAGATGGTGTTTGAACTTCTATTCATAACTTTGTCTTTTTTACATATTTTAACATCAAATTTTTTAACATGGCCCATTTGGGACTCCATCTCTTGATCAGTGGCAGTGGAATTCTACAAATCTGTCCTGAAAGGCGATTTTGCGGTTGCTTTGTGAAATTTCATTTTGGATGGGATTTTGAAAATTTTCTCCTCTCTTGCTCATGAGGTGGGGTCATAAGAAGGGTATGTTGAACATTTGGGGTCAAAATAGGTAAAATTACAGAGTAATGCGCGTGCACTGAATTTTTTCTGTGCTCACTTATAACTTTGGCAATTTTCACTATTTTGATACCAAATATTTAACATAGCCATTTTTTCACACCACCTCATGAACCTGACAGCGGTTGTTTTTTTAAATCCTGGTCAAAATGTGTTTTTGCAACTGTGTCGCGGAATGATGTTTAAACAGAGATTTGAAAATTTTCACCTACTGGGTTCATGAGGTGGGTTCATAAGAAGGTTGTGCTGAAAATTTTGGGTGCAACTGTGGTAAAGTGCCCAGTTTATGAGTGCATGTTGCAAAATTCAACCTTCACTCATAACTTTGCTAATTTTCAATATTTTAACTCCAAACTTCCAACATAGCCATTTTTCCACACCAACTCATAAATGCAACAGGTGTAATTTTTTAAAATCTTGGATGAGTCATGTTCACAGAATCACAAAATCAGAGAAATCTGACAGCAGAAAAATACCTCATCGGCCCAACAAGTCTGCCCTTTCCCCCCTCCATACCTCTCAACTGTCCCTGATTTTCAGGGATGTCCCTGATTTTGGCTCAAAATTTTCCTCTGTCCCTCGCAAAATTTGTGTTTTTGTGACAGAACAATGCAGATTAAAAGCACAAAATGATGTCAAACATTAAAGTTATAGACTTGTCCTTCTTCAGAAAATGCATCTTAACACAAATCCTTTCATTCTATCAGCTTTCTGAGTGAATAGTACCAATTTTTAAGATGTATCCCTCATTTTGGGTCTTTGTCCCTGATTTTTTTAAGCCTTGTCCCTGATTCATGAGGCAAGAGGTTGAGAGGTATGCCCCCCTCCCCTACTCATCTCCACATTTACTGCCCTCCTTCCTACTTCTCTTCCCAATCATGTGTCGTCCATGCCCTTTAAACCCTCCACCATTTCCACCCCCACCACCTCTTCTAGTAGTTTATTCCAGGCCTCCACCACTCTCTCTGTGAAGAACTTCCCCCTCACATTGCCTCTATACCTTCCAGCTTCCAATCTTAGACTATGCCCTCTAGTTTTCACACTTGTGGTGCAAAATGACATTTTGGACAGCATATTATAAATTTCACATGTCATATTTATAACAGGAGTCATAAAATGACTATCTTGCAAATTTGGAGTCAAAATAGAAAAATTATAATTATTCAGAAACTTTCTGAGTAGTGCCACTGTTCTCCCCAGTGGATATGCTTTGTGATCCCCTGTCGGTGACCTGAGTTTGAGTACACATTCAATGTGACCCAGCTACATGGGGTGAGTGTGGGGGGACAGCACTGTTATGTGACACCCCCCCAGCCAGGGAATGAAAGCTGCAGTGTTGCCCACATGGACCCGAACACCACATAGTGAAGACCACTCTTTTCTTTGCATAGGGCCCTGCACCTCTGCATCCATAGATGGCAGAGGGCCCTGTGCACTAGCTGACAGATGAACTCTTTGTCCTGTGTGTCTGTATCTGTGGCCACCTAGAAGTGCAGGGATCAGAGGGCCCTGGCTTCCACAGCCCACCAGACAACCCTATGAATTCTTGACATCCGCCGCTGCATGGAATTGCAAGGCCCACAAGGGCCTTACACTTCTGTAGGTGGACGGAGTCTTCCCATGGTGCACAGCCCAAAAGGCCCTGCATGTCTGCATGTTTGGGACCTGCGTGAATGAGGATAGGATTCCACTATCTCAAAAAAGAAAAGAAAATTTCTTGCAAAAAACTTTGTTAATGCACCAGTTAGGGTTTAAGTTAATGTCACAAAAATAGGGAGATGTGGCGTTAGGGGTTCCGACCCTAACTTCCCACCCCCAAGCAGCAAAAGGGAAAAACATTAGGGGTTTTGGTCTCCAGAGTCTTGGTGAATCAGTGGTGGGGTCTTCCTTGGGGCTGTTAACCCTGTTGTCCTTGCCCTCATAAAACCTCTGGTTGAGGTAGCGCAAGGGCATGTCACTTTAGGCATTTAAATCCTCCTGAATTTTCTGCCTGGTAACTATTAACAGGGGAGCTATGGTATGATCCTCTTGTGCATGTTGCTTCTGTAGGTCTTTCACCCATTTCTGTAGGGATTCCTGATAAAACTCTTCTAAAAATAAAATGTGAGAAGCTATTTATTTATTTTTTTGCCATTAATGCTGTTTTTCCCTTCTCCACGCTGTAGGCTTAGCCATCCACTGCCCCCCCAGCCCCATTTGCCAGCATCCCTGGGACTTACCTCTACCTGATGTGTCCCCATGGCTTGCCCCCCATGGCAGGGGTCAACAGCTTGTGCCTTACCACCGATTAAACAGATCCAGTTCCAGGACAGGGCCCTGTAGCCAGTGTGGCACCTGCAGGGGTTGGTGTCATCCTGTGCTGTATCCAGCCATTTTCCCAGTTCTTCCCTGGAGGACAGACTTGCAATGCCAGACATGCTCCTACATGCTATTGTGCATGGGACATCAATGGCTGCTGTCATTCCGTACCATAAGTTGCTGGCCCTGGCTGCCTGTCCCCAAGTCTCCCCTAGAGGTCAGGTGAGTGCTGGGATCTACAGCCTTCCCTCTCTAGAGGAGGAGGAGGAGAGCAGTCCATCAGAAGCTCAATCCTCCTCTCCTCGGCCAGCCCCCAGTGACCCAAGTCTGTCCCCGAATGTGAGTTGCTGCATGCCGGCAGGTGATGCACATGTGCCTCTGCCCTCTGTGCCACCGGGCCAGCCTGCTATTTATTTTTTTGATTGAAAATACAGTAGTCTGCATAGTTTGAATTTTTTTACTTTTGTAACTTTTTATAATTTCTATCACAAACCACCTAAACACCCGTTGTATAAATCAGATATGCTATGGACTGACTTAAGATATCACTTAGTCTATTGCAATGATTAGCAGTGTTGGAATTACATCTTATGGACACTAGGAGCTGTGAATGACCATGGGGGTCAAGATGTCTGCCCCCATTATAATTAAGTAGCAGTTTTATATGGACTACTGAGACTCACCTCTAGCTATGGGGTCCGTTCTATTACCAGAGACCTTAACGTTATACTGTAAGTAGCTGGAAGTGTTATATAAATTACTGGCTGCTACTGCAGAGCAATAGGGGTCTGTTATAGGGATACCACCTCATAATAAGTAAATGACAGTACATCCACATCCACTACTAACTCACACTGATCTCTTAGAGACTGGCCATGGAACATTCAATAAGCTGATAATCTACTGGAACTCAGCCTCTCCATATGACTTATTGGACTTACTGATGGTGAGGTAGAGGGACTGTTTAAGGATCGAGGGTATCCACCTCCTTTTCATAAAGGGGGGGGAGTCACCCTGGACATATACTTTCTGGGTCCTTTGTATATCAGGAGAGATAAATTACACCATTGCCAGCTGAGGGTTTGGGGGGGATAGTGTGAGAAACAAGGGGTACAGTTTGCTGTTGTAATCCAGGGGCTTAATTGCAGGGGGGAGGGGGAGAGGGAGGACAAGAAGACTTGTAAGTTAGCTTGGCTTTATATTATACTGTGGGAACCGGTGAGGTGACCAAGTTGGTTGCTATGGCTGTGGGGTGGGAGTGATTCCAGCAGGTACAGGCCCGAGGTTCACAAACAGCTGAGCCTGATCAGTGTGTGGCCAAGTGGGCATTCCATCGAGATATGGTGATGGAGTAATGTTTGTCTCGGGACTGGCCACCAGAAGGTAGGATGCTCTGTTTGGTGGTGGTTGGGGCCACCCTGGTGCCGTTTGTTTTATCAGTGGGTGGATTTTGTCTTCCTGGGCTGCTCCAAGGAAGGGATATACAACTTTAATTTGCAAGCCACTGCCATCTGCCACCCTCATATGAAATGGGAGGGGGAGGGCCCTCCCTCACTGCCTTTGCTGCCTAGATAAAGAAATGCTAGCTTGGGGATCTCCAGAGGGCAAATGGAGAAAAGGGGCAGGGGGGCCATCAGCACGTGACAGAGACACAACCACTGGATGAGACATAAATGCCCCTCTCTGAGCAGACCAGTTGGATACCAAGGATTTGTTATGAGAATCACCACTTTAGCCCTTGGCCCAGAGCCCTCAGGGGTCATTGCAGTGCATTACGGTTGGGGGGGGTGCAAGGGGGTATCCTGTGAGTTCATGACTGCGTTGGGTGCCTCTGAGAAATGGCAACTCAATTGCGATTGCCTTACGCCAGCCGCGAGGAAGGAGGCGACTGGATGTGTGTGTGTGTGTGTGTGTATATAGCGACATCCTGTTGCTACTGTACATGTATACGTCCTGGGGAGCAAGCACGCTGAGCGTGGGGTGGGAAGGAGGGAGGAATTGTGAAAGGTGGTGCTGCAGTGAGCTGCCAAGCTGCCCCGTGGCATGATGGGTGGATTCAGGGCTGGGGATTAAATGGTGCTGGGTTGGGTCCAGGCACAGGTGCCTTTGTTGCACCTGGCCTGAAATTTTTGGGGGTTTACCCCATGACATGCACCCCCCTGGAGTTGAGAATCCTTACGTAGGGGGGTGCTGGGGGCACTGTGGCCCATGGGGGGTGGTGCGGGGGCATAGCCCTCCACATTTAAATGTAAAATCTAAGTCCCCAGTGCCCTTTTGCTGTGCACCAGGGACTGCATCGCCAAAATATCTTTTCAGGGATTTCCATTTGGCCTAACGGCGATTGCTATTCTGTAGTTGCCATTATCACATAAATCCATGCAAAGGAGAGTGGCATAGGCCCACTGTCCCCTGCAGGGCACCCTACCAGCACATGCAGTGAGTCATATGAGGTAGGTGCCTCGGCAGATGGCTCACGGCCAAGATTCTTGATCCCCTTGGGGGGGGGGGATGCAGCTGCTCTGTGATGGAGGTTGATGCAGTTCACATGTCCTGTTGGTTCTGGCTCCCCCCCCGGCTGTGGAGGACAGGGACACACCTAGTAGGGGTTGATGCACATGAGGCAGGGTCTCATAGATTGTGGAGTTTGTGGGTGGCCTGGGAGGGGCACACTGGTCGGGGGGCAAGGGAGTTCCCCTTGAGCCCACTGTGCAGAGCAATATACAGTGATATGCTGGGGGAGGAGCAGTAAGAAGGTTTATAGCTGTTGTAAATCACTTGCCAGAGGAGGAAGGTAGAATGTGTAAAGCTACCTAGAGGAGAATGAATGGTGGGTGGCTTTGTCAGTGTCAGGTGGACACCCAGCTGACTTTCAACAAGCAACAGCCGGTAGCTCGTCCACCACCTCCACAATTTACCTGGTGGGTCATGAAAAATGATGAAACCATTGAAGTACTGTATCCCATGTTCAGTGTTACTTGTTTTAAATAGTTAATAGCCGGGTAGTGATGATTATCAACTGTGGGGGGGAAACTGTCAAACTCTGTCAGACACAGGTGATTATACATGGCTATGTATAACAGAATTTGATTATACACATACATGTATAATCACCTGTGTATAACGGAGTTTGATTGAGAACCTTTTGCAAAAATTCTAAACTCACTCACATGCTAATGCTACTGGCTCCTTGTGCTGTCAGCTTGTGCTGTCAACTTGATTATGCTAACCTCTCTGAAACCGCTGAGCAGGAATCTAATTTATGTGTGGCTGAAGAAAGACACATTTCTCACAGAAACGAAAAATAACCGGTGGTCAACTTACGTCTGTTTACCCATCAAACAAATGGCACATTCATCACCATTTCAGCAACCTAGTGACCTAGAAAGACAGAAATTCACAGAACAGCAAGAACAAAGAAACACTCTAAGAAAAACCAAGACCAGTGTTAGGCTGTTCAGCAAGTACCTGTCTGACAAAAAAAAAAAAAAATATCAAAGGAACCAGTTATTATAAAAAATAAAACATGGGGAAAGTTGGATTTTATGCACTCTCTTGGTGTGTGATGCCTTGATAAACCCCTTGAGCTTTGCTCTTGGGGTTTATGAGGCATCACACACCTTGGGTGTGCATAAAATCCTCATTACACACACTTCCCCATGCATTATTCTACATTTATTGTTTGATACAGAGTTGGTTGAGTGCTGAGTGTTGTGGAGCGAACAGGATGGTAGGGGGGCTCTCTGATGGGGGGCTGGTGTTTTAGATTAGAACATTAAACATGGCTGATGGTCACATGGTGACATACAATGTCAGGGGCTTCATAATCCCATAAAATGAATCAGACTGTTACATGAGTTAAAGGAGCTGGGAGTGGAGATTGCATTTCTGCAGGAGATGCAGCTGACACAGAGCCAACATGCCAAGCTTCGGAGGCCTTGGTTGGGCTCCATGTTCTCCTCCTCCTTTCAAGACAAGCCTCATAGGAAGGGGGTTGCAGTTTTGGTGCACAGATCCTTCCCCCAGGAGGTGGAAATTGGGGATGATTGCGATCTGGCTTTCCCTCCACACTAATGTGAGAGATTACACCTGCTGGTCCCCCCAACTGGATTCTTGTGGCAGAGAGGAGTGACATCAAGAACACAACACTGTCTGACCATGTTCCTGTCTTATTGGACCTGCTAGTTGCAGCCATTCAGAAAACACCACGCTGCAGACTGAACATCTCACCATTGAATGACTCAGAATACATTCAAATGGTGGAAGCCTGTATGGAGGAGTACAAGGCTAATACTTACAGGGAGGACACCAAGGATGCTATGTGGTGGGACAGCCTGAAAGCAGTGATCACTGGCTGGACAGTCAGCTTCATGTCCATTAAGAAAAGGGAGCAGCTCAGAGAGCAGCAAGAATAGGAAAATAGGCTGTTTGACCTGGAAGCGGAGCATAAAATTGTTTTGAATGACCAAGTCAAACTGCAGTTAGAGGAATGCCAGGGGGATTTGAATTGTCTCTTGGAAGTGAAAGTGGAGGGGATCCTGCAGTTAAGTACTCCCACCAGAGGTTCCATAGATCTGAGAACAGGAGCAGGGAAACTGCTTGCCTGGCAGTTATACAGAGAGGCAGCAAGCTGTACAGTACTCTGACTGTGCAGACAGCATATCCCTTACTCCTATGAAAGTGACCCACTCAAAATAGCCAGAGAGTTTTGGGGATTCTATAAGAACCCTTACGCATGGAATAGGATGGAAGGCTTTCAGGAAAAAGTGGATGAGTTTTATAGATGGGTGAAACTCAGCCAGTTCAGCCATCATAGTGGTGTAGAGGGCTGAGGCACCTTACCTCTTTCCATGCCGGTAACCTGGGGTTTGGAACGAGCTTGGGTCGCTGAGGTTGGCTGGGAGTTGGGGGGAGAAAATCGAGTATCCAGAGGACAACTCTCCTCTCCCGGAGTGGGGGAAGGATTGCTGGCTCGACCCTTGGCTGTTCCAGGGTGGAGACCTGGAAGTAGTGCCGGCAGCTTGAGGGGCATGTAGGGAGGGGCCATGGTTCAATAGCATGTGTGAGCCTCCACTTTGCCATGGCTGGGGGAGGAATACAGGAGAAAACAGACAGATTGGTTGGCGAGGGATATATGAAGCCCTGCCTGCCTACCTCCATCCCTGTCTCATTGCCGAATCGCTGGCCCAACAATCTGGGTGAGAATCACTGGGTGGGGGAAGGATGGCCCTCCTCTTCCTGGCCCCATCACAGGGGGTGATCCATGGGGGATCTAGGGCTAGGAGACTGGGAGAGACAGGTGCCAGTCGAGAGGAGATGGGGACAGGGTTGAGAGCCCACCTGCAGCATGCAAGAGGGAGTAAAGGCTTTATTTAAAAAAAAAAAATGAAAGAAACTCAGCTACTGTACTTCACAGAGGAGGCTCCACAGGAGCTGGATGCCTCAATCACCCAAATTGTAGTACACTACCCTATTGGCCACAGGTAAATCCCCAGGCTCTGATAGACTGGTGTTCAAATCTTTTACAAGTTTGTGGGCACGAGCGCTCCACTGCTGGAAAGTGTCTTCAGGGGAGTACAGTAAGGGGAGGCGCTCCTTCCATTCTGCCAATATGCACACATTTCAGTAATCTCAAAACTGAATAATGACCTAATTGCATGCAGATCTTATCACTCCAACTCCCTCTTAAATGTTGACCTGTAATTATTTCTAGTGGCACGGCTACAGACATGAGTAGGATCTCTGGTTCACCTGGACCAAACCTGTTTTATTAATGGCTGCCTCATCCACAATAATATTTGTGAGCTGCTTAATATCTTGTCATGGCAGAGGCAGCACCTTGAATTTGACTTGTCAGTGTTTATTGATACGGAGAAGGCCTTCAACTGGGTGAACTGGGGATTCTGCCACTGCATGCTACAGGAGCTGTGGCTGGATGAGATTTTTTGTACTAGCATTAAGATGCTGTTCAGTGCGTCACAAGCATAAGTTAAGGTGAATGATTTCCAGTTGGAATGTCTTCTTCTGACTAGGGGTACACGGCATGGGTGCCCCTTCTTACTGCTCTTATTTCTGCTTTGCACAGAGCCTCTGGGGAATGCAGTTCTTCAGAACTTGACAATCCAAGAAGTGCAGGCTGGAGGGAGGCAGCATAAGATATCATTGTACGTGGATGATTCTCTGTTTTAATTCACCTCCTTGGAGACCTCGGTGCCAGCATTTGTAAAGGAGCTGGAGAGTTATGAAGAGGTAGACAGGTACAAAATCAGTTATGACAAACTGGAGGCTAAGAGGCACCTGTCCGGCTGCCTTCTGGGCATCTTGTCCCTTTTGATGGGTACCAAGGAATGCGGTACAGTGCTTAGGGGTGAGGGTCATGCCTAATCTCTCAGAGTTCCATGGACTCAATTATGAAAAATTGCTTGGGGAGGTTCAGGCAGACATGAAGCGATGGGACCTTTTACCTCTTAGAATGGGAGGCCGGATAGCCCCGGTGAATATAAATCTCTTCCCGAGATTCCTATACTTTTTTCAGGCCTTTCCAGTGAAGATCCCAGAACACTTCTGTAGTCACCTCCAGAAGGGTATTCTAAGGTTAATTTGGGCCTCTGGACATCATCAAATCTGTAAAGACCTACTGTTTCTTCCCTGCAATAGGGGAGGCCTAACTATGCTGGATATTAGGTGTTACTACCTTGCAGTTCTGCTAGTACCAGTGGTCAACTGGACTAAGCAGACGGGAGATGCAAGGTGGCTTGAGATGGAGATGCAACAGCCCCTCTTGGTCCCAGTCTTTGATCGTTGTTCGACCTCATGCTTCCCTTACAGCCTGCATTTGGCTGGAAGACTCCAACTCCTGGACAAAACATACCTTGCATATGTTGCTGAAAGCAAAGACCTTCTCATGACCCCAAGTCCAATAGGCTCACTTACAAGCATAATAGGGGATCTGGACTTTGCCCCCCCCCCAGCACACTGACCCTGGGTTTCAGAGATTGAAAAGGCAGGAAGAGACTTTCTTGGGGGGGACATGTGTCCTCTTTGGGGAAGTTACAGTAAAAGTTCAGTCTGCCAGCACAGGATCATTACAGATGCCTACAAGTCCACCAGTACCTCATCACCTAGAACTTGATATCCTAGGAGGGTCAAGACATGTTCTCATTGGAGGACTTTCTGTACTGGAGAGTAGTGCTTGTGGGGTAGATGAGAACTGATCTCTAGAGTGTATCAGACCTTGCTCTGCTCAGTACACCTGGACTTTGCCCACTTAAAGTCACAGTGGGAACTACAGGAGGCACAGATTCAACTCAGATGAAGTTTGGCCACAGGAGTGGGATAGGGACTAGATGGTGACCACCTCACCTGGGTGGAGGGAGTTCAGATGGAAGTGCATGGTACACTTTTTCCACACCCTCATGGTTACACACCAGTTCCAGGATGGTAGCTCCCAACTATTCTGGTGAAGATAGGGGCAGGTGGGCTCACACTTCAGACTTTAATGGGACCAAGTCCATGCTACCCTCTGTGTGCTGTGGGGTAGGAACACTCTTAGCACATTCAAAACTCTGATCCCGGGCAGACATTTGCAGGGACTAGGGGACAAGACCTACCAGAGCCTATTTATGGCTCTTTGCACAGCAGCACTAAAAGGGGTATTGGTCTGCTGATTGTGGGAAGAGCCTCCTACCCTCCAAATGTGGACAGAGTCTTGGAGATGAGCAGAATGGAACAAATCACAGCACCTCAAAGACTTTCATTAGAGAAGTACCATACTGTCTGGGACAGGTGGGAGAAGAGGGGCTTGCTCCTGCTGAGGGGTGAAGGGGGAAGATGGTGTGGGAGGGGGGAAGGTCACAAGGCATATAGCAGCAAGGGCGAGCTATAAGGATTCTATGGCACTTGGCTTAGACCCCTACTCGTCATGCACAGAAACTGGAATGCTGTATTTACTCCATAACACCCAACCCCTTGGAGCTGTTTGGAATGTTTTTTGTTGATTGTTTTACAGGTTTAAAGTTGGCCTTGAAGCAGAAAAAGTGGAGCCCAATCTTTATCCATCATTAGGCTGTGGACAGCTGAATGCCAATAATAATATGAGCTGGAAGTTTGTGTTACAGGAAGCAGACACTGCTCTAACTTGCAAGCCTGTAGCTTACCAGTGTGCATTTATATTTTGTAGAACTCACTGAACTGTCAGATGCTACATGTAATTTCCACTTTTTGCTTGAATAAAGCAGAGTTTTTTTTAAACTATCCTAATTATGGATTTGTATAGCTTTATGTGCCACTCTAGTGCAGCTTTCTGTTGACCAGCAACTGAAAGAGTTGCTGCTTCTGCTTTTTTTAGTGGCATTTTATTGGTATTTTTAAAATTCAGTAACAAGAATACAAGACCCACATTACCACAGAAACTTAACACTAATATAACATGTAGTACAGGGTCATGGCGGCATTTTCCATACATTAAGAAATGTTTTTTCTGGTAACAGTACGGCAGTTCAGAAGGTCAAAAAAAAGGAAAAAAATATATGAACTCTAGTTTTTAACAAGCAGCAACTGTGGGTAACAAAAAGATCAGAAGTAACTTTTGAAGAGCATCAGCTTTTAAAGATCAGTAGCCAGGCTGTGAAATTCATTGCTCATGCCCAGAAGACTACTGACTGGTTGGGAGGGCAATAGTTCAGAGACTAATGAATGCTGTCATGGCAACTGGGCAATAGAACAAATTACGTTTGGTTGTGTGACAGTTTTAATCAAATTTCAAGTTATTAAATTAAAGTTATTAGCTAGGGGTATGTCTGTGTGTCTGTCTATCTATCTGTCTGTCTGTCTGTCTATCTCTATCTATCTATCTAGCTTTCTATCTCTCTCTCCTATCTATATATCTATCTCTCTATCTCTATCTATCTCTTTATCTCTTTATCTCTCTATCTCTCTATCTCTCTCTCTCTCTATCTCTCTAGCTAGCTTTCTCTTTTGCTCTCTATCTTTCTCTCTCTCTCTCTAGCTCTCTCTCTATCTATCTCTTTATCTATCTATCTCTCTATCTCTATCTCTCTCTCTATCTCTATCTCTCTCTCTATCTCTGTCTCTCTATCTCTCTCTATCTCTCTATCTATCTAGAGTATCTCTCTATCACTCTCTATCTCTCTCTCTATCTATCTCTGTTTCTGTCTATCTATCGCTATCTATCTGTCTGTCTCTATCTATTTGTCTATCTATCTATCGATGCTCTGTTCTCAGAGCTAAGTGTTTTGTGATATCTCTATTGGGGCTAGCCTTTGGGAAGGGGCAAGATGGCTGCCAGGCTGGGCTGCTGTCTACAAGGGCTCTGAGGGAGCCCAACACTCTATCCTTTCTTTCCCCAATATTGTTATTTTCCCATACTGTATATTGCTATTTATTGCAAGTTTGTTATTGTGTGATTTTTAGAAGAATTCTCTTCACTCTAGTAGTAAAACACTTTAATTGTAGCATCCAGAGTAAAGTTTAAGCTATTTTATCATTCACTTACTTATACCATTTTGTTATAATTATAAAATAGGCACAACATTTTCTCAGATCCTGACTGGCCGATAGTGTCTTTCAGCTGTGTCCTTATCAGGACATAACTTTACAATCGGCATACTTGTGCCAAGGAAAACACAGCACACTGTCAATCCATGCCACCGCTCTCCCACTGCAACTCATCTGCTAGCAGGAGGCAGTATAGGGCAGTGGGTTAAGGCTCTGAGTTGCAGATCTGGAGACCTGGGTTTGAATCCCACAGCTGCCTAGGTGCATACTGTGTGATCCTGAACAAGGCTCTTAACTTCCTTGTGCTCCCAGGTTGCATCTGGAAACAAGCTTTGGCTTAGTGTGCTACTCCTGGTTAAACGATGTTCCCTTAGCAACTGGCTGAACAACAAGAGCTGGACTGGGAGGGCAGTGCCACCAACAGACAAACACCAAACCTACCACACAATATAGCCAACATCCCTCCCTCTTCCTGCACGACAAGTAACTTTACAGATTTAGTACCTGTTATTTAGTTTTCTTTGGTGCCTGTCTGTCCATAGCAACTGTATGCCTCTCTCTCTCTCCCCACTATTTGAAACTGGGCACAGGAAGCAGTGACTGTTACCACAATGTCTAGTGTGTGGTCCGTTTCCAGCATCTGCAGCCATGGTGTCCAGCTCCCTGCCAGCCACCCCTCCCCATCCATGAAAGCACATATGGAATAAAATTAAAATCCCCTATGCAGAATGGCACCACACAGGAGAAGTTACTGTTTGAAAACCGTGAAGCAGAAACTGCTCTGTACGGCAGCCGGGAAGGGACATGCTCACTCACAGTAAAGCAAGCCTGGCTGCAACTTAAGAACAAAGTCGGCAAAAGAGTATTCGATGTGCTTACGCAGCTTAGTGTGGTACTGTGCTTATGCAACTTGCTGAATAAACTTTGTTGTGGCTGTTCACCTCTCTGTACCTCGGGAATACCACCTGTAGGGATGCTGAAGGCAGGAACCCTGGAGGAGGGTTCCACCTCTAGCGGTGCTACGGGAAGGATTCCCTTAGGCTAAAAGTAGCTTAGGAAATGCCCCCAAGGAGAGAGGTTAGCCACTAGAGGAGGAGGGAAGGATGGTGGGGCAAAAAAAAGCTTCTGAATGAAGCAGGAAGTAAGGGTTTAAATAGGTTAGGCAGGGTGTGTGTGTGTGGCTGTTGCTTCAGCCATTGAACTACAGGCTTACAGACCTTTCAATTCAGTGTGCTTACGCAACTTAGTGTGGTGTTGTGCTTATGCAACTTGCTGAATAAACTTTGCTGTGGCCGTTCACCTCTCTGTGCTTTGGGAATACCATCCTGTAGGGATGCCGAAGGCAGGAACCCTGGAGGAGGTTTCCACCCCTAGAGGTGCCACAGGGAGGATTCCCTTAGGCTAAAGGTAGCTTAGGAAAAGCCCCCCAAAAAGTATAGATCAGAAAGCATTTGAAGAGGTAACGAATTAATTAGAAGGCAATTGTGGATGTAAAGAGTTGGTACTGAGCTTGGAGTACATACATGGTCATCAGAGATGATGGTAGTGGTCATAGATAATGGAAATGAGTAACTGTTTGAACATAGATTGAATGAATAATAATGAGAGGGCATGACTTCTCAAGGAGAGAGGGAACAGTAAAGGAGGGCAACCATCCATCTCCATCCAACAGCAGAAATCTACCTAAGGAAATTAGGGAATATACTATGAATAACTGACTACATATTATGACTTTTGGCACTGAGGAGAGGAAAAAACAACTTTTAAGAGGAGGAAACCTATGGGGAACTGAGGCCTAGATCACCTTCCTTCCAGGCTAGGGGTGTTTAATTTAGTGACAGCTCTGCTGCTGCAATTTAGAAACCCAATCTGAGGGGGGAAAAATATTACAATTTGGAGGAAAGTTCTCACAGTCCCTCTAACGGGAACACTATGAAGGGTTGGGAGAAACTTCTGCAATAGCGGAAACTCTGAAGGTTGAGTGGAACCCCCAAGGAGAGAGGAGGAGAGCAACAACCACTGAGACACTCAGCTGGCCTACCAGCTAAAACAGATCAGGTGAACCAGAGGTGCTGATGGGGAGAATAACGTAGAGGGCACTGCCGAACCCAATTTGGCCAGCTAAGAGAGTGCTCTTGGGCATGACGACCCAATCCCTCATAGCTGAAATTTTAAATTCTACATTGAGAGGTGCCATCAGTGGTGGAAATGGCTAAAGCTCCACCTGGAGTGAGGACATTCCCATGATGGGCCAGATGAGAAGGATCCTGCCCTGAGGTTCACATGCTCAAGATGTGGACTTTGGTGCAGAGGGGACCATCAGCTACAGGGAAGCCTTGCGCCACAGAAAGTAATGGTCATGGTTGGCAAGCCTCCAGTTTATGAAGGAGAGCAGACAGATAACTATGAAGTGGTACATATGAAGTGTCTTGGTGAAGTCAGTGGCTGTCAGTTAGATAATGGTATATGGTATGATTGTCTGAGATGATTGACTGATACAATAGGCTGATCAGATTGTTGGATGGGAATGCTTAATATGATTGAGTGATATGAGCAGAGATAGTGAATCAAGTCAACCAATTCTACTATGGAAGCCAGATTAATGGTGTCATGGAGGGTAGGTAATTGAGTAGTGAGCGGCTGTGAAGCCATTAAACAGTGAGAGGCAGTGATGCCAGAAATTGATTCAGTGTGGTTTAGTAAATTGAATCAGTGAGGTTTGGCAGTGATTGCTGTGGTTGCAGCATAAATAGAGAATTGCTGTGGGTGGCATGAATGCCTTAAATGCCTTTAAGGTGGAGTTAAGTTATTTAAGTAAGGAGCATTTGCAAAGTGGTAATGGAATGGAATCAAAATCTTGAAATCCATGCAATGAATAATGTGCAAGCCATGTCGGCTACAAGGTTAATAAATTTATGCATAGATAGCTGAGAAGCCATGTAGGCAAAGGAGCAGGATTCATTCCACTTAGATAAAAGCATGCTCCTGCTGTCTCGAGCCACAATGCCCCATTGTGACATCACAGTCCCCCACCGTGGGAAAAACAGGGAAGTCGTGAGCTGAGCACCATAAGACCAAACTGCAACTATGTTTGTAGGGTAACCCCCCCCCAAAAAAAAATACAAATAATAGAGCCAAATGAAATGCTGAAGTTTCAGTATGGTAGAAGTCAGAAGCAGATTGCTGAGGTTTTGGTAAAAGTATGGTCAGAAATGGACTGCAAGGCCCTTGGTAAAAGTATGGTTTGGTAAAATTCTGAGGCTGTAGATTAGATAGCAGGTAAATGATGAGGAGACTGAGAGAAGCCAGTGGCCTGGGAGAAGAAGGAGGCTATGCTGAAATAGCAACATATGAGCCTAGAAAACACACACACACAAGGAGTGCAGTGAGCAAGCACTGAGTGAGTAAAAGCAGAGCTGCTGAACAGACACAGTATAACAGGGAGCCAGTACTGAGAGAGGCAGGTATAAACAATTAAAGTGATGAGCATAGGGACTGCATGGAAACAGCAATTGGAATAGAGAATACACAGGTAACGAGTATGGATAAAAGAGAGATTGCATGAAACATAAAGCAAACAAGGGGTGCTAGAACTAAAAGCCCCAGAAGAAACAGCCAGCAGGTTCCAAACACAAGGGAAGGTAGGACACAAACAATACATGGGGGGGGGGAGCAGGGCCCAAGGAAAGGCCACGCCTAGAGTGAAGATGGACAGAGCCTCCGGCTGCTGCTGCTGCAAAAACAAAATCTGGTCAGATCCACCATGGCTGCATAATGAAGTTAGTGAAGTTGTGTGGAATTGTTAAGGAGGTATGGAGAAACAACACAATGATTTGTAAGTAGTAAGATTTGTTTTAGTTTCTGTCCTAAGGAAGGCATACACATTACTAGAAAAATAAATGGAGGTGTACATTTTAATGGAAGGAATAGGAAGCAATATAGGTTTACAAAAGAAACTCAGAGCAAATGCTACTGAGGTATGTGTTATCCCGCATGATATTGGCCGGACAGCCAAATTTTAAAGAAAACACAATTGTACATACCCCAATAATGCAAAGCATCATGGGAAACATTTGCAAATCCCCATGATGGTGCAGAAGGTGGCAGTACATGAAAAAGTAATGGCTGGCATATGTTCAGCCTTGGGATTATTTGCATAGTTTTTTTTTTTTTAGAGAAACAGGTTTTTGTCCATGAGGTGATGTAAGTTATATTTAAGCAATGTGTTGATGTCAGGAAGTCAGATGTAATGATGGACTGTTAGCAGAGAAAATGTGATAGTAACTTTCAGAGGGGGTTGCTTTTGATAAGGGCAAGGTAGTTATGTTTGTGATAATGGGAATATTAGGAAAGTATGAGGTCTATGCAGAAGTGGAGTACAAACATGCACAGTTTCATAAGTATGTGTTCAGAGTGCAGGCAAATGTGATATGCAGGTTTGTTTTAGAAATAGGTAAAAATAGTGATACATGCAATTGATAGAAAGATAGATAATTACATAGACATATATATATGTAGAGAGAGAGAGAGAGAGAGAGACTGACAGGCAGAATAGGAATGGCAGTGAAGTATTGAAGTGACGCCAACCCCACCCCCACCATTCAGAGATGGACAGGCATTGGGGTGTGCCTTTGGGCCGATGCTCATAACGCTCACTCCATTTCACCTCACCCAATCCTGCAGACACAGACAAGTGTCGAGGTGTGCCTTGGGGTGTTCAGGCTTCACACTCACCCCATTCCATAAGGAAATACACTGAAATGAGTACAGTACTGTATAAGAAAATGGAGTGAACTTTGGGGCTGAAGAGTCAAAGGCACACCTCGATACCTGCCACTGGCTGCAGGGTGGGGATGGGGGTGGAATGGCATGAGCATTACTGTTGACAATCCCAAGTCACACCCCTGATGCCTGTCAGCCCCTACAGGGCAGGGTATTATGGTCAGAAACCCTAATCCCCGGGTATTGGTATGTGACTTCTTAACCTAGTAACAGCATTTAATGCATTACATTATAAGGACAAGTACATGTTTTTTATACATTTACAGACAGTTACATAAACTTAATTTTTTTCATAGAATAATTTAAATTTAGTAACAGTGGTAGTACAAAGCAATTACCCAGACAACTTGAAAACTATAACTACTTTATGTTGTACATTAACATCCCATAAGGACCTCCTTGAAACTGAGATGCAAATGTCACACATTTATCAGTTTTCTAACAGGAATATTTTACTATCCTAAATACATTTCTTGCTTCAGTAACTGCTCGGTACATCTATTGTATGACCTACTTATTGACATTTGATACCTGCTATGCAATTTACTGCTGCTTACTACACTAACATCATGAACCATAAAACAGATGACTACCATAACTAGGGAGGCAGTACAGCACAGTAGTTTAAGGCTCTGAGCTGCACATCTGGAAATCTGGGTTTGAATCCCACAGCCCCCACTTGCATACTTGGTGACCCTGAGCAAGTCACTTAACTTCCATGTGCTCCCAGGTTGCCCCTGTAAACAAGTTTCAGCTTAGTGTGCCACTCCTGGTTAAACAATTGGAAAAAAAACACAATATATTATTTTTCTTGTTTTATTTTGCTACTACAAGCTTTGACTAATGCATCCATCCTTAAATGTACTTTTTATAGCTTATGTGTCTGTGACCTAGGCAGAACTACACTTAAGATCTTACACATAAATAAATAAATCATCAGAATAACATTTATTTCAGTAGTATCTCCTTCCTTTTCAGGTGCCCATGACACTATGTATATATATTTTAACTCCAAAGCACTAAACCTATCACAAAACACAATACTTTATTCTCTTCACACATTACTACTAAACTTCAGGTCCCAGAGAGATAAAAATGTAGAGCTTCCCCTAGCTATTTAGGTGGGTGCTTCAGCTGCGTGTGTGTGTGTGTGTGGGGCGGGGGGGGATATAAAAAGCTTATAAGAAACAGACACTCTAGTATCCAATATGGGATAGTCTTCTTTGGGTGACATATTTTACTCTTAAAACAAAAGAAGGGATAGAGCTCCGGGACGGTTGTGCTCCAGGTAAAATGCCAAAATCTCAAATAATTATTCATACTGTGCACTCACCACTCGCTTCAGAGACAGACACAAAACCTTATTTTCAATTTAGCAACGGTTTATTTCATGGCTTTATCAAACATGATACAAGCTTATGTTTCACCCATCCAAGGGCTTCATCATAGCTAAACATTACATGCACCTCATGGTGTTTTATATAAATGAAGATTTATTACTAACCAATCAATTTCTAATTGCTTAATTCATATCAATCAGTTCTCCATAGTGAACACTATATTTAAAGCGCTACCTAGTTCAAACATTGTGAAGTTCACACAACTCAATTGTTCCACCACCAAAAACATTTGGAAAAATAAAATAATCTATTGTTTTGTAATCAAGTCAAACTTATATTCTTTCAGATCATTCATTTATTTTACCTCTGTTGTTTAATTTATTATGTCAGTATAGCTATAGTATAAAGAATTATTTGGCTATCAAATTCATCCATTTAACATAAACATGAGGGCTTTACTGAAGACTGTAGTATTTAAATTACAAATAAGTAACATATCAATTCTTTTTACTCCTTTGTGGGCTTATAACTTAATTGTCATTCTTGTGTTGTAAATGATTGCTTTCCTCAAGTGCTATAATTTCAGGATGCAGTTTCACAAGTGCTGTATAAGGATGCAGTTTCAGGCACTCCTTAATTTCTTTTTCTTTCCTTCTGAACCTTAAGCTCTGATGCCCCAGGCAGCTCTGATAGTCAGTTGTTCCAACACGATAGATCCACCTCATGCCCCTCACACATGAACCAAAAAAAAGGTGGGGTGGATCTTAAGGAGCTTCTGAGGTGGAGGTGGGGGTGCATCTTACCCCCCAAAAAAACTATGCTGCCTCCCACTACTCAGGTTCCAGTTCTTGTACCTCCCATTTAAGAAAGAAAATAGTGCCCTGCAATCATTGACTAACATGAAAGTGTATTTATTTGAGGGTGGAAAGCATTTCTTGGAGGAGTGTAAGGTGGAGGAGACTATTTACACCTTCAGCCAGTTCCTCAGACAGAAAACATGACATCAGCCCTTTTGTACATGCAAAACATCTGCAGGCTCCACCCACTGCAGCCATAAAAAGCTTCTGAATGAAGCAGAAAGTAAGGGTTTTAATAGGTTGGGAAGGGTGTGTGTGGCTGTTGCTTCAGCCATTGAACTACAGGCTTACAGCCTTTCAAAAATAAAGTAAAATAGAGTAAATAAAAAAAATGAAGTGTTTCTGTGTTGGGGAAGATACATAGATAGGAGAAGAGACACAGACACCAATGCCCTATGCTGACTTGATGATATATATGGTGTACAAGTCTTTGCTGCAGATAATTGAGAAAATTGTGGCTCTGCAGCTCAAGGCACACCTAATGGCCTTTGACATCTATGAGCCCCTCCATTCGTAATTTAGGTCTAGACATAGTATTGAAACTTCATGGGCAAGATGCAAAATGATCTCCTCAGGGCTAGAGATAGAGAGGAGTGGTCAATACATGTCCTCCTTGATCTCTCATCAGCATTTAACACTGTAGACCATGTGGTGTTGTCACCTGAGGGGGCTATGTGGACTCACAGGCACTATTATCAGCTGGTTGAGTCCCTTCTCATAGGCAGGACACAGAGAGTGGTGATGGGAAGTTTCTCCTCCCGCCCTAAGTCCCTGCTTTGTGGAGTTCTCCAAGGCCGATTCTCTCTCCCATGTTGTTAGCAGTGTACATGCTGCCCATGACTGAGATCATTAGACTTTACAGTGTGGACTTTCACTGTTATAAAGATGATACCCTGTTCCTAACTGACTTTTTTGTGCTTTAAAATTTGGTTTGGGCAGGATTAAGGTATTCTAGTAGACAAATTGGTGATTGTTTGTTTAAATGTTGCTCTCTGGCCTGTAAGTGCAGGCATCATATTACAGGGATTAGTGGTGTTAGACGGTGATGGTTAACTGCCATCTCATTCAGTCTTCAGCTATAGGAGAGAGAGAAAGGGTCTTAAACTGCTGAGTGTGTTTGTAAGTTGATTTAAAGTAGTTTTTTAGCTGCCATTTCTGTGTGTTGGACATTGTCTTTGAGGTCTGTTAACTGCAGAAGCAGTTGGGGTCTGGCAGAGGTTGTCTGAACCTTCTTTCACTGAGCAGTTGGGGACAGGATTTACTTGCTGGATAAGCATTACATTCTTTTTCAGTCTGTGAAGGAACTAGAAGGGGAAAGGATCAGATCTGTTCCAGTACAGTAGCTTCTTCTTCTTGTTTTTACATTGTTTCTTGTGGATTTTACTTGGTAGAAGGTTATTTATTTTCTTTCTTACTACTTCTAAGGGGCTAGCAAGGTATTGTTTTGGGGCTGTTGGAATTTTGAAACCTGTTTTGGTGGCTATAAGTGAGCTCATTTGTTTGATGTTTCACTGTGTAGCAGGCTGCATTTGTGGAGGCCTATTTCTTCTGATTTAAAACCTATTTGATGTGATTTAATTGGGACTGTTTCTTTGAATTGGAGACCTATATCTTCTAATTTCAAGCCTATTTTGATGTGTTGCTGGTGAAGCTGTTTGAATTGGAGGCCTGTTTCTTTTGGTAGCAAACCTATTTTGGGGGCTTTGAGTAGAATTGTGATTCATTTTTGCTGGTTTCACTTGCTGCAAAGTTTAGTGCATAGTGGGGGAAGGGTGCTAATGGACTGACCAGGGGCCTCAGCTACCTGATTGTTTCTGGAAGACTTGGGCTGGTCCCACCCCCAACCCCTCACCCCACCCGCCCGGTCCATGATTTCTTTTATACCAGGGTTCTGACATCACTTCCTCAAATGGGCAAACGATATGCACCTGTCATAGCAGAAGCAGAAATCCAGGAAAGGAACAGCAGCGAGTGAAGAGGTGAGCTATCTTAGTGGAAGAGAAGTAACTGCAAATCAAGGAGCTTTCATTGTTACTTCTTTGCATTTCTATTGCATTGTGGAAAGGAGGAGTAGGAGTTTGAAGAAGGTTGTGCAATAGCTACTTAAAGTCTCTTTTTGGGTATGGGTAGGAAGGATAGGAATATAAAAAGCAGTTCCTCAATCTAAATGTGTACAACAAAGGCGGCAAGGGAAATTAAGAAAAGAATGTTTTGCACTGGTAGAGGGGGGAGAGGGGAGACTTGGGGGAGTGTTTGGTATCCTGCATCTGGAAGGGTGGGGGATCGCTAGTGGGCAACAACAGCAATGGGTAGGGTGGTAGGCTGCAACAACTGTGGTGCACCAATCTTTCTGAAAATTGCCTGGAGTGTGGGGGATGTTTAGTGTGCAACCACATAGAGAAACTTAGAAAGGAGATTGAGGGTCTGCAGGAGGAACTAAGACAGGCAAGGCAGACTGGGGGCGGGTTTAGCCCAATACTGGAGGGAGAAAGGAGGGGAGATGAGAGAGGGCGATTTGAGCCAACAGTGGTGAGGAGAGGGTCAGAAGAAGGAAAGCAGAGACAAAGGGGCCCAGGCCAGAAAGAATGGTTGTCGGGGAAACCAGGTCAGGAGACAAAAGACAAATGGAAGGAGGAGGAGATAGGGACTTGTGAGGGGAGGTGAAGAAGTGGCAAAAGTCATGGAGTGGAAAGGAGAAAACAAGTTACTATGAAGAGAGAGAGAGCAGGCCTTTGTGAAGGGTCTTCAGAAAATAGTTTTGCACTGCTAGAGAGGAAGAAGTAGGAGGAGGGAAATGATGAAATTAGAGGAGTAATTGATAAATGCCTGGACCAAACCAAAGCAAGGGGGAAGTTCTGCTGGGAGAATTGCAACAGGGGCAAAAGGGGGAAATAATGTGCAGGAGGAAGAAGAGGAGCCGGAAATGAGAGAGGGAGATGAATGGAAGCAAGCAGGGAGTAAGAGGGGTGGAATCTTAGTGCTGGGGGACTCAATACTGAGAGGAGTCAGGTGGGGTAGCAAGGGAGAGAGGCATAGTCTGCATTTGGGTGGAGGCCATGCCAGGAATGACAGCGGAAAGGGTGGGGCAGTCTGTTCTAAAATATGCCAGAAGAGATAGGGACAAGCCTCATTTAATTATACGTCTTGGGACGAACGACCTGACTGACAAGACAGTAGATATAGTCCAGAGGAGGTTTGAGGAACTAGGACAATTATGTGAGGGGGCAGGAAGATCAGTAACTTTTTCAGGGATACTTCCAGTGCCCAAGGCAAGCACAACAAGAAAGCTGAGAATAGAGGAATTTAATGATGGTTAAGAACCTGGTGTTGTGCTAAAGGGAAGGGCTGTTGGGGGTGGGAGGGACCTGGGAAGACAGTAGTCTCTATGAGAAGGACAGACTACACTTGAGTGAGGAGGGAAAGAAAGTGTTGAAACAGAGGATGGAGAAGTACATAGAGGAAGTTGGGAATTTAAACTAGGAGCGGGGGTGGCAATTGGGCAAGAGACATGCAGAGACCACAGGTTGGGAAACCATATGAGCTTACTCCCCATAACAGTGACAAGGGACAAATGGCAAGTACTATTGGTGATGCTAGTAAAGGAGGGCAGGATGGGGGGGAAGGGTGGAAGGTGGTTACCCTTAATGTTAGGAGCCTTGGAAGGAAAACTGCAGAGTTACAGGTGCTCATGGCAGAGGGAGAGGTGGACATTGCAGCCATCACAGAAACATGGGCCACCCAATACAATGACTGGGACCTGTCTGTACCAGAGTACAGGTTATTTCCAGGGACAGGTGATTGGGAAAGGAGGGTGTGGCACTATATGTGAAGGAAGAACTGAAGTGTGTAAGGGAGAAAGGGGAGGAGGGTATTACGGAGTCACTTTGGATGCAAATCCAGGATTCCAAGAATTGGATTCTCAGAATGGGAGTGGTGTACAGGCCGCCATCTCAGATGGAGGAGTTAGACAGGGAACTAGTGGGACAGATCAAGAGGACCTGCAAGAAGGGTAGTGTGGTGATTGTGGGGGACTTTAACATGCCAGGAGTGCACTGTAGTACCCCAACAACCAGGAACAGAAGGGAGCAGGTACTGCTGGATGCCTTCCAGGACCGCTTCCTGCTGCAAATGGTCAGTGAACCAACCAGGTTAGGGAACACCCTTGACCTTCTGCTGCCGAATCGGACCAATCAGTACATTGGAACTCTAGTGGAGCCATCTGACCAATAGAGGAACTGCTTGTAATTTTGGGAAAGGCATTATGGGCTATGGTGCTTTTTTGGGCCACTGAGGGCCAGAGTAATTGACTGGCATGGACGCCAGCCAATGGAATCGGGTAGCGCCCGATCTGTAAGTAGTGCCCCATGCTGCTAGGGGCAGATTTGTTTGTGACCGTGAAGGAGAAAGAGCTCTGAGCTTCCTGCGCCATTTGAGTGTTCGCGGGAAGCGTGTGAAAGGCCTGAGGCGGCCGTTTTTCCTTGTCAGTGCTTCGGACTAAATCCGCCGGTGTGCGGTTGGAGGAGGCTGTGTAGGGACACAGCTACCTACCAGGCTTCACCTGAAGGGGACTGGAGAATCTGCTGAATCGTGCTCGGTCCATCAGGATGTTTGGAGTGGCTGCTACCGTCCGAAGGGGCCTTGAGTTCGTTCGGGTCCTGAAAGCCACTGCCTGATATGGTACCCCTCTGTTGTTTGCCATATAAATGTGTGAGGAGGCTTCTGAAGCTCAGGCCCAGCCCTGTAAGTGTTGAAGGCAGGCTATCTGCTGGAGTCATGAGTACTGGATCAGGGTAGTCCCCTGTTAAGCTTACAAGCAGTGGCCAAAATCTTTTCGTTATACTGCTGCCTGCATTAACTGAGCCTTCTGCTCATTCTGATCTGCTCAGGAAAGTAAATGCTTATTTGTGTCAGGGCCCCAACCAGCTGCCACGAGGGACTAGCCATTAGGGCTTGGGTACCCAGGGACAGTAACTAATAGGTTTAGGCCTGTGCACAGAGCCCTAGGTAGATAAGTATAGTGATAAGCCAATCACTTTGATTTCCCCCTGTCCTTGTTATCCCCCCTTAAATAAATCAGATTGTTTGTTTTGCAACTGTACCCTGGCTGGATTGTGTCTTACTGAAGATATACTGTACAGCGAAAGTGTGATAACGGTGCTTTACTTTCCAGGGGGTCCCCGGAGTGAGCTGAGAGATACGAGCCGGGGGGTAAGTGTACAGGGGAAAAGCATTGTCATTACTCCGTGTGAGCCACTAGTGGGACGAAAGGGGGGTTGCAGTAACCCAGAGGGCTGTGACTGAGTCAATCTTGACTGTCTTAACCCCGACCTCTGGGTGGAGGCACCCATCAATGAATCTGGGCCCCTCACCCTGTTACAGTTGAGGCAGGCAGGGGTAGTAGCCCTGAGGGTAGCGCCCCTTGGGGGTTACATAAGGATTAAGAAGGAGGGGGGTTGGGTGGAAGCAGGGTGCCATAAGGCAGAAGCACTAAATGATTTCTTCTGCTTGGTATTTACTAAGAAGAAGAGGGGGGTGACACCCAAGGGGGGAGGAATGGCAGAAACGGGGGGGGGGTGACAGATGGGAAATCATGGAGGGCAGAGTTCAGGAGGGTTTGAAGGCACTGCAGGTGGACAAGGCGCCAGGCACAGATGGCATCCACCCCATGTAATGAAGGAGCTGGCAGAGGTCCTTGCGGGACCTTGGCAGACCTATTTAATGCCTCACTACATTTGGGGTGTATACCTCAGGACTGGTGGATATCTCATGTTTCCCCATCCACAAGAGTGGCCCCAAGGATGAACCGGAAACTACAGACCAGTGAGCCTCACATCCATCGTGGGTCAGCTACTGGAGACTATCCTGAAGGAGAGGCTGGTGGCCCTCCTAGAGAGGCCAAAGGACTACAGGACAGCAGACAGCATGGCTTCATACGTGGCACATCCTGCCAAACCAACCTGGTGGAGTTCTATGACTGGGTAAGTAGGCAACTGGACAGGGGCCATGCAGTGGATGTCCTGTATCTGGACTTCAGTAAGGCATTCGACTCAGTGCCGCATGGAAGGCTGGGAAGTAAGTTAGAAGGCACAGGGGCATGTGCAAAGCTGGTGAGATGGGTAGAGAACTGGCTTCAGGGAAGGCAACAGAGGGTGGTGGTGCGTGAGGAGCTCTCACACCCAAGGGTAGTGACGAGCGGTGTTCCACAGGGCTCAGTGTTGGGGCGAGTGTTGTTTGGGATATTCATTGCAGACATATCATTGGACATCAAGAGCAAGATCAGTCTGTTTGCTGATGATAGCAAGGTAGGAGCGGTGGTGGATGACCCAGGGGGATGGCAGGGGTTTCGGGATGATCTGGCAAAGCTTGAAACCTGGTCAGACACCTGGCAACTGGGGTTTAATGCCAAAAAGTGTGAGGTGCTGCATTTTGGGATGAAGAACCCAAGGAGGAGTTACCAGCTGGGGGGAGTGCAGCTAGCCCAGACAGAGGAGGAGGAGAAGGATCTGGGGTCGCTCATTACAGGGTCAATGAACAACTCGGCACAATGTAGGAAGGCAGCTGCAAAGGCCAACAAAATGCTGGGTTGTATTGTGAGGGGCATATCCTCGAGGAGGGAGGTGATTCTGCCACTGTATAGGTCATTAGTTAGACCGCACCTGGAGTACTGCATGCAGTACTGGTGCCCGTATCTGAAGAGGGACATTAAGTTTCTGGAGGGGGTGCAGTGCAGGGTGACAAAGATGATCAAGGGGCTGGGGGACTTATCATACGAGAGGAGGCTGAGGGAGTTGAACATGTACTTGCTGGAGGAGAGGAGGGACAAGGGGGACATGATTGAAACCTTTAAGTGCATGAAAGGAATAAACAAGACAGGTACAGAGGGGCTGTTCAAAGTAAGGGAAGGGAGGGACACCAGAGGCCATGATATGAGATTGGAGGGAGGAAGGTTCAGGAGGGAGATGAGGAGACACTTTTTTACAGAGAGGGTGGTGGCTGGGTGGAATGCGTTACCTGCAGAAGTGGTATCCAGTATAACAGTGGACTGCTTCAAAAGGGGATGGGACAGGACAAGGGGAAGGGTCAATGAAGGGGAAAGGTGGAAGGGAGGGGCAGCTGCAGAATAAGGGGCGCTAGCTGTACATTCGAGCAGACTTGATAGACCTCTAGGCCTTTATCTGCTGGCAAATTTCGTATGTTCGTATACCCAACTGTATATGTCTTTTGCACCTGGGACACATGATGCAGTGGTGGTGCTAAACAAATGTCTGGCTGAGATCCAGGACAGGACATCCTCTAACTGGTTGAGGCTTAACCCAGGTAAGACGGAGGTGCAGGTGATCGAGCCTGGCCACCAGAGGGAGGCTAGATGGTTGGGATGGTTTCTCTTCTGGTATCCACGGAAGTGAAAAATCTGGGCATGATCCTTGACAGTGGATTGACACTTGAGGCTCAGGTGTCATCTGTTGTCCAGATTGTTTTTTATCATTTTAGGAATGTCACCCGGATTTAAGCCTTAATCCCTCCAGGTGACCTACCATTGCTAGTGCATACTTTCATGATGTCCAGACTCGACTACTGCAACGCTCTATATCTCAGGGTCAGTGGAGGGGTCCTGCACCACCTGCAGCTGTTGCAGAACATGACATCCAGGTTGCTAACGGGTCTCCCGAGGTCCTGTCATGCGACCCTAGCTCTGCATGGCCTGCACTGGTTGCTGGTAAGGTGGAGAATCTCCTTCAAGGTGGGTTTACTCATCTACAAGGCCCTATACAATATGGGTCCAGGCTACCTGTGAGACCTTCTGACTCCTGCCTGCCCCTTGCACTCTCTCCAGTCTGCTGAGGAGGTCCTCCTAGTGGTTCCCAGGGTCCAGCTAAAAACATTAGGTGATCGTGCCTTTGAGGTGGCAGCACTGGTCCTGTGGAACTCGCTTCCTAAGTCCTTGAGGGAGGCCCCCCACAGTGGAAGTTTTTAAATGGGGCCTGAAGGCGCACTGTTTTAGAGAAGCCTTTGGGGTTAATTTTTTTTCCTTTTTTTGTTGCTTATTTAATGCTGATGATTTTATACTAACTATAATTTTTTTTCTTCTCATCTGGCTGTATTCTGCCCTAATCCTCAGGGAGAGGGCACTTAAGAAATAAAACATTACTGTCTGCCTATCTGTCTGTTTGTCTGTCATGTCTGTCTTACCCTGGATGTACTAGCAGACCCACCTGTGTAGCAAAGTGACACTAGCTAACCCCTTAGGCCAGCAGTGTCAGAGCTTTACAGGGGAACATTTTACATGTCTCGGGGAAAGTGAAGCCCTCTTGAAAAAGTTCTAGATTTGCCCTAGTAGGTCAGTCCAGCTGAGATGCAACATCTAATTTTCAGTAAGGGTCCTGTATCTATCTGATTTTGCAAATAGAAGTGACAGAAGCACATGAAGGTTTCATAACTTTTTCAAGCTCACACTGTGAGTAAGGTCTGGTGGGATTTGAACTTGGGATCTCCTGATTCACAGGCCTTAAACCACTAGAGAGCAATGCATTCACACAACTAATTTGTTTCAGTTTCTAAAGGACCTTGGTGAATGTCTGAATCCATTTGTATAAGATGCGCATTCCATTTTTATCAAACTGTGAGTAAGGATGTTTGTGACTGGAGACCCTTTGTGCTGCTTTAGTGTTTGTTGATACTGTTGGGCCAAGGTACTTGTTTACAATGAACATTTTGCAAATCAGTCAGTGAGAACAAAAGAAGAAAAGGGTGTGGAGTCTGGAACTTAGCATTTTATTTGCATGTTTTGTAATTCAGTGTTTTAGCCAAGATTACACTGACATATAATACAAGTTAATTCCTTATCTTGTAGTGGATGTTTTAATTATCACTCTTATACCATTTCTTAAAAAACTCAAATGCACCTTTTAGCTGGAGGGAATAATTAATGTTCCAGGGTGCAATTAGTGAGGATTGTAAACTTTCATGAAGGCACTTCATAGCCTGCTTTGTCACATGGTGAGAATTGTAAGCTTTTTGAGATAGTCTGCATGGTGTAGCAGCAGGCGGGGCTGTGTATGTGGGTAAGGCCATGAGTGACACGTGGTCTGGCAGGCAGGTAATTAGGTAGCTGCCCATTAGGGGAAGGGGTAGGCAGGTAGGTGTTCCCAAGAGTCAGGTAACTTATTTCTAGAGGGGAGGAGCACAGCCTATAAAAACTAAAGTGCCTGAGAGGTTATTCCTCTCTTGCTCCCCTCCCTCAGGTTAGAGGGATCACTCTCTGAACAGCATAGGATCTCCAGGCTCCAGTAGGTGAACCACAGGTAAAAGGGGTAAGACCTTGGGTTTAAAAAAGAAACTCTCATGTCTTGTAAATTTTGTTTCTATGTCAACAGACAACTCTTTTTCTGTAGCTGTTGGGGATGTGTGTGTTTGCCTTAGTTTGTTTTCATTGTTCATGCTAGTCCCCTGGAACTATCCTGGGGGTCTCCATTTCCCAGATGTTGAAATCTCATTGTCCATGACAGTTGCATTAGCATATGAGAATGTGATGTCACAGCAACCATTTATACCATGTTTCTTTATGCTGAAAGTACAAATACCCTGATACAAAATCTAAACTGAATACAATTTAAAGGAAAAAACCCTGCATTACAACTCAGTTTGCAAAGCTAACTGAATGTAAATGTGGTATTTCACACCTTGATGCAATTTGTTTTGTTGAACTTTAAGCAGACAGGTATACTGTGGAGTCTGAAGAGCGCTGACACATCATGTTCTCATACGCTAATGAGCTCTCAGGAACAATGAGATTTTAACAACCAGAAAACGGAGACCCCACCTCCAGGATAGTTACCATCAAGTAGGGTTGCCAACAGTTCCATATTTAAGGGACATCCTGTATTTTAAGGTACAATTGCCTGTCCTGTATCAAACCCATATGGGATGCCTTTTATCCTGTATTTTTGGTTTGGGCTTCTGAAAGACTCAGTCTCCCAGGTTTCCTAGCATTTGGAGTGAGCCACACCCGAGTGCGCATGCTTGAGGGATGGTATTGGGCTCGGGGATGTCATCAGAGAGTGAGAGAGAGGGAAGTGTGGATGAGCATGCAGTGCTGGTGCTCATGAGCTGCTGCAAGCTGCATCTTGGACTCCTGCATCTGTGACTCTGCATTCCTGCTGCTGGCTGCACTTAACAGAGTAACCCGATCCAATCCCACTGCTGCTCTTGCGGACAAAGACAGAGAGAGCTGTCCGACCATCTGTGCAAATAAAAGTCGCCGGGCTTCAGGTGGGTTGATTTGGCCCCACGTTGGAAAAACTGGATGGAGGAGAGGGAGAAGAGGAAAGTAAAAGCTGTCCTTGGATGGGTGGGCCTGAATAGAATCATCAGACTCATCGGAGAGAGGAGAGCAAGGACTTTAGAAGACAACTGAGCAAAGAAAGTGGTATCAGAGAGGGTGCCTTAACCTTTCTTTTCTTTCTGCTAGCAGTATGCAGCGCCGCTTGGGTGGTGGGGAGTGTGGGTTGGAGGATGAGAAGGCTGGTGGCTGCTGGCCTGGAGGAGGCAGCTGGAGATGGAGACATGGACGGAGGGTCAGAAATGGCTGGAAGGGCTACTGATGATGGCTGGAGCTGCAGGGGAGGGTCAGAGGAGTCAGAGTGGATCAGTGGCACTACTAGGGGAGGGTCCAACTGAACATGAGCTCCTGGCTGGACTCGAGAGGCGACTAGGCCTGGGGCTGGGTGGGGTGGGGGAGAAAATCAGTTAAACAAAGTTCTGTGCAGCAGCATCAGTGAACCTGACAAATCAGCACAAAAGCAACTGATGCTGGAGCCCATGGATAAATAAATGTACAGTCTGTACAGACTTAAAAAAAAATAATGGAACTGGACTTTGACCCCTCCACAATTATGAAACTACAACATTTTTTGTTAAGTTCACCAGCCTAATTATTTAAGTGAAGGCACAGTGCTGGATCACTGAATTAGGGACCCAGTCTGATTTGATAATTTTTTGTTCATCTGATGGCTGTACTTTTTTTTTTTTTTTTTTTGCCGCTCAAAGCTAAGTTAGTTTTATCATATGCCACAATGAATGGGTGAGTCTGAAGCAAGCTGCCGTAGACTGCTGGTGCTGGGGTCATCTCTGCTGGCTACTAATAAATGCTTCTCAGGCATGTGACTTGTGCCAAGGTGGGAAATAAATGCAGAGCTAAGTTTATGCTAAAAAAATGAATGATTTAGAGCAAGGCAAGCTGCCTTTCACTGCTGCTGCTGGATTTGTATTTTCTGGCAACTCGTATCGCATATGTTGTATAACTTACCAGGAAACCGGATTACTAGTCAGGTCAGCAAACCCAAAAATAATCAATACCTTTCAATGTTGACCTGGGAAGTGGCCAGTGGGAGGGGCTGGGGGGTGATGGGCGGGGTGGTGGTCTGTCCCTTATTTTGAAACCCTAAATTGGCAACCTAAGTGAAGATAAACTTAATCAATCACATATATCACTAACAGCTACAAAAAAGATTTGTCTGCTGACATGGTAACAAAAATTTACAAGATATGAGGGTGTAGTTGTTTTTTAAGTGATCTGGGACAGAAGTCATTTTGGGCCTGAGGAGGTTACACTGGGAGGTTTACCATGGAATGATGTATTGAGAGGTATCTGTCATGAACATGCTTGCACCCCCCAAGCTGGGCAATAGAACAAGCTACATTTGGTCATGTGACTATTTTAATCAAGTTTCAAGAAATTATCCAGGGATCTGCCTACCTGTCTGTCTGTCTCTCTCTCTATCTCTCAGTCTATTTATCTATCTCTCTAGCTTACCCTGGATGTACTAGCAGATCCAACTATTTCACAAGGTAACACCTGCTAACCCCTTAGGCCAGCAGTATCAGAGCTTTTTCAAGGGGAACATTTTAAATTTCTCAGAAAGTGCTACCCCATGACAAAATTGTTACCCTCTTGAAAATGTTCTAGATCTGCCCCAGTAGGTCAGTCCAGCTGAGATGCAGCAACTTATTTACAATGGAGGTCCTGTATCTATCTGATTTTACAGATGGAAGTGACAGAAGCAAAAAGATGTTACACAACTTTTTCAAGGTCGCAGTGTGAGAAAATGGCTCTGGTGGGATTTGAACTTGGGATCTCTTGACTCACAGGCCCTTAACCACTAAAGTGTAATGCATTCACACAACTAACTTGTTTCAGTTTCTGAAGGACCTGGGTGAACGTCTAACTACATGTGTCTAAGATCTGCATACTATTTTTATCAGATTGTGACTAAAGATGTTTGTGACTGCAGACCCTTCATGCTGCTTTAGTGTTTGTTGACGCCTCTCGGCCAAGGCACTTGTTTACAATGAACCTTTTCTGAATCAGTGAGAACAAAAGGACGAAAAGGGAGTGGAAGCTGAAACTTTGCATTTTATTTGCATAATTCATAATTCAGTGTTTTAATCAAGATTACATAGATAACTAATACAAGTTAATTCCTTATCTTGTAGCTGAATGTTTTAATTATCACTCTTTATCACATTTCTTAAAGAAACTCAGATGCACCTTTCAGCTGGAGGAAAGGATGAACAAAATCCCAAGGTGAAGTTAGTGATGACTGTAAGCTTTCATGAAGCATTTCATAGCCTGTTCCGACACATAGTGGGAATTGTAAGATTTTATGGAGGCACTTTACAGCCTGTTCTCTCATGCGGTTGGGACTGCAAGCTTTTATGGAGACTCTGGATTGCAATACTGTATTTGTAGTGTGCTCCCTGAATCTGCCAGCCATGTTTATTTTGTAAACCATGACTCTGGTCGGCCAGCTTTGTGCTGTTTTCCCTGACTCTGAATGTCTCTCTTTGTAGAGCCTTTCCTGACTCTGGACAGCTGTCTTTGTGCTGTGCTCGCTGACTCTAGTCGATCATCATTGTGCTGTGCTCTCATCTGGCTGGCCAGCTTCGTACAGTGCTTCCTGATTCTGGACAGCCATCTTTTGGCTGCCTCTCTGACTCTGACTGACCAGTTTTGTTTTCTGTTCCCTGATTATGGGCAGCCATCTTTGTTCTGTGCTCTGTAATGCTGGCAGCCCATTTTGTGCTTGCAGACTCTAGATAACCATCTTTGAGCTGCACTTGCCAGCCATCTTTGTGCTGTGCTCCCTCACTCTAACTTGCCATCTTTGTTTCGTGCTCCCATACTGTCTGCTGTCTTTGTCTCTGGGCAGCCATCTTTGAGCTGTGCTCCCCTACTCTGCCCAGCTATCTTTGTATTGCACTCCCTTACTTGGACCAGTCATATTTGTACTTTGCTCCTCTACTTTGTCCCGTCATATTTGTGTTGTGCTCATTAGCTCTGGCCAGCCTTCTTTCTTGTGCACTCCCTGGCCTAGACAGCTGTCTTTCTGCTGAGCTCCCTGACTCTTGCTGACTATCTTTGTGCTGTGCTCCATTACTTTGGCCAGAGGCGCAGAGCCATGCGCAGTCAGGAAGCAGGCGGGTGCGGACAGACAAAGATTCAATCAACAACACATAAACTGCTACATTCAGGAGGCTATATTCAAGATGAACTTTGTTCATTTATTTTATTTATATATTTATCAAGATTTCAGATACACCTTTCAGCCAGGCTCTTTTGCAAAGGTTCCACGTCAGAGTACTATGGACAAAATACAGACACTTGAGCAAAGAAATAAGACAAATTGGCAGCGAGGGCCTTGTCAGATACAATAGTGAGTAAATACACTGCCAAGCATATATACAATAGTGAGGCTGGAAGTCAACAGCTGAGGTGAGGTAGGAAATGGGGGGGTGAGTCAGTAGAAAACATAATAAACAGCCAAAAATAAATGTGAAAATATTTTTTAAATTCGAGAGCTAAACACTATTCCAGTGCTTTGACTTAATACAAATCTTTCTCAGAGGGTGGTGCTCACCACATGAGGTAACAAAATTTATAGTACAGGGTTAAAGGCACAGCACCACGAAGTGCAAAACAAAGTTTGTTACATGCTTGTAACCCCATGGTGGTACTATCCCAAGGGCTACTACCCCTGCCTGTGCGGCTAGTACCAGGTTAAGGGGCCTGAGTTCTGAAACAGGTGCCTCCACCCAGAGGTCAGGGTTGGTAGTGGTCAAACTAACCTGGGCACAGCCTTCCAGGACACTGTAACCCTGTCTTTCCCTTCTAGTGGCCTGAGCAATATACGATAATCACTTTCGCAGTACCCCTTGTACACCATACCAGTACCCACACTGTTTGCACTTACCACCAGGGCTGGTTCCTCTTGCTTGACCCTGGGGACCCCCTGTAAAACAAGGTTATGTACAGTAAATAGCAACAGTACAGTACTCTTGGCACAAACTGGAACCACAGTCAGGTTAAATGCAGCAAACAAGTCAGATCTGATTTTATTCAGGGGACTTGAACAAGGAAGGAGCGTAATCAGGTTGATTGGCTTAAAAGCTATATTAATCAAACAGTTATGCATGCACTTTAAGTCCCCACAAAGTCACACCTCTGGGTACCCAGGTAGGGAGATGATGGGCTAGCCAGGAATGTTGCAGCTGGTTGGGGCCCTGTGATGGAAGAAAGCAACATGCACAACACACACTTTTTTGTAATCTGGAGCCGGAGGACTCAGTTCGAGAAAGAAAAGGCAACCAGACAATCAGATGACAACACTTTAGATTTAGCTGTTGTTGCAGGGAGCTACCCTGATGTTTACTCATGATACCTGATACTGGACACAGGCAGGATGAAATCGAGACTG
This sequence comes from Neoceratodus forsteri, assembly GCA_016271365.2. NCBI lineage: Eukaryota > Metazoa > Chordata > Ceratodontiformes > Ceratodontidae > Neoceratodus > Neoceratodus forsteri. The sequence goes on along the minus strand of CM028129.1, from coordinate 589,876,022 downwards.
CAGGTTGTTGAGCTGGAGTGCCCGGAGAAGTGGGACCCACATGAATCACCAAGGCATCGTTCCTGTTCAGGTGTTGAGCAGAGGGCTGATCCCCAGGCAGGTCTCTCTCAATGACTTTCTCTGTGCAGTGGGTAGTCGGGCTGGGCCAGTGTGGCAAGGCCCAGGCCCAATGGAGATGATTTTGGATTCGGTCTGTGGGGCTGGATGTAGCTTTCAGCAAGCAGAATACAATTCAAACCACAGTGGGGAACCAAATCGCGACCCATTAGCAGCACACAGCACATTTACATGTAAGGAAATTCTAATGCAGCTTCCAGCAAGCAGAACACAATTCAAACCACAGTGGGGAACCAAATCACGACCCACTATAAGCACACAACACATTCACATGTAAGGAAATTCTACTGTACCAGGCAAAAGGCTCTCCGGTCGCAATTAGACTCTCTGCATAATCCGGCAGTTCAGAGGTGGCTGGAAGTCCAGACAGGCCGATTGTATTCAGCAAATCTTCGTTCTTCTTCAGGTAGGAGCCTGGTCACAATTCAGTGGCTTACTTCGCTCTCCAAGTTAGGATTCAGTCCGAAAAAGGCACAAGTTCCCTCTCAGGGACAGCAGGCAGGCATACAGGCACAAACTCAGGCCTTTCCACAGTTCTCCCATGCGAATCTACGCTGGGGCTGCTGCTTGAATCATTCAAGCTGTTATCGCTTCACTTCCCAACTCAGAACTGAAACTAGCTGCAAGCAGCTTGGGAATTTCCCCAAGATCCAAAAGGTTCGGTTGGCTGATCTGTCTGTCAGTCACAACAAGGACTCCCCCTCCAGGTTATTTTAGGCACCAAAATGCAAAAATTAAAATTCCTACAAGTTTTGACCCAACCAAGCCCCTGTAGGCGGGCTCCATTTTAGAGTCCCAACAGTACTGATTGGCCCATTCTGACAGTCCCAGGCCAAGTTAGTGGAGATAAACAGAACAGTCTTTGCTGCAAAGAAGGCAGGTTAGAACAAGCTGCAATATTGTTACTCTAACAAATGATCAGCAAACAAGCACATCTTCTAACAGAGCCCCCTTTTTAGATTACTTAAGACTGCAATCCAGGCAGCTCTTAAAGAGACCGTACACAGAGACTATACAGGCACTCTCTGGCAATACATTTAATCTACTAAAACGCAGAACACCAGCCTGGCAGTGAGCATTTAGTCAAGCTCAAAGAAGACTTTTCGAGAACCCCCATTTGTAGGGGGTTACATACTGTGTATAAATTATTCATATAAGTGGGAGCATGTCTGCCAGAATACTAAAAAACAGGCAGTGATGAATATAAACTGATGACAAATATGTGTGTGTAACCCCCAGGTGGCACTATCCCAAGGGCTACTACCCCTGCCTGCTTGACTACGGACAGGTTGAGGGGCCTAGGTTCTATGACGGGTGCCTCCACCCAGGGGTCAGGGTTTGTAGTGGTTAGACTAGTTTTGTCACAGTCCTCTGGGATACCGTGACCCCCTTTGGTTCCTTCTAGTGACTCACACAGTATACAGGAGTTACAGGCCCAATACCCCATATATACGCACTGGTCACTCATAAGGTACCACTTACCCTTGAGACTGATTCGGCAGCATGTCTCTGAGGACCCCCTGTAAAACAAGGTTAACCAACATACATAGCACAATACAATGCTTGTTCTCTAGGTACTGACACTTCAGACAGTATAAAGTTCAATAACATCAAATCTGGTTTATTTAGGGGAAAGGAACATGTGAGGGGGAAAATCGGGGTAATTGGCAGTAATAAATCACAGTACTGTGCACACATACAGGGTCTGAAAAGTCACACTCTGGGTACCTAGGTTGGGGGGGGGGCTAGCCAGGTCCATTGCCCGGGGTTGGCCAGCAGGTGCAGATGGATGGGGTCCTGTAGAAGAAAATATATGCACAACACCCAATTGTATTCTGAAGCCGGATGGCTCAGTCCATGAAGCAAAGAAACAACAAGAATTAGATGACACTCCTGTGACTGAAAACAGGCTGCAGAGGAATACCCTGATTTGTACTCACAGTACCCAAGCTGAGAACCGGATGGTGGATGTTCTTCTGGATTGCCAGAAACAACAAGGCATGGATGCAAGGCCCTTGTGGCTGGACCCCTAGGTGGTTGATAGCAAACGGATTTAGTCCAAAACATGCTGGGGTTCACTTCCAGCTTCACTACACAGCACACAGTACAGGGGACAAGAAATAGCGATTCCCCACAAGCACTATGCACATTCATATGCAAAAGGAAAGTACTATACCAGGCAGGCTGCTCCTCAATCCCGATCGCAATTACTGCAAAATACCTGGGAGCACGCACAACAGCTTCAGTTCCTGACAGACCAAACGCGATTCAGCAATATCTTCAGTCTTCTACAGGGTGAGCCTGGTATCCACTCTTCAGCCTTCCTTTTCCTCAGGAAACTTGGATTCAGTCTGACTATAGCTTACAACGGCTGCAGGTCGACTTCAAGGCCTCTCATGCTCTTCCCACATAAACTGTACACTGCAGAAAAATACAGAGCTCCTACTTCTTTCACTGCCACTAACAATCTACCTCTCCAGCTTCAGTTCAGGGCATTTCCCTTAGGTTCTAACAGGTCCAGTTGGAGGGTTCGGCTGTCAATCACTCCAGAGCTCCCTCTGTTGGTGCAAAAAGGCACCAAGGTCCAAACTACAATTCCCATGAGCACTACCATAGACTCCCCATGTAATCTGGTTCCAGTGAGAGTCCCAATTCTGGTTTGCCCAAGCAGTCTCCAGTTTAGGGCTCTCTTAACCCAATTGGCCCAGCACAGCAGTTCAAGTCCAAAATGGAGGGGCAACACACACAGAGTCCCAGCTGCAATAAAGGCAGGTTAGACAAACTGCAATTTCACCTAATGCTTTAAATGATTACAGCCAAACAGTTACATCTTTCAGATGGGCTCCCTTTGCGCTTTCAGCGACTGCAAAATGGAGCAATTATACCACAGCTCAGGTGGGAATCGAGCAGGGAAACCCCAGTCCCCCTCCATCAGCATTAATTATGTCTGCAAGCAGACAGCTCTCAAAGAGACAGTGTGTGGAGGCTCTACCAGCACTCACAGTGCCATTCAAATGGCTTACACGCCGAACGCCAGCAGGCAGGGGGAACACTTAGGCAAGCTCCTAGGAGGCTTTTAGGAACCCCCATTTGTAGGGGGGTTACATGTGCTGAGAATAAAAAAGTAGAAAATAGGAAAAGCGAAAGTGGAAAGGATTGGAAAAAGGGGGGATGGGAAGGGAAGGGGACAAAAGTGACTTTGGCCACACAGATTTGTTTTTGTTTTCCTGGCTCTGACTGGCCATCTATGTTCTGTGCTCCCTACTGTGGCCTGTCTCCCTGTTTGTCCCCCTTGCCACATGGTAGTGGTTTTACCAAATTTAAGTATGGCAGGTCATCTTTATGCTGTATTCCCTCACACCTGCTGACCACCTTTATTTTGTGTCCCAGAGGATGAAGGTTAGTGGGAGAAGGGAAGGGGGAGCAAAGTAGATTGGGGGTATCATGCAGTGCTCTGTCGTAAAGACCACAAACCTGGATGAGGTGCAGCTACCTGACTCAGACAAGAGAGGCCAAGAGCTTGTCATTGCTAGAAAAAGACATGGAGTGAGACCCCAACCAGAGATCAGAGTTAGGAAGGCGCCAGGTAGGGTCAAGGGAGTAAGGGAAGGGGCATGCTGGGTCTTCATAATAGGATTCAATGGCAAAGGTTGTGGAGAGGTTGGTGTACAGAGATGGCTCTATCAGGGCAAGGTCAGTTGCCTTCATGGCGCATTGGCCCTGAGGGATGAGGCCAGAATAGGGAGGATGTTTGGCAGGATGAGGGAGGTGCCACATGTCCTAGTGCGTTTGGGCATGGACGACTTCACAGATCACAGTATGGAGGTTAAGTCCAACTCCCTAAGACTGGGGACTGTATGGAGGGTGAAGGCGGCCATGCTGGCCTTTTTGGAGGTAGTGCCTGTATGGGCTAGGGAAGAGATACCTGGCTGAGGGAATGGTATAGGAAGGACAGATATGGATTTTAGGGGGGCTGGGGAGGATTCTGGAATACTCAAACTGGGAAAGAAAGCTTTATAAGGGGGATGGCCCTGATTTCACAGGAGAGGGAGCTACTGCAGTGGGACAGAAAGTAGATGTCTACATAGACAGTCTTTTAAACTGAAGAATGAGGTAGCTGATGCTGGGAGCCCCTTCATAGGTGGTAATGCAGGGAGAACCCAACAGAGGCCTTCCTGGACAAGGAAATGGGGTCGGGGAAGCCAGCAGTTGCAGGGGCAGGGGACAAGTAAAGGTACCATGTGAGGGACTGGGTAGCATAAGTATTCTTATCAGAGTAGCTGATGGAAGAAATATGGAGGGAATGGAAGGCATGAAGGAGGGATCATGGAGGAGGGGAAGGAGTAAGATATAGGCATGGAGGTTGGTGTGCCTTAAAGAGGGACTCTCATCAAAAGTGCTACATTACAGAATTAGAATAAGATTACACCCCAATAAATCTTGTATCAAAAATTAGGTTTCTGCATTACTTAGTTTTAAAGTTATGAGCTATTTTGTAACCCTGATTTCACTACCTATTCAAAAAAAAGCCAGTTTCAGTGAAGAGACACTGATGATGTCATCTCCTGAACTCACACTCTAGTCCTCCCTGTCAGCAACTTTAAAGGACCTGCTTCTCCAAAGTTTAAGAAACTGTAGCTATAGTAATCCTTTAAAAAAAATGACACAGGGTTGGCTGCAATGCCTGCATTTCCAGAATATTCAGATGCACGGCACTGTACTTTAGAACATGTCAAAAGGTGGTTTTGGAATGCTGCACTGAACCAAGACATAGAATGTCAAGGTGGTGCACAATTTTAAAATGTTGGGGGGGGGGCATGTAATCTCAGAATGTGACAGGGATGTGCCATCTCAAAATGCGGTGGGACAATCAGTCTCGGAATGTGACAGGGACACACATCGAGGAATTTGGGAGCTGGCAATTTCAGAATATAGTGGGGATGCACTCTGTTGGAATGTGATAGAACACACCATTTATTTTGAATTCGCTTGTCCCTGCCACATTCCAGAATTGTATGCACCCACCATATTTAAAAATTGTGCATCACATCTCCACCACATTCCATTATTATGTGTCCCAGCCATGTTCTAAAATTATGCATCCCTGCTACATTCTGAAATTGCACATCTCTTCCTCATTGCCAAATTGCACATCCCTGCCACATTCTGAAATGGTGCATCCCCACCAAATGCCATAATTGCACATTTTGCCAAGTTATGTTTCAATGCTACATTCTAAAATTGTCACTACCATGTTCCCAAATTGTGCCACATCACATTCTGAAATTATGCATCACCACCACATTCCGAAATTGAGCATCACCACCACAATAATGAAATTGTGCATCACCACCACTTCCAAAATTGTGTGGCACTGCCGCATTCTGAACCTGTGCGTCAATGCCACATTCTGAAATTATGCATCACCACCATTTTCCAAAATTGAGCATCATCGTTACATTCTGAAATTGAGCGACACTGCCACATTCTGAAAATATGTGTCACCACCATATTCCAAAACTGTGGGTCACCACCACATTCCAAAATTGTGCATCACCACCACATTCTGAAATTTTGTATCAGCTCCACATTCCGAAAATGCTCACTGCTAAATTCCCAAACTGTATGTCACCGCCACATTTCAAAATTGTGCATCACCACCACATTCCAAAACTGTGTCACTGCCACATTCTGAACCTGTATGCCACCACTGGATTCTGAAATTATGTGTCACTGCCACATTCTGAACCTGTGCGTCACCACCAAATTCCAAAATTGTGCGTCACCATCACATTCCGAAATTGAGCATCACTGCCACATTCTGAAACTGAGCATCACTGCCACATTCTGAAAATATGGGTCACCGCCACATTCTCAAACTGTGCATCACCATCACATTCCGAAATTATGCGTCACTGCCACATTCCAAAATTGTACGTCACCACAACATTCCGAAATTGTGCTTCACCGCCACATTCCAAAATTGTGCATCCCTGCTGCATTCTGAGCCTGTGCATCACCATCATATTCCGAAATGGTTACATATCATAATGGCAATTGCAAAAGAGCAATCACCATTAGAGTGAGTGTACATCACTGAAAAGTGCAACAACAATGTAACTTGTGGGCGACACCACATCCAGCAACTGAAAATAAGATGTATGCAGGGGAGAGCTGTGCCCCCACACCCTCCCTCACAGGGAATTCACCCCCCCGCCCCCTCTGATTTAATATAACCAACACCAGGGGGGTGCATGTTGGGGAGGGGGAGACAGTCTGGAAAAAAAAAATCGCAGCACAAGCAACAAAATATTTCCAGGTCCCCAGACCCGAACCCAGCACCTGCTGCACTGAAGCTAGCCACCCTCACCACCACACCACACCACATGGCTAGCTTGCTGGCAGCAGGCCACACTACCCCCACACAAACCCTCCTCCCTATACCTCCCCTTCCGGTCACCCTTGTAACCCTTCCTTGCTCATACCTACCCTTGACTTCACATTCTGTCGCTACTCTTACAGGGTAGCTCAACAGGATAGTGCTGTAAATGAGTCACTCTTTGGAGAGTTGCTCATTTACAGTTACTATCATCATTGAATACCTTCCGAAATTGTATGTCACCACAACATTCTGAAATTGTGCTTCACTGCCACATTTGAAAATTGTGCGTCACCACCACATTCTAAAATTGTGCATCACTGCTGTATTCTGAGCCTGTGTATCACCTCCACATTCCTAAATTGTGCATCACAGCCACATTCCAAACCTGTGGGTCACCACCACATTCTGAAATTGTGCATCACTGCCACATTCCACAATTGTGCATCACTGCTGCATTCAGAAATTGTGCATCACTGCCGCATTCCAAAATTGTGCATCACTGCCACATTCTGAACCTGTGTCACTGCCGCATTCTGAAATTTTGTGTCACCACCACATTCTGAAACTGTGTTTCACCACCACATTCCAAAACTGTGCATCACCACTACATTCTGAAACTGTGTTTCACCACCGCATTCCAAAACTGTGCATCACTACTACATTCCAAACCTGTGTGTCACCACTTCATTCGGAAATTGTGCATCACTGCCTCATTTGGAAATTGTGCATCACTGCTGCATTCCGAAACTGTGCATAACCACTGCATTCCAAACCTGTACATCACTGCCAATTCTGAACCTGTACATCACCACTACATTCTGAACCAGTGCATCACCGCCACATTCCAAAATTTTGTGTCACTGCTGCATTCTGAAATTGCTCATCACCACCGCATTCCAAAATTGTTTGTCACAGCCACATTCCGAAATTGTGCATCATTGCCACATTCTGAAATTAGGTGTTCCAGCTATTTTCTGAGACTGTGTCATTGCTGCACTCTACAATTGCAACTTGGTGACATTTCAAAATCTCGTACCTGCAGTATTTTAAAATTGCACACAACTCTGCAGTTCTAAAGTCATGTTTGCCACTGCATTCCAACCCCCTCCTCCCCCGGTCACATTCTCAAGTACTGTACCTTGCATCTACACACTATGGAAGTGCATGTGCTGCCCCCCCGCATCAGTTTTTCTATTTTAGATGGTTACTACACCTGCAGTTTTCAGTAACATACAGTAGGAAAAATAAGTCATATAAGGAATCTTGCAGGGAGGACTAGGTTGTGAGTTTAGAAGATAACATCATTAGCAGCTCTTCACTGAAACTGGCATTTTTGAACAGGCAGTGAATTAAGGATTGCAAAATGACTTGCAATTTTTAAACAAAGTAACTAACAGATCTGATTTTTGGCTTGAGGCTGATTGAGGATATGCTGATCCAAATTCTGAATTTATTGATGCCAAAAATGTTGGCCTCAGTCCCTCTTTAATGCCAAAAGTTTAAACAATAAGATCAGTGAACTGCAGGCACTGGTGGCAGAGCCTAAGTTAGATCAAGTAGCCGTCACAGAGGCTTGAGCCAATGGTAATAATGACTGGGATCTTGTAGTTCCAAGGTCTACCTTATTTAGGAGATACAGGAGCAAGAGGAGAGGAGGAGTGGAGTAGCCCTGTACATTAGGGAAGGAATTGAGGCGTCAGAGGATGGGACAATAAATAAGGAGAGGGGGGAAGGAAAGTGAAATCTGTCTAGGTGCAGGTGACAGAGGGTTAAATTAGGGGTTGTCTACAGATCACTAGGGCAGAAAGAGAAATCTGACAAAGTTGGGGGAGGAAATCGGAAAGGGAGCAGTAAAAGGGGATTTGGTGTTGGTAGGGGAACCTGAACCTGTCAGATATAGAGTGGGATATGCCAGCAGCTAGGTGCACCAGAACTGTATGCTGGTGCAGCTTGTCAATGAACCCACATGGCAGGGTGCCATACTCTACTCGGTACTCACCAATTTGGAGATGGTGGGGGAGTGACTGTTTGGGAACCACTTCAGTCCAACACTGTTGTGGGTCAAACAGGGGTGGGGTCACTCGACTCCCCTTGAAGACAATGGTCCTGCATCTCAAATGGGCAGATTTTTGGGAAGTTGTGGGAACTGGGTAGGAGAAGATTGACATGTGTAGGCCAGAAGGAGGGAATGGAAGTACAATACAGCAGGATCAAGGGGGCTCTCTTGGAGGTGACCAAAGCTTGTGTAAAGAAGTTTGCCAAAAAGAGCACAAACAAAAGGCAGATCTGGTTCTTGAAGGGGCTAAGGAAGGCAGTGAGGGTGAAAAGGAGGGCCTTCTCAGAATACAAGAGGAACAAAAGGGAGGAGGCCTGGCAGGAGTATCAGGCTAAACTCAAAGAGGCAAGGGTGGAGGTCCAGAAATCAAAGACTGACACAGATCTGCGGATTGCTGAGGGAGTAAAAGGTAGGGAAAAAGAATTTGTCAAGTACATAAGGGAAACAAGAAAATCAAGAGAGGAGATTGTTAGGCTAGCGGGGAGGGGGGCAGAGGAGGATGATGAGCAGAAGGTAAATGTACTAAACAATTCATTCTACTCAGTATTCATGGTGTCCCCACCATGTTTGAACCATTTAGGGTAGCTACCCCCACCATTTCCACCAGCAGTCTGTTCTATGGTCCCATCACCCTTTCAGTGAAGTAGAACTTCCTCAGTTTTCTCCTAAATTTTCCCCCCACCAACCTCCAGTCATGTACCCTAGTGACTGCATCCTTATTTTTTTCGAATAGGTCCTCACACTTTATCTTGTTCATACCTCCGAAAAACGTTCATGTTTTCATGTTTTCATGCTCTCCTCCCCCACTCCCTGCTCTCTCTTGGCCTCTAGAAAATACATGTTAGGGCCTCCAGCAGTTCCGCATAGGCTCTGCCCTGCTGGTCCTGTATCATCTTGGTGACACTTTGCTGTACTGACTGTAGTCTGTCAAAGTCCTTCTTCAGATGAGGGCTTCAGAACTAGACACAGTACTCTAGATGTAGAAACACAGAATTTGATGGCAGATGAAGACCGCTTGGCCCATCTAGTCTGCCCATTTCCCTACCTAACAGATAAGTTGCAGATCCTAGTCAACCAACAGCCTACTTCCTCCTACCCCCCACTAGAATTGCTTAATGTCTGTCCCATGTATTCTTGAATTCCCCCACTGTTTTTGACTCTACAACCTCTTCAGGAAGCCCGTTACATGCATCTACAACTCTCTCTGAAGAAATACTTCCTCACAATACCTCTGAGCCTCCACCCCCCGTCTTCAAATTGTGCCCCCTTGTTCTTGCACATCTCTTTTTCTGAAAGATGCTACCCTCTTGGACTTTGTTGATTCCCTTGAGGTATTTGAAAGTTTCTATCATGTCCCCCTTTCCCTCCTTTCCTTGAGGCTATACATCTTAAGCTACTTTAGTCTTTCTTCATATGTCTTCTGGTGCAGACCCTGCACCATTTTGGTTGCCCTCCACTGGACAGCCTCCACCCTGTCTATGTCTTTGCTGAGATGGAGTCTCCAGAACTGTACACAGTACTCCAGATGTGGTCTTACCAACTGTCTGTACAGAGGGCCAACAACTCCTGTTTTCTACTGGTGATACCTCTCCCTATGCATCCCAGTATTCCCCCAGCCCTCCTTATTGCCTTCTCACATTACTGGCCCACTTTTAGATAATCTGATATGACTACCCCCAGGTCCCTTTCCATTTCTGTCATTGTCAGTATCTCACCCCCTATTGTGTACTCTTCCCCTGGACTTTTGTTTCCAAGGTGCATTACTTTGCACTTCTTTGTGTTGAATCCAAACTGCCATACATTTGACCATGGCCTCAACAAGGATCTATATAGTGGCAGAAAAAACGTGCTTCTCCTACTGTTCCAAACTGGTAGCAGTTGAAACAATATATTATATAGAAAGACATCTAGATTGTGCAGCCCATCGACATGGTGGCAGTGCTACTGCCCACGACACCGACAACCTGGGTTCATGAATGAGCCTGGATTGTTGGTGGCTGGCGGGGGGGGGGGAGTTTTGAGCATCCCATAGGACACTCTCCTTCTCTTTGGGGGAGAGGGATGTCACATTGCCTCATTACCACCGCCTGTGGATGCACAGGCAGTGGCGTGGGACTCAGTGTGTGGGGAGGAGAGGATGCTGTTAGGTGCTTGGCTAAGACATGTGCCAGCAAGTCTACAGCCTGGACTTTTGTCCTTCATGCTGGTGTCATTGGGTGTGGGGTTTGAGGAAAAACAAGCAAGAAAGAAAAAATAATGTAAAAGCCCCCAGCGCCAGGCAGCATGGTCCCTGACAGTTGGAGGGTCGACAGAGTACGAATGGTCAATATTACTTCCACCAAGCCCCACTGGCACAAAAAAAAAAGTTAAAAAAAAAAAAAAAAAAGACAACTTGATCTAGAACAACATGCTTTGGTAGTACAAAACGTTCCAATCCTCCTGGGGCCTAGAAATGAATCTTCAGTTTTGCACTGATTCACAGAATAGAAAAGGTTTAGCTCATAATTTTCCTGAAAATTCTCTGTACAACAACACAGCTGAAACATGAAAATTTGTAACATGGCATTAATTCTGTACAACAAATGGCGATCACGGATAGGAGGAAGAGGGTCACGGGATGGCAGCCAGAGCGGGCATTAACCCAGCTTATATGCCGTGCCCACTTCAGCAGTACCACGACCAGCCAGACCCCAGCCTAGCAGCACTGGGTCATGTGGTAAGCCGGAGGCGGCAGGTGAGAGGAGCGACGTGCCAGCAGCCACACTAGCAATCCGAGCACGGAAAGGGAGACGGGGGGATCAGGACCCTCAGCGCACACCTGCAACAGTCGCTAGCTCAAAAGCATCACAGGTGATGCAAGACAGCGCAGTGAGCTTTTCACTGGTAGGAGGGGTGGTGATAGACGAGTCAGTGGACGAGCAGTGGTGGGCATCAAGAGTGGCCGGCACCTCGGCGCATGGGACACTGACGGGGGTCTGAAAGTGTCAGATCGCTCGTCCGCCTGACCACTATCCTGGAGGCAGCAGGAAGTGACAGCCCCCGACATGCAAAGCGCAACTGCAGCCCTGCTCAGAGCAGCCGAACCATGCACCGCAGACCTCCCACGCCGGGTATGAGCAGAATACCCGCACCGAACTGAACAGAAGAGGCACAGAAGTGTTGGCCGCCTGCCTCCGCACCAATGTAGGGACAAACACTGATCAGCACATCTGTATGTATGCAATGTTCTATACCGTTGTCTGAAAGTGCAGTACAAGTTTATAAACTTCTCACCGCCTCCACCTGTTATTGTTGATCTCGGACAGTGGGCCCCCGCCACATCCCTCCACCGATGCGCGGCCCATGTTACAAGTGCATTAAGCCACTCCGTCGGTGGCATCTAATGCGATTGATGCGTGGGAGCAGGGGTAGCCCCTCGACCTTCGGCCTCGGGCGCCACCGCCTCCCTCCCCATGCATCAATCCAGCATTAGATGCCACCTTCGTCGTGGCTTAATGCTTATGTAGAATTATGCTCAAACCCTCCATGAAACATTTTGTACTGAATTGCTCTCTAAGGGAGGGGCAAGGTGGACGTGGATACCCACTCTTAATTTCTAGAGAAAAAGGCAATCAGATGAGAAGTTAATTGTTCTCCTAACATCCACTGAAGAATCAGTCATGTATGGATTGGCATCCTTTGCAGTATAGGCAAATAGTTGCTATGGTAAGACAATGTAACCCCCCCCTGCAAATGGGGGTTCCCAAAAGTCTTCCAGGAGCTTGCTTGAATACTCCAAGCCTGGATGGTGTTCGGCATCTAAGCCATTTATCTGATTGCTTTTAGAGCCTCTGGTACTGTCTCTTTAAGAGCTGTCTTCCTGCAGACAAAATTAATTTGGATGGGAGTCTGTGTGTTTCTTTGCTCAAGTCCCACTCGAGCTGCTGCCAAATCGCTCCGTTTCTGCCATCACTAAGTGGGCAGAGCGAGCACTTTTCAAAGATATAACTGTTTGGCAGACATCATTTAGAGTAATAACGAATATACAGTTTGTCTAACCTGCTTTTCTTTGCAATCAGAAATGTGTTTGACTAGTCCCCCATTCTAGTTTTGAACTGCTGAACTGGACCAATCAGTGTGGGGGGACCTTTGAAATGGAGCCTGCTGCTGGCAAATCAGAACTTGGACTCTCATTGTGGAACCAGCCACCTATGTACTGTATGGCCAATGCTTCTGGGAATTGTAGTTTGGACTTCGGCGCCTTTTTTCCACCAACAAGGGGAGTTTACTGTGAGTGACAGCCAAACCAGCCAACTGAACTGGGAGGAACTCAAAGGAAATGCCCGCTCTGTCTACTGGAAAGATCAGATGAGTTGTGACTGTGAAGAGGAAGGAGCTCCGGGCTCCTGCGCTGTTGAGTTTCGCATGGGAAGCTCGTGTGGGGCCCTGAAGTTCGGCCTACAACTGTTTGTGAGTGCCAGTGTGGACTGAATCAGAGTTGTAAGGAGAAAGAAGCACCAGAAGTGAGGAAACCAGGCTCACCCTGTAGAAGACTGGAGAAATTGCTGAATCGTGCTCGGTCTGTCAGGAACTGAATCTGCTGTGTGTTCTCCCGGGTATTGTGCAGTAATTGCGATCGGGATAGAGAAGCAGCCTGCCTGGTATAGTACTTTCCTTTTACATATAAATGTGTGTAGTGCTTGTGGGGAATCGCATTTCAAATCCCCTGTACAGTAAATAGAGTGCATGAAGCTGGAAGTAAATCCCAGTTTAATCCAGACTACATCCATTTGCTCTAAACTGCAGTGGGGTCCAGTCACAAGGACCTTGTCCACATGGTCTGCTCCTCCTGGCAATCCAGGACAATCTGCCTTCCATTCAGTTTCAGCAGTGAATTTGTGAGTACAAATCAGGGTAGCTCCCTGTTATCATCTAGTTGCAAGTGTTCCATCTGATTACTTTTCCTTTCTTTTCTTCACAAACTGAGCCTACTGGCTCCAGATTACAAAGTGGGTATTGTGCATGCATTTTCCATCCCCAGGGCCCCAACCAGCTGCATCAAATAGGCTAGCCTCTTATTGCCTGGGTACCCAGTAAGAGTGACATTTGGGACATCTGGGACTCTGAAATATGTGCAGAGTACTGTGATCATTAATGTGACTGAATCAATTAACCTGATTCCCCCTGTCCTTGTTACTATCCCCTAAATAAATCAGATATGGTTGTTTAGCAAAGTTACACTGCTTGAACTGTGTGTCTATGTTGAATTACTGTGCAGTGGTTATTGTATAACTGCATCTTACTTTACAGGGGGTCCCCAGAGTCAAGCTGATTGAACCAGTCCTGGGGGTAAGTGTATATTGCAAGGGTACTGTGATTGATTTGTGTGGGCCACTAGTGGGAAGAAAGGGGGGGTTGCAGTGACCCAGAGGGCTGTGACCAAGTCATATCAGACTGTCTTAACCCCGACCTCTGGGTGGAGGCACCCGCCATCGGATCCAGGCCCCTCAACCTGTTAGTGGCAAATGAGGCAGGGGTAGTAGCCCTTGGGATAACGCCACCTAGGGTTACAACAACATAATTTCTGCCCAACAACAGTGGCAATCTCTTTGTACTTGTATGCTCATTTTGCATATTTTTAAGTTGTCTTTATGTTATTGCCACAATATGGTTTTAATTGAAAATTGTTTACCTCTCAAGATGAAATTATATGTCATATTCTGTGTTATGTTTCTAAATTATGCATATTGCTTTGACAATAGCAAATTTTCTTGTTCCAAATAAAGAAATCTAAAATCTAATCTGTGTTCCCTTACTCTGGGCATTCGTCTTTGTGCTTCACTCTCTAACTGTGGCTGGCTAACTTTGTACTGTGCTTCCCTCCTCTGGCCAGGCAACTTTATTTTGGGCTTCCAGGCTTTGGCTGGCCATATGTGTTCTGTGCTCCCCTAATCTGGCCTATTCTCCTAGCTGTTTCTCCTGCCACATGGCAGTGACTAGTACACCCAATTTGAGTATAGCTGGCCATCTTTGTGCTGTACTCTCTGACCCCAGCTGAACATCTTTGTTCTGTGTTCCCAGCCTCTGGCTTGCCATCTTTGTTCTGGGCTTTCTGGCTCTGGCTAGTCATCACTGATCGTGCTCTCCTACTCTAGCAGGCTATTTTTATGCTGAACTCCTTGACTCTGATCATCATCTCTGTATTGTGCTCCAGGACACTAGCAGGCCAACTGTGCTGTGCTTCCCTATTGTGGCCGGATATCTTTGTGATGAGCTCCCTAATTCTGGTTATTTTCTGCTCATCTACACTGGCCAGCCATCTTTGTTCTGTGCTCCCTGGCTGTGGCTGACAATCTTTGTGTTGTGCTCCTTGTCTCTAGATGGCCATCTGTGTTCTGTGCTCCCTGACTGGTCATCCATCATTGTTCTGTGTTCCCTGACTCTGCCTAGAAAAACTTCTGTGTTCCCCAAGTCTAGATGTTCATCTTTCTGCTTTTCTTCCTGACTCTTTCCAGCTGTTGTTGTGCTGTGCTGCCTCATTTTAGCTAGTCTTCTATGTAATGTGCCTTCAGACTGTGGATGGCTATTTTTTCTGCTGTTCTGCTGACTCTGGCCGACCATCTTTATATGAAGTGCTCCCCTGTTCACTCAGTCCATCTTTGTTCTATGCTCCCTGACTTTGGCCAGTCATCTCTGTTCTGAGTTCCTTGACTAATAGTAACATAGTATTAGGATGCAAAAAGGGATTTTTGGTCTATCTTGTCTCCTCCCCCTGCTTTATGACAGTGACTATGCCAACTCTGAGTCTATCTTTCATCTATATTTCCTAACTCTGGCTGGTCCTCTTCATGCTGGCTTCCCTGACTCTGGCTGCCATCTTTGTACTGCGCTTCCTGACTATGACTAGCTATCATTGTTCTGTGTTCCCATACTGTGGCTGCCCAACTTTGTACTGTGCGTCTTGACAGTAGTCAGCCATCTTTGTACTATCCTTTCTGACAGTGGCCTGCTATCTTTGCACTGCACTCCTTAACTCTGGTTAGATGCCTTTGTGCTATTCTCCCTGACTCTAGCTAAGCATCTTTGAGTTACACTCCATGACTCTGACTAGCCATCTTTATGCTACACTATCTGACTCTGTCTTGCCAGTATTGCTGTTCCCCCCCCAGGCTGGCAGGCCACCTAATTTTAACTTTATAATATTTCCTGTCTACCCCCCTGCCAAATCGACAGCCTTTCACCAAATTGGAGGGTAGGTAAGTAGCAGACAATGCTGCTCTCAACTCTGCCAGTATGAGGTGCTTGAATCTCTAGGTGCCAAGTGCCTCCTGTCTATCTTGGCCCCATGTTCCTTGGTTCTAGCTGACGATGAGCTTTGAATTGATTTCTTCAGCTTGGACCGGCCATGACGTTTGTGCTGTGTTCCATGGATTGGACCGGCCTTGACTTTTGCTCTACGTTATTTGGTTTGGGCCAGCTATGGCCATTATATTTTGTTCCTCAGATTTGGTCTGGTCATGTTGTTTGTACTGTGTTCTTTGGTTTGGGTCAGCCATGACATTTGTTCTATGTTTCTCAGTTCTGGAGAGCTATGACCTTTACATTGTGTTTCTCAGTTCAGGAGGGCTTTTACTTTTCCATTATGTTCCTTGGTTTGGGCCAGCCATGGATTTGGCATTGGGTCCTTTGTTCTGTTCATTCACTACCTTTGCTGTGTGTCCCTCAGTTGGGGCTGGCCATGACCTTTGCATTGTGTTCCTCAGTTCTGGGTTGGCCTTGGTCTTTGCACTGTGTTCCTTGGTTTGGGTCATCCATGCCTCTTTGCTTTATGCTCCAAAGTTCAGGTTTGCCATAACATTTGCAGTGTTCTCCTCAGTTTGGGCACTAAAATACCTTTGCAGTGTGCCTATTGGTGTAGGCTGGCCATGACCTTTGCTCTGTTTTTTTTTTTTTTTTGTCCAGTTCCCCCTATCCTCTGACCTGCTCCACCTGCTACCCCCATGCCCAGCCTTGCCCCCCCCAGGTGGGGCCACTGGGAGGCTCCCCCTCCCAATGGATACTGTTGGCAAGCTCGAGTTTACCCCACTGGCTCAGGGCCATGGAAGTGGGACCTCCCGGTGGACATCGGAGGCAGTGGATGGCGGGGTAGAGTGGGTCGTCATGTCAGCGGGCCAGGTTTTAGTTTTTCTCCATGCTTGCTCCCTGGGGGCGGGAACATGCAATGACATCCAGTGTCCACCCTGCCCCCCCTAATGTGATGGCACCCATTGTGACGGTACCTCCAGCCTCCACCAGGGTTCTGTAAAGCACTGGATACTCTTCCTCTCCCTCCCCCGGAGAGGGAGAGCAGTCCCTAGGACGCTCGATCCTTCTGACTCGCAGGTCCATTCCCGAACCCAGGTTATCAGCATCACAAGCAGAAATCCAACTGCTGTGCCAGAAGGCCAGCGCTCTCTGCCTCTTGTATCCAGCTACTCATGACCATTGTTCTGTTTTTCTCAATTCTGACTGGCCACGACCTACGCTTTATGTGCCTTGTTTCTTATTGGCCATGACCTTTGCTTTGTGTTCCTTTTTTCTGCCTGTCCATAACCTTTTCTCTGTGTTCCTCGATTTCTTTCTGGCCGTGACCTTTAATCTGTGTTCCATATTTCTGGCTGTCCAAGACCTTTGCTCTGTGCTCCTTTTTTCTGGCTGGCCATGACCTTTGCTCTGTGTTTCCTGGTTCTTGCAGCCATGACCTTTGCTCTGTGTTCCTTGGTTCTGGCTGGCCATGACCTTTGATCTGTGTTTCTTTTTTCTAGCTGGCCATGAGTTTTGCTGTGTGTTTCTTATTTCTGGCTGGCCATGACTTTCGCTGTGTTCCTTGGTTTGAGCTGTTTTTGACCTTTGCTGTTTTTTGCTTTGGGTTGGCCATGACCTTTGCTCTGTGTTCCTCTGTTGATGCCAGCCATGATCTTTACATTGTGTTCCTTTGTTCAGTCCATTCATGACCTTTACATTGTCTTCCTTGCTTTGGTCCAGTCATGATCTTTACATTGTCTTCCTTTGTTCAGTCCAGCCATGATCTTTACATTGTGTTCCTTGCTTCAGTCCAGTCATGATCTTTACATTGTGTTCCTTGCTTCAGTCCAGTCATGACCTTTACATTGTGTTCCTTGTTTCAGTCCAGCCATGATCTTTACATTGTGTTCCTTGCTTTGGTCCAGTCATGACCTTTACATTGTGTTCCTTGCTTCAGTCCAGCCATGATCTTTACATTGTGTTCCTTGCTTCAGTCCAGCCATGATCTTTACATTGTGTTCCTTGCTTCAGTCCAGCCATGATCTTTACATTGTGTTCCTTGATTCAGTCCAGTCATGACCTTTACATTGTGTTCCATGCTTCAGTCCAGTCATGACCTTTACATTGTGTTCCTTGCTTCAGTCCAGTCACGATCTTTACATTGTGTTCCTTGATTCAGTCCAGTCATGACCTTTACATTGTGTTCCATGCTTCAGTCCAGTCAAGACCTTTACATTGTGTTCCTTGATTCAGTCCAGTCATGACCTTTACATTGTGTTCCTTGATTCAGTCCAGTCATGATCTTTACATTGTGTTCCATGCTTCAGTCCAGTCATGACCTTTACATTGTGTTCCTTTGTTCAGTCTAGCCATGACCTTTACATTGTGTTCCTTTGTTCAGTCCAGTCACTATCTTTACATTGTGTTCCTTGCTTCTGGCCATTCATGATCCTTTGCCCTGTTTTTCTTGGTTTGATCAAGCCACAGCCCTTGCTTCATATTTCTTGGTTCAAGCCATGATCTTTATGTTGTGTTTCTCAGTTTGGACGGACCATGACTCTTTGGACTGTGTTTTTCAGTTTAAGCCAGCCATGACCTATACGTGGTGTTTGCTTGATTCAGGTGGATAATAACCTTTTTGTTGTGTAGTTCAGTTTGGGCTGGCCAAGATCTTTCCTCTATGTTTGTTGGTTCAGGCATGCAATGGCGTTTGCTTTGTGTTCCTTAGTTCAGGCTGACTGTGACCATATGTGCTATTTTTCTTGATTAGGGATGGTCATGGCATACCCTTTACATTGTGCTCCTTGATTCAGACCAGCCATGACTTTTGTACTGTGTTCCTTGCTTTTGAACTGAGATCTTTACACAAATCTTTTTTTTTCTATGTTCTAGCCTGCTTTCCTCTCAGTGCTTTTCTCCTTGTGTCGCACCATATTTTGGATCAGCCAGAACCTATGTTCCATGTTTCTGAGTTCCTCAAAGCTTTTGACACCATGGACCATAATATTCCACAACCAAATTTGCTAATATTGGCATCTACCATACATCAGTGACATGGTTTCAAAGGTATTTATCTGGTCACCAGGAACAAGTTAAGGCAGGAGGCTGCACTTCCTCCAGTGCATCTATAAGTAAAGGTGTACCCCAAGGGTCTACATTGGGATTGCTTCTTTTTATGATCTACATTAATGACCTTGGCACAAATCTTGATAATGCCCAGCTTCATCCTTATGCTGATGAGACAGTCCTATATTTCGTCAGACCCTCCCTGGCTACAGCAGTGAACAATGTATAAGCTGCCTTCGATGAGCTACAGACCAATTTCAGTTCCTCTAAGCTTTTGCTAAATGTTGCTAAAACCAAATTCATGGTTCTCTCCCTTGCTGTTAGTGCGAAAGCGATTGACCCTATCCCATTAGTTCTCAGACTTTGTCGTAGTCAGCCTCCCCTAAGGCATGGAAAAAATCTTGAGCCTTCTCCAAATACTGAAATGATTTTGGGCCTTCCCATAGAAAACAGCATACTTTGCACAGTACATTAGGAATAAAATGAAACTCCTTTGAGTAGTTGTCTCTCATTTTATTTAACTTATTGTAACCCTCCCTTGTAACCCCACACCCCAGGCCAACCTACATGCTCTGCTATTTTTACTCTTGAACCGTTGTACCCCCTTGTTGCAATACCTTTGTGGGCCAGACTGTTTTCTTTGATTGTTTTCCCTATATCTGGAATAACCTTCCTACCCATCTCTGCCTCTCCCCCCTCATACTCTGCTCTTAAAGGACATATGAAGGGATATTTACATACTTCACTGCCCTTGCATCTTCCTTTTCATGCCAGTTATGCATTCTGATATGCTTTGACTAATTTGTGATAAATAATCTAGCGTTGGGTACCCTCAGATCTACATAGCGTGCCACTCTCCCCACCAGCTATTGCTCTACCTTTTCATATTTCGGAGACATTCTAAGACATCAATAACACCATTCCATGCTGTTCATTTGAATGTCCTGGAATGATGTTATTGATGTCATAGAATGTTCAGGCCATATTTTATTTATTTATTTATTTCGTTTTTGTTGACCAGGTAAGTGCACTAGACAAATCCTGCCTATTTTCAGGCATGACCCGGGGAGTGGGATACAGATGAATGCCAACTGACTTTGAACCAGATTAAGCTGTTGGTGGTATTTTTAGTGAATGAGGGAAATTTGGCCAGGACACAGGGGGAAATTCCCCTACTCTTTTCGATAAGTGCTGTGGGATCTTTAACATCCATCTGAACTACCACCAATCCAGGCAGATGGGACCTCGGTTAAACATCTCATCTGAAAGACAGCACCTCAGAAGTGCAGCACCCCTCTCATGCTGCACCACAGTGTCAGTACTGGGATATTAATCCAAGTGCCAGATGTGGGAACTGAACCCACAGCCCTCTGATCTCCCGGCCTCAGAGGTGAGTGTGCTACCTACTGAGCCACTGACACTGCACTTATATGAAAAGAGGGCAGCAGCTGCTGAAGAGAGAGTGATTTAGGGTAGTTACAAAGGCAACATTAGATTATTCATTTAACCAAAAAGGTAAAACAAAACATATCAGAATATTGGATAGACACTAGAGAGACAATTGGAGGGCATCTAGATGTGTAAAACACTGTTTGCTATCACCTTTAAGCAACTTTTCTGGGATTCTTTTGCTCCACCCTGCACTCATTCTTAGCACCTCTTAACTAATGCTTTGGGTTGTTCTGCCATAAGTCTAGAACCAAAGATATTTTGCACTCCAACAAAGACGAGGTAAAACTTTCAAGTTGGATAATCCAAAATTTATTACAGTAAGGTGCACTGGTAGGTGCCTTTCTTCCTCAGCGCTTCGGCCAAACACTAGGCCTACCTCATGGGGCCATCAGTCTAGTTGGTCAATTGTTACCTTTCATTTTTTGTTCATTGTTCCAATTTGTTTGCGCTACTGTTTACTTTGAATTGCTTGACTGTTTTGCATTTACCTTTTGAATTGTATTCACTCCCTACCCTTTCCCAGCTGCACCTGAAATGAGCCTCAGGTTAGTGTGCCTTTCCTGGTCATGGATTTGAAAATAAATACACAAATTCACCTACAATTATGCTCTTTCAGTTTGCCTCATTCCATCACGAAAATATCTAAAACTCAAAATTTAAATACAGCACTTTTTCAGACTTGCTTGAGCCTCTCCCGGAACAGGTTGGGGCCTGTCCAGGGAGGCTGGCCTCACCATTTGAGAAACCCTGCCCTGTTCCATCTATTAACACACTGTCAGGTGAACAGCTAGAGCTGATTGAAAACTGCAAATACTTAAGTCAGTGGCTGGATAGCAGGCTGTCTTTTTCTGTTCACATAGACTCACACTGTAAAAAACTACATGAGGTTAGCGTTCTATTTTAGAAACAAATTCTGCTTTTCTTTAGATGCAAAGAAGAGATTAGTGCAAGCTGCTTGTATTTCTCTGCTTGACTATGGTGACATAATACATGGTTTTGGCTCTGCTACTCAGTTAGCCAGTCTAGGTGTGATTAGGTGTGTTGTATAAGAGAGCATTGCGCTTTATTACCAACCTTCCTGTCAGAACTCACCACTGTGCCTTTATTTATTTATTTTTTGAAATCTTGGATTTACACCTTTTAGGACAAGCTCATTACATGCAGTAGGTTCCACGTCAGAGGATATCATACATTGAAACATTGTACAAAATTGTTAAGAGCAGATAGAAACACAATTGAACAAGAATGGTTATAACTAGTAAACGGATTACAGTCATAGGCTATGTACAATAGCCTAAGTCACTTATGAAAACTTAGACACAAACAAGGATGTGAAACAGAAGTTGACAGACAGGAGCTGCAGGTGAGGGAGAACCTGAACCTAAACCTAAACCCAAAGGGCATCGTCGTCGAAAGAATAAGGGAGAAGGCAGAGAGGAGGGCACAGGTTGCTTGGCCAGCATGGGAAGGCAGAGTGAAGGGCACAGGTTACTGGGCCAGTGAGTCGTTATGGGTGAGGATGAGGGGATCAAGCGTAAGGAGCAGGAGGATGGCTGGCAAGAGCTGAGTACTCTAAGTAGCAAACAGGGGGAGAATAAGAGCATAGGAATTAAATGCCAGGCACTGTGGGGTAGGAATCGGAGCAGAAAGAACAGGATCACAGCACGTAGTGAAGTTTGTCAATGGAAGCAATCACAGCTGGCATTCGCAGTTAGCTGTTGTCTCAGTTTTCTTTTAAATAGACTGATCGAAGTTAAAGATGTGATGTCAGTGTGTAGCGAGTTCAGCCATCCTGGGGTGTGATAGGCAAAAGACCTTTGACCCATGGAGGTGTGACAGTAGGGGAATTTTAAATATTCGGGCTATCTTAACTGCGGGTGCAGCGACGGTTATTGTGGATGAGAAGATTCTGTACCCCTGAGGACATCAGGCCTAGACTGACTTTTTTCACCAATAGACATGATTGCTACAGAAGTCTGCCTGAGAACTGTAGCCAGTTAGTCTGGGCATACAGGTCACATGTATGAGTCAACCGAGTGGCTCCCTTGACAAGCCGACAGGCTTTGTTTAAAGCAACTTTTATGCGGAGTAGTGCGGTGTCTATGTCTGATCCATAAATTACCAACCCATAGTCAATGAGCGTCACCAGGGAACTGTGCACAGCTAGCTGAAGGGCCTCTGGAGTTAAGCTGTGCATGTGCCGGTGCAGTAGCCCAAGTTGTGTATAATGGCCTTAGTGAATTTGTTGATGTGGAGGTCAAAAGACATTGTGCTATCCAACGTAACTCCCAAGTATTTGAAATGTTGCGCAAGCTCCAGGGGAGTGCCCACCATGTTAGTGATAAGGGGGTGAGTTCTATACTGGTTTGGGGCAGTGGAGAACAGCATTATTTTTTTCTTGGTATAGTTCGTCACAAGTTTCTGGTCTTTAAACCAACTTTCGACTGCTGAGAAGTTGCTCTGGAGTTTACATTTGAGAGTGAGGGGGTTTGGATCATTGATGAATGGGGCACCGTCATCTGCATATAACAGTAGATGACAACGGCAGGCGTGAGGTAGTTGGTTTAAAAAGATGCTAAATAAGAGCGCACCCACAATGGACCCTCGTGGAACTCCGGAGTTGACCGATCTACTATCAGATATGGTATTGCCAATCTTAATTTGTTGAGTCTAGTTCTGCAGGTAGCTGGTGAACCAAACCACAGTGTCAGGAGAGAGACCAATGACCTCAAGCTGTTTGATGAGTAGAGCATGTTTCACCGTGTCAAGCGCCTTAGATATGTTGATGTAGGCTGCACCAACAAGTAGACCTTGGTTGAGAGCATTGTGTATGTAACCAGTAAACTCAAGTAGTGCTGCTGTGATACGACATTTTCTAAACCCATGTTGCTGCGGGCATTGTAGCTGATACATTTCCAGGTATTAGCCAAGCTGGTCTGCTACTATTCTCTCTCGTGCTTTTGAGAGAGGAGGTAAAATTGAGATTGGATGATAGTTCCCACTAAATGCCCGCTCTCGACTCTTAAGGACTGGAGTCACTATCGCGGACCTCCACTTTCCGGGGAAGTGCGAGTACCTGAGTGAGACATTGAGGATATGGATGAGTGGGACCAAGATTTCATCCAAGGTCATTTTGACAAATTTCAGGTTCAATGAATCGCTGCTGTACCTTGATTTACCCCGAACCTTTTGGAGGTAATTTCGAGCTTCCTTGGCTGTGAGGGTTTTAAAATAGAATGGGGTATGGGAGGGGGTCAGGACCACATTCTCTTTAACTTCAGCAGTGCTGGACTGGCAGAAATCCAGGGGGAGTACCCCACTCAAATCCATGAAGGCATTGTTGAACGAGTTTGCAATTGTTCTAGGAAGGGTACACTATTGATATTGAGCATAGTGGGGACAGATTTGCAGTTTTTACCAGTTACTTCCTTTAAGTTGTTCCAGAATGTTCTGCCATCACTCCATGTTTCAGAGAGGGTTTCCTTATAGTACTGTTTTTTTGCTGCACATTGTACCCGAGTGCAGTCATTATGTTCTTTCATATAGCTTTTCGAGTTGGCCTGCTTACCGGATGTCTGCGTCCACTGCCATAGGTGGTCCCTCGATCTCAGTAAGTCGAGCAGGTCGGGGAGAACAAAGGGTTGCAATGGCCTTTGATTTTTCCGTGTTTCCAGCGGGGCATGCTGGTCACTTATTTCATTAACGTGGTGAATAAAATGGTCGAGAGCAGAATCGACATTGTGGGAGTTGTAGACTAGAGACCAATCTTGCTGACAAAGGTCCACTTTTAGTGATTCAAGGTGACCACGTATGAGAACTCTGTTAGTGATTGTTCCTGCAGGGGGCTTGATGTAGTTATTGGACCACTGAAACAGGACAGGCGAATGATCGCTGAGGGCATCTGGGAGAACAGTAATCCCCAATAGATGGCCAGGGTGGTTAGGCAGTACCCAGTTCAGTAATGTGCTGGAACCCATAGAGTAGTTAGTCCTAGCTGATGTGTTGACCAGCTGTGTGAAGTGGATTATGGAGAGTGCATTGTTAATGGCCTTGGCCTCAGGGGAGAGCCAACTGATATTAAAGTCTCCGAGGATTATTGTTTCAGTGTTGAGACACAACAATTCTAAGCACTCCATTAAAGCTTCAAAGCCAGTGGACTTATGCCTAAGTGGAATATAGACAGACATGACTGTAAGAGTTTTATTATGGGTGCCGAGGAGCACTTTTATTGCCAGTGCTTGCATATGATCACCCAAGTTGGGCAATGAAAGGACTAAAACCTGAAGATCATCCCTTAGATATATCACACACCCACCTCCATGCTTAGATAAGCAGTCTTTTCTGTATACTGTATAACCTGGAAGCGCAACAGAGGTGTCAGCTATGTTCAGGGAGAGCCATGTCTCTACGACAGAGAGTATATCAGGATTATGTTGCAGGATCCATGCATTCAAGATGTCCACTTTGTGAAGGATGCTGCATATATTGATTGAGGTGATCATGAGAGACCCTGATGTTCTCTGTGGTGAAATGGCACCTAAAGAAGGGCCAGGATTGGGGTGGATATTCCCCGACAGCAGCAATAACAGCAGTGCAAGTCTGCAGAGGTACACTCTAATTTGCTTATTGCTGAATTTAGATTGCCTACTTGGCTGTAGGATAGATATCTTTTGCTATGAAGAGACTAAGGAACCTCTATACCTGGACTTTTAAAGCCCTCAGGAATATACTTCCATAACATATAGTATCCCTATTGACAAGACTTGCTGGGTTATAGAGCCTGAGGAAAAAAATGACATCCTCCTCAATGTACCCAGATTTCTGACCAATTTTCATAAAAAGGCCTTCAGTTGGATTGCTTCCTACTGGAACAATCTACAAAAATTGCTTAAACTGAACTCAGTTATCAGCCTCCATTCCTTTAAAGCACTAATCGTGAGCCATTGTACTTACAAGTGTTAAGTGCTAGTGATCTCCCTGATTCTATATACTGAAAGACAATGATATTCGCCATGCTTTTGTTTGCCACCTTCATTTCTTCTCACAGCACTGTACTTTATTTTTGTATTTATTTCCTGGAGTTGCAGTCATATTAGATACTGTTCCTGTGACAAATTTCCTTGGCTGTAT
This sequence comes from Neoceratodus forsteri, assembly GCA_016271365.2. Taxonomy (NCBI): domain Eukaryota; kingdom Metazoa; phylum Chordata; order Ceratodontiformes; family Ceratodontidae; genus Neoceratodus; species Neoceratodus forsteri. The sequence continues at coordinate 589,850,556 of CM028129.1, read as the reverse complement.
TTCTGCTGATTCTAAACTATTGTATTGTATTGTCGTCTATTGTACCCAGACCTCCTTATAAATGAGCTTTGTTCAATGGAGATTTTTTACTGGTATAATAAATAAATGCAAAAAAATGAAATACTTACAGATTTTTATAATCCGACTCCAACTAGGCAGATGATGCCTTTAATTCTAGGAACGATTTTTGGTGCACTATAAATATTAGCCACTGCTAAGCACAATCACAAACTGTAGTGAGAAATAAATAATGTGGCCTACTGGGAATTGAACCCAAGCCCCCAGAATACCATCCCACTGCTCTAATCACTGAGCTACAGGTTCACATCGTTGGACCTGGGTTTCCCAGACACACCTCCTTTCTTTGATATTGCAAATTCTGCAACTAGGAAAAATCAAGATGACAATTAGATGTTTTTGATGCAGTATTAGTCATGGCTTAGTGATTAAATCACAAATTATAACAAGAAAGTAATAATGTGACCTACTGACAATTGAACCTAGGCCCTCATAATGCCATCCCTGTGCTCTAACCATTTAGCTACTGGCTCACATGGTTGGATCTGGGGTTCTCGGATACTCTTCCTTTCTATGCTATTTCAAATCCTGCAACTAGAAACAACTGAGATGATAATTAGATGTTTTCTGATGTCTTTGGTGCAGTATTAGCCACTGCTTAACATTTAAATCACAAACTGTAGTCAGAAAGAAATAATGTGACGTACTGGGGACTGAACCTAGGCCCTCTGAAAGGAAGGAAATGTGTCCATCAGAGAAAGGAAGAGTGTCTGGGAACCTCAGATACAACCATGTGAGCCTGTAGCTCAGTGGTTAGAGCACCAAGATAGTTTTCTGGGGGGTCTGGGTTCAAGTCCCAGCAGGTCACATTATTTCTTTCTCACTACAGTTTGTGATTTAATTGCTAAGCAGTGGCTAATACTGCACCAAAAATAACAAATTGTCATCTCAGACTTTAATGTTTGACTCTGTTCGGGTTTCCTGAGGAAGATACAGGGTTGGCTTTGAGGGGGAAACAGGCCTCTGACTGTGAATGACAGCAAAGTAGTCCAATCACAGGCCACCAAACAGCACAGCAGCCAATCAAACTTAGGAGACAGTTACACCCTGGGGCTGTAGGATGAGATTACTATAATATCAGCATCGACCTGGGAACAGTGTACTGAGAATAAACCTTTTTAGAATGAATGTACGTACTTTGAATAGTACTGTGAGTATGTACTGTGTTACCTAATGTATCCGAATATATTTTATAAATTGTATTTATGTTGTGCAAACTGTACCCGGAAAATAAAATAAAAACTAAACTTAAAAAAATAAACTCAACTTCAAAAGCCATTTCTTGTTAGCATTCAACTTCCTTTCCTGACTATTTGCTCATGGCAGATGTACTATTTCAGTTCCATACTGCTACTGAGCACCCCTCTGGTGAAATATGAGCAAAAAGGAAAGTCTGAAAATGTTTACTGTTTTGGTAGGATTTGACCTTAGATCTTCTGGATCACAGAGCTGCTGTGCTCTAACCACTATACAGACTACAGTATGTTGGCTACTGTTTTGAATGGTTGTCAGAACGTGTCTAAAATGTATCTTATTTGTATGGGAGGGCTGGTTTTGATAAGCTCAGAACCTAATATAACCTGTACCATGTTCTGTAAAAGCACCTTGTCAGAACTTTTTTTGGCTCTGGTAATTAATTTTGGATTTAAACATAGTCCCCCATCAGGTCTTTATCAAGAAAGAAGGCTGGTAATCTCAAAGACAGTTGCTGGAAAGGCCAGGAAGGTAAGGGCAAAAAAGATGGCTTTCAGGAAATACAAGGAAACACAGTGGGAGGAGGACAGGGTAGTGTATCTTGATAAACAGAGGGAGGCAGGGAAAGCAGTCAGGAGTACAAAGGCACAAATGGAGGAAAAAATAGCACAGGAGGTAAAAAGGGGAAGCAAGACGTTTTATAGGTACATTAGTGAAAGGAGAAAAACCAGGGGTGGGGTAGTACGGCTTAAAGGGGAAGATGGAGAGTGTGTGGAAGGGGACCTGGAAAAAAACATCAATACTGAACAAATGTTCAGTATGTTGAGAAGGCAAACGATCTCCTGGCCACTGCTTACCAAGGTTTGGGCAGTATGAAAAGAGGGAGGGAGGCAGATCTAAGAGCACGTGGTGGTTGTCGGAGTTGAATAAGTTAGGTAAGGCAAGGAGGGGTGTAACTATGGACCAGTTTGTGCACTAGAGTTAGTGTGGCATACTGGAGTTTGGATTGGTATGTTAGCACGCCCAGGGAGGAGAGGACATTGCAGTGGTGGTGATGGGCATTGCCCCCTAAGGCAAACCTTCCCACCCTATGATAGGTATGTTTAAGGTGAGATAAAATGGTTGTGTTGATTGTAAGCAGTAGTGGAGTGCCATACATAAGGAGGGGCAAGAGGGTGGCGGCCGCAATCTTGTGGCATGAAGTCGATGTGAAGAAGGATCATATGCGGTAGAGCAGACCCAGCTTTTAGTTTAGTGCTTTGGTTAGGAGACTGACATGAGTGTTCAGGGAAAGCAAGGAATCTAAGGGGATGCCCAGATATTTAAAGAAAGGGATGGATTCAAGGGCATCACCGTTATGGGGGAGTATCACAAGAGAGGGTTGAGGATGCGGCGAGAAGGAGGGATTGGAGAACAGCATGCATTTGTTTTGTTTTTTTGGTGTTGAGGACTAGTTGGTTTTCTAGAAACCAGCCCTTGAGATTTCGGACATCTGAGGTGAGCATGCTGTCGAGCCACCTGACGTTGGATGAAGAAGGGTAAACAATGGTATCATCCTCGTAAAGGTGCACAGAGGCCCCTCTGCAGTTATTTGGTAATTCATTAATGAATAGGGAAAATAATAATGGGCCCAGGATGGACTCCTGAGGGATGCTGTGGGTTATTGATCTGAGTTCCAAGAGAGAACCGGACCACTTGACCATTTGAGTGCGGCCAGTAAGGTAACTCTGAAGACAAGTTAAAGCACTTACATCAAGGCCAAGGGAGCATAGCTGCTATAGAATGAGATTATGGCTGACCAGATCAAAAGTCTTCATCAAATCGATGAAGATAGCACCGGTGGCAAAGCCCTGGTCCATAGCATGGAACAGGTCAGATATAACTTTTATCAAGGCAGTGAGGGTGTTGTGTTTTTTTTCTGAACCCATGTTGGAACCTTGAGAGGAGGTGGTAGATGGTTATACAGTATATGCTCTTGGATTTTTGCCAGTGGGCAGAGGATGGAAATAGGCCTAAAGTTCTCAACAGTTGTGTTGGGTCCACACTTATGAATGGGAACAACAAGGCTAACTTCCATTTATCAGACAGTCTCCAAGAGGAAGGATCGGTTAAACAGGCCACAGACTGGGTGGGCAAGGGCTGCAGCTCCCAATTTGAGAAATCTAGATTCAAGGGTGTCGTGACTGGGGAGCTGTCAGCTTTTAATTTAGCAAGAAGCTGGTGAACTTCATTGAGGGTGGCATGTTTAAGGTGAAAGGCTGGGCAAGCACCAGTGTCCACTGGTGGGGTTGGGGAGGAGATAGTTGGTAAAGAGTGAGATATATCTATGCAGGTCGGTAAAGAATTCATTAAATCTAGCGGCAATCGACGGGGGGTCAGAGAGGACAGTGTCTTGGGCAGAGATGGAGCTTGGGGGTCTTAGAAGACTTGCCTTTGATTAGGGAGTTTACCTGCTTCCAGAATTCTTTGGGATTACAGAGATGCTCAGTTTGGAGTGACCTGAAGTGGGTGCGCTTAGATTTCTGAATAGAATTTTTACACCTGTTCCTAAGCTGCCTGTAGATTTGCCAGTTTGAAGGTAGCCCGCTTCATTTGAAGGTCTTCCAAGCCCGATAGAGTGGTCATGAGCTTCCTAATATCCTTTGAGAGCCATGCTTTGATCCCTTTTGATATGCACCTTTTCATAGGAGCATGACAATCTACTATATTGGTGAAGGTGGTCACAAAAAATCAAGGGCCTGGCTGATATCTGGGAGAGTGTTTATCGGTCCCCAATTGGCATCTGAGATAGAGGCAGGAAAAGCGCTGGGATTGAGATGGGACATATCTTGGACCAAAGTGACCTTGGGTGGATGGTTAGAGAAGTTATTTCACCAGATACAGAAGGTAGGAGAGTGATCACTGATGCTGTCACTGAGTACATCCACAGATTTCACCTTATGGGCACAGTTGGTGATCACGCAATCAGTCAAGGAATGGTTTCCCGATTTTGTGTTGATTCTTGCTGGACATTGATGAACTGAGCCAGGATGCCATTGGCAAGAGAGACACAAATATTATCAGAATTGGGGTTCAGCCAGTCTATGTTAAAATCACCACAGAATATGAGGTCATGGTGAGGGAGGTTGGCAAGGAGGTTAAAAAGGGGAGGGGGGAGGCAGATGGAAGCCTCTTGGGAAGCAGACAGACACAACCCACTATTAATTTTTTAACATAGCCAAGAGTCAGGGAGAGAAATAGTGACTCTACCACATGGCATTTAGGTGCAGGGATTTCAATGGTATCTAAGCCAACCTGGACATACATGATGACACCACCTTCCTGTTTACCCAGCCTGTCCTTCCTGAAGCAGTTGTAACTGTGCATTGCTGTCTCAAGTTGTGTGATGCTAGGCTTTAGCCAAGACTCCGATATGCTCCAAATGTCCAGAGAGTGAGTAACCCACGCTTTGAGTTCGGCGATCTTGATATGGAGACTTCGGGCATTTATATGGGCAAACTTCAACCCATTAGGCAATTGGCCATTAACAATTGTTGGGGTGGTGTATAGATGAAGCAGCTAGAGGCAGGGTTGCGTTCGATGTCACCATCTTGGGTTATGAGGATGTAGCTTCTTGGAGATGCAGCCAAGAGGTATAGATATGTAAGTAGCCTTTTCCAAAGCCAATGCCCAAGATAAACAACACCACATTTGGGGAGGCAGAGAAAGAGGAAATTCATATGTATGGGTGTGGGAGTCACATGCTGTGGTAGTGGGTGCTCACTCTGCAGGGGAGAGTGCCTTAGGGACATAGAAGTCTTTTGAGCAAGCTGGGCAGCCTGGGAGTGGGTCAAAAGGTGGTAAGCTGGGTTAGGAAATGGTTGAGTGATAAAAGACAGAGGGTCATGGTAAATGGTGCTCAATCTGAGGAAAGGAGGGTGACCAGTGGGGTGCCACAGGGATCAGTCCTGGGCCCAGTCCTGTTTAATGTCTTCATAAGTGGCATTGCAGAGGGGCTAGAGGGGAATGTGTGCCTCTTTGTGGATGACACTACGATCTGCAATAGAGTGGACACTCCGGGAGGGGTGGAAAAAATGAGGCAGGACCTAGGTAAACTGCATGAATGGTCCAGAGTGTGGCAGCTGAGATTTAATGTGAAGAAGTGCAAAATCATGCATTTGGGGTGTAAGAACCCAGGGGAGGATTACATGATGGGGGGGGACCTGATGGTCATCAAACTGGAAAATGATTTGGGGTAATCATATCTGATGACCTAAAGGTGGCCAAACAATGTGCCAAGGCTATGGGGAGAGCCATTGGGTTTAAGGGGTGCATAGGGAGAGGTATCACCAGCAGAATGAAGGAGGTGGTGATGCCACTGTACAGCTCATTGGTGAGGCCTCACTTGGAATATGGTGTCTAGTTCTGGAAGCTGCATCTCCGTAAGGACATAGACAGGGTGGAGGCAGTTCAAAGAAGGACAACAAAGATGGTGCAGGTCCTGCACCAAAAGTCATATGAGGAGAGACTAGGAGACCTCAATATGTATACCCTGGAGGAGAGGAGGGATGGGGGAGATATGATAGAAACCTACAAATACCTGAAAGGTATAAATAGGGTACTGGAGGGTAGCATCTTTCAGAAAAGGAGAAGTCCAGGAATGAGGGAGCATAACATGAGGTTGGAAGGGGGTAGACTAAGGGGTAGCTTGAGGAAGTATTCCTTCACAGAAAGGGTGGTGGATGCATGGAATAGACTCCCAGCAGAGGTAGTGGGGGCACACACAGTGTGGGGATTCAAGCATGCATGGGTCAGGCATAGGGGAACCCTAGCAATTGGAACAAGGAGGTAAAGCTGGAGATCAAGTAGGATCTGTGGCTTTTAAGGTAGGCAGGGAAAATGGGCGGACTAGATGGGCCTAGCGGTCCTTATATGCCATCCGTTTCTATGTTTCTGATGGTGGTAAAAAAACAGAAGGAGGTTGGAGGTGGAGAAGGGCTCCAGGGAGCCTAGTCTTTATTACTGTAAGTGGTTATATTTACAATGCTGTTACACAGATGGTACTAATACTAGTCACTGTACAAGACAGCAATTATTTTTACTGTAGTACCACTCCAAGTTGTTTTTAGATGCCTTTCCATTCACTGACAATGGATGACTATAAGAACTTTTCATGGCTTATGAGAAACTTTAAAAACCTCAGAATTATTTGTGGTTCTCCCATTTTTACATCTATTCACTGCTCCAGGATCAATTCTTGTAACGTATCCTGGATCAATGGCTCAGTGGTCAAGGGTACAATCTGAGTGCAACCCATCAGCCATGCCATGTCTGAGTACTGGGGAACAATGTTGGGGGAAAAGTAGGGCAAACATCAGTGACACGAGCTGGGAATGTGTTTTTCTGTAATGGAAATTCTACATAATGGAATTTCTCAGGTTTGCCCAGTGCTACCACCTACCTAGCCATAGGGATGAGTGGTCCTGGACTTTCTATCATAGGTCCAGTGATCCAGGTCCTGTCCTTGCCTGGGACCAGACAGAAAATTTGTTCAGCAGGTTCAGTCATGCCAGCCCATGGCACATGTCATGAGAGGGGGGATGGCCAGCTGGGTACCTCAGGGATCTCTAATTGGTCCAAATCCTGTTCAATATCTTCATTAGTGATATTGCAATAGGACTGGAGGGAAAGGTTTGCCTGTTTGTAGATGACACCAAGATCTGCAACAGGGTTGATACTCCAGAAGGGGTGGAGTAAATGAGGAGGGACCTGGAAAAGCTTGAAAAATGGTCTGAGCTGTGGCAGCTAAGGTTCAGTTCAAAGAAGTGCAGAATAATTCACCTGGGAAGAGGGAACCCTGGTGAGAACTACAGTACGGGAATGGAGGGGAGTTGCTGACAATCACCATGGAAGAAAGGGACCTGGGAGTTATAATTTCAGAGGACCTGAAAGTGTCCAAGCAGAGTTCAAAGGCTGCAGGGAAGGTCAGTAGTATGTTGGGGTGTATAGGCAGGGGTATCACTAGCAGGAGGCGGGAGGTGGTGATGCCATTGTATAAAACACTAATGAGGCCTCACCTAAAGTACTGTGTGCAGTTCTGGAAGATGCACCTTCACAAGAACATTGATATGGTGGAGGCAGTCCAGAGAAGAGAAACTAAAATTGCACAGGATTTGCACCAGAAAACATACGAGAGAGATTAAAAGGCCTGAATATGTACTCGCTGGAGGAAAGGAGAGAGTTGAGGGACATGATAGAAAAATTCAAGTACCTTAAGGGCATAAACAAGGTGCAGGGGGCATAAACTACATGCAGGGGGGAGACATCTTCCAATATAGGAGGAGCACAAGAATGAGGGTGCATGATTTAAAATTGGAAGAGGGCAGGTTTAGGTGAAAGGTGAGGAAGTTTTTCTTCACAGAGAGGATGGCAGACACATGGAATAGCCTGCCACAGGAGGTGGTGGGATCGAGGACAACTGAGGAATTTAAACATGCCTGGGACAGGCATAAAGGAACCTTAGGGGTGGGAAAGAGGGGTGGAAAAACCATTGACTTGGTAGGGTAGAGGGCCATATACAAGTGTTGGGCTTATGGGCAGACTGGATGGGCCTGGCGGTCCTTATTTGCTGACAATTTCTATGTCAGTCATATAATGACAGTGCTTCTCTGACAACATTACTACTTTAATGAAAATTTAACTGCCTCTGTTTGGTTCACTACTCTGTTTTTAATTGCAACAGAGGGCATTGTAATGTGATTAGGCATTGTGGGAGGCATTTCCCCTTTTGGTCAATAGCTCCTTTGTGACCAGTCTAAATTGGCAATAAATGCTGATCACCCACCTAACACTGGAAATAAATTATTTCCACTTTAGACCTGTCACATATGAAAATAAATGCATTTATTTGCAAACTTCCATTCTCACAGACATTACAAATCCACATGGATAAATTATTTTATGCAAACACCTGCCCCCTTGAACTCCCTTCAGATCCAGCTGCCCTCATCAATATTTATTTTGCATAGAATACTAACATACACTTTAATTTCAAAACTCATGGTACCCACATGAACAACGGGGCATCTCTCAGTGGCTGAGACTGTCATCCCCTTACTTGCTATATGAATAGTCCCCCCACTGTTGTTGGCAATGACCTTCTTGTACAGTAAGCAACTTGCATTTGTGTATCCTACTGTACTGCACTATAAACAAAGCACATTTTGTAGCCTGCTGAACTAAAGGATTCCCAAGAAAATGAAATACTGTAACTCACGGCTCTAGTCTGCCATCAGTTTGATAGTTATTTCAATAAATAAGTATTTTTGGTTCAGCAGGAAATGAAGCCTAGTGTGAAGAATCTTACAACCAACACTGTACTTTTGGTTCCCCACGACACTGAGCACCACTGTTTGAGGAACCTTTTTTCAGAATTGTGATGTTTTAAAAAAAAGTTTGTTTTCATATTCCCCCCCCCATCCCCATACTTCACACACCATATTGCATAGTATTTTCTCACGTACTTGGCATACAGTAATATCTTCATCTTTATACCAAGAATAGTGTTCCAGTTGCTAGGAGCTATTCAGGAGTGCATCTGCTGTGATGGAGTGCCTCACCCACTGGAACATGTTCCAGCTATTCATGATTAATATCATATTTATATAGTCAAATCACATTGCTTTTGGGCACATCTAACAGTAAAGGTTTGGCTGATACAGCCACTGCTACCAAGGAAGTTAATCCCAAACAATTGCTTCTGCTGTTCTCTTCCTCATAGAAATGGATGGGTTGCACTTCAATTTTCAGAGATCTGCTGCCCTCTGCTGGGATTCTACCAAACACTCACCAACATATATCTCAGTCTCTCAGCCTTCAAATGCATAGCACTGGCCTTAAAAATGCAGAGTAAATGGCTAGAACGTGAAGCACATTCTTGTTTTAAAGAATAATACATTTCAAGGATAGTGGATACCATTTGCTTAGTACTGTTTCTGTTCAAGGTGATGTAATTTTTTAATAGTTTGTGTATCCAGAAATTGCTCTAACGTAATGGTAACTGTCAGTATATGATTGTGGAGCAAGGGCAATTATGAGTTTAAAATTATTTATTTAGCTTTCATTGACCAGGTAAACACACTAGACAATCACAGTATCTATTTCCAGGTGTGACCCTGGATAATTACAAGGCACATACAAAAAACATACAGCAACAACAATACAGTGACATTTACAAGCTACAGAAAAGCAGACTGGCAAATACACAGGCAGAGAATGGAAATTACATATAGCAGTGAACACCAGTCTAGTTACATACTTAATCAGGTACAGTTTCAAAACAGTTTAACAGGGTTTACAAGATGATTGACCACAAAAGAGCGTGGGTAGTAAGCCACATTGAGTAGGATGAATACTACTGAGGGGAAATGACAAGAAGCTCCAATCCAAGGATATACACAATTTGGTTAGGTGTATACACACTTTAAGCAGGCTGAGATGGCCTTCAAGAAATCTTAGTCACCTCTTGAAAAGCAAATGGGAAACAGCCCCATGAGCCAGAGATGGGAAGGGGTTCCAGAACCTTGATGTCCAATACACAGCACTATGCAAAATGCAAAGCAATTGTGAGGTACACTCATTAACCCTTTCATGGGATAAAATTACTAGGGAAGGGTGGACTTTTAAAAGTTATGTGCTTATGCAACAGTGTCCTGATATCTTATAAATCAGTGTCCAGTACCATTCTATTTCTATGTGTGATAATCATCCTGCAAAAAATGTAAAGGTGGCACAGCTGGTAGATGATATCCTGTATAATAAACCACTTATGTGATTTCAGCCAATCAGTGCACAGAGCCACTGAGCCTCTCAGCCTCCATACAGTGGGTTTGTCATGCAGGAGCGTTAGAACTGGAGCACTCTACTCAGAGCTGGGGGAGGACAGCTAAAGAAATGCAATGGATAAAAAAATACTTAAAACTGATCTTAAATCAATCTAGCCAACTTGAGTGATTTATAATAACTTTAGAGGGCTTCCAAGGGTTGTTCATTGAGGTATAAAACTGCTCATGTGAGGTTTGTTGAGCTAGAACCACCAAGCTTCACTTTGTGGTCCTCTTGTCCAAATCTCTTATGCAGAGCTTCTTATACCATAAGAAACACCCCTTGGAAGCCCTCTTAACTTATCAAATTATGCATAGATGCCTGTGAAGAATAAGGTGGTCACTTCATCAGGCAAAGCTGGGGGCAGGATCAGCATGAAGGTCATGAATGCCTCCAGCTTCAAGAGACTTCTTCATAGGTACCTTTATTATGAATTAATAGGCCTGCCCACTGGTGTGGAGGGCTGAGGCACTGGGCACCTCACCTGCCACCACACTGGTGCCCCATGTTCGGGAATGGACTATGGTCGCGCAGGGGTCAGCTTGGGGAAGGAGGACTGAATGTCCAGAGGCAGTGCTCCTCTTTCGGTGGAGGGGGGGCAGTATGGATCTCAGCTTGGTTGCCACCTAGCAGAAGCTGGGTGGTGCAGCAATGACAGCCTCCTGATTGGTCAAGGGCAGACACTGAGTGAGGCATCTTTATGGCACATGCCTATGTTATGGCACATTATCAGCCTAGGACAGGAAGAAACAGGGCAAAAAAGGGAAAAATATGCCCCAGTTTCCTTGTATGATGGGAGACCGGAGCCCTCAGACCTCTCCCTGTGTAGATACCCCACTGGAGAGACAGCAGAGGGAGTGGTAGTTGGGAATGGGGAATCAGACACCATAATATTCAAAGGTAAATTGGAGGTGAATACAGAGATCAGGTGACCAAAGAGCTCAATGATAAAAAAAAAAAAAAATGGGGCTTCTGAGGGATGTCTCTAATGATATCAGAGACTCTGAGTGTAAGGTTTGGTGAGAGGATTACGAAGCAAAGCTGGGTGATTCTGTCTGCCCAAACTTCACAAGTGGAGTCTCTCATACCATAAGAGACACCCACTGGAGGCTTTAATACATTATTATAAATCACTTGAGTTGGCTCTCGGTGTCGGTGGATCAGCAGGTAGATCAGAAGGCTATGGGGTATATCCCCACACCAGGCACTTGGGTTAATATCCCAATACTGATACTGCAGTGCAGCATGGGGGGGGCTGCACTCCTGAGGTGCTGTATTTCGGATGAGAAGTTAAACTGAGGTCCCATCTGCCTGTTCTGGTGGTAGTTCTGGTGGATGTTAAAAATCCCATGGCACTTCTCAAAGAGTAGGGGAATTTCCCTGGTGCCTTGGCCAGATTTCCCCCCATTCAGTAAAAATACCATCAACAGCTTAGTCTGGTTCAAGGTCAGTTGGCATTCATCTGTATCCCACTCCCCTGGGTCGTGCCTGAAAATAGGAAATAATTTGTCTAGTGCACTTACCAGGTCAACAAAAACTAAATAAAAAAAAAAAATAAAATAAATTTACAGTAAGAAGTATTTCCTTACATGTTAAGAGTTTCTTTAGCTGCCCCCCCCCCCGCCCAATTCTGAAGTGGTGCACTCCAGTTCTAACACTCCTGCATGAGAGACCACTGTATGGAGAATAAGAGGTACAGTGGCTCTGTGCACTGATTGGTTGAAATCACGAAAGTGATTTATAATACATGGCAAAGAACTGGGCTTGTACCTATGTAGTTTTTCCACGTGGGAATGTGTTTAGGAGTGTTAATTGAGTGTGCATGAAGTGTTCTCTAGTTGTAGGAGAGTGTAGTCGTGTGGCTGTTTTGCTAGTAAGCAGTGATAAATGCTGCTAACAGGGGTTAATGGTGCCTTGGTTTATGTGTGAGGTGTTAGTCAGTCCATTACTGACACTACATTATTTAGGGTTTGTTATTCACACTCTGATAGCTGTAAGCAGCAAATAACATCATTTCTCAGCTACTGAAAACCAGTGGGTAATAGGGGTCAAAGCTTCAGCCAGAAGGAGGGACATCCTGGACTCCCTGCAAGGGACGTACTTCAGGCAACTAGTCAACCATCAGTGTCTTAGGCCCTGTACACACTAGACTTGTTAAAATGTTTTAAGTTCCTTAAAACATTTTAACAGTGGCTTTCATACATCACAGAACATGCATGAGTCTCGGGTCACAAAATACACACTGAACTGCCTAAGAAACATTATATGAGTCACAGCAGTATTAGGAAGCCATCAAAGGGTTCTATGTATGCGTTACCTTGTTTAAAGCTCTAGCAGTGGGTGTATGTGTGGGGGGTGAGGTGTTTTACTCTGAGGATATTCATTTCATTGATGATGTCAGGGTGGGGTTGGTGGGAGTGTGGTGTTTGTTTAACTTGCTTCACACAGCCCGCAAGACAATGTCACTATTATAACTTGTGCTATTTTGTTAATTATTGCCTCTGCACCATCAGTAACACACACCTGTACAACAAATAAATGGCAGCAAACGTTCGGCATTGACAAATGCTTCTATACCTAGGGAGAGACGTGGACACTGCCAGGAAATGATCCCCAGAAGAGCCATTGAAGAACAGAAAAGAAAACTTCAAGCATCCTGCAGTCTTCATGCTCTAGACAGGAGGTGCCTCCCAGGTAAACGGAGGACATTATGCACCTGCTGTGAACCTTTGGAAATTTTGTGTTCCAAGAACCCAAGAGGAACTCTGGAGAATAAAATATTGAAGACAGACTCAATGATAACTCTGCTTTTATCTTATTTTAGTGCAGCCTGTTTTAGTAGCATACTGTATTTTGCTATCTGTTTAGAAAAGTTAATACACATCTTAGTAAGGGGAATATAGAGGGTGATGGATCTTTTTCTTAGCCTTTCTCCTTGCCCAAAAATTAGAAAAGCTAAAATGCTGCAAAACAAGAAGGTCATGGACGATGATGACCTTGAGCAAGCTCACCTAGTAGATAATAGGGTGACACCTCAGTCAGAAATAATTGGACAATCTAAAAATAACAAACTTAAGAGGGTAGGAAAGAACAATAAAAAGGTTGATCCTAACCAGAGAAAAAATTCAGAGTTTGTAGAAATCACTACTTCAACCCCAAATTTGTGTAAGGCAGTAAGCCTGAAGCTTCAAATCAAGCAATACAAAAATCAGACTCTAGCAATGATGTCATAAGCAGTAAGGAGTTAAATTCAAAATGCAGATGATACAGTTTGTAACAAGGACTCATGCATAATAGGTAATACATCCAAATCTCTAGATGGGGCATCTGCTTGTCTTTGTTGCATATCTGGTCAAAACAGCGAAGACAAAAACTGCGATGGCAAAGCAGCGCTTGCCATTTTGGTGACCTGCGTTGTTCTTCTCCTCCCAAGTTGTGTTGTTACTGGGTAAGAACTGACACTGGGCCAGAACCAAGAATTAGGATTACAGCCAAGCATCAGAACCGAAACCGGCAACAGCTGGGGTTTCTTGGGCAGCAGTATGCCACCTATATCTGTGTGTACAAAAACAATTTGAGGCATTTTAATTTGGATCCAAAAGGTTTATTTTAAAACTAGTAAAACACAAGCAAATAAGAAAAACAGCATAAGATAGTTGTATTTGTATTTTTCCAGTAATAATAAATCATGAACAAAAATACATTTTTTCAATTCTTATCAGCAATATGCAAAACTGATTATTTCATGTGTCTATCACACATTAATATGCTTATAAATACCATACATTGGATAAACCCAAAGTACATGAATAGTTACAAAGAATACATATGTCTTTTTTAGGTATGTAAAAAATCAGCCTGCAAAATAGTCATGTACTTTTCAATCTATTATTTTTACTTTAATATAATTTTATGTCAATAAGTCTAAGCAAGCAAATATTTTCCAAAAAGAAATAGCTTCTAATGACCTATGGTCTCTGTCTACTTACGTCCAACATGTAAGCTATCCATTCAAAAAGCCTGAACCAATATTCTGTTTTTGTCCTTAGATACCCAGGAACCAAGACTCCTAGGCATAGCCGTCCTGGCGGTGCTGAGGGTTGAGGCAATGGATGCAACACCTTGAGCCATGCCGGTGACCTGAGGTCGGGAACAAACTCAGGTTGCTGGGGGTTGGCCAGGGAGGGGAGGATCAAGCATCCAGAGGAGAGCTCTCCTCTCCTGGGGAGGGTGTGTTCATGATCCCACCACAACAACTCCCAGTGGAGACTAGGGGTGCCAAAGACAGGATTGCGCATGCAAGAGGTGGAGGTGATGGCGGACGTGCACGAGCAGGGTGTGGGAGTGTGCCTGACTCATCTTGAGCATCACTGCACATCTACACCTCTGTAAGGGTCACACTCATGAACCAGGAACAAGGAAACTCCCTGGCTCCTGGGGAGATAACAGCACGCCAGCCCCCATGCCCACTGTTGGATTCTGCACACCCAGGTCCCGATATCCTCCGGCCTGCACCAAACCACCAAACTTGATTGAAGGCATGCCCAAGGTAAGAAGAGGGTGGCCCCACTCTGGGGGCACAATTCAGGGGGGGCAACGGTGAAACAGTGTGCTAGGTCCAAGTTCCAGAGGGACTTAGGGTGAGGGGGCTCAGACTGGGCAGGATAAGCTGGGGATGCCTGAGGGATGCCCCAGGGCTAGCGACAGGAGGGAAAAAGAAAGAAAAAACAAGACTCCTAGGCAACACCCTCTGTGACTTGTCTCAAGGTGGCCAGAGCTATTCGCTGGACTACAGGGAGGTCTGTCTAGGATTCCTTAGAGTGTCTTGTCATCTGGGGGAAAACCAGTCATTCTTATAGCTGTGCCTTTGGTTAGAAATTTTAGAGAACCCAGAATAGAATTCTTTACCTACTAGGCCTGCTGACAAATGATATTAAAAGTAGTCTGTTTTTTTTCATTAGATGAAAACAGTAATACTTAAAAAAAATAAGCAAGAAATGTCCAGTTAGAGATAAAAGTAAAGCAAGCAAAATAAGTTATTTCCTAGCATACAGCCATTTGTGGATTTAGGCTGCTATAGCCGACCAATAGTATTGCCACTAATGATAGTGTGCAGAGACAAGAAAGCAGTACATGGTACTTTTTGTCTTGCTGAAAATGTCTGCTGGGGTACTTTTTAAGTTGACTTTCTATCTCCCTGAGACAGAGACAGAATTATGAATTTTATTATTTCTAAGATTCTTGCTACGGCCTCCTAGATGTTGTCTGGCCTTTACTCTGCCTGGGTCTTTGCCAGGTCTGTTGGGGAGGGTGCTATGTGTCAGCATCCTCCTAGAGTTAGTTATATAGTATGGGGAGTGCAAGGAGTAGGAGGCACAGCCCCACTCCCAGAGAAAGTCACTGTGGCACTGTTTTCGCCATTTCAGCAATTGCTGTTTTTTTTTTGCACTCGCTGTACATGGCTGCAATGTTTTCCATCGCGGTTTTTGTTTTTGCTGTCCTGCGCTCGCTATTTTGACATGGAACCTCTTTGTTGTACTTAATGATCTGCTAGTACTGATAATTAAACTGTAGAATCTGGCTAAAACTTGATTATAAACACATCTCAAGAGGTAGATTCCCAACTGTGGCAGGATAAAGCCATACCTTATTGTTCTAGTCATATGTCATGTTATTTTATGTGTGTAGTACATTAGGGATGCCCACGGTGGCCCAGTCTAACTTGCAAGAGATCATGGGTACAAAGAAAACATGGTTCCTAGAATGAAGTAATTCCTTCTTGCTGGTCAGAAACTGTCAGCTGCTTAGTCAAGGACTGGAGTTTGATTAAACCATTTTAAAGAAACAAAGGGGATAATTAAGCATAGCTGGGAGGCCAGGTATCCCAATTTGCTTGTGAAAGGCCCAGGCCTCTAGAGGAGCGGAGCTGAGCTGTCTGAGGACCTTTTGTCCTGAGAGGTCTACCCTGAGTTAATCTATTTATGGCTGAATTGACTAGCATTTAGATAAATTGCTGTACTGGGTTTAGCTTAAATACAGTCATTAAAGGAAGGCTATTGCTAGCCCAAGGCTGGTTCAGACTGTCTTGAAGAAAGAAAAAAAACTCTCTCATGCTCAGAACTAAACATTGTTTTTTGTATTAAAGTATTAAAACCTGATTGGTTGTGTAGCCATGGAGACGGAATGCTAGCCAACCAAAGGGCAAGTCAGAATCTACTAGACCTGCCCTTTGAGAACCACATAAAACAGGGGGCAGGACTTTCTCAGAGCATTTTGCCTTTTGACTTCTGCTTCTGTCTGCTGCCTTTGCCTTTGGTGAAAAAACTGCACTTGGGACCCTGTCCTGCTGAGAGAGCAGAGACATTTTCTTTTTCAAGAAATTCTTCTGGACCACAACAGCCAAGATTCAGCTACTTTTCTGAGGTCACTTTTGCACCTCAAATTCAACGACCTAAGGACTTGAGGCAGAACTTTCAACCCAGAATTTTACAGTTTAGGTTTTTATTGTATACGTCTATTTTCTTTTCCATATCCTTTACCCAATGTCTAAAATTATCTGTCTTTAAGTTATTTACTGTGTTTAGTATTTAATTAGTAAAGTCTTTGGCTTACTTTCAGATAATTCTGCCAGTGTCTTTTGTGTGTGTTGGTTTGGGAGGGTTTGTTCAAACGATACTACACTTGTGTGACTAAGGGCCAAACACTACTGAAGTAAAGTACCACAAGGGACTCTGTGGAAGAAAGGAGGGGAGGAAAAATGAAAGGACTGAAGAAGTGATCTGTGGGAGGGGAGGGGGGTTGAATTGGTCTCTGCATTTCTGGGAAAAGACACATATAAGGTGTATAAGGCATTCCCTGAAGGCCTATACACACCTGTGACTTTCTGGTTCATTGTGCAGTGGCTAAGAGGGCTCTATCCCAGGAACACAGATTCAAGACTGTATTTGCACCCCCTCGCATGGAGAGAGGGAGCCATGGGATCCTCTGGCATATGTTCTGTTGTGATACAGCGAGTGTACTAAAAGAACAGAGGAGGGGTATCCCTGACCCTGATCACAAGAGGATTCATTGTACCACATGGAATTCCTGTCCCACCAGAGTGGGCTTGTGACTCCAGTCACCAGAGCTTTCATATGGTAATCATAGAAACAGAATTTGTCAGCAGAAAAGGACCGCTTGGCCCACCCAGTCTGCCCAGATGGTCCCTGCCTAGTCTGCCTCTGCAGGCCTTAACTGGTCTCTGGTGACCCTCCTCCCCACCTATTTACTAATATTCCACTATGTCTATTCTAGAGATGATTGAAACCCCTTACTTTTTCTGCCTCCACTTCTGTTGGCAGTCAGTTCCAGGCATCAACCACTCTTCCAGAGAAGTACAGTAGTACTTCCTCACATCCCTCTTAAACTTCCATCCAGATTAATTGCATGCCTTCTAGTCCTGGTTTTCTTTCTCATTTAAAAGAGACTCCTCTGTTGTACCCCGTTTACCCATTAGGTATCTGTATGTCTCCATCATGTCCCCTTTCATTCTCATCTCATTCAGTGTTTACATGTTGAGATCCCTCCATCTCTCCTTCTAGGACTTTTGTTATAATCCCTGCATCATTTTAGTTGCCCTCCTCTGGAATACCATCACCATGTCTGTGCCCTTAATGAGTTGTGTCCTCCAGAACTGGACACAATTCTCCAGGTGGGGTCTCACCAGCAAGCAATATAGTGGGGACACTACCTCCCTCTTCCTGCTGGATATACCTCTCCCTATGCACCCCAGCATCACACTGGCCCTACCTTCTGCTTTGTCACAATGCCCTGCCATTTTGAGGTCATTAGATATGATAACCCAAGGTCCCTTTCCTGCTTAGTGATTGTGAGTGCCTCCCACCATCCTGTACTCAGCTCATGGTTTCCTGTGCCCTAGGTGCATGATTTTGCACTTTTTGGCATTGAAACCCAACTGTCATGCTCTTAACCACTCATTAAGTCTCCAAAGATCCCTATGTATTTTCTGCACCCCCTCCTAAGTGTCCACCCTATTACAGGTATTGGTGTCATCTGGAAAATGATATACCTTCCCATCCAGTTCTTTTGCAGTTTCACTTATGAAGACATTGAAGAGACTGGTCCCAGTACTGCACCCTGTGGCACCCCTCTGGTCACAGCTTGGAACATCATGGAGATAACAGTGGGAGAAATGTAGAGAGCGTTCAGAATAGAAAGAAAGTAACACTAACAAATGTGGACTTAGGTATCACAATAGGTAGTTTAAAGAATTTGAGTAATAGTATGATGGCTGATCAGTACAAATCCACATAGATAGGAGGGACTGTGATAAAACTATCTATCAGGAATACCTGGCTTTCAGACAATTACTTCCCCTGAATTTGAATGCCACACTTTTTCTGTTCAGGAGAAGAAAAGAAAAGATCAGATGACCGAACAGACAAATAGGTAAATGATCAAAGACCCAAATTAATTTCAGCCCTTTCCAGAGACTTGATTATCTTTGTAAATGATCCACCCAAAGCAAGCATGACTGTTTTTGAGAACCTAAGTGTGTTAAAAGAGGAAATGAAGAGCATCACGAATGACGTTATGAAAAATGAAACAATGCTCCAAAAACTTTTAGAAGAATTAGTTCAAAATAACTATACCCAGGATGAGAACCAACTCAACATAATGACAGGTACTCCAGTAAAGGGAAACGAAGCAATCATAAAGGACAATAAAGCTATTCACGTAAACCCACCTCCACATTTTGATAAAAATTCAATTCACAATAAGATAAAACCAGAGATAGCTATTCCGAAGAATGTCAATGCAATAACCTCAGATAATAGAGATGGTTAGGGAAAAAAAAAAGAAAACAGAACAATAAAACCAAAAATAAAAACATGAAGAAAAGCAAGAATGGCAAAACAAGAATAAAAATGATCAGCATATTGTTGAACT
Source organism: Neoceratodus forsteri (assembly GCA_016271365.2). Lineage (NCBI taxonomy): Eukaryota > Metazoa > Chordata > Ceratodontiformes > Ceratodontidae > Neoceratodus > Neoceratodus forsteri. The sequence goes on along the minus strand of CM028129.1, from coordinate 589,831,473 downwards.
AGTAATTGAAGTTAATGAAGAACAACCGCACCAATAGGAAGTTGGGGCTGACAGTATAGCCTAGAGATTACAGAAATGAACTATGAATGAGCTTGGTACATCCAGCAGACCTGGGTTTGATTCTGACAACCTCCACAACCTCAGCTCTGTGATCTTGAGCAAGTCACTTAACTTCCCCAGTGCTCCCGGTTCACCCCTGAAAACAAGCCTTGTGCCTTTAACTGGTTACCAAAGAAAGAGGAAAAAAAAGCTAATATAATTAAAAGAAACACAGGTGAGGACATGATTCTACCAAAAATATGGAGACAGTTCTATAGAAGGTTTATTATTGGTAGTCAATGCAACGATAAATTTGACAATCCTATGGGGCCTCTGTGATTCATCTCACTTAAAAAACTGTTAAGTAAGGTTTACAGATATCTTCTCTAGGTTCCTAACTGTGCACCTTCATATCTATATATATACAGTATATCTATATATCTATATATATATAGATATATATATACATAATCTCTCTCATATATATATTGCAAAAACTTTGTTAATTCATCAGTTATGGTTCCATTGACAAAAGCTGGGAAATATGGTGTTAGGGTTTCTAACCTTAACACCCCACCACCACCCTGCATGCAGCAACAGGCATGGACTGTGTGTGCCTTGGGGTAGTAAAGCTTAACATTCACCCCATTCCATGAGTAAATAAACTGATATTGGTAAAGTATAGGAGAATGGTGTGTGTGTTAAGCTTGACAACCCCAAGGCATGCCCCTACGCCTATTGCTGTGTGCAGGGCAGGGGTTGGGTGTTAGGGTTAGAAACCCTGACACCACCTTTTACAACTTTTGTTTCTGAAACCCTAACTGATGCATTAACCAAGTTTTTTGCAACAAATTTCCTTACTTTTTGAAATAGTATAATCATGGCCTTATTTGCTCGTGGGAGTGCAGGACTCTCTGGGCCCTACAAGAGGCCCCTGTGCTCTCATCCATGCATAATTTTTGAGATAGTGTAGTGGTATCCTTATTTGCCTGTAGGAGCACAAAAAAAAAAAAAAACACCTCACATTGTACTGTTATCCTATAGAAAACACAACAAAATCTGAAACCTGTGTAACTCGACACCAAATTAATGTATTTTCACAAAACCAGCAAAAGGCACATTGGTGGGGCAAGCCGTTTGTATCCTTAAAATTTCAGAGCAAAATTGCAGACCACTTCTTCACAGCATTGTGACAAAGAAACTACTGCATACACCTCACATTACAATGTTATTCTATGGGAAATGAAGCAAAATGTAAAACTGCACAACTCCAGAGCAAAGTGATATCTTTTCACAAAATCAGCAAAATGAATACCTGTGGAGCATGCCCTTTGTATCCTGAAAATTACAGATGAAATTCACAAGCCATTTGTTAACTGCGGAGTGACAAAGAAACAGTTCTCTTAAAATTCCTTTTTCACAAATTATGAAAAACAATCCTTTTCTAAGGTTTTTTTCGCAATTTGCAAAAAAAGAAAACCTTTTTTTGAAAATTGTGAAAAAGGATCTTGTTTTTCGATTCCTTTTTCACAATTTGCATTTGGCATTTTAAAAAAACAATTTCTAAATAACTTATTGAACAACTAACATCAGAATCAAATTGTACATGTTCCAATTAGGTAAAGACAACTGTTGGTGTCTCCAAAACTTGTTATATTTTTAGTTATTTAATTTTGTTGTCACTGCTATCTAAAAACAAGATGGTGGCAACACGGAAAAATAATCTGCATTTGCCACAAAAGATCCTGCATTTGCAAAAAAGGATTCCACATTTGTGAGAAAGAAGCCTTTTTCGAGCAGCACATCTAACTGGTCCCATAGGAAATAATGGGAAACTTTGAAATGTAATAACTTTGGGAAAACAAATTTTTTCACTAAATCTTCAAAAGGCACATCCGTGATCCAAGATCTTTATACCCTAAAAAGTTCAGACCAAAATGCCACACTTTTTTTGTGCAGTGGCATGGCAAATAATTTTACCAAAAATGGTAGTTTTCAAATGTTTGCCACTCCGTATCTCTGAACCCACACATCTGACCAGAACAAACCTTGCCACATCAAAAGATCTTTGGTCTCTGATAGCACATTCAAAATTTCATGTTAATTGCTTGAACAGTTGTGAAGTTTGAAGTGCAATATTTCAAATTTAACATAGAAGTGAAGGTTGAACTCTAACTACAGGGGTGCAACCGTGCCCCTAATATTTTATAGGGGTGTGGTCATACCCCATAGTTATGGTTGATACAGCACTTCAGTGTTACATCTCAATTTTTGCACCTTAATAACTTTGGCATTTTTTGACAAACTAGTCTAAAATTTGGCATTCATTCTGCCAGTGTCACAAGATATGGAAAGTTTTGTGATGGCATCTTATATGGTTTTTGAGATATGAAATGGTGAAAAACAGAAAGAAACTGTTCCCATAGGTTAACATGGAATTTTTTGCTATCATCAACAGCCCAAACTAAATTAAAAATTACTCTAATTTGTATGGATAATGAGGTGAATGCCAAGGGTGTGCCTTTGGGTAGTTTGGTAAAAAAAATTATATTACCATTTTTGAATCATCTAAATTTTTGTGATAGCCGCAAGGCAGGTAAGTAAATGAAAACAACCTGAACTGTAAACTTACAGTTCAAACTGTAAATTCACTGGTCATGCTCAGAGAAAATACTGTTTGTGCTGTCAGCCATCTTGTTTTCTGAACAATTTACAAAATAGTGTTTTATACAATTACTGCATGCTAAGGGCAGCACAACACCTCTGTTTAGGTCTCAGTGATATGCTTAGTGACATGTTTGTCCTAAAATTAGTATATCTCCATGACAAATGTGTGTTTCACTGAAAATCATGTCCCCTGTCACTTGCTAAGTATACAGTTTGATTTATTTATTCAAACTTTACTGTTTGAACGGTAAATAACCATTTGCAGTCATTAATAGTTCAAACTTTACTGTTTGAACAGTAAAATTCCATTCCAATTTCTGGTAGTGGTTCTGTCTGAACATGGACTAGATAAGTTGTGCTATAATTTGGATTTATTTAATAAACACCTCTCTGTTGGTTTGCAGGAAAAGTTACAGTGTTGTGAACAGAGACAGAGAGAGGGCAGCGATCTCCATGCTGGTGAAAGTGTGGTCGCGTTATCCTTTCAGTCTTTTCATTTCTTTGTTAAACAAAAAAAATAAATAAATAACTGCCACTGTACCTCTAATCTAACCCAAGTAAGGTATTATAAGCCTCCTCCAATTCGGGCATCTCTCCAGTATTACTGGACTGATGGAGCTGCGATAGGGATAGATTTGCTGGGTGCCAGGAGGATGCGGGACACTGACAGTGTGCCTAACCAGTGCAGACACTCTCTTCTAATGCTAGCCAGTCCACACAACACTCCAACTGTAAACTTCTGTTTTCTTGACTTAGTACAGGAGGAGACGGGCGCAGCACAGGGTGTAGAAGTGATGGTTGCAGCAATTGAGCCCAGGCAAGGCTGCTCACAACATCATCTTGCCCTCTTCTGTACCAAAACCTCCACCAAAAGTGAGCATGCATGTCTGCATGTATAGTGATGAAAAAGAGATTACCATTCATTTCTGTACCTTACAGTACAACCCTGTATTCATTTGAATCTACTGCTCTGCTAATATGTTAGTGGACTCGTCATCCGAGTCCAATTATTTCATTATACCGATCAAATAGCAATAAAACTCTTAAAATTATAGTCACTTTATTAGTATGAAAAAGGTGAACTGAACATCCATACCAACTGTCAGAAGGATTAACTGACTGAGGTACAAAATCGTCCTCATGTTCGGAAAAACTGAACTTGGATGAAAGATAATAAATCAACTGTAATCCTGCCTATGGGTTTATTGTTATGTGATTGGTAGTGTGGAAGAAATAGGACTCTGATGATGACTCTGTCTGAACATTAGTGGGAGCGGAGGTTCAGGTGAATACAGGGTTATACTGCAAGGTACAGAAATGAATGGTGATCCCTCATTTCATCACTAAACATGCTGATGCCCCTGTCCTTGAAAACAATGCAGTCAAATGTTATTCAAGTGTCTAACTTCAGTTCATAGACTGATAGAGCATGTATGATGGGTTTGTTGGTAGTCCAGTGGTCCGTTTGTCCTCTCCCATTATCTGATCACCATCCCTAATGTAATATAGTCTTTATGTCCCTGGTGTCTAGTGGCACCCCCCAGTCCATTCCTGAAAAAAAGAAAACCTTCCCTTGATGCTGTTTTTTTTGTCTGCAAAAAAAAAAGGTCCCTTGCCAGTCAGCCCCCCCCACCCATACCTCTGATTCAGCACCCACAACCTCACACCTCCAGTATACTCCCACACACCCGAACAGGTCCCAGGTTTGAGATCCACTCTCCCAATCAAAGACACATCTTGCTACTGGAACTGACAATTGCAATATAAGAAACTAAGGTAAATGCAGTTCAATGTATTTCAGTGGGGTTTCTACTTTAATGCATAGCTCAGCCATTTTTTGACATTTTGACCTGAAATTTTCAACACAGCCTTTTGCGGCCACCCACCTCATAAACTATGTGACTGTCGTTATATAACTCCTGCTGAAAGGTGATTTCATGGACGCTTGGCAAATTCACCTTTTGGGAAGGATTTGAAAAATTTTCCTGTCCTTGTTTATGAGGTGGGGTAATAAGAAGGCTATGTTGAAAATCTGTGGTCAAAATATGTAACAATGGCAGAGTTATGACCATTTGTTGCAATTTCCCTATGCACACTAGTAACTTCGGAAATATTAAACATTTTGACCACAGATTTTCAACATAGACGTCTTATTACCCCACCTCATGTATGTCACAGCTGTTACTTTTCAGATCCTGGTCAAAATGTCTTTTCGCACCTGTGGCGTGGATTGGCGTTGCAATTGTGAGGAATTAGGTTTTAGTGGGATTCGAAAATTTTCAGTACCGGTTACATGAGGTGGGGTAATAAGATGTCTATGCTAACCTACTGAAAGCCCTCAAACACAAAGGGTCCAGTGGCCCTGATGAAATCAACCAAAGGCTACTCAAGGAAGGTGCCTGGTCACTGGTCAAACCACTGACCTGGATCACCAACAGGTCATTACTCGAAGGCTACATCCCATACCAGTGGAAGGTGACCAATGTGGTCCCCCATCTACAAGGTGGCTCTTGTGAACAAATTGGCAGTTATAGGCCCATCTCCCTCCTATGCACACTGGACAAACTGCAAAAAAGGATAGTTTATGGGCAACTGAGAGACTACCTCCACCAAATCCTATCCCCCTCACAGCATGGCTTTTGGGTAAACCATGGCACAGATACGGTGCTCATCAAACTCACAGTGGACCTATTCAGGGCAATGGATGTTGGGATGTTGATAGGTGCTATCTTCATAGACCTGTCCAAGGCATTTGACCTTGTGGACCATGACATTCTTCTTACAAAGCTGCAAGGCATAGGTATTGATTCCCATGTCCAAAACTGGTTCAAGAGCTACCTAACAGGCTGCTCCCAGAGGGTCATTTGGAAGGGAGAGCTATCAGCCCCTCTACCTATAAAGGAGGGAGTTCCTCAGGGCTCTATTCTTGGCCCCCTCCTGTTCTCTCTCTTCACAAATGACCTAAACCATCACTGTGGGTATAGCTCAGTAGTTCAATACGCAGATGATACTGTCATCTACTGATCCAGGTCTACACCACATGATCTGGGACCTCTCCTACAAGGGGACCTAAACACACTTGAGACCTGGCTTACATCTAACAGAATGATCCTCAATGCAGCAAAAACAAAAGCCTTGCTGTTTGGCCCTAGATCCCTAGGCCAGGATAGGGCCAACTCCCTACAACTGACTTCCCTTGCCGGCAAACAAATAGAAGTTATAGACAACATAAAATACCTCGGGCTAACTGTAGACCAAGGTCTCACCTTTAGGACCCCTGTAGACCAGGTAACTAGGTCTATCCATGTCAAACTCGGCACCTTGTACCAGCTAAAAAAACAACTTATCCCAGAGGCTAGACAAGCAATTGCTTCTAGCGTCCTCCTACCCACATTAACTTATGCTGCCCCGGTAATTCACAGTATGGCACAGGGTGAAGTTGGCAGGCTTCAGGTCCTGTACAACAAGGTGGCAAGGTTTGTGACAATGTGTCACCCAAGAAGCCACCCCTGCATCTCGCTAGCCCAGCTGCAATGGCTTCCTTCATGGCTCGGCTACAGTATCCCCTGCTCAGCCTTGAATACAAATTGCTAAGCCCGGCAGCCCCACCAAGCCTAACAAGAATCATCACACCCAAGCTTAAACCCCAAATGCTCAGGACCTCGGGTCAGTCCCTACTGGCAATCCCCAGAATCAAGACTCACACGGGAGGCAAATCTTTCACTCTCATAGCTCCCAAACTGTGGAACACCCTCCCACCCTTAGTACAGGAAGCCCCCTCACTGTTAAACTTTCGCACAAGGCTTAAGGCCGATTTGCTCAGGACAAGCTCTTGTCATTGTGAGGGTATTGGATAATCACCCCCAGTCCCAACCTCAACACCCACCCCCCCTCTCCTGTCATCTAACAGACAACTAATCTTGCCTTGATTCTATCAAGGGTTGCACTTATGGTCTACTAGTTGAAAAACTGCCTGTATTGTTATCTTCATTATCATGTCTACCTCTTATTGCCCTGTATCACCTGACTGTATGTATTGTACTGTTTCTGTTCCCCAGGTCGCCCCTGAAAAAGGGACCTTCAGGGCCCAGTGAGCCAACCGTCATCAAAATTCAATAAATATATATATATATATATAGTGAATGTATATATATATATATATATATATATATATATATATATATATATATATATATATATATATATATAGTTGAGCCAGTCCAAATTCTCTCATGAGGATTTGCACATGTTTCCCATGATGCTTTGCATTTTTGGGGTATGTGCAATTGTGTTCTCTTTAAAATTTGGCTGTATGGCCAATGTCCTCCGGGATAACCCATGCCTCAGGGTATGTGCTCTGGGGTTCTTTTGTAGTGTGTGTATACATATACATATATATATATATTCACATTGTGTGTGTGTGTGTATATATATTTATTTATATTTATACAATGGGGGTGGGAGCAATATCAGTGTGATAAACCAGGTTATTTCCACTGGCGTGTGATATCTGAAGCTGACGTCAGAAGAGCTAAAATATCTGCCATTTATATACACTCTGCTGATGTCAGCTTTCTCTGTCACCAGAAGCTCACTACAAACATATCACTGAAGTGCATCTCAACAACCCATTACAACAATTTCCCCAATAACACAGTAAATTACCCTCACCTGACAATCAGTAAGCTGCAGCTAGAAATATTACATTCCCCCATATGTCTCTGAGATGTGCTCCTCTGTTGTATTCTGAAGCAGCTCAGCCACCAACTCTAAGAGGGAAAAAGAAAACCATCTGAATTGCCGATCCAAAATGTTATGTCCACAATATAACAAAACCAGCATTACTACATCATGCAAAACAATGTAGAAAAATAAGTTAACTCTGAAAAACAAACTAAAACCTATGGATATGCAGCAAGAAGTAATAGATCTGTGTACACAGTTTCAAAGAGATACAGAACTGCTGCTAGACCCCGTTACAAATGAAATTTTTCACAATCCCAAAAACTCAAGAAAAGAAGATGCCTGCAAAAAATAAATATTTTCTAGACCCGCAATACATTAACAAGTACATCCTAGGTACTAAAAATGACAACACCCGCCAGAAAACAGATGCCGATGTAAAACTTCTCCAGACATTTCTACTTCAAGATTTAGAAATTACAACCTCCATTAAGGACATAGAACCCAAATAACTTGACAGCTTATTGTGCCACTACTTCATCACAAGCCAAAAGAAAGACGGCATAGATTAGGAACCCTTAACAATCAGATCCCGTTTTCAAAACATTGAGAGACACCTACGGGAAAACGGCTACAGCAAACCGTTATCTACCTCACTAACATTTGAAAAAACAAGACAAGTCATTATGTCCAAACAAAAACAACTAAAAGAAAAAGGACTGGGAAACCAGCCCAATGTAGCAGATGAGCTCAGTGATGACATAATTGAAAAAAATTATGCAAATTACAACTACTTGGACCAAGAACTCCACAATCGATAATTAATTCAATGTGGCTAACAACAAACATGTACTTCAGTGTTAGAGAAAACACGAAACACAAAACTTATGATGGGGATATATTTATTTATTTATTTATTAGCTTTTGGTAACTGGGTAAGTGCGCTAGGCAACAGACCTGCCTATTTTCAGGCACGACCCGGGAGAGCACAGGACATTGGTTACAATATGCAGAAATGCACAGACATAATATAGGGTGTACAGGAGCAAAACCAAGATATACATTGGTAGCACAGTAATAGTTACATAAGGGTACATTTTAGGCATAGATCATAATAAGGATGTAAAATAAAGCAATTAGGGTAACCATAAGACAGCTGAGGACAGTAAAGACATCAAGGTTCATAGCCACCTAGACAAACGTATTGCATGGGAGAACATTAGTGTAGTACTCAGGGTCAGACCCGACAGCCTGCAGTGGGACAAAGCAAATTAAGAGCATTTGCATTGGCCAGAGGCTAGGAGGTGGGTGAACAGCGAGTTTTTGAATTCTCGATGGGAGGCTGAAGTTTTCACCATAAGGGGGAGTGAGTTCCAGAATTTGGGAGCAAAATGGGCAAATGCCTGTTCACTCGTTTTTGTCATGCAAGGTCTAGTGGAGAGCATGGTGACAGAGGAAGACCTGAGGGTACGGGTGTGTGAGCCAGGAGTCAGGAGGTTGGCAAGATAGACAGGGCAGAGAGGTCTAGACAGGGAGTCGATAAAGCAGCCCAGGAGTAGGCTCGAATATCCTTAGGTGACAGCCAATTTAAGCAGCGTAAGGAGACAATGATGGGTAAGGCGTGGGGCAGTTAAGGAATCTACAGATGTTGTTGTAGACAGTGTCCCATTTGTGGAGTGTAGCAGAGTTTGCAGCAAAGAGGAGGGCAGAGCATATTGGAGCTGGGGTAAGAGAATACTCTCAGTAACAGAAAGTCTAGCAGAAGGTGAGGGAGTGGGCGACGCGATAAGCTCCGCCAATTTTAGCATTGACGGCACGGCACACCATATTGACATGTTGAGACAGGTCAAGTGTGGGATCCAAAGTGATCCCAAGGTACTTGAAGGACTCAATGTTTGAGATGAGGGAGCCATCAAGGCATTGAACCTGGAGCCTGTTCGCAGGGGCAGACAGTTTCTTAGAGGATCCGAATAGCATAGCACAGGTTTTTCTAGGTTCAGGACTTGATGGTTGCTAGAGCCAGGTCTGCAGGAATTGGAAGTCATTAGTGACAGTGGAGTTGATGGCAGCAACCGATTTTGACCAGAGTAGAGAACAAGGTCATCTGCATACATAGAGTGTAGCTATGCGGGACATGGTGGGAATATCATTTAGGAAGAGGGAGAAGAGTAGAGGTCCAAGAGTGGATCCCTGGGAACTCCACGGGAGATGTTTAGGGGGGAGGAAAGGGCCTTGTGAAATGCTACCACCTGAGTCCGATTGTCAAGATAGCTATGGAACCAGGAGAGGACTTGGTCAGATGCTCCAATGGATTGGAGCTTCTTTAGCATGAGAGGATGGTGTACCATGTCGAGGGCTTTAGACAGGTCGATAAAGATGGCCCCAGTGAGTAGGCCACGGTCCATATTATTTCTGATGTCATTTGTAAGTTGTGTAAGTGCAGAGGTGGTACTGTGACCGGGCCGGAAACCATGTTGGCACGGGGTTTGAAGATTAAACATGTCAAGGTGAGCAGCAAGCTGTCGGTGGACTATTTTTTCAAGCAGCTAATTATTATTTTAAAAATAGATGGAGAAAATTGCCGATACCTAGAACTGTAGAAAGAAAGACGAACAGAAACTCACACTGGTGCAAACCCAAAGGACACACATGCAATTAAGCCCTGTGCCTCTGAAATAGATGACATGCAAAAATGCCTTGTGAGGAATTATCTGAAATACAAAGACAAATGACCAATTAAATCAAATAATCCAGAAACCTTGTTCTTTTTAGCCATTAACTACCTCTTCAAGTTACAGTCTCCAAGCTGGTTCAAAAAATCAGCCCCTTGGCATCAATACCGTTGCGAAGATTGTAAGAATAATGATAGATGAAGCTCAAATACCTACAGACAAGAAATTAACCAATCACTTAATGAGGAAACATCTCATACAAAAGTTGAGTGCTTCAAATGTGCCCCTACTGATTTTATACAAATTACAGGGCACAAAAATTACAATCCATCAACACATATTGCAAACTGAGTGACACCAAACAAAAACAAATATCCAACATACTAAGTACTGATACGGACTCGGAACCCAGTACCTCAAAGGCTGCAATAAGCACCGAGCTGAAACACATGCCTACTACAGTGAAACCTCAATCATCCAGACCTTGATTATCCAGATTATTTGATTCAGCGGACCAGTCGTCCGGTCTTGAAGTTAACTGGAGTAGCTTGAATTTCACCTGAATGCAGCATGTGTGATTAGCGCCCGATTACCCTACAAAAGCTTTTCACAGCTTTGCATAGTTAAATGTAACAATGTGGCTAAAAATAGACTTGCGGTAATCAAGAGCCAGTGCTAAATAATCAAACAATTAGACAATCAAACAATCAAACGTTTGTGTTTATTACCCTCGTTCATCCTGTCTTTAGGTTCCTATGGTCTGGTACACAATGGGGGTCTGTAATGCTGCTCCTAGAGCTCTGAGAGCTAGTAAGTCTCTTAAAGCAAGCATTGTTAAATGGAAAGGAAAAATCCTGCTTCTAAGTGAGAAACTGCTTATCCTGGACAGAGTTGATCGAGGTGAAAAAGCCATCGACATTGCTGCTTCATACTATATCAGCAAGCAGCAGATTTTGGACATAAAATTCAGCAGAGAAAAAATATTGTCTCGTGCCACTATGGTTGAGGACCAGAGAGCACTGAAATCAAGAAAACGAAAAAAACAGAAGATGAGCGGCTTGAGAAAGTGACTTACCTTTGGTTCACCCAGCAACAAAACAAAGGTGCTTCTGTATCTGGACCTATGCTGCAGGAGAAGTCTTTGCAATTTAACATAGAGTTGAACAGCCAGGATCACACAGATGAATTTAAGGCTTGCACTGGCTGGCTACAATGCTTTAAAGAAAGGCACTCTATAAGGCAACTTGAAATTCAGGGGGAAAAATGTCTGCAGATGAGACACTTGTTAAGCCATTTCTCGATAAATTACATGGTCATTGAAGGTCAAGGCTACACACACGAGCAAATCTATAATGCCGATGAAACCGGCCTGTATTAGAAACTTCTCCCTGACAAAACACTTGCCAGATCACTAGAACAGACAGCTACATGCTATAAAAAAAATTAAGGACAGAATAACGATCCTTGGCTGTTTGAATGCCACAGGGACTCACAAACTTAAACCACTGCTTATAGGTAAATATGCCAACCCATGCTATTTTAAGCACATAAATATGACAGCACTGCCAGTCATATATGTCAGCCAAGGTAATGCATGGATGAGCAGCAGTCTTTTTGTTGACTGGTTTCATAAATCATTTGTGCCCGCTGTGAGAAGGCATTTGAGGCAACAAAAACTCCCACCTAAAGCACTTCTCCTGATAAACAACTTTTCAGCACACCCACCTGGCCTGAGATCTAGTGACGGTAGACTAAAAGCTGATTTCTTCCCCCCAAACGTAACCTCAGTGCTACAGCTATTTGATCACAACATCTTGGAAGGGCTAAGAAGTGGTACAGAAAAAAGCTGTTGCGCCATATCCTGTCAGACCCTGACCCCGAGACATCGATCGTCTGCATCCTAAAAAATAACTTTGAAAGATGTAGCCCACATGATAGGAGAGTCCTGGAATGAAGCATCCGCAGACGAGTATCTACAAGTCTTTCACCTCTATGCTCAAAATGGGTGTGCCTGAATCCCCAGATTCGACCCAGGATCCTGCTTCTGACATATCGGATGAAGAAAACGAAGCAGCGGGTGCTGAGAGTGACAATGAGTTTGCCAAGGAGATAAATGAGTTAGACAATAGAGACTGGGAGCTGCTTACATCGCAAGACCTATCCAATGCAGACATTGTTATGATTGTTACAGAGAAAGTCGAAATAAAGGAGGAAGAGTCTGATGAGGACAGCGATGAGGAAAACAGACTGTAAGTGCACATGACGCAGTCTTTTATTTCACAAAATGTATCAGATGGCTTGAAAGGCAACCAGACTCTAACTCAGTTCATTTGCTCACTCTAAATCATCTGCTTGTTTATGCAGAAGAAAAAAATATTGTGGCCATAAACAAGGCAAAGTCACTGACTTTTTCTGCACTACCGCTATGTCTAACTCCAATAATTAATTATTTCAAAGTACAGTACTGTACAAGACTTTGCTTTAATATGCTTTACTATGCTGTATTTTATTTTATAATGCAACCTTTTATTATCAACTTTTCTACTTAATAAACTAAAATTCATACTAAATAAAGACTAAAATCAAAATGGAGACTGGGTATCTCGTTTAATCAATAGTTTGCAGTATTCCATGTTTAATTAGTGTTATTAGTGCCTCATTTTCAGCTATCTGGACGCTCAATTATCCGGAACAATGTCGGGCCTCCCGAGAGGTCCGGATAATCGAGGTTTCACTGTATCAACAAAATCGCTCTGACACAACAGCTCATCCTACAGATGCCGTCAATATACCTGGATAATATACCAGCATGCTTCAACAATCCTATCATATCAGCGTTGAACATCACTTTCAACATAAATCAGGGTGAGTAAAAAAAAACAGTGTGAACCACAAACAAACTCGTACCGCACATATAGTAACAGTTTCTGCTTCTTTTTCATGCCATGAGTTCCCAGAGAAATCCAAGAAATGGAAACGGATCATCATATCAGACACTGATTCTGACTGATCACCACCAGACCTTATGTGAACAGAAACAGCATTACCAAAAGGAAGTGACCTCCTTCCCAACCAAACAATGCATCTTGTGCTCCACTTGAGACAAAATAAATGTTCAACTGAACTTAACACCTGTTAATTTCTTGCCATACAGCAGTTCTGAATAAAGTAACTGTATGAAACTAGATACTGTTTGGTGAAAATAAACCATACCAGTAATATGTGAATAAAATCACTAGTGCACCAAGTATACACACCAAGAACACATTAAAATATACAGAAACAAATTACAAATATGCCAAAATACATGACACACAAAGCATTTCTCCAAAGTTATAACTGAAACCCACCCTCATTTCATAAAACAAGTCACAAATACCCAGCCACAACCAAGCACCTTTCACAAACAACTCAGGCAACCAATAACACACTACACTCACTCTCTACTCTTACCCATTACATACAACTCCTCACGCCACATACACAAACCACTCCACAAACTACAATACTAAGCAAAACATAAAAATATCAGTAACACTGTCACCCTCATTGTATAAATAGCACACATGATGGGCAGATCGTGTGCTATGGAAAATATTCTCACTTCTGCAGAAGGAGCTCTGGATACTCTCACTCGTGCCTTCAGCACTCATGAGTATTCAGAGCTCCCTCTGCAGGAGTGAGAATATTTCCTATATCATGCTCCTGCCCATCATGTACCTCTATTTATATATATATATATATATATATATATATATATATATATATATATACAGTATACACATACATATTGTGTGTGTCTATATATTCATTGCAAAAACATCATTAATGCATCAGTTAGGGTAGAAAATTAAAGCATCAAAAGCTGGGAAATTACATTAGGGTTATCAATCCTACCACCCCACCCACCCCACCCTCCACACACCAGCATGCATGGAGTGTGCCTTGGGATCTGTGGGCCTAACTCTCACCCCATCCTTCTATACTATAGTTAGGGTTGAACTGGGGTTTCTGTGTTAAAGTCAAAATTTTGTACTTTAATATCTTAGCAACCATTCAACGGATTTGCATGAACTTGTGCATGTGCAGTCTTGTGTGGTATGTTTATGAATGTAACAATTTTTGTTCTGGTCTGATGTGTGGTCTCTGAGATCTGGATAGTAAAAAAGTGAATTTTTCATTTTTTCCCCCATTGGTATTTTTTTTTTTTTATTTGGCTACAGCCCAAACGGTTTGGAATTTTGGTCTGACATTTTCATGGTAGAAAGACACTTACTTACAGATGTGCCTTTGGTTTGGTGAAAAAATATTAATCCATTCCAAAGCTAATTCAGTTTAAAATTTTCACAAATGGGTTCTGAGCCTGCTCAGTAAATACCTCAAAATAGCTGTATGAAACAGAAAAGGAATTCTTTTGTCATATTGACATCATCCTTTTTCATTTGAGATTCTTGTTTCATATGATGAGATATGAAACAAGTTATTATTTCGTATGGGGAATCGAGGTATTTCAATGGGGTTTTCAACTTTTGTGCACACCACACATGTAGCTTGCATATCAGGACCACCATAGATGGATTCTCCACTTGTCTGTTACAGAAATCCCCATAAAATATGTTTTTTCAAATATTATAAATCTTGTTTTGTATCACGTGATATGAAACAAGATTCTTGTTTCATATGAAGAGATATGAAATGAGTTATTTTTCTGTATGGGGTAGCTATGCACTGTATTTCAATGGGGTTTTCAACTTTTGTGCATAACTCTGCCATTGTTTCATATTTTTACACCAAATTTTTAACATGGTCTTTATGAGACACCACCTCTTGAACAATGGCAGAGGAAATATGCAAATCCATCCAGAAAGGTGACTTCACAGTTGTTTTGCAAAATCACCTTTTTTTTTTTTTTAAATTGTCTCTTTTTTTTCATTTAGCTGTTTGGTCCCCGTCACCTCCTCCTGCCGAATGGCGATGGGAACACATAGGCTTTTTTACATTTTTCTCCCCTTGCCCCCACTGAGGCCCCAGCACACAGCCATGTGAGCATGTGGAGGCAAGTTATGCACCCTGTGGTGCCAGGTCAGCCCCTTCCACCTCTCATAACTTTTTGCTGTCCCCTCTCTGCCTATGCTACCCACCGGACCTCCACCCAGTGGGAGTGGAACTATGGGGGGCACTAACCAACCCTCACCACCCACTGGAGAGGAGAGCTGCCCATCAGTATGCTTGATCCTGCTTTGCCCTTCCCCATGCTGGCACCCTGATGATCCGAAGATGTTCCTGAACCCGGGTCGCTGGCATAGTGTTAGGTAAGGCGTCCAGCACCTCAACTCTCAGCACCATGAGGCCGGCTCAAAATCACCTTTTGAGTGGGATTTGAAAATTTTCACTGCCCTTGTGCATCAGGTGTGGTCTTAAAGGCTATGTTAAGATTTTGGGGTCAAAATGCTTAAAAATGCCAAAGTTATGTTCATACATTGAAATTTTGCTATGCTCCTTCATAACTTTGACAATTTTAAATATTTGACTAGACATGTTCATCGTACACATCTTTTTACATCAACTCAAGAACATGACAGCTGTCATTTTTCAAATCCTGGCCAAACTGTGTTTTTGCACCTGAGGGCCCAGATATTCAAACTGTGCCAGGCTGTGGTGCAAGCCTGGGCACAGTGCAACTTGGCTGCACAGGGCCGTTGACTGGGCGATATTCAACGGAGCTGTGTCATGGCTCAACATCGTTGAATATCGCACCCTGACCACCCACAATGTGCATGGCGCAGTGGCACTGCACCAGCTCAAGTGGCCAGAGTGGAGCAGGGGGATGCGCTAGCACAAGTTCCATTGTGCTAGGTGCAACAACCGTGATATTCAAAAGTGCACATGCAAATGGGGCCATAATGTATGCAAGGTGCAAATGGGGCCATTTGCATGTCATTATGGCCTCATTTGCATGCAGGTGCGCCGATCCCCGGCGACTTGTGCCTGGCGCCCTGCCAAGCCATCAGGGACTGACGCCCACTGCAGCGTGTCAACGTGCCCCACAGCCCGATTGCGGGCATTTGAAAAATAAAAAAGCATCCAGTATCCCTGGTGGTCCAGTGGACTGCTGTCAGCCCAATTGTGGGCGTAAGTAAAAATTATAACGATTCCTTTTTCCCTGGTGGTCCAGTGGACTGCTGTCAGCCCAATTGTGGGCTTAAGTAAAAATTATAATGATTCCTTTTTCCCTGGTGGTCCAGTGGACCACTGTCAGCCCGATTGCAGGTTACAAACCCTACCACCCCCATAGCTTTCACTCCATTCTCATATACTCTACATATTCACATATCTGGAATGTGCAGTACGGTATGGGCTGCACGCCCATTGGGTCACACTGTGGACTGATGGGCGTACAGCTCTACTGACAGTGTCAGTTGGTGGGTGGCAGGGCAGCAGGTGGGTGGGGTGCTGCTGCCCGCTGCTGACTGGGGGGGGAGCGGGGCGGTGGGGATCAGAGGGCAGGTGGGGAGGGGGGTCTGCTGGACCACCAGGGATATAGGAATCATTATTATTTTACTTAAGCCCACGATCAGGCTGACAGCGGTCCACTGAACCACCAGGGATATAGGATTCTTCATTATTTTACTTAAGCCTGTGATCGGGCTGACAGCAGTCCACTGGACCACCAGGGATGTAGGATTCTATATTTTCATAGCAATGCCCATGATCGGGCATGGGGGGCGCCACCACAGAGGTGCAGCTGGATCTCGGGTGGCCACCCACAGGTGGCAGCTGCCGTGTTGCACCCTGCAATACGGCAGCTCACCTGTGGGTGACCGGCTGTTGCTCCTCTTTTTGTTTGTATCAACTCTGTGTGGCACAAGTAGGGGTTGCGCATGCATGGCTCAGCACATCCCGGGCTGAATATCGGGATGTGCAGAGTATGCAAGGGCACGCCCCCTACCTGTGCCTGCATACATTACTGATGCATTCCGGCGCATAGGGATTTGTGACAGGCACAATTCCCATTTGAATATTGTGCCAGGGTGCAACACTGTTGCACCATGTGCAAACCTTTTGAATATCTGGGCCTTGGTGTGCAATGGTGTTGCGGTGGCACGGAATCATGTTTTGGCAGGGATTTCAAAATTTTCATTACTGGGTTCATAATGTGGGATAAAAAGAAGGCTATGCTGTCAATTTCATCCCTGTTTTACCACAAATGCAAGTGCAGAGCCAGAGGGCCCTGTGCTTCCATATCAACATATATGTACACATGTAAGGAGTGATGGGGGTGCAGGTCATCGGGTCCCTGCACTCCCACAGACAAATGAGGATACAATTATACTGTCTCAACAAGTAAGGGAAATTATTTGCAAAAACTTTGCTAATGCACTAGTTAGGGTTGAAGTGACAAAAGTAGGGAAATGCAGAGTTAGGGTTTCCAACCCTAACACCCCGCCCCCACTCATCAGACAGGAACAGGAAAAATCACTACTGTTTCACCTCTCCTGAGCCTTCACTAATCAGACATAGGGTGTGTCTTGGTGTTGCCAGCCCCTTGCTCTCACTCCATTCTCATATACTCTACACATCTCAGCTTCCTTCATGGGTGAGTATTGGGCTGACAACCACAAAGCACACCCCATGTCTGGTGAGTGAGGCTCAGTGAAATGAGTGGTGTGTCCTGTTGCTTTCTTGTGTGGTGGTGGGGGGTGCTAGGGTTGGAAACCCTATCCTACATTTCCCTAATTTTGTCACTTCAACCTAACTGGGTACATTAACAAAGTTTTTGCCTAGTACAGCAACAAAAGACTGGAAATTCAGAGTTAGGGTTACAAACCCTACCAGCCCCACCCCCCCTCCACACACCAACTGGCGTTGGTGTGTGCCTTGGGGTTGTCAGGCCTAACTGTCACCCCATTTCATGCGCAAACAAGTGGAGAGATTACAGTATAGGAGAATGGGTTGACAGTTAGGCCTGATCACCCCAAGGCACACCTCGATGCCAGTTGGTGTGTGGAGAGTTGGGGGTTGGGGTGGTACAGTTTGTGGCCCTAACACTGAATTTCCAGTCTTTTGTTGCTGTAATAGAAACCCTAACTGATATGTTAATGTAGCTTTTTGCAATGAATTTCCCTTCTTTTTGAGATAGTATAATAGTATCCTTATTTTACTGTAGGAGTGCATGGTGCTTTTGACCCTGCGCTCCAATTCCTCCACAGATGTGCATATGTATGTAGGTGTGAAAGCACATGGCCCTCTGGGTCCTGCACTTCCATGTGTCCAACAGCAGTGACTCAATTGTCAGCATAGCCATCTTATTACCCCACCTAATGTACCCTGGTACAGAGAAATTGTGAAATGCAAGGCAAAACACAATTATGAACAACTGCAATGCCATTCTGCATCATGTGCAAAAACAGATTTTGGGCAGGGTGTGAGAAAGGACAGCTGTACTGTTCATGAGGTGGTGTGATAAAATGGTTATGTTAAAATTTGGCAGCAAAATATTGAAAGTTCCAAGGTTATGCGTATGCATAGAATAAATTCAACAGACGCACATAACTCTGGCATTTTCAGGAATTTTCTCACCAAATTTTCAACATGGCTATTTGAGGACCCCACCTCATGAACACTGGCACTGTGATTTCATTACTCCATCCAGAAAGTTGATTTTGCACAGTGACTGTGCCATGCTATGCCACAGGTGCAAAGACATTTTGGGCAGGATGGGAAAAATGACAGCTATACCATTCATGAGGAGGTGTGAAAGAATGGCAATGTTGAAAATCTGGAGTAAAAATATTAAAAATAGGCGAAGTTATGAGCATGCGTAGAAACTGCACAATGCACGCTCGTAACATGGCTGTTTTTTAGATTTTTGCACCACATTTTCAACATGGGCCTTTGGGACTATCCCTCAAGAACGCTGGCACTGTCATTTCATTAATCAGTCCCAAAAGGTGATTTCACACAGCAACCATGAAATACCTTTTGGGACAAAGTAATGAGATGACAGTGTTCCAAAAAGCCCATGTTGAAAATCTGGTGCAAAAATGTTGAAAAATGCCTGAGATATTAACATATGTTCAAAACGCCTTAGACAGCCATTATACTGCACTTAGCTTGATTCTTCAGTTCATGGTTTAGTTTTGTAGAGTGCAGATGTGTCTCAGTCCAGAGAAGATCACAGTCACCGACCTCCAGAGGTAAGTATGGGGTAAGGGGAGGTGGGTGCGCAGAGCGAGGGTGGGGATGGGGGGAGATGACGAGGGACCGTTTTTCTTTTTCACAGGATTTTTTCAAAATAAAAAGATGACAGGGGACTGTTTTCTTTATTTTAGGCATCATTTAAATAAATAAACTTGCTCACCCCCCACAGCTAGCAGTGGAACCAGTGAACCAGAGGAGTGGCTATCTCTGCAAAGCAGTGTGCAAAATATGGAGATTAGTGCCCAAGAAGTGGATAGGCAGAAAAGGGGCAAAATTCAGCAGAAGGGCAGACAGCAAGGAGAACCAGGGATAAAGAACAACCAAGGAAGGGGCTGGAGTAGAACAGCGAAACAGTCTAGGGAGGTCAAATCATGGAAAGCCATGTGTGCAAATGCCAGGAGCCTTAGCAACAAGATAGAAGATCTGGAGGCTGTCATGGTGCAGTCAGACCTGGACATTGTGGCCATCACTGAAACCTGATGTAATGATAACCATGACTGGGAGATGGCCATACCTGGCTACAACATATTCAGAAGAGACAGAGCAGGCAGGAAGGGAGGAGGAGTGGCACTGTATGTGAAAAATGACATAAGGGCCACAGAGATCCAGGAGGAACAAAATGGGGGAGAGATACTGTGGGTTAAGCTGGAAAGGAAAATGGAGAAAGCCATCCACACAGGTGTGGTCTATAGAACACCAGCCCAGGAAGAAGAAACAGATAGGGAGCTGATGCTAGCCATCCAAAGGATAGCAGACAAGGGTGAGGTAGTACTGGTTGGAGACTTCAATTTTCCAGATGTGGACTGGAGCATCCCAGCAGCAGCATCAACTAGGAGCAGATTTATCCTGGACTCCTTCAGGGTGCCTTCCTCAAGCAACTGGTCATGGAACCAACTCGGCAGAAGGCAATACTGGACCTTGTGCTCACAAACAGGGACAGTGTGATGGGGTAACAGTGGGGGAGCACCTGGGAACAGTGACCACCAGTCATTGTGGTTTGAAATCACAGAAAGAGCAGAATCAAACCACACAAAAACACATATCCTAGATTTTAGGGGGGCAGACTTTGGGAAAATGGGGAGATACTTGAAAGAGGCATTAAGGGGAATGGGACAGGAATCATGGGTTGAGGAACAGTGGGCAGTATTTAAAATGGGGATTACAAGAACAACAGAATTATGCATTAAGCAGGTTAGCAAGAGGAAAAGGAAGAGGAGACCATTATGGTTTTCCAAAGAGGTAGCAAAGAAAGTGAAAGCCAAAAAGATTGCATTCAGGCAATAAAAAAGACACAGGCAGAAGGGATGGGAGAAGTACCAGGAGAAGCAAAGGAAGGCAGGAGGTCAGTAAGGAAGCCAAAGCTCAGACAGAAGAATACATTGCAAAATCAGTGGGTAGAGGGACAAAACCTTTACAGGTACATAAGTGAAAAAAGAAAGACAAAGGGAGGGATAGTGAGACTGAAGGGGGAGGATGGGGGCCGCATGGAGGATGACAACAGTAAAGCTGACATATTGAACAGGTATTTCTGCTCAGTCTTTACTGAGGAAGAGGAGGGTAATGGGTCTGAAGGGAGTACAAGGGGTGAGAATGGTGCAGAAATGGACACAAGTCCCTTAACATGAGAAAGGGTCCTGAAGGAACTGGAAGTAATAAGAGTTGATAAAGCAATGGGGCCAGATGAGGTGCACCCCAGGGTCCTTAAAGAACTAAGAGAGGTGGTGGCTGAACCTCTGGCTATCCTGTTTAGCTGATCACTGGAAACAGGGGAGGTACCCAAAGACTGGAGGACAGCAGATGTAGTCCCCTTATACAAAAGTGGAAACAAAGAGGAAGCAGGGAACTACAGACCAGTCAGCCTCACCTCGGTAGTGGGGAAGATCATGGAAGCACTACTGAAGGAGAGATTGGTGGAACATCTGGTTGTCAATGGACTACAGGACCCAAGGCAGCATGGTTTCACCAGGGGGAGGTCATGTCAGACCAACCTCGTTGAATTTTTTGACTGGGTGACTAGGGAGGTGGATCAGGAGAGGGCAGTGGACATGGCCTATCTGGACTTCAGCAAGGCCTTTGACACTGTGCCACAGAGACTATTACACAAACTGGGGAATATGGTGTGGGCAGGACAGTAGTGTGGTGGGTAGGTAACTGGCTGGGTGGCAGGACACAGAGGGTGGTGGTAAATGGCTGTCACTCCACAGAGGAAAGAGTGACCAGTGGGGTACCACAGGGATCAGTGCTGGGACGGTCCTATTCAACATCTTCATCAGTGACATTGCGCAGGACCTAGAAGTCAGAATTTCACTGTTCGCTGATGACACAAAGCTCTATAACAGAGTAGACACACCAGAGGGTGTAGACAGAATGAGAAGGGACCTGCAGAAACTTGAAGAATGGTCAGGGGTTTGGCAGTTGAAATTCAATGCAAGGAAGTGCAAGATAATGCATATGGGGCACAAAAACCCTGGCACAATATATCAGTTGGGGGGTGAGGATATAGCATGCACCAAGCAGGAAAGGGATCTTGGGGTTATCATCTCTGATGACCTCAAGGTAGGAAACAGTGTGACAAGGCAGCAGGTAAAGCAAATAGGATGCTGGGATGTATAGTCAGGGCATCACCAGCAGGAAAAGGAGGTCATGATTCCGCTATACAAGACACTAGTGAGGCCCCACCTGGAGTACAGTGTACAGTTCTGGAGACCATACCTACGTAAGGACATAGACAGGGTAGAGAAGGTTCAGAGGAGGGCAACAAAGATGGTGCATGGATTGCCTCACAAGTCCTATGAAGACAGGTTGAAGGAACTGAACATGTACTCCCTGGAGGAGAGGAGGGAGAGAGGGGATATGATAGAGACATACAAGTATCTTACAAGGAGGAACAGGGTGCAGGAATACACTATTTTTAAGTGAAAAAGATGTTCCAGGACTAGAGGGCATGGGATAAAGTTGGAGGGAGGATGATTCAGAGGAAACATGAGGAAGAATTTCTTCACAGAATGGGTGGTGGACAAGTGGAACACCCTGCCAGAGGAAGCGGTGGGGGCTGAAACAATCATGGGATTTAAGAATGCATAGGATAGACATAAAGGAATTCTGGAGGTCAGGGGTAAGGGGCAACAGACTTCTAGGAAAACATAAACTGAACTTACGAGCTCAAATGGGCAGACTGGTGGGCCATAGGCCCTTATCTGCTGACACTGTCTATGTATCTATGTATAACATTTTGGGACACTCAGGAGGTGGGCTCCTCAGTGTCCCACAGTGACAGTACTGGTAGTGATGGAGGAGGGGCATGATATAACTGGGAACACTGGGAGTGGGATCCCCAGTGTCCTGCTTTGGTGAGGGGGCTACTGCCAACATGAGGATTGGGCACCCTGTTGTAAAATTTTTATTCTTATTCTTAACAAAATGAACAAAAACATTGGCTAAATTCCATTGAGTTAAAAACTCATTTCCAAGGAGGTCCAGTCTAAGATATCTAAATACATACATTTAAAGACAAACAATCACAATTTACTACTATAGAAAAAAAAAAAAACATGTAATCAAAGAAAAAAAACATAACATAACTATATTGTTGGATATGGACTTATTTTCTGTTGAGGACATTGGGAGTGGGCTCCCCCAGTGTCCCACTCTGGTTGTCTAGTGCAGACACGGGGATTGGGCATTCTGATGTTGGCATAAACATTTATTTTTTAACTAATAATCCTATTTTCGGCTCACGACGCAGGATCCTGCATCGTATCTCGGCATACGAATCAGGATCCTAGGTTGTACTACGCCGACACGAACTAGGAGTTAATGATTAAATAAAACAATGTTAAGGGCATATTTAGTCCAGTAAAGTACAGAATGCACTGAAGCAGGTCCCAATAAGCAAGCTACATGTGTTGGTTCCTCTCCAGAATATCATTTTGGGAAGTTTCCAAATTTGTTTTTCAGGTAAATCTGAAAGCAAGATGGCAGCCATATGAAGTAGGAATTTTCCCATACAAAGCAGGATTCCTACTTCGTGTCATACAGCTATCTTGAAGTGCTTACTGAGCATGCTCAGAAATGATTTTTTCAAATTTTTTAATTGCTATACCTTGAAAACTGCTTATCATTTTTTTTCACCAGACTAGCAAAAGGCACATCTGTGGGGTAGTCCCTTTTTGCCCTGAAAATTTCAGACCCAAAAACCAAACCCTCTGGGCTGTAGGAAAGTTCAAAGAAAAATCCCAGCAATGTCAATGAGTGAAAACATGTTTTTTTCACCTCTCTGTAACTCAGAGACCACACATCCAAATATAATTTAACTTGCCACATCAAGAGATCTACCACACAGGACAGTGTTTGCCAAATTTTGTGCAAATGCATTGATCCGTTGCAAAGTTATTAAAGTGCAAAACTGTAAGTTTAACATTGAACTGCCTACTTAACCCTAACTATAGGGGGGCACGACTGTGCCCCATATATATATATACACACACACACACACACATATATGTTGCATGCAGAACTGGGCACTACCCAAGTACCCTAATCAATGAAGAATCATAATTTTCCTACTATGTTTATTTGTATTACTTGATAATTGAAATCCAAGAAACTGTCTGGAGAAACAGTTGGATTATTCATCTAAGGGCTTTGACGATCCATATCTTAAATTTATTAAAGAAATACTTTATCCAGCAGGCCTCAGAGACTTTTTGTCTGATCTCTATCTAAGACCCAAATCTGAAATTGTGCTCATGGCTAAATCAAGATATAGGGGTATTTCAATACAGTGACATGGAATTTTCACAGGGAATACTGGAGAGAGTGTGGGAAAATAGTAGGAACACATGCATATGTTCTGCTCCTGTGAAAAACTAATTCCCTTCTGGGAGAGTGTTAAACATAGACTAAACAAGATTTTCACATTGACAGGAAACATATTTGGAGCACACTTTATATTAATACTCAAAGCAAGAACAGTGACAGGGAAGGAATCCATTTACCTTTGGAATATCCTGGTGGTATCTGCACTGAAGGCTATCACACAAAAATGGCTAAAGAAAACACCTCCAACAATTTAGGAGAGGGGAAGAAGTGGTAAACAAAATTGCAGAATGGGAGAGATTAACATACCAGATCTAAGCTCAGGGTGGAGCATACCTTAATAGATGGACTAGGTGGGTGGTGCTGAAAGGAACAGAAGATATGAGCAATGAGGAAGCTGTCGACACCCTTGGTGAGAACTAAATGGAAATATGGTGGGTGCTGGAGAATCAGAGGCTAATCATACTAAATATGAAATGATACCTGTATGAAACAGTGGTTGTCCCCGTTGCTTCCCCTGTCCATCCAGCTTAGGTTTGAAACTAATACACTCCAGGATAAAAATTAAAAAATTAAAAGTGTTGATATAGATATAGAAATTAAATATAAAGTCCTCGTAAGTTGTCGTATGAAGCTGTTTGTTTGGATGTCTTGGTATACTTAAGCAATAAGGCACGACGGGGGGATGTTATAGTGGGATAATGGCTCATCTTGGGTGGGTTGAAGCATGAGACAAAGCTGAGTGCTTCCACCACCTGACAAGGGCCGTTATCCCACCCTAATGCCCCTCTGTCATGCCTTATTGCGATTATGAAATGGGTCGCTACCAGTACTGTGTACATAAATTAATAAATACTGAAATCTGTATTTTATTTGCCCCAAAAAGATACAAAATATTGAATAAATCTTTGCAAGGAAAAAATAGTACCATTTGGGCATTGTGCTGTGACCACTTTGCCAGCAGGTGGTGACATTTTTTAAGCACCGTTTGTTTTTCTTGGTGTAAGTAATGGAACTAGGATTGGGAAGCATGCATATTTGGAGGAGCCGTTTGAGAAATTCAGAATCAGCTCCCATCAATTTTCCCAGTGCACACCAATGAACTTATATTGCCAGCTAAGCAGTAATTTTAAGTTAACAGCAGATCAATCCCCTGTATGAGCAAGGGTGGGATCCCTCTATGCATAAGCCCATCATGAGGTTTTAACCACACTCACAGTTTGGAAAAGAGCAATACTTGAAATGAACTAATCCCAAAGAAAGAAAAATCATATCAAGATTCAGACTACAATTGCATCCTAGTAATTCATTGTATTTCCGACAAAAAAGGATAGTGTAGAGTGCCCTAATTGCACTTGTTCACTCAGTAAACCTGATGAAGTAAAGCATATTTTTCTGAGGGGTTCTTTCTACAAAAAAGAAAATAAAACATTCTGGGCCCATTTCACAAAGATCAGTGCAAGCTGCACTGAAAGCAGCATGTGCCTATTGCCAGTACCCAGGGACCTAGCGCCCAATTCACTATTGGGTAGGGTCACATTGGCAAAGTCTGTGGTTTGCAGCAAGCCTGGCCCTGCACCAAATGATGGCACATCTGGAGGGTGTGCTGCAAGCTGTGGGGTGGCCATGTGGCAGTAGCACCATGGACAGCAGTCCATGGTGGCTAGCGCCTCCCCAGCCCTGATTCCCTTCTAATAAATAATAAATTCCATGTCCCTGACATCCTTGGTGGCTAGTGCCCCCCCAGCTCTAATCCCCCATGTATTAAAAAAATCCATGTCCATGGTGGTCTAGCAGAGCCCCCCAGCCCTGGTCCCCATTTATTATAAGAAAAACAACATCCCTGGTGGTTTAGTGGCCCCCCTCAGCCCCGATCCCTATTTATTAAAAAAAAATCTCAGTCCCTGGCGGTCTAGCGGATCCCCCAGCCCTGAGCCTCATTTATTATAAAAAAAATCCCTGGTGGTCTAGTGGACCTCCCACATCCCCACCCCAGCAGGCAGTGCCCCACCACTCCACTCCACCCCCCATCCCCAAACTGGTGCCTGCCACACTCCTCTGTTCTCCACAATGGCCAGGTGCTGACTGAGCTGTTAAGGAGCGTACTGTATATAGCATGTGTGGGTTGTCAGTCAGACTAGCATGCACTGTATACAGTATGCTCCATAACAGCTCAGTCGGCACCCAGTCGTGATGGGAAGTGAAGGGCTATGCTGAATGCCAGCATGGGGATGGGGGAGGGGTGGAGTGGTGGTGCACTGTCTGCTGTGGTGGGGATGTGGGAGGTCCACTAGACCACCAGGGATGTTGTTTTTCTTATAATAAATGAGGATTGGGGATGGGGGGTCCACTAGATCACCAGGGACATGGATTTTTCTTTTTTAATAAATGAAGATGGGGACTGGAGGGGGAGGACTGCCGCAAGCCACCAGGGACATGGAATTTATTGTATATTACAAGGTGATCAGGGCTGGGGGGAAATGCTAGCTACCAGTGATGTAGAATTTATTTTAATAAATGGGGATTGGGGCTGGGGGGACCACTAGCTACCAAGGACAATCATTAATTTTATCTGAAAGGAGATGGGGGGGGCATGGCACATTGCCTCAAATGTCTATACCCTCCCAGAAGACACACTTCTATGTACCCTAAAACCAGCCCTGCCTGGTTTAACAGTACCTGGAAATTTGCCCTCTGGGAAGGTTTTGTGAGTCCTGACTTTGGGGATATGGCAGTCTCATCTGCCGCAAGCCCCCTACCACCATGCTGCAGCCCTTTTTGTGGCGCAAGATTGGTGCAAGCCCCCTTTGGGGCAGATAGCCTGTGTTTGATACAGGCTGCCTTTGTGAATTGCTGCTGGTGCATCTTCTGGCACAAGCCACTTGTTGAGCAGTTCTTTGTGGCACAAGTCCCTTGCACCATTCAAGGAAGCTTTCTGAATCAGGACCCTTTGTCTTCAGTGATCAAATAGTTGCCTAGATATTCTGGGGAATTATTGGATGACCTGTTTAATATATCTCTCCCTCTTCACTTTCCCTTTTAGCTAAATATCTGTTTGGCATCAAATTATGGTAGGGTGAGTGATGTTTTACAGTTACTATTTTACGGTATCTACTGATGCTCTCTTTTCTTTTAGAGAGTACCAGCTCTAACAGAGGAATGCAGGTAGCCAGACTCAAACCCCTACATATCTGATTTCATGTTATACAACTTGTGTTGCCTAGCATTAGCTAATAGATGACTTTGACATAGCTCTAGTGGTTTCATATTATAGGAATATAATTAATGGGTCTGCCCTTTTTACCATAAGAGGACTGTGCCGTAATTTGCTGTTATAAAGGAGCGTTTATAACGGCAAACACGCTACAATTCCTCACTTTCTCTTGTCATATCACTGCTGTGGCTCCCTTCCTGGTTCAATGCTTCCTTTTCGCCCGCATCCCAGCCACCAGAGAAACATGGTGGTAAGTCACTTTTAAAACAAAAAAGTGATATTTTTGCAAATGTGGGCTAGTAATAATATTGTAACAAAATATAAAAGATGTCAAAAGAAAATTTGTTGACTGATTCACTGACTGAAAACCGAAGTGGAGCGCAGCTACGGGAATGGCTCCTATTTTATATAATTGCTGTGCCCAAAAAGAGAAGACCTAACAATTACATAAAATAAAATATGGGGTGTTGTGTGTAAACTCAAAGTTTACACACACCCTCGGGGTTAGATACTTTGCATCAAACCCTCGAGCTTCGCCTTGGGGTTTATGTAGCATCTAACCCCTCGGGTGTGTGTTAACTTTTCATTATACACAACACCCATACTTTATTCTATATATAATGTCATAATTATGGCATGACTAGTCTTGATATTGCATAGTATAAACATATTTCCTGTACTTCTTCGCATTTTCATGGACTCATTTTCTTCTTTATGCATGAAATTATAACTGTGATTAACATCTTCAACACAGCAAAAGGAAGAAATAACTGTATGACTGACTATGCATCACTGACTTGTTCTATTTATTTATCAGGCTGCACTATTAACCTTTTTGTATACCAATAACTTTGTTTATATACCTGTTTTGGAAAATGTAATTTAATTGCCAAATTTAGTTCTGTATATGTTTCTATCATAATAGCTTAACAATTGAATGATTAAAAAACCTAGAACCTTGAACTTTGCTGATATTTGTGCAACTGTAGATGTAGACTTAAGTCCTTAACAGCAATGGCTTGGGAAAAGCTAGCTTCATTAATGCATTTTACCAGCA
Organism: Neoceratodus forsteri; assembly: GCA_016271365.2. Lineage (NCBI taxonomy): Eukaryota > Metazoa > Chordata > Ceratodontiformes > Ceratodontidae > Neoceratodus > Neoceratodus forsteri. Next base: position 589,803,122 of record CM028129.1, on the reverse strand, counting down.
TGAGGCAGCAGAGAACCATAGTTGAAACAGGACTGTAAGACCTACACTTACCCAAGCAAAGGCATAGAATGCTGTACAACACAAATGTGGCAAGAGAAGCTACATCTGTTATAAGAGGCATCGCAGGTGATCCCTGTTTTAACTAGCCCATTATAAGAAAGTACAAAGCCATGGTTGTACTTACTAATCCTGGGGTTCATCTTGTAGATGGGATTGGCTGGAGAGAAGTTAACCTGGCCCTACAGTAAAAATAAATCAGAGGAGTAAAAGTGGTCAGCATGTAGTATGCACATATCAGAGAAAACTATATACAAAGATACTCACCTAGGTAAGGTATGCCTTTTTGCAGAGCACACCAAAATCTGTAATAAGATGGACACTCAGGAGGGGGTGGAGAAAATATACAGGGATTTTGGGAAGCTCAAGGAGTGGTGAAAGACATGGCAGTTGAGGTTCAGTGTCAAAAAGTACAAAATCAATGCATCTAGGGCATAGGAACCCAGCACTAAGTATAGGATGGGGGGTACTGACAGTCACTAGATAGGACAGGGACCTCGGGGTTATCGTATCTGAGAAACTCAAGGTGGTAGGACAGTGTGATAAGACAGTGGGCAGAGCTAATGGGATACTGGGATGCATAGGGAGGGGTTTCTCCAACAGGAAGAGGGAGATGGTGTTGCCACTGTGTTGTTTGCTGGGGTGACCCCACCTGGAGTACTGTATCTAGTGTTGAAGACCACACCTGGCAACACAATCAAGGTCACGGGAAGAAAGTGCAGGATGGTAAATGGCAGCCTTCAAGATAATGATACAGTGCTCTTTTTTTTTAATATAATTTTTATTGGTGAGATGCACCACACAGTCATTCACATAATAAAAAAAGGAAGAAATAGAAGTAGGTGCTGCAGAGAACTGCAATGCAGCGTGTAAAGCACAGGTCATGAAATGACAATACAACAATTACTTTCTCTTGAGAACATTCATCACATACTCATAAGACACCTCCACAGAATCCAGTTATGATCAAAACATTTTAGCTTTTTCATAAAATAGAAACACCCTTACCCCTACCCTCTCCCCCTCAGTGGAGGTGGCTCCTCTCTTCCTCCTGGAGGATAAGTACACCGGGCATGTTTGCATAATTATGACTGAATTCCATGCATTCACAGAGGGTGCACATGGCAGTTATGTACCCAATCACCCCGGCTGTGCAGACAGCAATGTACCGGCGGTGGGTGTGCCTGCACTCTGTGCCATTCACAGAGGTGCAGAGTGTTGGGCGCAGGGGGCACACCTTATGCTGGGTATCATCCAGCCGTAAGGGATACACACCCCCCTGGCTACTGCCGCTGGTCATGGTGACAATGTGGTGGCCCTGCAGACCCCCCCACATGCCACCCCAGCCCATGGGACAATAAGGAGGGCTGGAGGCAGCCGACTGGGCACTCACCTGCCCCAAGCTGGTGGTGCACATCGTGCCCACTGGTGACATCAGCATCCCATGGGTGCAAGGGATCCATTAGCGGACTGGGTACCAATGTCCTCCACGCATCTGTGTGCTGGAGGGGCAGGGACACAGATAGGTGCCTCGCAGGTGCATGCGGTAGTGAATACTATGCACCCTGCGCCTGTCCAGGGCTGTGGTGCTACACACGTGGGCTACGTGCCTCTGGCGCATACTCCTGCGCGCATCATGTATAGTGCCCTAAAAGCATATACTGTAACTGCACTCTCCTGAACAGTGGTGAGAGCACTGTCACTGGTGCTATCCTGGTAGCTCTCTACTGGAACTATTAAATCTAACCTCTCCCCTGGTTGTAAGTCCAAGATATCTCAGGACTTGAGCCATTATAGGACTCTATTATTTTATTATTTGTTATATTATCTGTTACTGCTAATTTTTGTCTATCTGGGGGTTGGTTGTGGTAAGGTGGTGGGTAGTAGGGAACTTAGGTAGTATCAGACTGTATGAGAATGAATGTGTAGTTTGGATTACACTGTATTTACTGTTTGAATGGTGACTGAATGATTAATTAGGTTTGTTAAATTATTGTTAGATCTAGCTGCCTAGTTATGTGCAGGAGTCTTTGGCCCCTCTGAATCAACTACCCGGCAGCCCTTCTGCATGACTTCCACCCCTTTGGGACCCTGCCCTTCCTGCTGTTGCTGTGAGGCATTTCTGGGAGGTGGGTATCTGTAGGGGGAAGGGTTGTCTGTGGCAGGGCACCGGGAGCTCAACGCAGGTGAGGGGGATTGGGGTGGTGAGGGGCAGAAGGCACCCTGGGATCAAATGGAGCCTTGAGAAAGGCCCAATGTGTTTGGTCTCTGTTCCCAGGGTTCCCACTAGACCACGTGGGCAGGCAGCTAGATGGCCTGCAGCTTCCACTGATCCTATCAGGCAGTGTTGTGCAATGCCAGGTCAATGAGGAGCAAGATTGCAATTATGTTGGACTTGGTTTCCTCAGTCGACCTGGCATGCATCATGGAGACCTGGCTGGGGGACAATGCTGGTCTGATTCTAGAGGCATTGGTCACTGCTGGGTACTGCATGGTTCACTGCCTGAGGGGAGATCACAGGGGTGGGGCTGTGAAAGCCTGAATTTCTCTGTACATCCAGTGGGTTCTGCTTTGTTGTTTGAATGTGTGACAGTGCGTGGGGGTCCAGGTGCCGGTTGCAGAATTCTCCTGGTTTACCACTCTCCAGGACTGGGTGGAAAATTTCTGCAGGAGGTTGCAGACTTTATCACTGACAGGGTGTTGGAGTCGCCCAGATGGTTGCTTCTGGGGCACTTCAATGCCTGGATCGGTGTACACCATGTTAAGTGCTACTGTTTTGGCAATGATGAATCCTTGCAATTTGGTTGTAACCTCCTCTAGTTGATGACAACACTGGGCCTCGCACAGGCAGTTGCCTCTATGACCCATCACCATAGCCACACCTAGAACTTGGTATTCTCACTGGGTCTTGAGGTCATCTACCTCGAGATTGATTGAGTCACTTGGTCCTACAATTGTATGGTTAAATTCTTGTCCTGTATAATCCCTTCCCTGTTGAAATGATCAGCTATCATCCTTTAAGGGGATTGTCCTCGGAGGGACTAATGACTGTAAATGATTTTTTCTGGTGTGAATGCTGCTTATGCAGTTGACTTGGGTTATACGGTGGCAACCTACAATGGGGCTTTCTCCAGGGCACTTGATGTTTTTGCACCAGTCCGTATATGACCCAGATCCTCTCACCTGAGACCCCTGTGGTTTGATGGGGTTCTCAAGGTGATGAAGACCATGGGTCAGAGATTGGAGCATTAATGGTGGAGGACTCAGTCAGAGGAGGATAGATTGGCTTTGAGAAATCATTATGGTGACTATCAAAGGGCAATTGACTGTAAGAAGACAGAGTTCCTGTCCAGGGAGATTGCCGCAGGGAGTAACAGACCAACTCAGCTCTTTCAGACTGTGGACAGATTGCTCCATCCAGTCTGTCTGCAGCCAAAAAGAGCCTTTTCAGTAACACTTTGTGAAGAGTTTTCTCTGTTCTCTGACAGGGTATCCTCTATTTGGGCCGGGATCTCGCTAGTGGGTCTAGTTCAGTCCTGCAGTGTGAGGCCTGGGTGGAGCAGAGACACTCCTATTGTCTGGTCAGAGTTTCGGCCAGTGAGGGTGGCTGAGGTCTACAAGGTAATTTTGAAGCTGCGGCCCACTTGTTGTGAACTGGACCCTGGCCCGACATGTCTCCTAGTGGGCTGTGTTGAGCCCATGGGTCCAGTGTTCACCAGGATTGTCAGTTGCTCACTTTCGGGGGGGGGGGTCTTTCCAGACACCTTGAAGGAGGTGCTGGTGAAGCCCCTTTTGAAAAAAACATCTCTTAACCCTGATATCCTGGTGAATTATAGACCTGTCTCTGACCTCCCATTCCTTAGGAAGGTTGTTGAGAAGATAGTGGCTCTGCAGCTCAAAGAGCACCTCGAGGCTTTTGACATCTACGAGCCATTGCAGTCTTGATTTAGGGTGAGGCACAGTACAGAGATGGCACTAGTCCGGATGCATAATGATCTGCTCAGGGCTAGAGATCGAGGGGAATGGTCAATTCTCATTCTCCTCGATCTGTCACCAGCATTTGACACCGTGGACCACATTGCATTGTTGGATTGTCTTAGAGAGTATTGTGGACTAGCCGGTATTGTCATCAACTGGTTTGAGTCCTTTCTCTCGGGCAGGAGGCGGAGGGTGGTGATGGGGAATTTCTCCTCCTCCCCAATGCCCTTGACCTGTGGAGTTCCTCAGGGTTCGATCCTATCACTGATGCTGTTCATGGTGTATATGCTTCCTCTGGGCAGGCTCATTAGACAATACAGTCTGGGTTTTCACTGCTATGCAGATGATACTTAGCTGTATATGTCTTTTGCACCAGGGACAGTTGGTGCTGTCAATGTGCTGAGTAAATGCCTTACCGATGTCCAGGACTGGATGAATTCTACTGGCTGAGACGTAACTGGACAAGATGGAGGTACTGGTGATAGAGCCAGGTCACAGGCATGATGGGGATGCCTCAGGGATGATAACAGGTTTGGTCCTGGGGTCAGTCCCATTGATGGCATCTTCTAGGGTGAGAAATCTAGGCATTGTCCTTGATGTCAAGCTGACATTTGGAGCTTAGGTGTTGGCTGTTATCAAAAGTGGTTTTTACCACTTAAGGAACATGGCCCAGAGTAAACCCCTAATTCTGCCCAAAGACCTGCTGTCACTAGCGCATGCCTACGTAACATCCAGGCTCGGCTACTTGAGCATTCTTTATCTCAGGGTTAGTGGAGGGAACCTCCATCGGCTGCAGCTGGTGCAGAATGCAGCAGCCAGGTTGCTGATGGGATTGTCTAGGCCCTGTCGTGTGACCTTAGTCTTGTGGGGTCTGCTCTGGGTGCTGGTTAGGTGGAGAGTTCTCTTCAAGGTGAGCTTGCTCACCTATAAGGCCCTATATGGATCAGGCCCTGGCCACCTTTCGGACTTTCTTACCCCTGCCATCCCCACCCGCTCCCTTCGTTCCTCCACCGAGGGCCTCCTCGTAGTTCAGAGGACCAGGCTGAAAACTTTGGGTGATCGTTCATTCGGGGTGGCAAGCCCAGTCCTCTGGAACTCACTCCTAAGACCTTTGAGGGAGGCCCCTATTATGGTGGCATTCAAGAGGGCCTAAAGACTCGCCTGTTTAACCTGGCATTCCCTGCCGACATCTTTCAAATTGCCTGTTGATAGCTTCTAAAAATCTTGCCTGCTGATATTTTAATTATTTATGACATGATTTTATGTATGTAATTGTATTATTTTATTATCTTTTATTGTACAGCGCCCAGAGCCTCCGTGATTGGGCACCTAACAAATGATACATTGATTGATTGACCTATATAGTTATACAACGCTGATAAAAGTAAATGTGATAGGAAAAAGAGATGTTTGTCTGTGATGAATCTAGGAAGTAGATATTTTTAATATCTGCATCCTAGATGCATCATGTCCCTGATATCTTTTATGTGGTCCCATCACAAGTTTCATTGCCTTGGTAACTGCCAAGAGTTGCACTGAGAGTGCATTCACATTACTGTAGCCACCAATTGTACTGCTTAAGTGTAAGTGAGGCTAATGGCTCTACCATTAAAAAAACTATACAGTGCTCTTACATGTTATATTACTAGTTATGAAAAAAAAACTATAGGTTCCACTGACATCCTCCCAGCTGATAACATTACACTCCCAGGCCTGCCTCATATTGTATGCTTTTCTGCCTAAAATGAACTTACCTTTTGCAGAGGAGGTGGGGAGGAGAGGTGGCTAACTAAATTAAACTGAATTACTTTTTTTCTTAAGTGTATCATCTTTTACCAGGCTCCTCAAGATGTGGGGGGAGGGGAACAGGGGCAGGACTGAGCTTGGAAAGTGGGTGGATGAAAGAAGGGGTGAAACATCTTTGAGGGTAGCCGTCTCTATGCCAGGAGTCTTGGTAATAAGATAAGCAACCTACAGGCACTGACAGCTGAGGCAGAGGCAGTGGGTTTCGTCACTGCAGCCCTGGCTGCAATCTGGAAGAGGTACTTCCCCCTAACTACCTGTAGAGCATGGGGTGATGATACGAGATAGCTTTCCAAGGACCTCCTTAAAAAGATGAAGGAGAGAGATGCAAATGGGCTGCATACAAAGCCACCCTATCCCACTCCCTGTGGAACGAATACAGACACTTGCATAACTCGATGCCCGCATAACCTCTGCAAACATGACGTCAAATCATGCAGGGTGGAGCGCCTTAGAAACCTCCAGTCCCAGAACCTTGGTAACCCCAAACATTTCTGGTCAGTGGTGAATTCCCTTACCTCACCCAGAACTAAACAGAATGCCATACAACTAGAAACATGGGCAGGATCTTTAATTGACTCATCCAAGGTTGCTGAAGCCCTCAACACCAAATTCACAGACCTGTCTACCTTGCTAAACATCCCCCAGATCACCTGGTCTGGTGTCCTTTTGGCCAGCCCATGGAAAACCCTAGTGTTCCACCCTTTCACTTTAAGACTATCTCCCCACAAGAAACCCGTAAGTTCTTCAAGACCCTCCTTAACCAGGGTATCAGTAGCAGCGATGGCCTCTGCTTGAGATTCCTAAAATTTTTAGCTCATGTTATTGCCAAACCTCTGACTATGGTATTTAACCTAGCCCTTACCTCCTCCTCCTCATCTGGAAGCAAGCTAGAGTCATCCCCATCTTTAAATCTGGTAGTCCTACACTAGTTGACAATTACTGCCCAAATCTCCATCCTCTCCCACTTCAGTAAAATCCTCAAAAAGGGTGAGTACCAGCAAATCTCAGACCATGTGTTTATGTACAACCTCCTCTGTCTCTAACAACATGGCTTTAGGAAAGGCCACAGCAGCACCACTGCCCTGGTTTGCTTCACCAACCACATTTTCAGAAGCATGGATGAAGACAGATTCACTGCTGCCATCTTTGTGGGTATCACCATGGCCTTTAACCTGGTGGACCATAAAATCCTGCTAAGTAAGCTGAGCAGCACTGGGTGCTCCACTGTGTCCACAGCTTGGATTTGTAACTACCTCTCTGGGTGAACCTAGGCAATCTGCACAAGGGGTGCAACCTCCAGTACCTAGGAGGTCCATACCAGGGTCCCACAAGGATCCCTACTTGGACCCATTTTGTTTTCCATGTTCATCAACTCCCTTCCTAAGGATAGTGTCATGTGCAACCCACTGCTGTATGCTGATGACCTTATCCTCTATCATAGTGTAAAGACCCTGGCCGAACTTTCATTCACACTTATGGGCAACTTTGGCACTGCCCAGCAATGGTTCCTTGCTAACCGCCTCTTGGTAAATGCCCAGAAGACAGGCTATGCTGTTCAGATCAAAATTCAGACTAGATAAGTTGGCTGGTGACACTACCTCTCTTCACATCCAGTCCCCCTGATGGCTCACACTTAAGTTAGTGACTTCCTTCAGATACCTGGGAGTCACTGTCATCCCCACCCTGACCTTCTCTGATCACATCAGACTCACCATTTGGCACGTGAAACAAAGACTAGGAGTTGGTTACTGGCACAAGAATGTTATGATCCCTGAAGTCAGATTCGCCATTGTCCAAGGCACCTTACTCCCCCTGCTGGACTATTGCTCTCATCTATATGCAGACCTCATCCTCCAACTTGTCCAGACTAAACACAACCTACAACAGCATCTGTAGGTTTGCCTTGATCACACTTTACTCTACACATCACTGTTCTCACTACCAGGCTCTAGGATGGCTCCCCCCTTCAGGCCCACTGGGACTATCTCCTAGGCTGCCTAGTTGACAGATCCGTCAGCGAAAAGGAGGTGTCTCCCCTCTTCCCCCTACTCAGGCCAAAGCCCTGCCATTGATGCCTCTGGACCTCCTCCAGCCTATTAGTAGAGTTGCCATAAGTCGCCACAGGTTTATGGGCCAGAAGGTCTTCTCTTCAGCTGCCTCAGATCCTTGAAACAGCCTATTTGCTCCACTATGGACCCTGGTTTCACCCCCCCCCCATTTAAATCCCACTACAAGATTTCCCTCATCGCTACAATCACCTGTAAATACACCCCAATGATAAACAGATCCCATCCAAGGGCAAAGCATATGCTCTCCACCCGTCTTGCTGGGAAAACCAGAGTGCCACAATGACTCTGGAAATAGTTTTTGGGGTATTTGACTCTGGAAACTGTTGTTATTGTAATGATGTATGTTGGGCACTGTGCTGCCCCTTAAACTCTGTGCACAATAATTGCTTGCACTGTGATCACTTTATACCCAGTCTGCCCAGTTCAGTACCATATGTTTTGTATCACTTAATGTTTCACTTACTGTATATATTGTAACTACTGTACTTAACTGTTCCTTTTTTTTTGTATCTGTTTTTCTTTTTACCATGTTTGTGCCATCTTTGTGGCCCTGTTCATGACTGAAAATGGTCCCTGGGATCAGTGCACTCACCTGGTTAAGAAACAGATAGATAAATAAAAATGTAATAGCCGTCATTGAGATATGGGCCTCATCAAACCATGACTGGGATCTCTCAATCCCAGGGTATACTATCTTCAGGAGGGACATGGAAACCAGAAAGGGGGAGTAACAGTATATGCTGGCAATAGCATTAGGGTAGTGGAGGAGATAGCCATCAGGGATATGTCAGGGGTGGAAACACTTTGGATATATCCAGTGGTGGAAGGTTAAAAGATTTAAGGCTGGAAGTGGTCCACAGACCTCCAAACCCGTCAGAGGTAGGAGACAGACACGTAGAGGAAGAGAAGATTAGGAAAGCTTGTGGGATAGGGAATGTGATCCTGATGGGTGATCTGACCATGCCTGACGTAGGCTGGGCCACAGCTGTGGCAAGAAGTGCACACGTAGTCGGGCCTTGGTGAAAACGTTATTATTTCTAATACCACACATTAGGGACTGCACCAGACAGAGAGCGATTTTGGGCAACAAAGAGTGTATACTCAGGAGTGACATTTACACTGGGCCCAATTCTCAAACATCGGCACAAGCGGATAGGGTCCCAGGCCCAGATATTCAAACTGCGCCACAAAGAAGCACAATAGCAGGAGCAGGCGCAAGTGCAGTGCGCCCATGAGCAACACGTGCAATAGTCAAACACAGTGCAGGCCAAGGTGCGCTTTTGCAACACAACTGAACATCGCGCCAACTGCGCCATGGCGCAACCAGGGATGTGCAGTGGTGCAGGGCTGATACGCAGTAGCACAACCAGGGATGCGCAGTGGAACAGGGTCGCAGCACAGTAGCACAACCAGGGATGCGCAGAGACAGGATGCAGGGGTACACCACCCATGGAAGAAGTGGGCAGAGGAGCACGCGGCAGACCAGACAGCACACCCCGCACCCCATGAACTGCACAACTTGAGGTGAGCTAGATGAACCAGCCCATGAACACCAGCAACAAATCCAAAGCCAGGGCATGGTGCCCCAGCACACTGCCTAGCAAGCTGTGACCGTAACACAAGGAAGTCCGGCCACCCTGTGTTACTTCATCCCACCAATGCAGAGCACATCCTGCACAGTGATCCCCAGACACCCTGCCCAGGAGCAGCACCCAACAGTTCATGGCTCCGTATGCATGCCACCACCCCCACTGTGACAATGTAACCCTGTGCACCATGGAGCCATGCATGGCAGCCTCACTGTGAGCAACCTGCAGTGGGTGGAAGCAGCCACCGATGCAACAACTGCAGACACAGTGCCACCCTGCACATCCCCCTGAGGCACAGCTGAGAGATCGACCCTGCGTCGGCACCCGAGGTACCCCGCATGTGACAGGGCCTGCCCTGGACCCCACCACCAGCAGGACAGCACCTGGCACACCCACCCAAGCACACAACCTGTCCCAGCAGTGGCCCCAACAGCCAGCACAGACACCCACAGTGGTGCATGGAAGCATGCGCCACACAGGATGCAACACAGGGCATGGACAAACACCCACCCAGACCCAAGGGCACCCCAACACAGGGACACAGTAGCGGGGCAAAAAACTCACTGGCATGCGACCACAGCAGCCGTGTACCCACGGCCAGCACCCCTCCATGGCACAGGTGTACCAGCCACTCTGCGCATGCACCATGAAGCCGTCCACCACCAGCATGTGGCAAGAGCACAAGTGACAGACATCGGAGCACAGACCCTGCAACAGACACCAGCGACAGCATGGAGGGGGGAAAACTACAGCAGAGGCCACAGTGCCACCAGAGGCAGACGTGCACCATACTGGTGACAGGAGGCAATCCGCCATTGCGCCAGGTCAAGGGGGTGGCCAGCATGGACAGCCACCACTGACATGATAGCAGACTGTGCATAGCACAGACATGCAAGGGTGTCAGCTGCACAGGCCATGGACAGTCTGACAGGGGCACCATGGACACAGTGCATGCACCGGGAACCTCTGCACACAGGTGTCCAGTGCACAGAGAACAACACACATACCACAGACAGTGACTGAGTCCCCCACCCACACCATAGGGGGGTCTCTGCCGGACACACACACATGCCCAGGCCTGCACCACCCCCGACGCCATGCACACCACTTCAGCCAAGCACCATTAGCCTGCTGCAAATCAGAGACCACCACAGTTGTCATAACAAAATGTATATATTTAACAAATCCAACAACAAAACATATGTGCAACTATATATAAGGGTGGGGGGAAAGGGCCACAAACCAGGTGGGGGTGGGCATAGGGCAGGGGTGAACAAATGGGAGAGGGAAGAAGGGGAGTGAGGGTGAGTCCAGAGGGGAATTCAACAAGGGGGCATGGAGGGCATATTGCCTGCCCCTCTCCCCACTTCTGTGCCATCTCCTTCCTCCGTGGCACTGTACCCCATCCCACTCCATCCTTTGCAGGATTTCCAGTGTTGCCCTGGCAAGCTGCAGCAGCTCCTGCACCCCTCTCTCCATTGTCGTCCAGTGTTGTCCACTTAGGACAAGGGAGCAGAGTCATTACGCATGACTGTCCATCCCCCTGCAGCCCACCCATTGTGCATGGCATACAGCCATGGGCCACGCTTCTGTGATGGCATACAACCACCCACAGTGACCGCATCCACATGACCTGCCTACCCAGGCACCCACAGCCATGTGAATTGCTGCACACACCCACCGCCCATGTCCCGCACAGCACAACTGTGGCAGTACAGTGACATGGCTATGCGGTGCGAAGACAGTGGCACAGCCATGTACCCAGTGCACGCATGGACCACCCATGACACTCACTCACACATGCAGTGCCACAGGACAGTGCTGAGTGTACTGTGTGGCATGCACGGTGGTGGGGCCAAGTGCTGGTGGCCATGCCCCGCCGCCAACCCTGCAACACAGCATGCACAGATGTGAGGGGAAAAAAGGCACTCACCTGCATCCATACCAGCTGGGCACTGCTGGCCCATGGCCCCTCCTCCACGACCCTGCTGCAGTGCACCAGCCCTCTCCTGCACCGCTCGGACTTCCCTCACCCTGTGGTGCTCCTCTGGGCCTAGGGTGCAAACACAGAGAGGAGAACATCAGTACAAACCAGTAGCAAAGTCCCCCGTGTGTGCTTTCCTGCACAGCCCAGCCATGCCGCAACCCCACCACCACCACCACCACCACCGCCCACACTGGATGGCCCCCACCTCCCTGCAGGGTGGACGCATGCACACCATGATATTCGGATGGATGGATGCTACCAGTGTATGGATGGAGCACCTACCTGGCCATGGCATGGTGCCTTGCCGGGCACATGCCTGTAGATGCCCCAGTCTTTCCGGGTCCCTCCTCCGGAGGTCCCCATACCAATGGTGACACTGATCACCAGACTGGGCAATACCAGTGGCCTCCCCCATGCCCTCTGCAACCTCCTCCCACATGGCGGAGTGGCGGCCTGTTCCAGTGGGTCTGGCCCAAACAGGGCTGGCATGAGAACTCAACAATGGTCTAGGTTTGCCAGTTCTACTGCGCTCCACTGCTGAGCTCACCTGCGTGACATCCTTCTGTCAGTCCAGATAAGAAAAGGGCACTCTGTAGCACACTTTCCCTATGTGCTGAGGCTGCGTGGTACAGCGCTGCCATTCCCCATCATGCTGTCACCGAACTGCACGATAGGGGTGCACTCATGCGGATGCATGGTGCCTAGGGGGCAAGTGTCAACCGCAGGGTCAAGGGTCTGCCTGTGAACGGAGCGCCACAGCGCTATTAGGACTCCCTGTGTGTAGCACAGTAGGGTGTCTGTGTGTGATGCCTTGCAATGGCCTACTGCACTGTGGCTCCATGGTGCCTATGGCACACCAGGGCACGAGTGCCACATGGGAGAAAAGTGCACTAGCACCACTGGCACAGTGGTGGCCATGCCCTGCACTGCCTCCCGCACACAGCACATCATCAGCGTGGCACGCGTCGGTGTCAGCACCTCGGGCATGCGCCGTGTGATGCCTACTGTGCACGTCACAGAGCTGCCCCATTGCCTGAACACACTCAACAACATTGTGCAAGGTGCAACAGCACGATATTCAGCCAGCATATGCGAATCAGCTCATCAGCAATTCCATGGTGCAACCACTGCATTAGCATCTACTTAAAGTTGCATCTCACCTCATTTGCATGCGTTGCGCTTTATGAATGTGACATGGGACTGCAGAGGACATAGTTTGGTACTGCAGTCTATTGTGGTGGGTTGCATGCTGTTTGGATGTGTGGACTGTGGTTTGTGAGGGCTGAATGGGACTGCACATTCAAAGGTAACACCTGTCATTCCCACAGGCTCTGTCATGACCGAACTAGAGGATGAGGAGGAATAGGGATGGGGGAGAAGGAGGAGGCCCAACTTCACCCTGGCTGAATCAGATGCCGTGTTCGAGGCCTATCTAGACAGGGAACCATTGCTCAGCAGACAGCGTGGAATGCCACAGGCCTGTGCTGTGGCGTAGGGTGAGGTTGTGCATGCCGTGAACCAGCATGGCAGCCAGAAGTGGTCCGTGCAGGAGTGTAAAAAGGTCAGCATGGACAGGAGGAGGATAAAGGATAAGGTGGTTGCCATCAGGGCAGCACGTGCTGCCACTGGTGGTGGACAGCCGGATGTGCCATGCCTGATACCACAGGAGGAGCAGGTGGCCGGCAGCATGCAGTGTTGTGCCATAGAGGGCATACCTGGTGGTGGCTTCCAGATGGGTGGCAACCCATCACTGCATGGTAGGTCCTGTGCTGTCACTGTGTGGGTGGTGGGGGGAATGCCACAGGGCAGGGCAGAGAAAATAACTCTACTGTGTTCACTTACAGCTCCTGAGTGTCTACATGGGTCAGTGGTGGTGGGTGCATCCACCGAGGGTGATGCCCTGGACACAGAGGAATGCCCATCCACCTCCACAGGTGTTCGAGGGACAGGACCAGTGCATACCTGCCTGTCTGTCTGGACTGAAGATGGTGGTGCGGGTGCGGATGAGGTCCTGCCTGTGTCCTAGAGTGACAGTGCCCACAGACTCCAGCATGCTGGGACACAGACTGGTGCCAGATCCGGCACCGATGATGGTGGCTCACACATCCCAGACAGTGATACGTGTGGGACGCAGGATGGTCCCACAGCAGGAAATGGCATGGGTGTAGCCATGGGTGGTGCCGTTGTGGAGGCCTACATGACAACATAGTCCCAGCCTGTGCCTGCATGCCCCAGTGGGGCAGCACTGGTGTGCATCCAGGCTGATGGGGCTGTTGCAGCTGCTGTGGCTGTGGTGGCACCGGTGAGCCCTGGCGATCTGCAGCCAGAGGGGCAGTGCCAGCAGTCAGCCAATGGTGACGGGGGAACAGTGTCGGGAGGCGGTGGCAGTGCACCATGTGTGGGCCCTCAGCATGGTAATTGTGGCGTATCGTCAGGGTGCTTTGCCCAGCAGAGCCAGGAACACCACGAGGACAGCATGCCGGACGGCGGGATGACCTCTTTGATGAGCACAGCCACCTACTTCAGGCTTCAGTGGATCAGCAGTTGTGGCTTGTGACTGCGGTGGATGCACTCAGTGTGGTTCTGCAACAGGCAGAGGAACGGCGCAGCAGAGACCACGGTCTGCTCCTGGCAGAGATGGCCTGGCAGCGGGATAATGTGACCACTGCCATTGACAGGCAGACACATGCATTCACAGCTGTCATGGCCATATTGGGCACCCAGTTCAGTGCCCATGCACTGCAGACGCCATGCAGTGTCATGCCCACCACCTGTTCCCGGCGCCGTGCAACACCTGCTATGTCAACACCGGGTTTGGCTGTGGGCATACCAAGCACTCCTGGTGCAGGCATGTTCGGTGAGCTGCAGACCCCTGTGCAAACATGGTCACGTTCATGCAGAGTCACCCTTGGGGGACCATCAGTGCCACCCCATGAGGCCAATGGTCAGCCTGGTATGGCTGGAAGGTCACGGTGGGGCCATCCACACATCCATGGCAGCCGTGGCACTGTGCCGCGTGACTGACCTGTCTCCCACCATGGCCACTGTCTGCTGCTGCCCTGTGTGCAGTGTGGTGTGCATTGTGCGATGCACAGATGGGGTACCCGGCCCTGCACACACACGGTCCCTGTGCACACCCTCCTGGCTGCTGGCCACTGTGGCGTGTGCATGATGATGCCTACGTTGCACTGTCCACCAGTGTGCAATGGTGCCCAGCATCTGAGGCACGCACAGTGACAGCCACTGGGCATGGTCAAGTGTGGACCTGTGTGGGGGTAGGGGTGGCATTTGGGGTTAGTGTGCCATCTATCCCTTGTGCATGTCTTGTGGTGTGTGTGTGTGTGTGTGTCGTGTTCGGCCCTGCCCATCCCTGACAGCATGTGCGGTGCCATGCTCTGACCCATTCCCTTACCACCATCCACCCCTGGGGTTCGTCCATGCCAGTCTGTGAGCTGTGCCCCTTGCCATTGGTGGTTGCACATGGCCCTGTAACCTACCTGTGTTGACCAAAGTGCTCTTCTGTGATGGTGTCTCAGTGCAGCTGTGCCATCCGGATCAGGTGGGGGTCCCTTCGTCCAGGGGGTGGCTGCCCATCACTGTCTGGACCGGCGTCCTCATCATCCCCACTGCTGTCCCCCTCTTTGACCTCTACGGCTATCCTACAGTCGTTGGCCATGTTGTGTAGGATGCATCAGGCCAGGAATAGCCCGCAGGCCTTCAAGGGGCTGTACTGTAGGACACCACCAGACGTGTCCAGGCACCAGAAACGTGCCTTCAGCATCCCAAACACCCACTCGATGACATTCCATGTTGTGGCGTGTGTCTCATTGTACCATAGCTGCGATGGGGTCGTGGGAGGCAGCTGTGCTGTGCAAGTTGCAATGCAAGTTGCAATGCGCAAGAGCGCAATAGTAATGAATGCATGTGCAACTGTAGGAGGCAAAACCTGGTGTGGGCAGCCAGGGACAGAGTGGGTAGCCACTGTCACCTGTGTGTAGAGAGTGGACATTAGTATGGTGGTCTGCATTGCTTTGCCATGGGCTGACAAGGCCAGTACCCATAGCACCTCTGACTATGCACCCCTCCCATTTCTGCTCATGTCATCCTGCGTGATATGCATACTTACCCACTAGGTGACCAGTGGGGGATGTCCCCACTCTTAAACCTGTGGCACAGTGCGGACTGGTGCCAGATGAAGGCATCATGTGCTCCCCCAGGGTGCATGGCACAGACATTGGTTATGCGCCCCCTGGCATCGCACACCACCTGGCAGTTGATGCTGGCATACCCCTTCCAGTTGATGTAGGACACACTATCCGGGCCAAGTGGTGTGTGGTGTGTGGATGGCCACATGGGTGCAGTCAATGGCCCCGAGCACGCCAGGCAACTGTGATACCCTGTGGAACTCTTGGATGTGTGCTGTGCGCTCCGCCAGTGTGCTGAGGAAATGCATGTACTCTGCAGCATGTGGCAGCAGTGCGCTGAGGAATTGTGTGAGTAGGCGTGATGCGGCTGACTGGGTTATGCCTGTTGTGTCCCCTGTTGGTCTCTGAAAGGTGCCTGTGGTGAGCAGGCACATGACAGCTGTCATCTTTGTCTCCACTGACACAGCATGGCTCTATCGTGTGGGTGCCTGCATCTCATCACTGCACAGCTCACAGAGCCGCCTCAGGATCACCCGGTTCAGGCGGTACCAGCCCACAATCTCTGTGTCAGAGTAGTGTTCAAAGGTGGTGCAGGCTCGGTACTGCCTGTTCTGGGCGTACCACCGATGGGCCCTTCCATGGCCACAGCCCCCTGCTGCCTGCCTTCCTTCTCACACCCCTCATTACCACCTCCATCTGGAAGGTGGCACTGGCCGTGTCCCTGGCTGGTGTCCCCCCCGGCGGCTGTTATTCCATTCCCCCCGCTGTCCATTTATGATGCTCCCCCTGCACCGGGTACACCTCCAGCCTTTGGCTGTCCTGATACTGCCACTGCCCTCAGTCCACTGTGGCACTCCTCTTGCGATCCTGCACAGTGACACAGGCTCCCCACTCCTATCCTGTTTCTGGTTGAGTTAAGGTGTGCCCTGTCCTGCTCCTGCCCAGTCCTGCTCACTGCTACCCTCTGCCTTGTGCCTGTCAGCTCACTCCCACCTGTGGCTTCCATGTAGCATTCTTGTGCCCCTCTCTTGTTCCTTTTTATTTTGGATCATTTCCGCTGTTGCGCAACTTCCGCTAGCTCCCCTATTGCACATGGCGCATGCTGTTGAATATCACACTGCGCATGTTATTCATGGTTTTGCCTCCTACGGTTGCACATGCATTCATTACTATTGCGCTCTTACAAATTGCAACTTGCACGGCACAGCTGCCTCCCACTGAATATTGCACAATGGCGCATTTCCGTACTTGCGCTGGTGCATCCCTATTGCGCATGGTGCATCCCTTTTGAATATCCGGGCCATAGTGTCAAAGTTCTGTGGCTTGTGGAAGACTTGCCCTTGCCCTACACAGATGGCAAAACAGGAAGGTTTGCCGCAAGCTATGGGTTGGCCCAGCGGCAGTAGCACCATGTATCTGGTGCATAGTGCCCCCCACCAGCCCCGATCCCCGACCCCATGTAAAAATTAATGAATAAATCATCCTGTAGGTTTAGGGCACCCCTCCCACGACAGCCCCTATCCCCTTGTAAAATATAATGAATACCTCACCCTGTAGGTCTAGGGCACCCCTCAACAGCCCCTATCCCCAATCCCCTTGTAAAATATAAATGAATAAATGGCTTTGGTAGTTTTGCAGTCCCCCAGCCCTGATGCCCGATCCACCTGAAAACTATGCCAAACATTCACTGGTAGTCTAGTGGTCTCCCACCCCCCCCAGTTGGCAGTGCCCCACAACCCCACTCCCTCCCCATCCCAGAGCTGACAACCAGCACAAACCTCCTCACACCTCTGCAGCTGACTACTGACTATGCTATCAATGAATGCATACTGTACAGTACAGGACATTTATTAATTTATATTTTACATGGGGATTGGGGCTGTTGGGGGGTGCCCTAGACCTACAGGATGATGTATTCATTATATTGTACAAGGAGATTGGGGATCAAAGCTCTTGGGGGGGGTGCCCTAGAGCTACAGGGTGATTTATTCATAATTGTTTACATGGAAATTGGGATCAGAGCTGGGGGGGTGCCTTGGACTACCAGTGAATGTTTTGTTGCACAGTCAGGGATTAGGGCTGGGAGTGGTGCCCAGGGAATGTCTTTAAGTATGATGGGGATAGGGGCATTTAATTTACCAAGATCAGGACCCTGGCACATTGGTGCACACCCCAGAGGACAACTAAGTACACTTAGATCAGCCCCTGGCTGATTTAATGATACTTAGACAGTTGTCCTCTTGGGTAGTTTTAGACTATTGATTTAAAGGATGTGGCAGCTTGTGTCTTCCACAGGCCCCCTAGTGCCAGGTCTCATCCCCTTTTTGTGCACAAGGCTGGTGCAAGCCCCCTTTGGTGCATGCAGCCTGCATGTGATGCAGGCTGTTTTGCAGAACACCGCCTGGTGCATCTTTTGATGCAAGGTGCCACTTGCATCAGAAAACTTTGATGCAGGCACCTTGCATCACTCTAAGGCCTTTGAGAATCGGGCCCATTAAGTTTTATTTTATCATCGCGGGATAAAGTGCAAGAAGTGTGAGAAAGTATTGCAACAGCTATTATGCTGAGTTGTTATTCCATGTGTATCTGGAGCCAAAATGCTCGTTCTTCAGGGTTTCAGAGCCAACCTGCCAGAGGGCCAAATATAATGTGATCCCATTAACATATAAGGGGCCAGTGGCAACCTACACATGGCCTCAGGTGCTCCTCAATAAGTGGTGCATTTTCCCCATTTAATGACGATCCCTAATAAATAGTCCACCAGAGTTACAATGTGTACGAGTCAGAAGTGCATATAATAACAACAATATTAAACTCAGGACAAAACCCAGACAAAAGACTTGGGTAGATACTAAACTAATAGTCAGTCTTGTGATATACTGTAACGTGATCACATTCTTCTTGTAAGAAGAACAGCACAGAAAAGCACAAAAGATAATATAAATTGAGCACATAACTAGGTCACTGTATGTTGATATTAAATATTCAGTATCCAGCAGCATATATTTTAAACTGTACCTCTTGAGAAAAATGAAATGCACTAAAATGTGAATACTAAAAATTCAGAATAATCTGAAATACTAAGTACAGAGATTTATAGTGCAAAAACTAGGTTGGCTACAAATCTATTGTATGCTGTATATTTCATTACAAAACCAGCGTGTAAGCCAGCATTTCCTTAAGTCCATTTGGGGACAGGCTTTTCAGGCAGAAGATCCACAGCACTCCCTTCTTAGTAATTTATTAATCCTGTCACTGCCTCCTCACCATTCTAGGTACATACTCAAGAACCACAGACATAAGGCAGCTTGGATCCGTATTTTGGCACAGCTTGCAATCAGCACCAAGTGTACCTTTTTCACACCCACTCTGAATTTTCCTGATGTATTCAAGCATTCTGACTATAAGCTGTTTGGTGGTCCTGCAAACATATATTTTATGGCAGGAACACCAGTCAGAATAAATTACAAATTCTGTGAAGCAACTTGCAAATTGCCTAACTTCTACTGCCTATCAGTAGCTCCAGCATTTAATAGCTTTCCATGAACTATATATTTACCACAATACATTTTTTACATGGAGAGACTTAGTGCCAAGGTTTCCTTGTGACTCTTGGGGAGTCATCTTGGATCTGGTGTTTTTGAATCAGGACATTATTGATGACGTAGCATTCGATGCCCCTCTAGGGACCAGTGATCAAAACACCAGATGGCTTTCCATCACCCTCATGTCAAGACATCCTAACTCCAAGACTCATGTACTGGACTTCCATAAAGTGGACTTCAGGAGGATGACTGATCTTCTGCAGATCCAGCCTGAGGGCACGAGCTGTGTGGATATGGTGGTGGCCAAGTAGGAGGTCATAAAAGGCGCAGTATAGGAGGTCTCTAAGAGCTATTAGAAAATAGTAGGCAAGGCCAGGAAACACAAGCATCTCATTTGACTGAGCAAGGTTAGGGAAGCTTTAGGTAGAAAGAGAGCAGCCTCCAAAGCATATAATAGGAACAGATGGAGGGAGCAGGTCAGGGTACCAGGGTAGTCTGAGGGAAGCAGGAGCAGTGGTGCGGACAGACAAAGCAGAGACAGAGCTTAACAAGTCAGAGAATGACAAAGCCTTCTTTGGGCATAACAAGAAAAGAAGGAAGACCAAGGAAAACATTGAAAGACAGAGGCAGAATAGTGTGTGGATGAACAATGATGCTGGGAAGATGGTTATTCTATATGAATAGTCCAAATGAAACACAATACGAGGCACCCATTCAACTTCCTTGAAGATATCCACTGCACTACAAGCATTCTCTCACAAATTATTTCATTGGGAACATCAAACATTGATTCAATGTTGAGTTGCAAGTGCAAAATACATACTTGAGTCAGCACACAGGGAGAGCGGATATGAAGCACTGATTGTGCCTCACTAGCTATACCTCACATTTTCACCCGGTGATGGCTCATCAGCAGTGATGTTTGGTAGGAGATGCTACCTTATTTATAGTCAGGAAATAATATATATTAATACCACTACAGAGACCACTCTTACAGTTGTAAGCATGGTCTCACATGCATTTTCAGGGTATGAGAACTGAGAACTGAAGGTAAGCGGTTCTGATACCCTAAGAATGTGAAACCACTCCTACAACTGTAAGGGTGGTTTCTTTGGTGGTGTTAAAGAGAAAGTCCTCTCAACCTATTTGTTGTATACCAATGTAGTTTGAAAGTATGACCAATTATTCCCTTTGTTATATTACCTAATTTCATCCTAATTTAAATGTAAATGAATTTGCTTCACTTTGTTCTCACCTGGAGTGAAAACCTGTTTGACTCCATTGCAAAGGTCATGACCCCACTTATAAAAGGAAACCTAGGAGCTGATGATGCATAATTGCACAAGGAGCAGACGTACTCTGTCAGTTCTGTTGCATGTCTTCTGAAGTCCCTGTATTCTTGTCTTGTGCTGGCCATCATACTTTTCAAGGTTAAGTTCCCAACTCTTTTTTTTATTGTTTGAAGTATGTCTGAGTTGGAAAAACACAGTTGGAAGAATACTGGTGCTTGTGCCATTTTGTTATTTGACTGATTAATTGGATTATGTGCTAGGAGCTCTTTGTTTATTCACTGAGCATGAAGTCCCTTTGATGTCATTGTGCTTGTCTTCTTCTGGTGAACAAACTTGCACAGCAAGTGACCTGCCTTTTTGTGGTTACATTTCTGAGTGGGAATAAAGCGCTTCGGAGGATGTTTGTGACATCTTATTTCTGTGTTTTCATAATAGTTGTGGGCTACATATTCTTTGTTTGCACACTATGCTTGTAGTCCCTTTGTTCTTGACTCCTGTGGGCAAACAAACTTATCAGCAGATGACCTGCTTTGTTGGTAGAGCACACAGCCCCTATGTTCTCAGTGTTCTTTTCCTGTGCTAGCTAACATGGCAGAGTCTAAAGTAAATGTTTTACAGAAGTTTTTGGCGTGAAGTTCTGCATCAGCTTTGACAGCATAGTTGAACCCCAAAAACAATGAACACTACAGTATGTGAGCATCCCACTGGTCACAGGATTTTAAAGAACTGGTATAGTACAGCAAAACACCACACATATCAGAGGGTCATTCTAACCATTTTCTTTCTTTTAAAATTAGTATTTATTCAGTTTTCTGCAGTACATCAATACATTTCACAGGTTAAGAGCAAGCTGATTCACAGGGGATCACATGTAGGTTGGCTTTGGCACATTACAGACAATCGGGTTATTACATTTTGTGCTGTGTTTGTATCCTGGTAAACAATTAAGCAGGGTTGTAGTGCTGGCAGTTATCTATGCCTATGTCTGATTACTGTGGTCTATTCTGCCTGGGAGTGTCCCCTTGTTAGCTTTTTTTGACTTTTACATACCCTTTTCATTTCATTTTTTATACTGGAAAGGCATGTGAGCAAAACTGCTCATTTTCATAAGCGTCCAGTGACAAGACATCAATGCATACATAAAATTACATGCAGAAGTTCAGGGATTAATTACATGGGGTAAGCATGGGGATACCTTGAGATCAGTCATCCCCTTTCTGCTATTTTACCTTAGTTATTTTATTCAATTGTTCTGAAATACAAGGGCATGGACAACATGCATAGAATATAGTTTGTTTATAGTTGTTTTCCTGCAAAATCAAGAAATACTGCTCTGCTCTTGAAACTGTACCACAAGAGTGTCTAGTTACATTCGATAAAATACAGTAGCTCTGAATAATTTTGTTGCATGCAAAATAAATCACTTGTGTGTTGTGCAACTTGGGTTGTTTGTTGGCTAATGTAACATGTGAGCATTGTACATTGGTTTGCCTTTTTTCTATTAAGGACCTACAGAGCTGCTGACAGCTCATGTCCAGAGGCATCCTGTGGGAAAGTTAAAAGGGAAAAGAGTTTTTGCCTCTGCAGGATGTTATGTAGTGTATTGGGTGTGGCCAGCAAGTGAAGAATGATGCATCGGCTTTTGTGGGGTCTGCTGCAGGGTGATGTCCAGAGTCATCCAGCGGAAGTTGAAGAATTGATGAGAGTAGAACTTCTGCTGCCATGTACAAATGCACATCATCAGCTCCCAGGTTTCCTTTTATGAGTGGGGTAATGACCTTTGTAATGGAGTCAAACAAGTTTTCACTACAGTGCAGAACACAATGAAGCAACTTCATTTGAATTTAAATTAGAATGAAATAAGGGGGATGCAAGAGAAAGAATCATTATTCATGCCTACAAACTACACAGGTATACAGAAAAAAGGTTGAGGGGACTTTTCCTTTAACCCTTGCTGTGCCGCGGACGTGTATACATGTTCTAATAACCTATACATTCTAAATTTTCTAGCAGCCCAAGGGTTACTATATTATTGATTGAGCTTGATCAAGAATATATAAAGTTTTTAACACTTTATCTGGGCATGCCAATTTCCAGTGCAGATGTGTATGAGACACTCATCACAGAATAACAGTATCTCATGGAAAGAGGAACGGAACGCTTCAATTGGTTGGGAGCACTCCCTCAATCCGTAATTGACCTATTAGCATCACAGTTGTTATATAATTATTGCAAGGTGAAACTAAAGTGACTTGCAAGTGCTAATAATAAAACAGAAAAAACAAGTCTAAGTCTGTTTTCATATTAAAAATGATACCATTCAGTTAGAAGAATATGCTATTGTATGTTATAGTTGAATAAATAACATGCTGTGTATATTAAATAACATATTGTAACTGGTAAATAATATACTGGTGAGCAAAGCAACCTCCTTTTTTGATAGATAAATGCAGAATCATACAATGTAGCTTTTTTTTAAACTTCAAGTTTATTTTATATATCAGATGTGTTACACAACTTCAGAATTACTCATGATACAATATAGTCATCTGATTACCATTCATATCCTCAACAGGAAAAAATACTAATTTATATCAATCTAATAAGTACAGGTAGTCCATACTGAAATAGTCAAAGCTGTTATAATAATCTCTTATGTTAACAATTTACACTCTTACTCTGATCTAAAAAAGAACAAGAGAAGAGGAGAAGAAACAATAATAACCTCATCAGATTTAACCTCAGGTCAATATAGAAGAAAGGAAAAAGATAGAAAGAAATCTCAAAAAAAAAACAAAAAACAGGCACAATTAAAATGGAAACAACAAACAAAAAGGAAAGTTCTTATTTATCCTTTGTTAACAGCACAGTCAAATTGTTTGCTTAGATCATAATACCTGTTATGGACTATTAACTCATTCTTGTAAATATCTTAATAGAATTTTCCAATGAAACTCTCACCAGGTTGGGGAATTGGTCACCTGCCAACCTCTATTCAAACATCTGTCCCAGATTGGTTGGGCGATAAGAGATTGCCAGTTCCGCCTCCCATTTTAGTTTTACCTGTTCTAAACCTGTCACATTATTGTCAATTAGAATTTTATATAGTTGAGAGAGAGGGTGTGTGTTTTCTTTAATTGTGATAAAGTAATAAAAAAAATATTCTAATTCTGTTCTGTCTCTACTAAGCATGTGTAGTCTATTTTCAGATAATAAGTAGTGTCGGACTTGAAGGAATCTGAAATGATCCTCTCTGCGTAGCTGGAATCTATTTGACAATTGTGCAAAGGACAGACACACACCCTTGTCTAAACACTGTGCAAATGTGGAGAGTTTTTGGGTTACCCAGAACCGAAAACCTGAGTCTGACCTGGGTGGAGTAAAAGATGGTTCAAATCTAATCAGGGAAAGAGGTCATGGACCGTCGGGGGTATGGGTGAGTTTTCTTAATTTTTTCAGGATTGCCAGGGAGTGATTAACCCAGGGATTCGTTACTGAGTGTAGTAGGCCTAGTGGCATACTATTGGTCATCAGGGCCCAGAGTGCCCAACCTCCAAGGGACCCCTCTTCCAAGGAATACCACCCAGAGTCCTCCCTGTGTCTGGCCCAGGTGCACAATTGTGTTCCTCCAATGGCCAAAAAATACAAATAAAAATGTGGAAGGGCCAGCCCTCCTCTTTCACGAGTTTGCAATATGTTTCTGGCTAACCTAGGATGCTTGTTATTCCAAAGGAACTTCTGTGCCGCCTTCTGTAGAACACGTCCAAAATTCTTTGGGGGACTGTAAAGGAAGGGTTTGATAAAGAAAAAGTAGCCTTGGTAAGGCATTCTGTTTTAAAGCTTGTGATCTCCCATATAATGTTAAAGGTAATAATTGCCACCTGATTATGTCTGCCTGAAGATTTTGAAGTAATTTTAGATGATTATTTCGATATAACTGAGTCAGATCCACAGATGTAGTGATACCAAGATATTGGATAGTATTTTTACGAGCCCATGCAAAAGGGAAGGACATTTTAAGGTCTTGAGAGGGAGATCCACTCAGTACGACAGTCTCTGATTTAGTCAGGTTTATTTTATAACCTGCAAGTGTGCCATAATCTTCCAATGTTTTAAGGCGTATGGGGACTGAAGTCTCTGGCTAAGATATAAAAAACAGGGAATCATCCGCATAAAGTGCAACTTTCTGGGTGTGACCTGCCACCATCACTCCTTTGATGTGAGGGTTTGTTCTAACAGCAGCCACCACTTGTTCAAGGGATAGGGCAAAAAGAAGTGGGGAGAGGGGGCATCCTTGTCTTGTGCCCTGTAATAAGGGAAATCTCTCCAAGAGGTGGTCATTCACTTTTATTCTGGCTTCTGGAGCTTGATAGAGCACCTTGATGGTTGACAGCCATTTGTCCCCTAGGCTGAACTTTGACAGGGTCTCTACCAAAAACATCCAGTTGATCCTGTTGGAGGCCTTCTCTGCATCCATACTGATAGCTATTTGAAATTGCCTAGATATATTTTGAGCCGAAATTACATTCAGCAGATGACGTATGTTGTCCTGGAGATAATGGCCAGCTATGAAACCAGTTTGGTCCCTATGAACCAAGGTCTTTACTATGGTTTATAACCGGTCGGCCATAATTCTGGTAACATTTTTTAGATCTACTGGGAGGAGGGAGATAGGTCAGTAAGACTTACAGTCTTCTGGGTCTTTGCCCAGTTTGAGAATAACAGAAATCTGGGATTGATTCCAAGATCTTGGGGGTGCCCCTTCCCCTCCCAGCAGCTCATTAAAAGCCTTTGTTATTGCTGGCAAGAGTAGGTCAGCAAACTCTTTATAAAATTCGGCTACATAGCTGTCCGTCCCTGGGGCCTTGCCATTTTTTACCTGTTTAATTTTCTGTGTTATTTCTGCAGTAGACATAGGGGTTTCTAGTCCAAGTCTCTGTGCCTCGGTTATTTTATGGAGGTGAAGCTTATCGAGATAGGCAAGGATTTTCCTGTGGTGTTCTGGACCTCTCTCCACCTGGTATAAGGTGGAATAATATTTTTGAAACTGAGCTGTGATTTGGGTAGGGGATAGGGTTACAGAGTCATCCTCCTCCACCTTCAACTTAAGCACCGCCCTGGAGGTCCTCTCCTTATGGACTTGCCAGGCTAATAGCTTACCAGCTCTGTTGCTCTGCTCATAATACTTTTGTTTGGCATATCGAAGCTGCCCTTCAATCTGTTGGTCTAGGATTTTATTCAGTTTCATTTTAAGCTTATCTAGTTCTGTTTTAGTAAGTTGGCTTAGGGTTGATCGGTGGGCCATTTCTAGTTCAAAGATCTTCTTTTCTAGGTCAAGACGTTCTTTAATTTTAGTTTTTTTATGCCAAGAAGTGTACTTGATTATGACTCCTCTTAAATAACACTTGAGAGCATCCCATCAGACCCCTGCTTCAGTATCCTCTACTGGGTTGAGGGTTAAGAAATATTTCGTTGATTTCTGAATTAAATCTTTAAATTCGCTATGGTTCAGTAAACTAACATTGAGATGCCATAAGGATTCAAGGGGTCTAGGTGAGAGTTCTACCTCCAAAGATATGGGGGCATGGTCCCATAAACATATGCTACCTATGTCTGCTCTGGTAAGACTCTGTAGGATGTTAGATGATGTTAGAAAATAATCAATACTAGAGTACATCTTGTATTTAGGAGAATAGTATGTGTAGTCTCTACCTTTAGGTCGAGTAAATCTCCGGACATTCACCAGTGACAGCTCAGAGCACAGTCTGGAGAGAGCTTTACTTGTTCTGGCCGAGCTCGTGGTTTTGGAAAAAACCCTGTCCAGGCTGAAATCTAGCACTGAATTGAAATCTTCCCCTATAAAGATTAGGCTATGCGGGTCTAGGACAGAGTCCTTAATGACCTTTGTTAAAAAGGTTATCTTAACTAGTTCCTCATTCGGGGCATAAAGATTCAGGAATGCACAACTCTGACCTCTAAACTCCCCCCTAAGTCTCACATATCTTCCCCCCGGATCCAAATCTACTTGCAGAGCCTTAAACAGGATGTCTCTTCTTACCAATATGGCCACCCCACTTCGTTTCAGTTGTTGATGAAATTACGCTGCGAATACTTCTCCTACCCAACTTCTACGTAACTTTCTATGTTCTAGTGCAGTTAAATGTGTCTCTTGTAAGAATGCTATGGCAGCATGTTGCCTTTGTAGTTCTTGAATAATTCTGGATCTCTTAACTGGGCTATTAATACCCCTCACATTCCAGGAGACAATCTTTAAGTCAGCCATAACAATTTAAGATTTAGGTAATGAGTTGTCAGAGGATGTCTAACGCTTGTAATAATAATATAAATAGTGGCAAATACAAACAAAACTTCATAAACAGCATAGAACTATTTATAAGCTGCCACCTAGGTAGCAGAACAAACATTTATGAAACTTACCCATTTCCCCACCTCTGGAACACTTCTACGAGGTGAGGTAGGAGGCTACATCTCGAGCCTCCCCGCGAGAACTACTCCACAAAATCTGGGGAGTATCCCAGATGGATTGTGTTGGTTCGCTCTGGGATTCGATGTCAGCCCATGGCCAAGGTCTGACTCAAATTATATAGTTAATAATGGTATTATTGTGGAATTAGGAGGCAGCCCAGCCTAATGTAGCTCCTCCCTCAACCCCTCAGGGGACTGAGGTGGAGCCCTGCGGGACAGGGGATGGCCCAGAGGTGAACCAACCACCCTTCATATGTTGTCCTTTAGAAGAAGACCAGGGAGCAACCACTAAATGTGGTGCTTACCCATCCCGCCTGTGTGGTGAGACCCTCTCCGTCGATCCCCACCAAGAGGACCCCTTCCCCACTTAGCTTCTTGTTGACCCAGCCCTTCGGATGTACTCTGTCTATCAACATTTCCCACTTCCTTATTGGTTACTGAGAGAGGGGTCAAGGCACCCTATGATGCCACCATCCAACTTCCTCGGGCTGCCTCTGACTTAAATTTCTTTATTGAAGGCCTGTATAAGACCTCTAACATCTAATATTTGGAGGGATGTCAAGGGGCACCCTTCAGCACTCTAACTTTAGTCCCTTCTCAATGACTGTTATATGTCAGTTGAATCAGCCTGAAATAAGACCATTCCCAAACATAGTCCCTTCATGTCTCAGGGAAGAGCAGCAACTACTTCTGTTTATCAGTTTAAGTGCATCTACTTGGGGTGCTGGGTGCAGAGCTGCAGGGATGGGGTCAGCCCCCCCCACAATAGGGATCCACCCCGGTCTCCCACCCAGCAGCCAGAACCTGAGTCCTTCAAGGGTGTCGGTCCCCTCCAAACCACCCCCACCCAACAGGACCTCCCTCTCATTCCCAAGGGGAAAGGAGAGCCCTCCATCAGACAACCCCCCCAATCCATCATACCAAGCTCTGTTAACTATTAGTAACAGTATTAATATCTCTGTACCTTGAAAAATGTATGCGTTTAAACAGAACCACCTTAATATCACCATATG
Organism: Neoceratodus forsteri; assembly: GCA_016271365.2. Taxonomy (NCBI): domain Eukaryota; kingdom Metazoa; phylum Chordata; order Ceratodontiformes; family Ceratodontidae; genus Neoceratodus; species Neoceratodus forsteri. Next base: position 589,775,155 of record CM028129.1, on the reverse strand, counting down.
GCTAGTAAGAATTTGAGGTAACATATGAAAACTATTCAAATTCTAGTCTGTGGCTGTGTCCATAGGTTTCATTTTGATCATTTTTTTTACTATTGTTTACTTCATTCTGCTGAGACAAGGGGCTTCCGATGGAGCAAAGGCTTATGTGCTATAAGGCCCCGAGTTTACTCTCCCCCCCGACTCAATGGCACGAACGGTCATTAGGATGGAGCAGCTAGACCCTTTTCTTCCCTCCTTCAATGGACTATGGCCTGGGGGGGAGGGAAAAACCAGAAAGGAGAAAAAGAAAACCCATTTTCTTACTGTTCGATGCACTCAGCCGGTACTACTTGCCACCGTGTCAGAAGGCGAGACCATGGGAGGAGCAGCATCTGGATTATTGGATTGGGGGACCACTTTCTTGTACACTCTATCTCATATGCTTCTGAGTCCCCCTGCTCTCGGTGCTCTTGCAGCTTTTGGTCCTTTCACTTGCCAGGAACCCTTCATGAAAGATCCTTCAAGTACTCCAGCGCCATCTTCTGGAATGGGTATGCCCTGCTTTTTGGCCCAACTAATTGCCTCGGTTACCTCCAAAAATTTCTGCCAGCCTTCTGAGGTATCAATTTTTATCCGTGCTGGGTATTCTAGCTGTGCTGAGTGACCCGCTTGGCAGATTATCTTTACTACACTGTACGCTTTCTGCCTACAGGCTAATGTTTGTGGAGCATAATCCTGATAGAAAAAAAGGCCAACATCACCAAAATGAACTTGCTTCTTGGACCAGGCAGCCCTGAGCACTTCCTCTTTTTAATTCTGTAATCGACGAAAGCCATTATTATTGAGTGGGGTCGAGCTTTGGGGTCCTTAGATTTGGTGACCAACGATCTGTGAGCTCGAATAATGCCAAGGTCTCTGTCACCCTTTAAATTAAGAATTTCCTTTAAACAGCTGTCCATAAATTGTATCATGACACTGGATTCGGTGACTGCTGGTAAGCCATGGAGACGGAGATTGTTTTGTCGATTTTGATTTTCTAGATCTTCCAGTTGTTGCTGAAGGGCCAGTTCTCTGTGATGAAGGTCCTTCAATGCTGCATTGTGGATATCCTTTAAGAGGTCGGTACATTCTACTAAGCTTGTGATGCATTGTCTGTCTTCCAAGACCCGCTGCTCCAGTCTGGTTAACGTTTTGTTTATTTGCTGTAGTGTGCTACATAAAGTTTTAGAAGTAATGGTAAAGTTTTCCTCGGAGGTAGGTTGAGTAGCGGGAGTTTGGGTGATCAGGTTGGCTATCTCAGCGCGTACTGCAGCCTGTTGTTGCGAAGCCTGAGGTACAGTAGAAACTTCAGCTTGGGATGTAGATTATTCGAGCCATCTTTGTACCTTTGCTTAGGTGGCATGATGAAGTCTTCGGTTGATTAGTTTTTTTGACAGACTGTCAGTATCTTTGAGCCGGATTCTGATGGATTTTGTAAAATGAGTCGGGAGCTTCTCAGCCTAGGCTTCCATTTCTTGATGACCGGAACCGGAAGTCCATACAATGCAGCTTTGAACACCATGAAATGTGGGCTAATAAGATAACATTTATATTCATAAGTGTTAATAGAACATTTTTTGGGACGCATAGAAACATAGAAATGTGATGGCAGAAAAGGACCACCAGGCCCACCCAGTCTGCCCAGGTTGCCTAGACCACTGCTACCACATAACTGTAACCTTCCCCCCTTGCCAACAGGCTTCTGTGCCTGTCCCTTACCTCCTTGAACCCTCCCACCATCATCTCTCTGACCACCACTTCCAGAAGCCTATTCCATTATTCCACCACCCTTTCTGGGAAAAGGGGTTTCCTAATGTTTATTCTGAACTTCCCCCCTATAATTTGCAAATCATGGCCCCTTGTCTTTGATTGCCTCTTTAGTTGGAATATGCTCCCTGCTGCCACTTTAATACCCTTTAAGTATTTGAATCTCTCAATCATGTCCCCCCTCTCTCTCCTTTGTTCCAGGGAGTACATGCTGAGGACCCTCAGTTTCAACTCATATGTTAAGTGACTGATTCCCTTAACCATCTTTGTCACCCTCCTCTGGATGCACTTAACCCTCCCCATGTCCTTCTTGAGGTATGGACTCCAGAACTGGACCCCATACTCCAGATGCAGCCTAACCAGTTAGGTGTACAAGGGTATTATGACCTCCCTCTTCTTACTAGTGATCCCCCTTCTGATGCAACCCAGCATTCTGCTGGCTCTTGTCACTGCCTTCTTGCAATGTTTTGCTACCTTCAGGTCCTGTGTAATGTTGATTCCAAGGTATCTCTCCTGTTCAGTTACTGTTAGTGGTTGTCCTCCCATGCAATACACCACTCTCCAATTTTTCCAGCCTAGGTGCATGATCTTGCACTTCGATGTATTGAAAGACAGTTGCCACTCTCTAGGCCATTCCTCTAGTTTCCTCAAATCCCTATGTGTACTCTCAAACCCTTCCTGTGTGTCTACTCTATTACAGACTCATCCGCAAACAGACACACCTTCCCCTCAAGGCCCTTAGCTATGTCCCCTATAAATTTATTGAATAGTATTGATCCCAACAGTGACCCTTGGGAAACCCCACTGATGACCCTTCCCTCCCCTGAGGGTATACCGTTTATTACCACCCTCTGACTTCTACCCCACAGCCAGTGCTGCACCCACCATACTACCATCTGTCCCAGCCCCAGACATCCCAATGTATGCAGTAGCCTCCTGTGTGGCACAGTGTCGAACACCTTCCTGAAATCAAGGTTTGCAATGTCCACCGACCCCCCCCCACCCATCCACCACCTTGGTGATCCAGTCAAAGAACTCTGTCAAGTTTGTTTGACAGGATCTACACTCAGTGAGCCTGTGCTGGCATTGGTCCAGCAGGCCGTTTGCTTCCAGGTAGCTGGTGATTCTGTTTTTTAACAGTTTTTCCATCAGCTTGCCAACCACAGACATCAACCTCACTGGCCTGTAATTGTTCACCTCTTCCTCCCCCCCCCTTGTGAAGGGGTACCACATCTGCCCATTTCCAGTCACTGGGGACCACCCCTAATTCTAAGGACCTGTTGAAGAAGGCAGTCAAAGGAGCTGTCAGCACACCCCATAGCTCCCTCAACACACTGGGGTACATTCCATCCGGCCCCATCGCCTTATCCACCTTCAACCTCTCTAGCTCGCTCACAATCTCCTCTACCTGGAAGGGACTCATATCCACTCTGTCCCCCTCCTCCTCTTTTACTCTTGTGTTACCACCCTCCCACTCATTCTCCTTTGTGACCACTGAGCAGAAATAGCTGTTCAGCAATTTCGCTTTCTCATGATCTCCTACCACTAGCTCTCCATTATTGTTCTTCAGTTTGTGTATCTCCTGCCCTGTTTTCCTCTGCTCGGCTATATACCTGAAAAATATTTTGTCTCCTTTTTTGACTGCATTGGCAATGCTCTACTCCGTTATAACCTTTGTCTGTCTTACCTCCAGGCTTGCCTCCTTTTGCCTTGCCTGGTACTTTACCCAGTTCTCTTCTCTTTGCATTGTTTTAAACCTTCTGAACGCTAACCTCTTTGCCTGGGCTCTCTCTGCCACCTCTCTGCTAAACCACAGGGGCTTTCTTTTCCTTCTGTTCTTACTCAGTCTCCTTATGCAGAGGTCTGTGGCCCCCACAATGACCCCCTTTATTGAATCCCACATATTCTCCACTCCCCTGAGCTCCCCCACCCATTCCAGTACTTAAAATCTGCTTGCTTGAAATCCAGCACCTTCACCTTGGTTCAGTGAACATCAGCTGATCTATGTACTGTAAACCAAATGGTCCTGTGGTCACTTGCACCAAGGTTCTCTCCCACCGATATCTCCTCTACCCTATCACCATTTGTCAGAACTAAATCCAGAGCCGCTCCCTCTCTAGTTGGTTCCCTGACCAGCTGTTTGAGTAGGGCTGCTTATAGCGAGTCTATGACTGCCCTACTCCTGGTAGATGAGGCTGATAGGGTGCCCCATTCCACGTCCAGCAGGTTGAGATCCCCCATCAGCAGCACCTCACTCCTATTTGCCATCCTCAGGATCTCTTCTGTTGTCTGTTTATCTACTATTATCTGCTGCACCGGTGGCCTGTATATCACTCCAGTGCATACCACATCTCCCTTTCCCATGGTCAGCGAAACCCATAAACCTTCTGCCTCCCCCATCTACCCTGCAGTTCCGTAGCCCTGATCCCCTCCCTCATGTAAAGTGCCACCCCCCCATCTCTCCTGTCCTCTCTGTCCCTCCTAAACAATGTATACCCTGGTATCATCATGTTCCAATCCTGCCCCTTGTGACACCAAGTTTCAATAATTCCCACTATGTCAAGGTTACCCTCGGCCATGAGCGCTATCAAGTCCAGAATCTTTTTTCCTAGACTCCTGGCATTGGCACACATGGCTCTCCAAACTCCAGACTCCTGTTTTCCTTCCCTTGTACTAGCTTACCTACCCACTTCCACAACTCAGCACTTTGCATTGGGAGGGGCTGGTTGCCCCTTATCATCTGCCCCGTGGCGTGACTGTACCTGTAACCCCCCCCGATTTAGTTTATATTGTAGTGGTGCTCCATGTACTCTGCTAGTTTACACTTTAGCACTGCCTTACCTTCCCTATTTAGGTGCAACCTATCCAGGGCATAAAGGCTGTCGTCGCTCCACATTGTCCCCCAATCCCCCACTGACCCAAAGCCTCTCTGGGTGCACCAGCTGGCAAGCCGACTGTTAAACTCTACTATCCTCTGCTTCCTCTCAGAGTTTGCCCTTGGGACTGGCAGCACCTCCGAGAAAGCCACCAATTTAAACCTCAAACTGCTGCAGAACCTTGCTAGCACTCCAAATCTTGCCTGCACCTCTAATAAACCATTTCCTGTGAGGTCATTTGTACCCAGATGGAACAGAAAGTGATCCTGTCATCCTGCTCATGTCCCCAGAAGTGGATGTGATGAATGACCTGTGCTGCCATCATGCCTGGCAGCCATTCAGTCCAGATCCTGCTGTCCTTGCCCCCTTTCCCCCCAGCTAATACCCTTAATAATGGAGTCCCCAACAATCAAAACCCTTTTCTCTTCTTCTCTCAAATGAGCACTATCTATATGTTATGCATGCTGCTGGGAAATTAGATGTAGAAGTGGTTACATTAACTACTTTCCATACATATCTATGTTGGATACAAAAACATACTGCTGAGATCACATACATTATATATCTTCAAGAAAATGTATAAAGTGTATGGTAGAATGCTTTTATCCATACCTCCAGCAGAGCTGTTGTGTTGCAGTAGATACGTCATTCTGCTGTTGTGCTGCCTTAGCTACGTATCTACTGCAGCACAACAGCAAAGGAATGTTAGGAATGTAGTCTCAAGACAAACACGGCTGTAGTCAGTAGTGCTGTATGATTCAAACGGCAATCTGACAGTTCACACAGCACTACATATTGAGACAATAGCAGCTGCGGTATTCTCAAAGGAGCTATCAGACAGAGAAAAGTTTGTGAAAGACCAAGAAAATGCACACATATTGATAAAAACTGCAGCGGACATGAAAGTGTTCAAAAGTTTCCTAGCTGTGGCTGGAGAAATCCATAGAATAACAGAAATACCAGTAAAAGATCCAGACAACCTGGTTGCCAAACTTATATTTAAAGTGGAGCGCATAGATGGTGGGCAATATGAGCCAAGTACAATCTGTGGCATAATTGGTGGCATAGACTGCTACCTAGTAAGAGAGAGAGATACGATAATTCAATATTTCATGGAAACACCTCAGACTTCCATAAAACCAAAACAACACTAGCAGCAAAGCAGAAGTAGATCAAGAAATTGGGGAATGGTAACAAACCCTAGTGAGCAGAAGCACTTTCCCAGATAGATATTGATATGCTGTACAGCACTGGTACATTTGGTCTCCACAAAGCCACATCCTTGCTAAACATGTTTTTTTTTAGTAATGGCTTATACTTTGCCCTCCATACAGCTGAACAGTATGGTCTAAGATGGGGGGACCTGCAGCTCTTGACAGACACAGATGGCACACAGCTCATCCAGTATAACAAGCGACAGACCAAAACAAGAATGGGTGAAAACCTAAGAGACATTTGTGCCATAAAACTGAGGATGTTTGCCAACAAAGACAACCCTAATAGATGTCCTGTAGCAGCCTTTATAAAATATACCTCACAGAGACCGTTAAACATGCAGCACCCTGACACACCATTTTGTCTGACGTCCAACCTATTCCACAAACAGGGAATGTCCAAGTGGTTTTGAGCAATGGCTGTGGAGGAGAATAAAATCAGAGGTATGTTGCAGACAATTAAAAAACAAGCCGGTTTACCAGAAGACAAAAAGATAATAAATCATTCAACCTGGAAAACTGCAATACAGAGACTAATAGATAGCGATGTGCCACCCACAGAAGTGCAACAAGTCTCCGGGCACTGGGCGCTTCAATCAATAAATAATTACAGTGTATTGTCCAACGATAAACAGAAAAGAAATAGTGTTATTTTCAGTGGAGCAACTGTACAACCATCAACATCATCCGCTTCTGAATGCCTATCCACGGAGATTGAAATTCAACCTCCCCTTGGTGCAAATTGTATATTCCAGCAAGGATGCAATGTAAAAATAGACAAGTACCTTAGTGGTCTGAGGAGAAGAGTTGTGGTGATCCATGACTTGAATAGCTCAGAGTCCAAATAAGGTGAGTGTTAGTTTTAGCAGAGAATAGAAAAGACTTCCAGTTCACATCGTTTGAAATATTTATGTCCTCTTCTGTTTTCTTTCCGCAGGGTCAGAGGAAGTCATGTGAACAGAATGTGGCATCATGCTTCTGCCATTGTGGATTAATTAGAAAGACTTTTGTGTGTTTAAAAATGGCCATTTTTTTCTCTCAAGAATCAGTTGAGTTAGTTTATTAGTAATGTTTAATTTTGTGCCAGTACGAGTGCTGTTCCTGTACATGCTGCCAGACTTTCCTAGTAAAAACAACTCGTTCCACAGTGAGTGCTGAATTTTCTTTCTCTTGAGCAGTATGTGTGTGTATGTGTGTGTGTGGGGGGTTGTGCCACTCTTATACTGCAAACTTGGTGTCCCGTTCTATATTTTATATCAAGAAATAACACCATACACTATATAAGATAATGTATGGTTCCTTATCAGCAACTGACTTAAGTAGCCACCTTGAGGTGGCCATGTCGACCTAAACCTCGAGAGCTTTGTTCTCAAAGGTTAACCGGTTGCCATGGCAACCTCTCAGTGGTTACACAAGCCTGTTGCAGATAAGGAACCATACATTATCCTCTATATGTATACAAAACTATGGAAAAGTTACCAAACATCTTTAGGGGAGGCACTGTCACGGCTTGTACTAAATCCTGACTGTATATGGTGCTCTCTTGATCTTTTCTTTATGCTTGTCTTTTGGCTGTGTAATACTGGTCACAAATAAATATGCCACTTCAGGTGCAGATAAAAGATTTTCTTAAGGGGTTGTAGTTTTTCCCCAACATTAAGGGATGTCAACATTGGTACATCATGGGTGGGACTTATCTCCTCCCCCACAAAACATATTTTTTATAAATGCCTTAAACGGTACATTCTGATGAAAATGTGTGCCCTCACTTTGGCTTTTATCAGGGTCTCTTACAACTTCACAGGGAGGTATTTTGTACTAGAAGCCCCTCCCCCCAAAAAACTTTTTAAAAGGGGCACTGTAATATTTTCTGCACTTTTGCCTTAAAAAATGAAAACATGATTTCAGCCTCTAAGACCAGGAGAATATTTACTTCCTGTCAAATTGGAGAAAGACATTTTTTTAAATATTTAAGCTGTTCTCAAAATATGGCATAGACAGGAGGTCTCTGATAGCACTTCTGGGCACTGTGATGAGCATGCCACTGTGAACTTGGAGATCCAGGTTTCAATCCCACCACCATCACGCAGTGTGTGACTCTAAGAAAGTCACTTAACTGCCCTGTAAACTCTCATATCTGTCTCTGTACTCTTTCACTCTCTTTGTGGGTTGAAAATAACAGCAGCTTTGTGTCCCTTCATCTCCTAAATTATAAAACACTTTAGAATATAGTTTATATGAATGGCACACATGACAGCAACTTTATGTCCTTCCATCTCCTAAACTGTAAAACACTTTAGAATATAGTTTATATGAATGACACTCATAACAGCAGCTTTATGTCCCTCATCTCCTAAATTGTAACTTTAAGGTATAGTTTATTTGAACGGTAGTATAAAAATAAATTCCTGTCCTGCATGAGCACCCAAATGCCGTGTTTAGTTAGCTTCTTCTCCAAATGAGTTTATCATCTGCATACTTGACTCACCAATGAATTGCACGTATACTGATTGCATACAATAAGTGTAGTGCAATACGGGTTTGAGAAATTTGTAATTTGTGTTATACAGTATATTGTATATTTTGTATCTTGTTTTATAATTTATTTTGAACTATGACTGTGAATGTTATGGACCCAATTGTAAATGAGCTTCGGCTCAATTGATCACTCCTTTTCTGGGTTTTAATAATAAACTCATTCTTTATTACTACTACTGCTACTACAACATATTCCTGATGTATGCATGTTCCATAACACAGATGCCCTCTGGATTAATATGACTGTAAGTAAATAGCAGCAATCCAATAATTTAAATATTTTGCTTGTGTCTCATGTGAGGGCTATCATGAGCTCAACCCCATGGGCGCAGCAGGACGTCTTATTTGCAGGGATGGTCCCCCTTTTTTACAGAACTTGTGAGCAGTTATAGGGTTCAGGAAGCATCACCAACCTTCCTTTTCCCAGTGGGAGGGTGAAACTGTAGTCTCAAGTCCCCTTACTATGTTCTCTGGTTAGAATCCCACCACTGCCACTGGCAGCCTCTTGCCTATTTGGTTTATAGGATAGCCAAGCAGTCACTATCTTCATTAACAAGGCATAGTCTTTACAAAACCCTTCTGTTTAAAATATTAGATCACACAACAAGACCCCAGGCAGAGTTGATAAATTATAAAAGTTTACTTAAAGGAAAAAACAACACTGTCAATTCTACAATTTGGAAGATTTGGAATGCAAATAATATGGTTATATAGAAACACCATACACTGTAATTCTAAACTATACCTTGTTTTGAGGTTTCAGAGACCAGAAAATATCAAATGTCCTTTCTGAAAGGAAATTCTCTCTGTAGGTGAAGAACAGTTCTTTAGAAAACACTAGATTGTTGGAAAGAAATTTGAGTCTCTGAGTTTCCTCTTGGTGTAAAACTCAGGGTCGACTTGAAAAAGCAAAACGTCTTGACTCTCAAATTTTGACTTAATGATCATAATCTTCTGTTCAACATGTGAGAAGTTTAATCTCACAAGTCTCAGGTCTGGGTCAGAGGTTTTTCCAGGCCTATATATACTTTTTTTTAAAGTATATACCAGCTTTATAAGTTCTTCTTAGCTCTGAGATTCTCTAGGATCAGTTCCTCAGGCTTCAAACTGCAAGCTAAAAGGTGCACTGATTTCAAAATTCTATGTGTAGTTAAGTCTGTGTGATGTCATTTTCAAGCCACACCCATCCCCTATGGGATGGGGTGAATACTCTTGAGCTATACAGAGACTGGGTGTAACAGTTTACAATTTCCTGCAGGTGTCACTATGGTTCCATGTCTAACACCCCAACACATGGTTTATGCATAACCTCTTACTGTTTTGAGTTCATGACTTCAGACTGCTCCCCTACTGGCCTTTTCCTGTTATTGGAAGGCTAAGTGTCCAGTCTGACCAGTCGATCCAATAGTTATGACCCTTAGGCTACATTAACCTGTCTGTTCCCTATCTAGATGACTGTGAGGCCCAAACTGTCTTTGGTAAATTATTTTATTTGTTCAACTTTTTCTTGGCCTTTTAAAGGGACAATGCCTTAACTCTGGAGTGCTTCACAACCTAGGAAATATGAACATTAATTAAAGTGGTACAAGGTCTATCTTGCAACATTCCTCCCTCCTAAAACAGAACTGGGGGGAATGCACCTCTATTGATGGCAACTTTCTTTCCAGTTCTGTTAGTGATCCAGTACGCAAGATAGACCATCTGCATTCCCTTTCTTAGACCCCAGCCTAGGGGTAACTGCCATGTCATAAGCCTGCAAGGCAATACTCCATCTCAAAAGTGTTCCATTCTTTTTCCCCATTTGACCCAACCATACTAATGGGTCATGATCCATTTGGACCTTGACATGCTTTCCATAAATATATGGTTCCAGTTTTTTTAATGCTCAAACTAAGGCAAAGCATTATTTTTCTACTGTTAAATAAGTTTGTTCATGTGGAAACAGCTTCTTGCATAAGTATACAATGGGGTGCTCTCTCTCCCCTGATTGGATACTTGGCTGAGGACTGCCCCTATTTCCACATCTGAGGCATCTGTTTGCACCACAAATGACCTGTTGTAATCTGGGTTGGCCAGCACTGGGTCCCTACATAGTGAGATTTTCAGCTGTGTGAAGGCCCACTTACAGACTGCATCTCATTTTACCCTTCTAGGCTTTTTCTTTGTCAACAACCCAGATAAAGGAGCTGCCTGGGAGCTGTAGTTGGTTACAAATTTCCAATAATACCCTGCTGTCCCAAGAAAGCTCCTGACTTGTCTCTGGGTTTCAGGTATGGGCCATGCCACAATTGCCTATATTTTTGCTTGGTTTGGGCAGAGCTGGCCCCTCCCTACCACATGTCCCAAATAAGTGACCTCTGCCATGGCCACCTGGCACTTTTCTGCCTTAATAGTCAGCCATGTGGCTTGTATTCTGCTGAACACCTCCCTCAGGTATGTCAGATGCTTCTCCCAGCTATGGCTGAAAATAGCAATATCATCCAGGTAGGTGACTGCAAAGTCCTCTGTATCCTGTAACACCTGATTTACTAACCATTGGAATGTAGCAGGGGCATTCTTCATCCCAAAGGGCATGACCTTGAACTCAAACAGGCTGATTGGGGAGATGAATGCTGACCTTTTCCTAGCCCTGTCAGTGAGTTTCACCTGCCAGTACCCCTTTGTCAGGTCTACTGTAGTTAAATATGTCACCCCCAGGTTGTCCAGCAATTTGTCCATGTGTGGCATTGGTTGGGCCTCAGATTTTGTGATGGCATTAAGACCATGATAAACTATACAGAACCATGTAGTCCAATTTGGTTTGGTACAAGGACTACAGGTTAGGCCCAGGGGCTGTGGGATTTCTGCATCACCCAAAAATCCAGCATCTCCCCCACCTCCATCCTAATGTCCTTGAGGACTGTCTCTGAAACCCAGTAAACTGTTCTATGTATGGATGCTTGGGTCCACGTGTCTACATCATGCACCACTAGTGGTGTACAGCTAGGCTTGGGCATAAATAAGGGGGCAAATTCCTGCAAAATGGCCCTCAATTCTTGGGCCTGTCTAGGTGTCAACTGGAGTGACAGCATGATGGTCTCACAGATAATGCCTGCTTACTCTTGGCTAACAAGTTGAGAAGCGGATCTTCCTCACCTAGCTCCTCCACAGGACTGCAAACCACAAGTACCATGTCAGCCCTATTAAAATATGGCTTCATCATGTTTACATGATACATCCTGTGAGTGTGTTTTAGGTCAGGTAACTCCACAATGTAATTAACATTGTTTTCCTGCTGGACTATCTTGTATGATCCTACCCATTCAGCTTGCAGCTTGTCTTTCCGGACCAGGATCAGAACCATTACCTCCCGTCCTACTCACACGACTGAGCTCTGGCTCTATGATCATACCAGGTCTTTTGTTTTTGCTGGGCAGCTGCCAGGTTGCTTTGGGTCATGCCCATAAGCTCCTTCAGCATCTCCCTGAATTTTAACACATACTCCACTAGGGGAATCCCCTGGGTAGCATGCTTACCTTCCCAGTCTTCTCATATTAACTCTAGGGACCCCTAACCCTACGTCCATAAAAGAGCTCGAAGGATGAAAACCCTTTCAACTCTTGTGGCACTTCCCTGTAGGCAAATAGCAGGTGGGGCAGGTATTTCTCCCAGTCGCATCCATGCTGTTCTGCAAAAACCATAAGCATAGCTTTTAGGGTCCCATTAAATATCTCCATGAGACCATTGGCTTGTGGGTGGTAAGGCATTGTGCGCCTCTGTACGACACCACACTTCTCCCACAAACACTTCAACAGGTCCAACATAAAGGTGCCCCCTTGATCAGAGATAACCTCATGCAGAAACCCAACATGGAAGAAAATCTCCAGCAAAGCATCTGCCACCTTGCCCACCTTAATGGAGGACAGCGTAGTGGCTTCAGGATAGCGGGTAGCATAATCGACATCTGGCAAAATATACTTTTCCCCCAACGAACATGGGGTATTCAAAGGACCCACAATATCTATTATGACCTTCGAAATGGCTTCTCCACAGTTGGTAAGGAAATCAGGGCAGCCTTGGCTTTGCTTCCAGCCTTCCCTATTTCCTGACACCAGTGACAGGATTTGCAGTATTCCTTTACCTGCTTGGTAATATTGGGCCAATAGAAATTGTAAGCTAAGCACAGTGTAGTACGAGCAATGCCCAAATGTCCGGACTTTGGAATATCATGAGCTACCTTGAGCAATAGCCCATGATACTCCTGGGGAACAACAATCTGCCTGGTCATCACCCCTCCTCTGTTCTGATGTCCTGTGTGTATAACAGTCCATTGTACCAATACATCCTATGTTTTCCATCACCCTCTGTATCTCATCAGACTCTGCACAGGCCCTCAGCTTCTCTAAACTAGGGTCTGTCTTTTGTGCTGCTGCTACTAAGTCGTCTCACTTATCCAGAGCATGAGGCATGTCCTTATCAGTTCCCAGGCTGAGGTCCATAGCTGTGGCAGTAGGGGACTTAGTATCCCAACCTTCCCCTTCCCCCAGACTATGTGTCACCCCTTTCTCCTGACAGCAACCTCCAGTAGCAGTTGGGTTAACTGCCACTAGGGGAAGTTCTATCCCACTGTTATCACCCTGTCTTTTACAAGAGACACAGGTTGGCTGGCCTGTCTCCCAACCTCTCCTGTCTGAATTACTGTGGAGTCCCTAAAATCACAGGAGACCCTATCCTTATGGCTCCGGGTCACAACACAAACCACCTCCTGTAGAACATCATTCCACAGAATAACATCCATAATGAGTTTGTCTGCTACAGCCACCTTCCTTACCCCTTCACCTGCATCTCCCCAGTCTAGGGTAATGCTGGCTAAAGGGTATGTTTCCTTTTCCCCAGTGTAATCCCTCACAGAGACAAACTGATTTGGCAGTATTTGTTCAGCCCCCTCAAATCCCCTTTTGCCAGGGTAAGAGATGATCCTGTATCCCTTAGCCCTCTAGTCTGTACCTCATTCACCATGGCTGGCTGAATGTGCACCCTCATATTTTTAGATATAGCATCAGTAACACAGCTGGCAATTGTCTCAGTTTGTACAGACTTTTTTACCTTTTGGGTCTTCTTAGGACACTGCCTAGAAAGATGGCCTGGCTGTTTACAGTACCAGCATTCATCATTTTTCTTGCCCCCAATCTCCCTTTTGGGCACTGGGTGGTTCCCTTCTTTCTGTAGAGGTGCTGTGGTTTTTGGTTGTGCAAAATGCCCACTTTTTCCATTCACCCCTGAATTCCTGCCCCCCCATTCCCCTTGAGAACAGGCCTGCTTTGAGCATAGTGATCCACCATCTCTGCAGCCTGCTTGGCCCTCTTAGGATCTTGATCCTCCAGCCAAACCTTTAGATCAGGTGAGCAAATCCAATAAAACTGTTCAAGCAATACCACCTCTTCAATAGCTTCAACAGAATCTGCTTTCACCCCCTCCTACCAACGTTTTAAATATTGATGCTATTTAGTGGCTACTTCCTCAAAGCTCATTTCCAGACTCTTTTGGAGTTTCCAGAAGTTTGCTCTGTATGCATCAGGGTTCAGATCAATATTTTTTTAATAATACAGTTTTTATCGTATCCAAATATTTACTGTGAAGATTGTCTGTCTGTTCCAATGTCTCCTTCCCCTTGCCAGTAAGCAGTGGAGACAGTTGAAAGCTCCAAGTTTCTTTGGGTAGATTGACCTGGATACAGACCTTTTCAAATGAATTCAAAAACATATCCCTATCCTCCCCCTTATTAAACTCAGCCATCAATTCTGAATTTAATTTGTACCATAGCCCTGAAGTTTCAGACCCACCCCCACCACTTACCTACTTGGGTGTTGTTGGGGTTGTCGTCTATTGGAGTTTCAGCTTTTCCAGCTTGAACTCCCTCTGGCATTGCTGTTCATCTCTTTGAAGCTGTTTTTCTTTGGCTTCTCTCTGGCGCTGCCTTTCTTCGGCCTCTCTCTGGAGCTGCCTTTCCTGTAGCTCCATTTCAAACCTTTTTTGCTCCATCTCACGCTGCCTCTCCTGCATCCACAGCCTCCTTATCACCAGCTCCTTGTTTGTAGATGGTTCCTGCTCCTCAGGGCTCTGGGCATCCGAAGTCACTACCTGCTTTTTAATTACATTCTCACTGGGAATGCTCTTTTCTACACTGATTTTCCTCAGCTGTTCCAGATTCACAGTGCTGTTCTGGGAAGACATTCTTCTTCTATACTACACTACTTGCTCAAAAAAAAATTCAAACAGGATAGGGTCTATTGCCTGCAAACAAATTTCTTTTTCCCCTTTCCAGATTTGGCCCTCTATTGTGTGATGGTTTTGTAACACCATTCAAAATCCTACCTGTGCCACCAAATCTGTCATAAGCCCAACCCTATGGGCATGGCAGGACCTCCTGTTTGCAGGGATGGTCCCCCTTTTTTACAGAACTCGTGAGCAGTTGTAGGGTTCAGGAAGTGTCACCAACCTTCCTTTTCCCAGTGGGAGAGCGGAAACTGTAGTCTTGAGTCCCCCTGACTCTTTACTATGCTCTCTGGTTAGAATCCCACCACTGCCCTTGGCAACTTCTTGTCTATTTTGTTTGTAGGATAGCTGAGCGGTCACTATCTTTGTTAACAAGGCATACAATCTTTACAAAACCCTTCTGTTTAAAATGTTAGATCACACAACCAGACAGCAGGCAGAGTTGATAAGAAATTATAAAAGTTTACTTAAAGGGGAAAAAAATCAAGTCAATTCTACAATTTGGAATGCAGACAATATGAAAAATAAATATTGGATGGCTATACAGAAACACTATACACTGTAAGTCTAAACTATACCTTGTTTTGAGGTTTCAGAGTCCAGAAAATATCAAATGTCCTTTCTGAGAGGAAATTCTCTCTGTAGGCGAAGAAAAGTTCTTTAGAAAAACACTAGATCATTGGAAAGAAACTTGAGTCTCTGAGTTTCCTCTTGGTGTAAAACTCAGCGTCATCTTGAAAAAGCAAAAAGTCTTGATTCCCAAGTTCTGACTTAAAGATCAGAATTTTCTGTTCAGCATGTGAGAAGTCCAGTCTCACAAGGTTCAGGTCTGGTTCAGTGGTTTTTCCAGGCCTACATATACTTTTTTAAAAGTACATACCAGCTTGATTAAATTCTTCTTCTCTCTGAGATTCTCCAGGATCAGTTCCTCAGGTTTCAAACTGCAAGCTAAAAGGTGCACTGATTTCAAAATTCTGTGTGTAGTTAAAGTCTGTGTGATGTCATTTTCAAGCCACACCCATCCCCTATGGGATGGGGTGAATACTCTTGAGCTATACAGAGACTGGAGTGCAACAGTTTACCCTTTCCTGCAGGTATCACTATGGTTCCATGTTCAACACCACTAACATATGGTTTCTGCATGACCTCTTACTGTTTTGAGTTCATGACTTCAGGTTGGCCCCCTAGTGGCCTTTTCCTGTTATTGGAAGGCTAAGTGTCTAGTCTGACCACTCGACCCAAGAGTTATGACCCTTAGGATACATTAGCCTGTCTGTTCCCTATCTAGATGAATGCCAGGCCCAAACTGTCTTTGGTAAATTCTTTTATTTGTTCAACTTTTTCTTGGCCTTTTAAAGGGACAATGCCTTAACTCTGGAGTGCTTTACAGCCCAGGAAATAGGAACATTAAATAAAGTGGTATAAAGCCTATCCTGCCACAAGGGCTACTAAGAATTCATCTGAATTTAGCATTTTAAATCCCATTGTTAAATTTTCTGTGGACTAATACACAAAGTTGAACCCAGGATTTTAAAATGTGTCCTGTGGCAATAATGAATGGGGAGAAACTAAAAGGGGATGGGCTGTCAGCAAGCAGGCAGAAAACTTCTGTTTCTGTTATCTTGTACGGAAACATGGTGACTATTGGTAGTGGGCCATGACACAATTCATTTTGGTTGTGTTTGAAATATATTATGTTGGACTGGTTCTATTTCATGTAAAGACCAAAGAAGGGTTCTACTGCCACAGGATCTTTATTGAATCTTGGCCAACCACTGCAAATATGCCAGGCAGATGGCAACTCACTAGGAATCCAAACATGAAGTACTATTTTTGATGCCTTAAACCAAAATTATTTATTATTTATTTACTTGAAAAGTTTCAACAGGAAAGGCACACTGAGCTGCAAGAGCTTGTCTCCCAGTTCATTCTGGGGGGAAGAGAAAGTGGGGGTAGCAACAGTAAGTACAGAATTAGTCATTGACAAAATAAGTGGTAAGAACTTTTAATGGAATACCTATAATTCACTTTGGGTCAGTACATGTCATTGTAAATATACATACAGTACATTACTAATGTGCAGGCAAGGTACTAAACAATAGACATACACATATGATAATCACAATTTTACAGTATGTGTACAACCTAATAAGTTACATTATAAAAGCTAAGTGAAAGCTTGAGTATACTCATTGGAGAGACTAGATAGGAGAGACTAGCAAAGATGGAAAGGAGAATAGGTAATAAAGGGCCAACCCTCCCTTTCAGAACCTCCCCCAAAGGAGAAGGATGTCGGGTAGTATGGGAAGCAAGAGAAGGAGGAATTAGATAAGGGAAATAGTGGAGGACTTAAAGATAGGAAAGCGTAGGGAGAAAATAGAGTCATAGGGAGGGGGAGAAAATAGGGAAGGAGAATGGCACTGGGTCAGAACATAGCCAACCACAATGCCATTGGCAAGGACACCGTGGCAAAAATTCCCCCCTGCACCTCCTGTACTTAAAGAGTCTCCTTCTGGGGGGAGGGCAGATCACGGGGAAAGTTAGAATTTGTGGGGCTGTGGAATACTGTTTCCATGGCCCCTTGTAAAAATTCAAAGCCCCAAATCTGACAAAATGTTTTGAGACCAGAATTAGAACCCTGGTCTCCTCTGCCTCCCAGCCAAGCTGCTCCTTACCCCAGCCCTCCACACCATGGGAGCAGCTCTGCCAGCCTCTTGTATTTTGCTTCCCTTGTTCTGTGGCAGCAAAATGGACCATGACCAGGGGAGCGCATACCGCAAGTGCTCTACATCCCTGCTCACTGTCCATGGTAGTGCTACAGGAACTAGCGCTCTCTTGCCTGGTGCTATTCCTGTAACACTAATCGGACTGGTACTGAGGAGAACAGGTAGAGTACAGGAGGGTGAGGATGAGAGTAAACAGAGGAGTTAGCAAGTGGTATGTGAAGGTGGGGGGGACAGATGCAGTTGCAGGAGGGGGAAGTGTGAAGATGAAGGAGGCAGGATAGTGAACTGGGTGACAAGGCAGAATGAATATCAAAAGGAAGGGAGTTCCAGATATTGGGGAAGTGATAGGAGAAATCATATCTTCCAGAAGTGGAGGACCGGGGGGTGGAGGGCAAAAGTTCTAAGGGAGGAGTTGCAGAAAGCATATTGGGGAGAAGGAGGAAGTGAGAGGAGAAAAGGAGGTAGGGTGGAAGGGAGCCAAGCCAGAATTTGCCAATTAAAAGCACTGTGAGCCAGGAATCAGGCATTAAGAGAAAGGAAGGAGAGAGTGGAGTAAAGGTCACAGTGGTGGGTACGAGGTGGGCAGTCAAGGGCAAAGCGACAGAAGGAGTTGAAGAGAGTGTCCAGTCTGATAAGGGTGGAGTTGGGAGCAGAACTGCATACTATGTCTCCAAAATCAAAGATAGGAACGATCATGGTTTGGACGATCTCCCAATGGGTGGGAAGGGGAAGGCAGCTGCAGTGTCTATACAGAGCACCGAGTTTGGGGAGTAGCTTTGTGTGGATAGCGTCCACATGCACAGTACAAAATTAGTTTTACCAAGCCTACCTGAAAGCTGTCTGTCTGTAAAGTGCTATTTTATTTTTTATTTATTTAACATTTAGTTATTTAAAATCATGTCCAGAAAAGGTGAGCTGAGTCACTAGGAGTTATTTATACCATCCCTTGTCTAGAATAATACATCCTATCTAGCTGTTTTTTTAAAACATTTCAATTTTATTTATATCCACTAAGATCTGTGGTAATCTATTCCAGGCCATGATTGTATGTATTGTGAAGAAATTATTCCTTCTTTCTGTATTAGCTTTTGGTAAGACTATTTTTTTATTATGCGACCTCAGATTCCCCCTGAGGTCACTAAATTGTATTCCACAATTTGATGTAAGCTGAGGTGAATAAAGGATTTTAAACAGGAATAATAGATCTCCCCTCTGTCTATGAGCTTGAAGTCTATGTAGTCCAGTATGTTCAAGCCTCTCCTCATAGGATTTACCATATAGATATGGAATCATTTTAGTTGCTGGCCTTTGTATGCTTTCTAGTAATTGAATATCTTGCTTTGGAAATGGTGAGCAAACTTGGGATCTATAGTCTAATATTGGGTGAATATAACTTCTATATATTGGAATGATTAACTGTTCAGTTTTACATGAAAACACTCTTTTTATTCTGTTAACTAGACATTTACCCTTTGCAGAAATAGTGAGACAATGGTCTCGTGATGTCAATTTGTTATTTACAACCACCCCAAGGTCAATTTCCTTATCTGAACTTTTCAGTATCTGCTGATTAAGTATATATTTATAGCTGGGATTCTTTTTTCCAAAATGGATAACTACACATTTGTCCAAATTAAATTGCATTCCATTGTCAATAGCCCATTTCTCAAGTCTGGCAAGGTCCCTGACCATGGAAAGTGCTTTTCTAATGTATCTACCTCACCTCCCAATTTCGTATCATCAGCAAATTTGATTAAATAGTTTTCAATATGTCTATTCACATCTGCAATGAAAACATTAAACAGGATCAGACCCAGTACCAAACCCTGGGGCACAGCACGTTCAACAAAACCCTCATCCGATAACTGATTATTGATCTGCACATACTAGGTCCTACCTAAGAACCAAGCTTGGACCCATCTAATAATGTTACCATTAAATTTATGGCCAAGAAGTGTTTTAATAAGGGTTCTATGAGGGACTTTGTCAAATGCTTTGGAAAAGCCTAGCAATATTACATCTGAGGGTATTCCCATATCTAAATGTCCATTAATCTTATTAAAAAAGGTAAGCAGCTTCGATGTACAAGATCTTCCTTTAGTAAAACCATGCTGGGTTGAGTCTAAGTCTATAAGTGATTGTTCTAAATATTTTTTTATGACACGTTCCATTTTTTTACAACAAAGGGATGTTAAGCTGATGGGCCTGTAATTCTCAACTCTACTTCTGTTACTCTTCTTATATATTGGCAGAACTATAGCAGTAGTCCAATCAGCAGGCAATTTACCAGTTTTAAGAGATAAATTAAATATGATAGAAAGGGGATCTGCAAGTTCCAATGCTGCAGTTTTTAAAAGGGATGTATTAACATTGGCTGGCCCTGAACTAGATGATTCATTAATTTTAAAAGTTCTGTATATACTTCATCAGCATTTACAAATACATCATTCCTTAATGAAGAAATGATATATCAATATCCGATTCCTTAGTTGAAAACACAGAACAAAAATAACTGTTGAATGCATTAGTTTTTCAACCTCATCTACTATAATAATCCCATTTGACTTCATGATTGGGCCCACTGTTCTATTGGTATGCCTACAACTTGTATTAATATAGGAATATATAAGTTTACTATGTTTTGAATGTGCTATTTTAAATTCAATTTTTGATTTAGACTGCCTGATTACTTTTTTAGAATTTTTTCTTGCTTTAAAAAATTTAATTTGTTACTGTCAGTATTATCTTTTTTTAACATAGAATATGCTTTATGTTTGATTTTGAGCTGTCTCTGAATCTGTGCAGTAAACCAACATGGTATTTTCCCTTTTGTGTTGTATTTCTTTTTTAATGGGACAAAATCATTTTCTATTTCATGTATGATGTCCTTAAGCACTTGCCAAGCAGTGTCAACTGAGTCTTGTGATAGTAGTGCATCCCAGGTAATTGTACTAAGGATTTGTCTAATCATGATATGATTGGCCTTTTTATAGTCTCTTAACATAGTGTCAGAGCTCATTGCCAGGCTGCATGATTCTCTGGAAATTGCAGAAAACTGTGACATCAAAAATACAGTCTTACTTATGATTATTTAGAGGAAAGAAGTGTGTTGCATTGAACATGTAATAGATAATCCACTACAGGGCATGTGGTCATACTCTGATGTACGCATGCCTTGGTGTGTGTTGTGATGTACAAGGCCACAGTCCAAGTGTGCTCAACCACCCAAGGCATGCGTATATCAGAGCAGGACCACATGCCCTGTAGTGGATAATCTGTCTTATAAAATGGGCTCAATTGTTTTGGGGTGGGGTGAAAAATAGAAAGAAGTGCAGGCATGCAGTTGTTGTTGGAGTAATACATGGTCATGTGAGTGAGTTGCACCTCGGTGTTACAGTAAACAAGATAAAATGGATCTACTGAAAATAGGAGACTATCTAACTAACACATGTGGCAATTGTCAAATGTTCTCACTGGGTGAGTGTACAACTAACTTCATTTGTGCAAAATGCAGATTAATAGAATCCTTGCAGGCTGAAAATGTAGCACTCAGAAACAGACTGAAAATATTAACAGATATGAGTAGCTTAGAAAATTACATAGATAATGTAGCTGAAGAGGTAGGTACCAGCAGCATACAGGAAGCTACAAGTCCATGCAGTGATGTTCAGGCAGTATCATCACATGCAGAGGAGAAGGCAGAACAGTGGAGTATAGTCCCCCAGAAAAACAGGAAAGGGAGATGAAACATTGGAGGGTTATCAAATGTGTTAACACCAAACAGATATAGCCTTTTAGTACAAGATGATATCACGGTACAGGAGACACATCAGAAAACCCAGCAACTAGATGACACCAAAGTAGTTTGTCACAAAAAACAAGCAGAACATGTTGACACTGAAATCAGTATAGCCAAAAGGGATGTCTTGGTGATAGGAGACTCAATGCTCAAATATACAGACTCCATTTTATGTAAAAATAGGATAACCTCAACCACTGTGAGTGCATTACCTGGTATAAAAATCGCAGACATAAGACGTCTTATTCCTGGTCTTTTGGAACATAATGAGCAACCATTGGTGTTGATTCATGTAGGCATAAATGACGTGGGCAAAAGAAGGATGCTTGACATTCAAAGGGACTTTGAGTATCTAGGTGCAGATTTAAAAGCTAGAGGATGTGACCTGATTATTTCAGGTATTATACCAAGCCCTGGGGTAAACTTTCACATGAAATCAGAAATTGAGAGCTTAAATGGGTGGTTAAAAAGGTGGTGCCTTAGAGAAGATTATGATTATTTGGAAAACTGGGGAAACTTTTTTGACACAAGGCTATTTGCAAGGAATGGCATTTATTTAAATAGGGAAGGGAAACGCCACTTCTCAAGATCACTAAAACAGAAAATTGACAATTCTTTAAACTTCTTGAGTGGGGGGGGAGGTATATCCCAAACATCAATAAAGCAAGGGTTAGTAAAATCAAAACACTGGAATTGTCTGTTATTAAATGCAAGAAGTCTCAATAATAAACTGGATGAACTGGTGTTTACACTAAATACATACAATATTAGTTTATGTGCCATTACTGAAACATGGTGGAAACAGGAAGATTCATGGGACAAACCTCCCGGTTTTCATCTGTATCATAGAGATAGGCCACACACCAAAGGGTGGAGTGTTGCCCTTTATATAACAGATCATATTACATCAGAAAGTGTAGAAATTATTAATAATGATACAACCGAGTTGATTTGGGTTAAGTTAGCCCCCCCAAATGCCCAAATTAAATGTGGGTGTGGTATATAGGCTGCCAGCTGACACACAGTTAGATGACCTCAAACTTTTAGAATGCTTAGATAACCTCACCCAAGCTGGAAATTCCTTCTTAGTGGGTGATTTTAATCTACCAGGGTTGAGTTGGGATCCCCCAAAAGCAGAATCACAAAAGGAGCAAAGATTCTTAGAATTTTTTATACTAAATAATCTTGAACAATATGTTAAAGATCATACTCAGGAAAATCATACTCTGGATTTGGTACTCAGTAACCTGGATTATGATATACAGGATTGCAGAGTCTTTCATCCTTTAGGTTCCAGTGACCACAACATGGTGAAATTTAGTATTAATGAGGTTTCATCAAAGATGACTAGTAGGGACAGTGGTACATAATTTCAGTAGGGCAAACTTTAATGATATTCGCAAACAATTAGTTTTATGGAACCGGGAGGTAGATTTTAGTGGACTGATGATACAGCAAAAGTGGGATATTTTAAGTAACAAAATTAAAGCCCTGGTACAGGAATTCATTCCTAGTCTTAAAAGACTACAAACTCCAAAAAAAACCCCATGGTTTACACCACAAATAATTAAAAGTATAAAATGTAAAAATAAGGCATACAGAAATGCAAAAAAAAGTGGGCAGCCAGAAAGATGGGTTGAATTTAAGTTTGAACTGAAAAAATGTAGATCAAGCATATGAAAAGCGAAAAAGGCCTATGAATATAACTTGGCAGCCAAAGTCCAAAATAATTATAAATCTTTTTTCTCATACATAAATAATAAAAAGGGTGTAAATAAATCAATAGGGCCCATAAGGGGATGACATGGTGATTTGTTATTGGACGATAAAGACATGGCATGCCATTACAATGCATATTTTGCATCAGTGTATGATCCAAAAACCCAAAACACCTTACATCATCAGGTAAAGGACGTAGGTTTTCCCCTTAAAATCGAGGTCAGTGATGTGAGAGATAGATTAAAAGCCTTAGACCAGAATAAGGCACAGGGACCAGATGGCCTCCACCCTAGGGTGCTTAAGGAGCTGGCTGATGTTTTGGCCCCCCCAGTAGCCCACTTATTTCAGCATTCTATAGATAAATCTGAAGTCCCGGTTGAATGGCGGCAGGCGGATAATATTCCAATATATAAGAAAGGGTCAAGACAGGAGCTATCAAATTATAGACCCATCAGCCTGACATCAATATTGGGAAAAACCCTGGAAGCTATCATCAAAACCCATATTACCAATATGTTGGCTACGTCAGGAGATCTAGACCAAAATCAGCATGGTTTTAGAAAGGGTAGATCCTGTCAGACAAACTTGTTGGAGTTTTATGATAAAGTGAATCAAGCACTTGACACCAGAGTAGCAGTGGATGTTATTTTCTTGGATTACTCAAAAGCATTTGATAAGGTACCACATGGCCTCTTGATTGAGGCCCTAATTAAGCAGGGTATACACGTAAATATTTCCCTATGGATTGAGAACTGGTTGACAAATCGGAGGCAGAAGTATCAGTGAAGGGATCCTTGTCGGTTGGGTAACAGTGACTAGTGGGGTGTGCAGGGGGCTCGGTTCTGGGCCCCTGCCTTTTCAACTTATATATTTCATCTATGCAAGCTTCGACAAATGTGTGGTTGTCAAAGTTTGCAGATGATACAAGAATAGGGTATTGGATAAATTCTAAGGAGGACTCAGATACCTTACAACTAGCATTAAGAGAAATTGAAAACTGTGCAATAATAAATAAATCTGCATTTAATGTAGATAAATGTAGGGTTATGCACCTGGGGAAAAATAATACCCATTATGAATATACACTAAATGGAGTAGTGTTGCAGGAAACATCAGAAGAAAAGGACTTGGGGATTTATATTACCAATGATCTGAGCTTTAAGACACACTGTAATCACATTATCAGAAAATCTAGTAGTCTCCTACATTGCATAAACAAGCATATTAAAAGTAGAGACAGATCGGTGGTAATGCCTCTATATAAGGCTCTGGTCCATCCACATCTGGAATATTGTGCCCAATTTTGGTCACCTGGGGAAAAGGACAATAAAATCACGGAACAGGTACAAAGGAAAGCAACACGACATGTGACAGGCCTTGAGGGGTTAACCTACCAACAAAGACTGGTAGAATTGAAACTGTATTCATTGGAATTCCAGAGGCTCCGAGGTGATATGTGCATGGTATACAGAGCGCTATCAGATGATGACCTGTGGCATAAACTGGGATTGGAGTTAAGGATGCAGCCATATGATACAAGAGCTCACCCATTTCAAATCCGGATCAGCTCTTTTTGTACAAATGCTAGGAAAAACTGGTTTAGTAAAAGGATAACTAGTATATGGAATAGCTTACCATTGGAAATAGTGGCGAGTTTGTCAATGAATATTTTTAAAAATTCCTTGGACGAATACCTGATTAAACAAGATATAACTGGATATTAACTAGGCAGGCCATTATGGACTTTGTCTTCTTGGCCTTGTAATAACCTATGAAACCTATGAGACCTATGTGGTGTGTTTCATCCAATCTGGAGGCAGAATTTTTACAGATTGTTCTCACTCATTTTATAAGGTTACATATACTGTCCTGTAAGAAACCATGTTTGCTGAATATGAAATGTCCTAATGTGGGTTTCATTAAAGGTAGTAACCCTAGCTGTATTACAGGCTGGCTCAGAAAAAAGTCTAAGGAGCATGAAAAGGCCAGCTGTTCCCTTACAGGAGGTGTGTGATAAACTTAGAGTGAGGGGAGTGGAAGGCTGAAAGAGCATGAAGACAGAGATCATTGTGGCAGGAGTTTAGATTATTTCAGTTCTTTCCTGAAAACACCAATATTCTAATTTGTTTTAGTTACTTTATTCATTTGTGGTTATGTTTATGCATCATGGGCATTGCACCATTCAGGAATCCACAAACCGTCATAGCCGGAATCTTTTAACATGGAGGTCACTGGAGGTCATGATAATGAGAACAAATGAGAATATGGGTGTTTTCAAGAAAGAACTGTAATAATCTAAACAGACTTGTAGGTGACACACTGTTCTTTTTCAGTGTGCTGTTTCATAGGTCAGGCACCCAGGGCAGCAGTGAGCAGCACATGACAGGATTTGGACATGTGACTGATCTAAGTTACCAGGATGTCTGATTCACCTACATAAAGAAATGCTCAACACAAATTAAAAGAAAGCAGGAGGTCAAGCTGCTAAATCAGAGTACAAAAATCCTTTAAAAATAAGTGAGTTATAACAGTGTTTAGCTATCTAAAGATGACTGAAAGTATAAAATGCTCTACAAAGTCTTCTTTATTTTGAAGTTGGATGGTATTACGTATATGACTGAAATGGACAGTTTACATTTTTGTTGCAAACAGATTACAAGGCAGAAGAAAGTTTTAAGCACTGCTAAGGTACTTTTAAGTTAACATAGTCACAAATGCAGCTTTCTAATAAGTTACTGTATACATGGGATATAAAAGTACCGGTGAAGTATTTAATGAATTGGAAAAAGGTTAAACAAACTTTGGAAACTGTGTTTTTTAAGATTTTGAAATGGTTGAAGCATAAGCTTGATTATGCCAGAAACAATACAAATATAAAAGGAATAGGTACTGGCAGCGAAAGATTATAAGGTAAGGATGGACTGAACTACTATTTTGTATAAAAAAGTTTTGTACATTAAGTTGTGGTTATTTTGCTGAGTATATTTGTTGAAAAATGATTTAATTTATATAAGGACTGGTTATGTGAGCCTAGATAGGAAAATATACGTATGATTCTTTTATATATAAAAAAATAGATACATATTGAAAAGAACACATCAGGCTGTTATTTATTTTGTAAGAATAACTTGATTATTTAAATGTATTTTTACTTTAGAAAGGCCTTATAGCACAATTTAAAATATTTATTTGATTTACTTATTTAGATGCAGTGTTCACACCTATGAAGGATTTTGTCCGAAACGTGTCTAACATTGTAATGAAAAATAAAATGTTGTGAATTTTTATATAAAAAGAGTAAATATCTGTTTAATTTTGGTTAGTGAGTCCTACCTTTTACCAAACTGTATTCACATGAATACTTGCTTGATTGGTAACAGGGCTACTCCCTTTAATGGAAAATGTTTGCTTTTCTACTGAGGTAGCTGTGCTGGCTTCTAATCCTTGAATAACATTGGATATGACATAGGAGAGGGGGACCACCTGACTAGGCCCGTGTGTACCATCAGGGCAAGTTAGAAGCAATGTTTTTCTTTCTCTAGTACTTTAAAGCAGATAGGCTGGCTAAATACACAGACAAGACAGTGACTGATGGTACAAGGGTGTACCAGTCCCCACTTCACTACATAGTTTGATCCATTACTGTTCCAGCTCAATTTTTTTGAATCACAAATTCAGAATAACTTGATAGTGCAATATTGTAGAGTGAAAAAATAAAACACATATTGCATACTGCAACAAATTTCAGTCAATTTCTTAAATTGGACAAAATACAATTCCAGAATAACATGATAGTACAATGTTGTATTTATTTATTTTTAACTTATTTTACCAGGTTAGCAAGCAGAGTCTTGATGGACTCATTTCCAGTTGCGACCTGGGGAGGGGAGACTGGAAAAAATCTAAGAAATACCATACAAACAATTCCAATAGGCATGATGCACAAAGTCGCATATATATATTATGGTAGCACGGTAGTGCTACCATAGTTAGGGTTGAGGAGCCATTTACATGTTAAACCCAAAATTTTGTACCTTAATAACTTTGCAACTGTTTGATAGATATGCCTGAAAGTTGGAATACACGATCAAGACCCATACACCTTGAGATCTGCCAAGTTTCGTACTGGTCGGATACACGGCTGTGGAGTTATTAAGCGTGATCTGCGTGTGCGTTTACACTTTTTCTGGAATTCTACGGTTGCACCTACAGGTTGCACGGTTTGTGCGACTGGTCCAAAATCTTCAGGGAACATGCAGCTGGGGTCCCCGATGTGCCTTTTGAAGATTTTGTGAAAAAATATTAAACGGTTCAAAAGTTATTCAAAAAACAATTTCCCATTATAAGTCAATGGGAAAAGTTAACAAAAAGTTTGACAGTGTTGCAAATGCACTTTTTACTGTTGCAAATGGCCCTTTTACTGTTGCAAATCTGCCATTTTGTTTTCAGTTAGTGATCAGAAAAATGCTTGGCATTTAAAATTGGGACCCTCTAGCAACCTAATTCTTTTTGTATTCACCTAGTCGGGCCCTGAGGATGCTAGCCATGTCTTTATTTTGGGGTAAAACACCCCAGAAATATGTTTTTCAAATTTCTGGAAAAGTACTTTCACAAAGTACTGTCGCACTTGCGATACTGTCGAACGCATTCATGAAAGCTTTTGCAAATTGCGACAGTACTTTTCTAGGCTGTGGGAAAATGACAGCAATTCTTTGGCACCTTGTTGCAAAAGAATGGTTTGGTGCTTTAGCCTGAAATTTGGAGGGAACGCAACTGACATCTCACAGATGTGCCTTTCAGTGTTGTGTTGAAAAAATATTACATGGCGGCAAAGTTACAGCACTCCAAAGTGGACGCTTTTTCCCATAGGATAACATTACGGCATCCGACTCATTGCAGCAATCCTTTGGCGCCCATTCTGCAAGACAACGGCTAGGTCTTTTGGGCTGAAATTTGGAGGGAAAACAGCCAACATCCCACAGATGTGCCTTTTAGTGGTTTGGTGAAAATATATTACAGGGAGCCAAAGTTATGGCACTCCGAACTTCTCTTTTTTTCCCATAGGATAACATTACAGCATTCGCAGCGCCTTTCAGGGCCTGTATCTCGGAAATGGTGTGAGATATGGACTTTGCATCAGAAAATGCTTAACCCCTAACAGGGACTAAGTACAAATCTAGCCAGGAAAGTCATAAATCATATGACTTTTAATTTTTTTTCCTACGTCGTACGGTTCCTGAGATATAAGCAATTTAGTATTCCAACTCCTCATTTTCTGCTCCGAGACCCATTATTATGCATACATTCTTTGTACTCACTGTCTTTCTCTATGCAGCTTTTGGGGAAAACCAGCCTGTGCACTTACATTACTGTTACCGTTGCCCTTTCCGCTTGTGGTTCCGTACCCGTTTCACTTACCGTTCACGTCTACCCCACCATGTGCGTTATCCTTTGCGTTTCCATTTGTGCTTGTGTTTCCATTATTTTTTGCCATTTGTGTCTACAGTACAGTTTCTCTTTCTGTTTTGCTTTGCGTCACCATGTCCATTGCCATTTCCATTTGCGGGCACCATGTTACTATGTGACAAGACATCACGTGGCGGACCGTTCCCATCTACGCCACCGTGTGCATTACTCTTTCTGTTCTCATTCGCAGTTGCATTACCATGTGTGCCACTGTTAGCACTTCTGTTTGCATTGCTGTTCCTGTTACTATGTCACAAGACATCACGTGGGTGGAGGGCCCCATGCTCCCTGCCGCTGCATTACATTCACTATTTCTCGTTATCATTCTCAAAAGAAAGGAAATTAGAGGCAAAAACTCCATTTAATGCATCAGTTAGGGTTGTTCCACAGTGACAAAAGTGAGAAAATTCGATGTTAGGGTTGAAAACCCCTTGGACCCCAGCCCACCCTCCCAACCAGCATTGTGGGTGTGCATTGGGGAGTTTGGTCCTAACTCTACCCCATTCTCCTACCCCATTCTCCTATACCTCTGCTTCTTTACACATGTGATGGGTGAGAGTTAGGGTCGAACACCCCAATGCGCACCACAATGCCAGTTGGGGGTGGGCTGGGGGTCCAAGGGGTTTTCAACCCTAACATCGAATTTCCTCACTTTTATCGCTGTGGAACAACCCTAACTGATGCATTAAATGGAGTTTTTTGCCTCTAATATATATATATAGTCTCAATTACAGATTTAAACAAGCTCTGTAGCTGGTCTCTCCTGGTGTACTTTGCAATTTATTTTTAGTTGTTCTGGTTTTATGGGGTCTGTACCTGATAGCTGCTTGTCCTGCAGTGTGTCTGCTCTGAGGAATTTGGAGTCTTTTGCCATCCTCTGACCATAAGGAGTATGAGAAATTGGAGGAGGGGAGGTGAATAAATCACTGAGATACTCTAGTAGTTTCCCGTTCCAGTGTTTGGTGCCTAGCAGAGCAGTATGGAGAGATTGCCTCTTAGTGAGAATTGATTGTGAAAAAATAAGATTATACATAAACTTATAAAATGGTTTGGACATTTCTTGCTTCCTGATTGGCATAATAATTAAATTGTAAAATTATGAGTCCCTTTATCTTAAAATGTACTTAACTAAATCTGTCCATATTTAACCATTTTAAGACCATACCAAGAAGGTTATGCATGCACATGTTCAGGTATCTGGCTCCAAAGAGGGCTGAGTTGCAAGCAGATAATTGTTTCTAATGAAATTTTGCATAAAATAAGTTGCCAGATTTTAAGCCCCAGTAAATTCAAGACTACTCAATCAAATACCATTAAATTTGATATTCCCTTAGGAATCTATGTAATGGATCTATGACATGATGGTGACAACTTTTTCCAACATGACACTACAGTGGTGGATTTATGTCAATCACAAGTTGCGGCTGGCATAAATCCGTTAGGAGACTGACTGTTTTTTTTCAGGGCTTCGCCCCACCAACCCTCCATGTGGGGGACTCTGCCCCCCCGCAACCCCCATAACTAAGGATGATCAACTCCAGGTCAGAGTTGATTTGGGGAGGGGGAAAACCCCAGAGAAAGCAGTGCCAGGGTCCCGCGAGTACATTACAGTGGCAACAGCAACTTGCTGCTGTAATGTACTTCACTATCGGAATGTTGCTACTGCGTCAGCATACGCTTTACAATAAGTAGGCATGCCAGTAGTCAGATCTCTTGCTGTATGAATGGTTGAGCCCAGCCAAAAAAAATTATTTGCTAAATTTTACAAAATTCCTCAACATTTTGTAAAATGTGTGGAATTTTTTGAAAATGCCATGAAAAGGGAATTTGCTCATTTTGCCCAGCCCTATTTTGTATTCCCAAAGGCACACAACATTGTGAATTATACTCACAACATAATCTACTTCCAGAAAGGCCAGACATTTGAATAGGAAATTCCTTTTATTCATTAAAGAGATTTAAAGAAGTACACTGAAGATTGATGCAAAACATTTAAACCCAATATGAACTGCATATTCTCTGTATTCCCAAAGCGTGAAATGATTGTAGAAGGGGGACCAAATGTGCTCAGGCATCATAGTTCGGATGTGGACCCCCTGTGGATGATGTTCCAATTACAAACCCATGCACCTAGGGCACCTGGGGTGGGGAAACCCAGGTGCTGTGTATAAGATGGGGGGAGGAACTTACAGTCACCAAGCAAGAGAGGGACCTCAGGGAAACCATACCTGATGATCTCAAGGTGGCAGAACAGTGTAACAAGGCAGTAGACAAGGCTAATCAAATGCTGGGGTGCATAGGTAAGGGATTTCTAGCAGGAGAAGGGAGGTAGTGTTGCCACTGTATTGCTCACTAGTGAGACCCCACCTGGAGCACTGTGTCCAGTTCTGGAGGCCGCACCTCCACAAGGATATTGACAGGGTGGAAGTAGTCCGGATGAGGTCTACCAAAATGGTGCGGGATTGCACGAGAAACCATATGTAGAGCCCATCATGTACTCCCTGGAGGAGAGGAGAGTAAGAGGGGACAAGATTGAGACCTATAAGTACCTGACAGGTGTGAACAAGGTGCAATAAAGGAGTCTCTTTCAGAGGAGGAGGAGGAAGAGGAGGAGGAGCACCAGAACACGGGGAGCATGCTATGAAGCTTTTGGGAGGAGTTTAAAAGGGATGTGAGGAAATGCTTCTTCACAGAAAGGGTGGTGAACCTCTGGAATATTCTCCCTAAGGAGGTTGTGGGGGCAAAGACAGTGGGGAGTATCAAGCATGTGTGAGATAGACACATGGGCATAATAGGTAGAGGAAAGGGTGGAGGGAGGGACACCTGTGACCAAATAGGGTCCAGGGTGTAGTAATAGGCTTGGATATAACACAGCAAATTTCTTACACTGTAATGGAGAAAGAGCCCATAATTTCCAAAATTCAAAAGATGTAATGCCAATAACACAGTATACAATAAGAGCTCCTGCACTATTGCTCTGTTTTTGTTCAAAACTCTGCCAGCTAGTTCCTTCTTCTGCAGAGGACAGTTTCCCTTTACAGGAAACTGTTCCCCTCACTGTAGCTTTTCAATTTAACCAGTCTTGTATTTTTCGTGTTTCAAAATAGATGATAAGTTTAGCAGTCCAGTCAGTTTTTTTCCCAGACTTCCAGATGACAACAAGAGCATTTTAGAAGTGGTGGTCAATTAAGTTACTGAAGAAAAAAATTACAAATATGACTATGATTATACTTACTTCTCAAGACCTCATCAGATTAGTAGTTACAATATCTTATTAGAGGATGGCAGGGGAGGGTTTGCAGGAGGTGAGGGTTAAAGGGACTTCAGTGTCAAAATGTCCTGGGGTCCAGGCTGCCTAATCCTGCCCTGAATCTAGACACAGGGCAAAAACTTTAGGCATAATATTGCTTTCAGAACAATTATTTACACAGTGCATACACACACGTCTTGTTGGTGACAGGGGATTACACAATCGGAGCCCTAACTGATATCCCACCTACGGCCCAGTCATGATCAGCAATAATAATTGGTATCATTCAACATAGATCAGGAATTCTATACACTGGCAAAGACTAGCCAGTCATGGGTTCAAAACACTTAGCAATATTACTATATATATATATATATCTATATATATATATATATATATATATATATCTATATATATATATGTATTATGGTAGCATGGTAGTGCTACCATAGTTAGGGTTGAGGAGCCATTTACATTTTAAACCCAAACTTTTGCACCTTAATAACTTTGCAACTGTTTGACGGATTTGCCTGAAATTTGGAATATATGATCAAGACCCATACGCCTTGGGAACTGCCAAGCTTTGTACCAGTTGGATACACGGCTGCGGAGTTATTAAGCGTGATCTACGTGTGCGTTTACCCTTTTTCTGGAATTCTATGGTCGCGCCTACAGGTCGCACGGTTTACGCGACTGGCCCAAAGTCTTCAGGGAATGTGTGGCCAGGGTCCCCGGTGTGCCTTTTGAAGATTTCGTGAAAAAATATTAAACGGTTCAAAAGTTATTCAAAAAACAATTTCCCATTATAAGTCAATGGGAAAAGTTAACAAAAAGTTCGACAGTGTCGCAAATGCACTTTTTACTGTTGCAAATGGCCCTGTTACTGTCGCAAATCCACCATTTTGTTTTCAGTTAGTGATCAGAAAAATGCTTGGCATTTAAAATTGAGACCCTAGCAACCTACTTCTTTTTGTATTCACCTAGTCAGGCCCTGAGGATGCTAGCCATGTCTTTATTTTGGGGTAAAACACCCCAGAAATATGTTTTTCAGATTTCTGGAAAAAGTACTTTCGCAAAGTAGTGTCGCACTCATGAAAGTGTCGCAAATTTTTGCGAAAGCTTTAGCAAATCACGACACTACTTTGCGACACTATGCCCAAAATAACAGTAATTCTTTGCCACTCCGCTGCAAAAGAACGGTTTGGAGCTTGGGGCTGAAATTTGGAGGGAACGCAACCGACATCTCACAGATGTGCCTTTCAGTATTTCGTTGAAAAATTATTACACGGCGGCACAGTTATGGTACTCCAAAGTTGAAGTTTTTCCCATTGGATAACATTACGGCGTAAGATGCATTGCAGCAATCGTTTGGCACCCTGCTGCAAAATAACGGTTTGGTCTTTTGGGCTGAAATTTGCAGGGAACACAGCCAACATCCCACAGATGTGCCTGTCAGTGGTTTGGTGAAAAAAATATTACAGGGAGGCAAAGTTATGGCAGTCCAAACTTCTGTTTTTTCCCCATGGGATAACATTACGTCGTTCGCCGCGCCTTTCAGGGCCCGTATCTCGAAAACGGTGTGAGATACGGACTTTTTGTCAAAAAATTTCTTAGCTCCCTTCTAGGGGCTAAGTACAAAACTAGCCAGAAAAGTGATAATTCATATGACTTTTCAATTTTTTTTCTGTGTCATACGGTTACTGAGATATAAGCAATTTACTATTCCAAGTCCTCATTTTTGTGTTCCGAGAGTCATTATTTTGCATACATTCTTTGTACTCACTGTCTTTCTCTATACAGCTTTTGGGTAAAACCAGCCTGTGCACCTACATTACTGTTACCATTACCGTTTCTGCTTGCGGTTCCGTACCCGTTTCACTTACTGTTCACGTTTACGTCACCATGTGCGTTACCATTTGCATTTTCATTTGCGGTTGCATTTGCGTTGTTTTTAACATTTCTGTCTACAGTACTGTTTCTCTTTCTGTTTCGCTTTGCATCACCATGCACATTACGATTTGCGTTTGCGGGCACCATGTTACTATGTGACAAGACATCACGTGCGGACTGTTCCCGTCTACGCCTCCATGTGCGTTACCCTTTCTGTTCTCATTCACGCTTGAATTACCTTGTGCGCCACTATTAGCACTTCTGTTTGCATTGCTGTTCCTGTTACTATGTCACAAGACAACCCGCTGCTGCATTACATTCACTATTTCTCGTTATCATTCTCAAAAAGAAGGGAAATTAGAGGCAAAAAACTCCATTTAATGCATCAGTTAGGGTTGTTCCACAGTGACAAAAGTGAGGAAATTCGGTGTTAGGGTTGAAAACCTCCCTTGGACCCCACAACCCCCCCAACTGGCATTGGGGTGCGCTTTGGGGGTCTTCGGTCCTAACTGTCACCCCATTCTCCTATACCTCTGCTTCTTTACACATGTGATGGGGTGAGAGTTAGGGCCGACTACCCCAATGCACACCCCAATACCGGTTGGGGGAGTGGACTGGGGGGTCCAAGGGGGGTTTTCAACCCTAACACTGAATTTCCTCACTTTTGTCGCTGTGAAACAACCCTAACTGATGCATTAAACAGAGTTTTTTGCCTCTAATATATATATATATACATATATACACAATGGGGTGAGCAGATACAGCATTTGATAAATGGAAATATCCTCAAGACTGTGTGGATAAATTGATGAAATTACATTTATCCACACAGTTGTGACATCACTTCCTCTGGTCTGCTCCCCTCACACTGAAAGCCCTACCTCATTTAGGCAGCACACAGACCCCACCACAACATGGCTCGCTCACTCAGTCACTGGGAAAACACTGCTGCACCTCTACAAACTCCCCTGTGTGTCCCACCCTCAACAGAGCATCCGACAAACTCTGCACTCCTGCTAAAAATGATGCACCCTTTAACTGGGAAACAAAAAACACAACTGCCATATACGAAACACTCTACAACCCTCTCAAATCACTATATCCAGCCTATGATACACCGCTTGCAACGCTCATGATGTGATGACCAACCAATCAAACAAACAAATATAAATGCAAAACAGAAAGCCCACTCACCAAGGAAAAGTGTAACTTCTCTAGCAAAAACAAATAAAATAGAAAATAAGAAACACATCACCATATTGTGTAAAGGGAATATGTGATGGGCGGTGGTGGAATACACTGTTTATCTGAATTTGTGCAGAGTGACCTTGGGAACCATCACTCGTGGCTCTGCTATGCTCCACCACTCATAAGGTTACCCGAGGTTACTCTGCACTCGTTCAGATAAATTGTGTATTTCACTGCCAGCGAATCACGTATCCCATTTATATATAAGACAGAGAGGGAGAGAGAGAGAGAGAGAGAGATTATTGCAAAAAAACCGCATTAATGCACCAGTATGGGTTCAGTTTAAAAGCAACAAAAATAGGAAAATGTTATGTTAGGGTTTCTGACCCACCCTAATTCCCCACCTCCACCCCACCAAGTAGCAAAAGAAAAGAAAAAATTAGAGTGTTGGCTCTCCTGAGTCTTACCACATCAGTGCTGGGCTCTTCCTTGGGGTTTTCAACCTTAATACCCCTTCCCCTGAGCAAACAAGGTCAGATGTGATCTGTTTTCTTTTGGTAAGGCCCACAGGTTGTTGGCAACATGTGGGGAGACATACTTGTGTACCGTGGAAGAGTGCATCAGTATGAAAGAGTGGCTTGGAGATGTGCCTTGTACTTTGGACAGGACGCTATGGGCTAGGGGGGACATTAGGGTTTAGAACCCCAAGGAAGAGCCCAGCACTGATTTTGAAAGACTCAGGAGAGCCAAAACCCTAACATTTTTTGCTTTTGCCGCTGGGGGAGAGGGGGGTTGAGGTGGTGAGTTAGGGTTGGAAACCCTAATACCACATTTCCCTACTTTTTTTGCTTTGAGCTAAAACCTAACTGGTGCATTAACACAGTATTTTGTAATTAATTTCCTTTCTTTCTGAGATAGTACAACCATATTCTTATTCATGTAGGTCATTTGGGACCTGCATGAACACCTCCATCTGGGTGCAGAAGCACAGGGTCCAGAGGGCCCTGCACTTCTGTATGTGTATAGTTGCAGATGCGCAGGGCTCTTTGGGCCCTGAACCAAATGTGGAGTCCATCAGGCTGCAGACATGCAGGACCCTGTGGGCCCTGCAGCTCTGTACGGTACAGATGTGGACATGCAGGGCCATCCAGGCCATGTGGAGACTGAAGAATCTGTGTGGCTGCAGAAGCACAGGGTCTTTCAAGCTTTGCAGTTCTGTGTTTCTACAGATGTAGATGCACAGGAGTCTACCTGAGTACAAAAAGGGCCCTGCAGTTCTGTGCAGCCATAGATGTACCTTTTCAATCATGTGTCAAGTATGTTTGCACAATTGTGCATGTAGCAGGGTCATAAAAAGCACATGTAAACAGTTTGGTTTAGAAATATTCAAACATGGCAGAGTTATGGACAAAAGTTCTGATTGTAAAGAAATTCCTCTATTGTGAGCCTATATTTCTGTTTCATTAGACAACAGTCTTGTTTCATGAGGGCTCATGAAAGAAGATTTTTTGGCAAATGAAACAAGATCCTGAAAAACACTAGGTCCAAAATCTTATTTTGTGAGTCCACCTTTTGTTTCATGAGATTTTCATGAGCTTATGAGACAGTATGCCTTCTTACAAAAGAAGAATGTGAAAAACAATAAGTCCAAAATCATGTGTTGTGAGAAGGCATCCTGTTTTGTGCGATTTTTGTGAGCTCATGAAGGAAGATGCCTTCACATGAAAGAATACACTGAAAGAAAACTATATCCAAAATCTTGTTTCTTGAAAAGGCATCCTCTTTCGTGAGATTTTCATGAGCTCACAAAAGAAGATGGCTTCTCATGAAAGAAGACTCTGAAAAAAAAACCTAAGTCCAAAATCCTCTTTCGTGAGATGAGACTCTTCTGTTGTATGGTCCTTTTCCTCTTTCATTTTATTTATTTATTTATTGAGTTCTAGGATTACAAATACCTTTGAGCCAGGGCTCTTTTACAAAGTTTTCACGTCATTAGGTACAGATTAGACAGAAACGTTACTGGCAACACAATTAATTGCTGTACAAACATATATTGCAGACGAGGAACATAAATTGAGGCAAACATTCAATAATGGGATGAGGAATGAGGTGAAAAGGAAGAGAGAATGGAAAGAGGAGAAAAAGGGGAGGGGAGGGAGAGGGGAAACAGCAAAGGAGAGAGGAGAGGCAGAGGGAGGAAAAGGAGGGGTGGCAGTGGAGGAAGGGGGAAAGCAGCCCGGAGGGCTTTGTCAGAGAAACAAGAAAGTAAAGTGCAGACATTGGGCATGGTTGGTGTCTCAAAGTGCTAGGAGGCTGAGGCTCTTGCGGTTGTAGGCAGGGTAGCAGAGCCATGGAGGGGTGAACTAATTCAGTAGACTGGGGGGGCACCCATTGGTATATTCAAGGCTAGACATTATAGCCACAGGTGCTGGCAGCAATGAGAGAGTAGCGGAGCCTGGTTTTGAAGGCACCTAAAGTGGGGGTGGCGGTGATATCACTAGAGAGTTCATTTAGCCAGTAGGCAGCTCAGTAGGCAAAAGCTCTTTGACCTTGGGTTGTGTGGCAGTAGGGGATTTGGGACTGCTGCGGTTTGGTTCCTTGGGTGCTCCGGCTGCTTATCTTAGGTTGTAGGAGGGTGGCAACACCGGGTGGGGTGAGGCCCATTTGAATTTTCATAGCCATAATGCAGGTTTGGTATTTAATACGCTTGTCAAGTTGCAGCCAGTTGGTTTGGGAGTAGAGGTCGCAGGTGTGTGTATAACATTGAGTGCCGGTGATTAGCTGACAGGCATTGTTGAGGGAGGTTGTTACCTGTTTGAGCGCTGTAACTGTGGCTGAGCCATAGATGATGAGGCCATAGTCAATGGTGGCAATGATGGTGCTCTGGATGGCAGCAGCTAGGGCTGCAGTGGGAAGGTGTCTCCTGAGATGGAACAGCAGGCTCAATCTGGAGTTTGCAGCTCTGGCAACGTTGCTGATGTGGTCAGAGTAGGAGAGGTACTGGTCAAGGGTGATCCCAAGGTATTTAAAAGTTTTGACTTCTTCTAGCAGGCTGCCTTGGCTGGTCGATATGGAGAGGTGATAGAATTTATGTTTGTTATGGGCGCTGCTGAGAATCATGGTCTTAGTTTTTTTCTGGTTGAGGATCAGTTTGTGTTGAGTGAACCAGTTCCCAACAGTGTAGAAGCAATGTTGGAGGTTGCTTTGCAGCTGGTTTGGGCCTTTATGAGCCTCATGAAACAAGAAGATAGCCTCACAAAGCAAGCTTCTCTAAGGAATTTTTTTGATATCCCAAAAACACATTTCGGGATAATTTTATGAAAAACTAAGTTCATAATCAAGCTAAACAGGTCTTGTTTAGCTACATTCATGTCTTTGTGTCTCTCCAGGGCATCATTTTTATGAGTTTTCAAAAAAAGATTTAAAAAAAAAATAAAAATGGAAACTAGACGGCCACCATACAAAAGAAGATATTTTTTTCTCATGACATAGGAATTCAGCCTCACGAAACAAGAATTATCTTTCGTATGGCCACATTTTCCTTTTGTATCAAACATCTGTCTGAAAGACCCTACTCAGAACATGCTCAGAACCAAAATTCCAAATCCTTATAACTTGGGAGTGGATTAATATTTGTTCACCAACCAATGAAAGGCATCATTCTAGGGCAAGCACTTTCTACCCTGAAAATTTCAGAACAAAATTCTAAACCATCTGGGCTGTAGGTGAGAGCAGAAAAACAGTACCCACTCCAATTGTTCCGAAATTTGCACTATCCAGATCTCAGAAGCCACACAACCGACTGGAACAAAACTTGCAAAGTCAAGAGAACTTGCCCCTAGACTGTGCATGCCAAAGTGTTTGCAGTTCTGTTGAACAGTGGTGAAGCTATTAAGATGCAAAGTTAGGGGTTTAACATTAATTAGAAAATGGGTTCTAAAAATCCTTAAAGCTGATTGGCTAAGCCCACCAACCAGCTGGTCCGGTATCAGGCAACAGAGACCAGGAAATAACTAGTCCCCATCTCTGGTGCCTGATTACCCTGCAAAATCACTGTGGCAACAGAATGTTCATTTCAAAATTGCCACCATGTTTGTTTCTCCACTTAATGAAAGACAGCCCCCCCCCCAAAAAAAAAATACCTGTTAGTCTTTTGAATCATCAACTGCCATGGTCAATAAAATTTGATAGAAAACTGCAGTAAATTGCCACACAAAACACCAATTTAAAAAAAAAAGCAGTCCTGCTGCCTGAAAAGCTGGCCGATTTAGCAGATCGGGAAAACAGTCAGTAACACATCTCCATCTTCTGGAAGTCCCACTTCTGAAGTGCTGCCGCAACTATTAGGCCCGATTCCCTGCAATATTGTACCATCAGATGTAAAATTGTACTCCTTCTCAAAAAGAAAACACAGATCTGTATCTGCTTTTACACTTAAACTTTTTTCATTTTGCTGCCAGCTCGCTCGACTTTCCATGGTGTAGCTCATCGGCGAGTGTACCTATCCTATCATGCTGGAGTCAGACACCCTGCTATTGCCGCCCCGCAGCAGATCATTTCTTTCCCTCGCTTACCGAGCATCAGAAGGACTGATGGTTGCCCCCCCCCT
Source organism: Neoceratodus forsteri (assembly GCA_016271365.2). Taxonomy (NCBI): domain Eukaryota; kingdom Metazoa; phylum Chordata; order Ceratodontiformes; family Ceratodontidae; genus Neoceratodus; species Neoceratodus forsteri. The sequence continues at coordinate 589,735,840 of CM028129.1, read as the reverse complement.
CGCCCCGCGTGGCATCTCTTGTTAAATGTAAAAAAAAAAAAGTAAACTGTCATCATGTGCTGTTCCCACGCAGTGGCGAGAAACAGAAAGGCAATAGTATTTTATTAAACTGAACATTGGCAGCACAACCGTGTGTTCGGTGCTACTATCACAACGTTCCCTTAACTTCTCCCTGGCTTGCCATGCCTCCACATTTACTGGACAAACGTACCAAAATTAAGAAAATAACACATTCAAGCCTCATTTGTAGCAGGGTTACCATGTCCAAATCTTCTCCTTGTCGTCTTGCCCGATCCCGCTGCTCTGCTCTTCTAATCTATCTCTTTGCCCTGATCAGGCTTAAGAAAAAGACAAACCAAGCAAAGACCATTCCTGCTGCTCTTCAAGTTCATCTCCCCACTCGATCGATATGCAACAAAATTTATTCCCCACCATAGTAGCTGAATGATTTAATGTAAATTTTAAACCAAAACAGTGAAGGTTGGAGCAAAGGGGATTACATTCAACAATTAATGGGGTGAGCCCCGTCACCAATCTTCTGCAAATTTTTGTTTTAACTACATTGAAACTCCAAAATCTACCCACTTTATGCACGGTCGAAAGGGGAGATCCAAATCCACAAACTAACTCTTGCTGTGGATACGGTTAGTGCCTACTGCCTAGTTTTTGTTTTCTTTTGTTTCATTTTAGAACTAGAGTACCAAGAAGGATACAACTTCATCACTGTAATGCAGGTGGAGGAACTATTTTATTTAAAAATGTATTTTAAACTATTTTTTTCACTAACCATTTTTTTAATTAATTTTTTTTACAGTGCCCATTTTCTAAGTGCAATAATACCCTCCAGGGTGGGTGGTATTGGAAAATACCGGACCTTCCAGGGGCTATAAGGCCCTCCACCTGCAGCGTCGGGCCTCATTATACCCCTGGGCGGTCCGGTATTTTCCAATACCGCCCACCCTGTTGGGTATTATTGCTTACATACCATACTCAACCCTAACTATAATGGCGCTACTGCGCCACTATAATATATACAAAAATATATTTTTTCATCCTGTATTTGTCCTCCTGTCATCCCAGTGATAACCCTTCTGCTGGCAACCCCCCAGCCCTGTCATAAACCCTACCCTGGCCAGACCCCCAAACTCTTGAGCCATTATGGGTGGGTGGGTGTCTTGGTAGATGGTGCAAATCCTATAGGGCACCACCTTCATCCAGTGCTGAAGTTTTTTTTTTACAACTTTCCCCCCCCCAGACAGGCATGCATGCCATGGCATGCATGTACTGCATGAAGATGCAGTACTCCTGAGCACCTGCACCCAGCCAGCCAGGTGGGCAACTGCTACTGTCTCACCTAGCCCCCACTAGGTGATAGCCAAGCAATGGAAGGGGCTGTGCCCTCTCCCAAAAGAGTACCATTATTGGACTTTCTGAACCTGGGTCACTGTTGTGGTGGGAGAGGAAACACCTCTGCCTTAGCACAACACAACACTAAGCTAGCATTATTATATTTAATATATTTACAGTTGCACTACTGACATGATTTGGGGGTGTTCAATCACTAGTCTCCATGCAGCACTAAAACAGTCACAGCTACAGATGCTTACACACCCGTCCATCTGCCCTGAGATCCATATCATCAGTGCTTGTCAGCTACACTGACTCTTTGGAAACATTTTTCTCCATTCGTTCAGGCCACAGGCCTCCACTAGACTAGGTTTCTTGTCCTTTTTCTCTGCTGGAATAATGGGATGTTTATTAAAGGAGCCAGCGGGTGACCTTCCTTGAGGGTGGACCACCAACAGGTTCCTGCTGTCCCCAGTCACGGACTCTGGTGGGATCCTGAGCCTCTGGAGACCCGCACCAGCCCCAGGACCCAGTAACCATTCTAAGCCTGAAGACCCCCACTGGCTGTCACAGTCAAAAAAAGCACACTAGGACATTCCCAGACCCCAGTGAACTGTAAATCTGAAGCAGGATACTAATAGAACACACTTTTGGCAGGACCAGAGCCCTTTTTAAATGCTCCTAGCCAATGGTCACCAATTGTGTTGAGCAAAGAGGAAAAATTTTGCAACAAGCAGAACTTTGCAATAAACAGAAACACATTGTTATATGTTAATACGTCCCCTGGAGCCACTCATTGCTGTATCAGAGTGGTTTCATGCGCCTTTGGCTTGAGCAAGAACAGCGAAGCAAAGCTGAGCTGTTCTGGCTCAAGTTGAAGACAAGCAAAACCACTCTGAATGAGTGACAATGGGGAACATATTGATATATTATTAATCGAGAGTGATCAATAATATAGTAAAAAAAAAACTTTCCAGAATGTGCCTGTTTCAAGGGCATCTGCACGTGAGAATAAGAGTGTCTCATGTGCAGGGGAAAGAAGCACTCCAATTGGTTGGGAGCGCCCTCTCGATCTATAATAAACATTATGAAACATTGGGCTTTACTATTAACCCATTAAGTGCAATAACCATTAAAGCACAAATGGGCATCATTTAGGAATAACCAGAGGTTGCAGTTGAGACTGCTATGAATCTACTGCAGCCTCTATGATGTCTATTGCAACCCCCATGAACCCTTAGAGCAAGGCTTCCCATGGGTGTGTCTCATAAAATGTAATGTGTGGGGGAGCACTGCAAGTTGTGTACTCTGTGATTATGTGGAAATGAGACTTTGCAACTCTCGTGGTTCTTGTGAAATGATGCCACTGAGCACAAAGTTAAACATTTTGACCCCCATATTCAAAAGTTCCCTGCAAAATCATTCAAGTGCCTGCGCTGCACATCTGAGATGTGCTGGCCCTAAAAAATGGTATATTCAGAAGATGTGCTCGCACATGTCTGGCTGAATATCCTGAACATGTGCGACTGCACATCTGAAGATGTGTGGTGCATCTCAGGCAGGGGGGACCATGCACCACAGGCAGGTACATAAGAAAATGCACTGGGACAGGTGAGATGGGCATGGTGCAGCTTTGCAATAGTCAGCCAGGATATCCAAATGGCCTCATTGCACACTCCAAGCTCAAACCTCACATGCTGGAGCTCATTACTGGAATGTATTCAGGCCATTTGCATACCCCAGACATACTCAGTTCCAGCTTTGCAGGGCTGCCCCATCATATCACAAAGGTGAACAGAAGGTACTGCAGCCTAGTAGGTAGGTGTGCTGGGATGGCAGTGTGTGGGTGGTTGGACTGCATTGGCCTGGGTACAGTGCTACACCTCATAGCCAAGTACAGGATCCAACAGGGGTTCAGGGGGCCCACCTGGACAGTAGCCACAGGTGCCACCTGGACATGCAACAGGGATGGGCACAAGGTGACACAGGCTGATTGGGATGCCACATGCACATGATACACCAGCTTCATATGCTGCATACTATCACCTGCAGTGCCTCACACACCCCAGTATGGGAGGTACCTGGTGGGCAGTACAAGGGATGGCAGTGCGCAGACAGTAGCCAGGTACCTGGGTGGGTGGGTCCCACCTGTATGCACCTATGGTGTACCACTGTGTGTGTGTGTGCCACTGGTCAGTTCCTGGCCCATGCCATGCAGACATTAGTACCATCAGGTGACCTGGGCACCATTGCCACAGACATCACCCTGGGTGCATGCCACCACTGGGTGGCACCCTGCAGGCTGCATGGGTGCTGGCCATGGCCCCTGGCACATGTGTGGCTGTCTGCCCCACTGGTGTGCCTGGGGGGTACATGCCATCACTGGCATGTGGCTGTTTGGTGTCTATGTCCAGGGTGCAGTGTGGGGTGTTGCTCCCTGGATGGTGCCAGTGGTGATACAGCACCTGTGGCTCAGGGTTCATCCATTCTGATATTTTTATTTATTTTATTTATTGAAAGAAATTGGAATTACAATCCTTTGAGTCATAGACTCCTTTGCAAAGGCTCCACATCAGCATGCAAGAGAAAAGGAAACTACACAGTTTGACTGCTGTGCGTGGCTGCCTGGAGCATGTTCTTGTGCACCTCCGAGGGCTGTCTCCAGATGGCCTGTCTGCAGTTCTGTGGCCTGCTTGTGTGTGACTTGCCAATTTAGGCCACCCTTTTGTATACCTAGCTTTGGGTGGCTCATTTCCGAGATGTGTGGCAGATGTGCGGCACATTTTGGCTGAATATAGGGATGTGTGGCATATTCATAGGATCAGCCCATTTATTTGCACCGCATACATTATTTCTACATGATGACACATCCAGAGATGCATGCCGCATCTCTGTCTTTCGAATATCGTGCTTTGGCGCATTTTTTGAGATGGGTGGCACATCTCTACTTTGTGCCATGCATCTCCTTTGAAAATGTGGGCCTTAGGTTAACTAGTAATTCCTATCTCTGACAGCTGTGTTACAGTAAATGTATTTAGTTACTGAAAACTTTGGAGAATACCTTTGAGCACAGGTGCTCATTTACAAAGGTTCCACATCAAATACATAGTCACAAAAACATTTCAAGTACAACACGCAGTTTCAGATGAAATGAGGAAATTTAAGTGGTTCCAGCAAGCATTAGGGTCCTGATTTACATACAGTATGTAAATTTCATTGCTGCAATTACATGGTACAACCAACAGATGTCTGCTGTTTCCAACCAAAGAACCATACAGCATATTATTCTTGTGAGATGGTGTTTACAAAATGTGTTCTACAAACAGAGGAATTCATGTTATGCTGGAACACACAAAGGCATGTGCCCTGGAAAAGAAATGCTATGCTTCTGTTGGTGCCCCGTAAGTTTTGAAATTGTAGTTCAGTTATGCCTGTTCTTCCTTGGTGCCACTACTGAGTCAGGCCAGCAGGGAAATGACAGGGTCTGGGCTTAGTGGTGGTACATTTTGATTTTAAGTAGTCAAACCAAACAGTTTTAGGTGTCATCATCAGCTGCTTAAATACAGAAAATGCCTGGAACGTGACTAGCTGCATGAAATTTGGCATGTGCCATCTGGGAAGCAAAGTCTCTTGATTTGGCATACTTTGTTCTGGTCAGATGTACAGATTCTGAGATCTGGATATTGCAAAATGAGGAAAAATCAGTTTTTTCTGCTGTTTCATTGCTCTCACCTATAGCCCAGATGGTTTGGGAATTTTATTCTGAAATTTTTTTTTTTCCATATAACTCTTTGGTCCCGTCGCCTCATAGGTATTTTACTGGTTTACTCCCCTGACCCCCCACGAGGCCCTGGCACACAGTCGTGTGAGTGTGTGGAGGCACGCTATGTACCCCGTGGTGCCATCTCATCCCCTTTCACCTCCTGTAACTGTTTTTGCCACCCCCTCTCTACCTACCTTACCCACTGGACCTCCACCCAGTGGGATCAGAACTACAGGGGGCACCAATCACCCTCACCACCCTCGGAAGAGGAGCACTGCCCATTAGCATGCTCGATCCTGCTCTGCCCTCCCTCCCACTCAGACACCCCAATGACCCAAGGTTGTTCCTGTACCAGGGTCGCCAGCATAGCATGAGGTGTAGCATCCAGCACCTCAACCCTCAGCACCACAGGGCTGGCTATTCTGAAATTTTAAAGGTAGAAAGGGCTTGCCATTAAATGGTGCCCTTTGTTGGTTTGCTGAAAAAATATTTATCTGTTCCCAAGTTATTAGGATTTGAAATTTTGGTTCTGAGCATGTTCAGTAGCATCTTTCCGATAGATGTTTCATATGAAGCAAGAGTTCCTGCTCATGAAATATAATTCTTATTTTCTGAGGCAGACTTCCTGTTTGGTGAGAAAAAATTCTTGTTTCATATAGAGGCCATCTTGTTTCCCTTTCTTTAAAAAAAATTTGTTTTGAAAAAACAAAATGATGCCTTGGAGAGACAAAAACACATACATGTAGCTAAATGGGACCCCTTTAACATAGTTCTGGACTTAGGTTTTGGAAAAATGACCCCAAAATGTCTTTTTGGGACATCCCTAAAATCCTTAGAGAAGCTTGTTTCGTGAGTTGATTTTCTTGTTTCATGAGGCTCACAAAACAGGAAAAGGGACATGAAACAAGAATTTTGGCTCATGAAACAAAATTTTGGACTTAGTTTTTTTCAGAATCTTGTTTTGTGAGTAGGCATCTTGTTATGTGACCTCACAAAAATCGCATGAAACAAGAAAGTGGGCTCATGAAACAAGATTTTGGACTTGGTTTTTTTCAGAATCTTGTTTCTTGAGCTCATGAAAATCTCACAAAACAAGAAGGCAGGCAAAAAAAACCCCACAATATTTTGGACTTAGTTTTTTCAGAACCTTGTTTCATGAGCCCATGGGCTCATTACTGGAATGTATTCAGGCCATTTGCATACACCAGGCATACTCAGTTCATGGGCTCATGAGACAAGATTTTGGATTTAGTTTTTGTTTCAGAATCTTGTTTTGTGAGAAAACATCTTGTTTTGTGAGCTCATGAAAATCTCACAAAACAAGAAGGTGGTCTAAAAAAACCCACAATATTTTGGACTTAGTTTTTTCAGGACCTTGTTTCATGAGCCAACAGTCTTCTTTCATGACCCTCACAAAACAAATTGGAAGAATAAAGAATTTTGCTCATAACTATGCCATTTTTTAAGATTTCAAAGTAAAATTTTAACATGTGCTTTTTTTGACCCTACTTCATGAACCGTTATGGAAACATATGTGTTACATGATCAAAAAGGAGCATCTGTAGCCGCACAGAAGTGCAGGACTCCTCCTGTACCGAGATGGACTCTTGCATGTCTGAATCTGTAGCAACATGGAAGTTCAAGGCCCGGAAGGCCCTGTGCTTCCATGCCCACATGGACCTTTCAGTTGGCGCATGGCCTAGAGGGCTCTGTGTGTCTGCATTTGCAGCCCACACAGAAGTACAGGACCCAGAGGGTCCTGCACTTTTGCAACCTGATGGACTACACATTTGGTGCAGGGCCCAAATGGCCCTGCATGTCTGCAACTAAAGACACTGGAAATGAAGGGCCCTAAGGGCCCTGTGTTTCTGCAGCCAGATGGATGTGTTCATCCAGGTCTCAAAGGGACCTGCATGAATGAGAATATGATTTCACTATCTCAAAAAGGAAGGCAATTCCTTGCAAAAACCTGCATTAGTGCACCAGTTAGGGTGCAGCTTAAAGCAACAAAAGTAGGGAAATCAAGTGTTAGGGTTTCCAACCCTAACTTCACACACCCCAAGCAGCAAAAGGACAAGCCCACACAACCAACCACCAACAGCCATCTTCAGTTAAGACAAACAACATGCAGCTGTTTCCACATGACATAAATGCAGTAGCACTGATGTGCTACCTTCATGGATTTCTATCTGTGCCATACACAGCACAAGAGATACATACTCACTTCTCATTACAGACAGAAATTCAGGATACTCAAATCATAGCTGTGCTTCTGTGTGAAGAAGCACAAGCTTCTGCAGCCACAGATATAAATCCATATACAGAAATAACAAGACTTCTTTTGTCTGCAAAAATGCACACATGTAAGGAGCCTATGCCTCAGGTACTCATGGACACTGTAAGTCATACACACACTTGATGGGCCTGTGCTTCTGCAGCCACAGGTGTAAGACACGTACACTGACCTCTGGCTGTCAGAAGTGTGGGAGCCACAAAATCCATGATAACATTACTGCAACAGTATTTCTTTCTGCAAACGCTCAGGCCCCAGAGAGGCATGCACATCTTCAGCCACAGGTGTAAGAATACACACCAACTTGTGCCTGTAGATGCACAAGCCCCTGTGGGATCTGCTGCTACACAGACAGAAGTACTATTGCAATGTGGGTGTCATGGTTTCAGCAGTGGATGTGCAAATTGTTCAAGATGGTAGCAGCTTTTCAGTTATGCTGCTTCATACAGAAAGCCATGCAGTAGCAGATCATGCTATCTAGCGAGGTACCTCTTATAGTATGCATGACTGTCTCTTTCTGCAGAGGCACATGCCCCATGAGGTTTTCTGTCTGCTGAACATATTGTATGACATACACAAACAGGTGTGGCTGCATAAGCACAGGCCCCTGTGGGGCCTGTTCTTATGCAGCCACAGAAAGAAATCTACAAAGGTAGCACATCAGTGTTACTGCATTTGTGTCATCTGGAAACAGTTGCTTGTTGTTTGCCTTACCTGATGATGACTGTCTGTAGTTGGTTGTGTGGGCTTGTCCTTTTGCTGCATGGGTGGGGGAGGGGAGTTAGGGTTGGAAACCCTAGCACCACATTGTTCTACCTCTGTTGCTTTAAGCTGAACCCTAACTGGTGCACTAACACTTTTTTTTGCAATGCATGTATATGATAGGGGTATGGTAACGCCCCTATAATTAGGGTTGAGTAGGGTGTTTAATTTTAAACTCCTAACTTTGTACCTTAATAGCTTCATCCCTGTTCAACAGAATTGTACAACATAGTCTGGGGGGGGAGGCAAGGTCTCTTGATCCAGCAAGTGTTGTGCCAGTCAGATGTCTGGATTCTGAGATCCAGATAGGGCAAGAAGTGGAAAAATTGGAGTTTTATGCATTTTTTTTTGCTCTTACCTATGGCCCAGATGGTTTTGAATTTTGTACTGAAATTTTCAAGGCATAAAGGGCTTATCCCAGAATGGTGCATTTCATTGGTTTGGTGAACAAATATGAATCTGTTTCTGAGTTATAAAGATTTGACATTCTGGTTCTGAGCATACTCAGCAGAGTCTTTCAGGTAGATGTTTGATATGAAATAAGAATTTCCAGCTCAGGAAAGAAGAATTGTCCCTAATGAGTCTAAATTCTTTCATGACGAAAGAATCTTCTTTCACATGGCAGCCATCTTGTTTAGTTTTTTTTTAATAAATTTGAAAACCTATAAAAATGTTGCCCTGGAGAAGAACACACACAAATCGAGGTAAATGGAACATGTGTAGCTTGATTCTGGAGTTCGTCGTTTGAAAAATTGCCCCAAAATATGTTTTTGGGCATTCTAAAAATCCTTACCGAGGTTTCTTTAGTGAGCTGAATTTCTTGTTTTGTGAGTCTCATGAAAGAAGATTTCCTTCTCACATAAGAAGAATCTCTGCTTAACATAGAATGTGTTGGCAGAAAAGGACCAATAGGCCCATCTAGTCTGCCCAATTATTCCTGCCTAGCTCTACACCATGGACTCTAGCTGATCACATGTGTCCCTCCCTCCTCCCCTACCTCTGTTTGTTATGCCCATATGCCTATCCCACACATGCTTGAAACTCCCCACTGTCTTCGCCCCAACCACCTCCTCTGGCAGGCTGTTCCAGGAATCACCCACTCTTTCTGTGAAGAAGGATTTCCTCACATCCCTCTTAACCCCACCCCCCAAGCTTCATAGCATGCCTCTGTGTTCTGGTGCTCCACCTCCTATTAAAGAGCCACCCCTCCCATACCTGGGTGTCCATTTGAGGAACTACTTATGGGTCACAATTATGTTGCCTCTTGCTCTCCCCTCCTCCAGGGAGCACAGACTGAGCTCTCACAGCCTCTCATTGTATGGTTTCTCATATATCCTCTGCACAATTTTAGTAGCCCTCCTCTGGACCGCTTCCACCTGTCAATGTCTTTGCAAATGTGTGGCCTCCAGAACTGCATACAGGACTCCAGGTGGTGTCTAACAAGTGAATGTTACAAGGACAACACCACCTCCCCTCTCCTGCCAAAGATCCCCTTCTCTATGCACCCCATCATTCTACTTGCACTGCCCACTGCCCTGTCACACTCTCCTACCACATTGAGATCCTCAGATATGATCACCCCAAGGTCCCTTTCTTGCTTGATAACTGTAAGTACCACCCTCATCTTATATGCAGCCCCCAGGTTTCCCCACCCCAGGTGCATGTCCTTGCACCTTTTGGAATTGCACCTCTACTGCCACTCCCTACACCATTCCTCTAGTTTCTGCATTCTCTCAAGCCCCTCCTGAATGTTTACCCTGTTGCAGATTTTTGTGTCATTTGTAAAGGAGTACACCTTCCACTCCGGTTCTTAAGCACTATCACTTATGAAGACATTGAAGAGGACAGGTCCTAGTACCTCTTTGGGAACTCTGGCCAGGACCCTCTAGAACTGGCAATCTCCCATGTTATGCACAAGCATGGAAATATCACACTGTTGCATCTTTCAGGGCATTTCAGGTATATAAGGTAAAAGAGAAAGAGTAAGGATTAGATTGTAAGGATCAAGAATGGCAGTGGGTGGGTAGAAAGGGGGGCAGAGCAGGCAGAAGTACTCAATAAGTACTTCTGTTTGGTATTCACCAAGGAGAGGGATGGGCCCATACCTAAGGGGAAAGGTAGGGTGAGAGTGGGGGGGAGGAGATCATGGATGGGGAAATCACAGAGAGAAGGGTGTTGGAGGGCCTTAAGTCCCTGAGTCCCTGCTTACAAAAAAGATGGTGGGACTTCATTTTTTTTCTAGTTCTTTCATGAGCCGACCTTCTTCTCTCATGATCATGAAAGAACTCATGAAAGAATAATCTCAGCTCATGAAAGAAGATGGTGGGATTTTGTTTTTTTCATAGTTCTTTCATGAGCCTACTTTCTTCTGTCATGAGTCATGAAAGAAATTACAAAAGAAGAAGGCCAGCTCACTAAAGAACTATGAATAAAAAACTAAGTCCCATCATCTTCTTTCATGAGCCGAGATTCTTCTTTCATGAGTTCTTTCATGATCATGAAAGAAGAAGGTCGGCTCATGAAAGAACTATGAAAAAAAAAAACTAAGTTCCTCCATCTTGTTTCATGAGTCAAGATTCTTCTTTTATGAATTATTTTTTGACTCATGAAAGTAGATGGTTGGGTCATGAAAGAAGAGGGTGGAACTTAGTTTTTTTTCCACAGTTCTGTCATGAGGTCAAACAAAAGATCCCATGAAAGAACTGTCTGTGACCAGGACAGTCTGCCTGTCTGTCTGTCTATCTATCTATCTATCTATGATTTCATGTTTGTTAAGTGAATCAGGATGGCCACCGTGGGTATTGCTTCTTTCTCCCCTCCAGTTCACCCACCTCCCCCTTTCCAATGTTTAGTTTCTTACTACTGTAAGATGATCAGGATGCCCACCCCTGATACTGCTTCTCTTGCTCTCCTCCCCTTCATGTCGCTTGGCCCCCTTTGTTCAATATATGTGGCTGCACCAGGGTGCCCACCACTGGTGCTGCTGAACACCATCCCAACACTGTGGTGTCCAAGCCCCGGTGTTCGCTTCTGTCCCCCTTCAATAAAGAAAACCATTCATCATTGATATTTTTTCTTATACCTGAAAAAAAAAGAAAATGGTCCATCAATGATCTGCCCCACCCCGGAACCCCAACCCATCTCACCCCGATCTCACACTCGGCACCCACCACCCTGACCCCCCCACACACCCTCACACTTTCTCTCACCTGATCATGTCCTACAATTGTGAAGTCATGGCAGAAATCATGCTTCCAGCTTCAGTAACAGCAGTGAGCCACCGATCCTCTGATCTGTCTCTGTCTTTCTTGCTCTGTCTGTCTGTCTATCTATCTAGTAAGATCTTTATTTTTCTACAGGACTTTGACATTCTACATCATTAGGTCTAAAGGGCCTGTTTTCAAGATGATCCTGTTATACAATTTGTTCTCAGTTTGTTGTAGAGATAGACAAATTGACATACAAAGTATAACAATAAATAAAAACTTATTGACATTCAGCTTACTCAAATTCCTGATTGTATAATTACTTTGCTCCTAACCTGGACTAAACACATAAAATATATCTTAAATAAAAGGGGGGAGGAGTGGTACTCCTAAGCTACACAGAAGATATAAGGGGGAACCCAGATTGCATCTATTCCCATTATAACTTCCAATGGTAGTATGCTAGCATCCATTCCCATATCAAAGCTATCCTATTATATAACATCCTGTCACCTGTTTTAGAGAAACACTGGTTTAAACACACAGAAATGTAACAATAAATAGCAACTTACTCAAGTCCCTTGATATTACAGTACCTTAAACCCAGCAAAATCCTAGCAGGTCAGATCTAACAAAAGGAGGGGACAATTGTTCTCAGTTTGTTTTAGAGAAACACAGATTGACATACAAACTATAATAATACATACGAACTTATTGACATTCAGTTTACTAAAAGTCCTGATTTTATAATTACTTTGCTCCTAACCTGAACTAAACATGTAAAATCTATCTTAAATAATCCATTCCCATATCAAAGCTATCCCATTATACAAAATCCTGTCACCTGTTTTAGAAAAACACTGGTTTAACATACAAAACTATGACAATAAGTAACAGCTTACTCAAGTCCCTTGATATTACTATAACCCCCCCACCATCCCCTTATTTAACCAGTAGGCACACCTCCCATAGTCTAGGGGAAAAGAGAGGGGTGCGGGTTACATTGATTTGCCACCATTAGACAAGGTGGGATATGCCAGATAGAGTAGACATTATAAAAACAACACAAACAAAATGTGCAGCTACTACCTGGCACACACCTGGTGGGACCAATACCATGGCCACAACCCAGGTCCCGGGGAGAAAATGTTTGCTCAGGGCTATGCTAGGTTTGCACTTCTGGATGGTTTACCCAAGTGACTCCACATACAGGAAGCAATAACATAAATGTCCATACTAGGTTGGGATTCTAGAGTGTGGCTTTATTCCATAACACAGTAGGAACAACACGAAGAGGAGATGGACCCCCAAGGGTTACACACACTGTAAATGCAGACATCTGAGGTACAGAGCACCAAATTCTCATATTGCATAGGATGACTGTAGGACTTGTGGACTAGCCACCTGTACAACACACACTTTTTTCCTGGAAATGGCACATACGGCCAGTACTTGGTTGCTTCCCATATTGCATAGGATAAGTTGTGACACACAGACCACGATGGAGCACAAGAGGCTCAAGACTCACAGAACCCACTTACAAGGGGTTAAACTGGAGAAAACCCACTCAGTGGGGTAGAACTGGAGAAAACCCACTCACTGGGGTAGAACTTTCTTCAGGCATTGGCCACATGCGCTGACAGAAAAGACAGGTGCCCTTCAGAACCCAGAGTGCTAAACTGATCACTCCAGATGGGGGGAGGGGTCTCCCAGTTTTTGTTTCCAAGTTCATACTCAGCCATCCTCTGGTAAATACACCTCACACTGAACCAAAATTGAAGATGCTCTCTAGAAATGTATTTCACACTTAACATCCTCACAGGACACCACAGGGGTGTCAAAGGTAAAAGTTCTGTTCACTTGGATGGTCACTTACTGGACTCCACATAGGACATCCAACTTTTAAAACTGTTTAGGGTGACAGAGTCCCTCTGTCAGAGAATTCAGTCAAGAAAAATGCAGGTACACCTGGGCAGTTTCACACAAACAAAAGTACTCACAGAAGTTGTCAAACAAGGCAGCTTCACCAATGTCCTGGTAGGATCAGGGGATTGCCCCTAACATCCTGGAAGCCTGCTCCATCCCTCCTGGGATGAAATACAGAAAATCCCTTGGAGTCAGTTTCTACCACTTCACACAAGCTGGAAGATTTCTGAACTCCACTAGGGTGAGAAAGAAAAACTAGCAGGAGCACTGCTGCTCTGTAACAGAGCTGTTGCTGGAACTGCAACTACACTCTGCCTACTCCAGCCACCAAACTGACTACAGAATTCTACTTTCCTCACTCACAACAGCTGGCTGTGGCTTATGCTGCTGTGAGAGTTCTAAATGACATCACCTCTCCAGTTCTCAGCAGAGACTGACAACAGAGGGAGAGACAGAGTGAAATCCATTTACTTGAAAATCACTAGCTGCCTTCCCTGCCTACCAATAATTCTAATGGGATTCTTGTAACCCCTGGGAACAAGGGGGTTACATTACAATACCTTAAACCCAGCAAATACCTAGCATATCAGATCTATCACAAGGAGGGGACAGTACTCCTAGAGTAAACAAAAATGGGAAGGATGGACCCTCATTTAAAAATTTTCCCTTATAATTCCTGTAGAAGTACACTGACATCCCTTCCAGGGCTCCTTGTTTGTCTGTTGAACAAAGAGCCCTGGAACTTTATTTAGTTCTTTGTCTTCTGAATTCACAATACTCCAGATATTATAGATCATGGATGAAAAGATCATGTTACCGTATTTGTTGTTAACTTTAGAATTTACATACTTATTTACCTTACTTGTTCTGAGGCCATACTCAAGGCCCCCTATCTGAAGTCTGTCCATTAAATAAACAGAAGTACCATGATACAAGATTTTATATATCATGCAAGTCCACTTCCCATCTCTCTTGGTCTCAAAATCACCACCCCAGACTGGTATACATTTTACAATGATGTATAAAGAGCCCACATTTGAATACGAATTTTGCCATTTTATTATATAATTTGTTTATTTTGCTTAAAGAGGTTTTATTTGCCAGTCCAAAAATATGGGCTCCATAGTCAGCCATAGGCATAAAAACTTGATTTACCACTGTTTCTCTCATTTTAAAATCTAAACAATATCTTGAACATCTAAAGGCACCCATTCTGATGCTTATTTTTTCTACCGTTTTACTTATATGAAAATCAAAGTCCAAACTGTAATCTATCCAGATGCCTAGGTATTTATATACTTGTGCTTGCTCAAGGATCTTGTCCTTTGCAGATTTGATACATAATTCTTTACCTTTTTTGTGAGCTTGTTTTGACCCAAAAATCATAGTTTTGGACTTTTTTTCCATTTAATACCAGTCTGAAATCCAAAAAGTCCTCCTGTAAGTTTGTTTCCATCTCTTCCTTACTATTGCCCGAAGCAATTAACGCAGTATAATCTGCATAAAGACCTGTTTGGGTTTTATGTATAACCTGAGTCACAGAGTTTGCATTTATTAAAAATAGTGTGGGTCCCAAAAGTGATCCATGAGGAACCTCCCTCCCATTTAGGGTCTTATTTGCTAGGGCACCTCCTATTTGAACTTGCTGGATTCTATTCTTTAGGTAAGATGCAAACCATTGGCAGGTATCAGGTGCAATCCCTATATCTAACCGTCTCCTGCCCATGATCTCATGATCTACAGTATCAAAAGCTTTTGATATCTATCTTTTTTTTTATGTACCAAGGTGGCCATCCCTGCTATTGCTTCTATTGTCCCCCCCAGGTCGTTCCCCCAAAATAACTAGGTGGTGGCATCAGGATGCCCATCCCTAGTGCTGCCAAAGATTATCCTGACACTGTGATGCCCAGTCCTCAGTGTTGATCTCAGTCCCCCTACAATAAAGAAAACCATCCCTCATTGATTTTTGTTTTTTTCTTACACCTGAAAAAAGAAAATGGACCATTGGCAATCTGCCTCCACAGCACCCCCACCTGCCCCACCCCTCTCCCCCACTCTCCACCCACCACCCCACATTCCCCACACCCTCACACCTTCACTCATCTGATCATGTCTCATGACACCTTCACCCACATTCTCAGTATGAGAACAGTGGGACTTTGTTGAAATGTGTAGCTGCAGCTGGAGTCATGCTGCAGGCTTCAATTACAGCAGTATCTATCTAGCTATCTGTCTGTCTATCTATCTTTAATTTGTCTTTAGCAGACTGGGATGCCCACCCCTGGTACTGCTTCCTTCTCCCCCCTCCCCTGCAGGTTGCCCAACTTCACTCCCAATTTTTTTTAACTAGTAAGCAGATCAGGGTGCCACCCCTGGTACTGCTTCTCTTGCCCCCTGCCCCTCCAGGTCCCCAGTCCCCCTTCTTATTACAAAAAACAATAGTGGACTGGGATGCCCCCTCGGTACTGCTTCTTTCCACCCTCCATCCTTCCAAGTCATCTCCCCCCAAAACATAGGTGGCAGCACCAAATGCCTTCTCCCCCAGTATTGCAGAACACCATTGCAACACTGGGGTGCCCAGTCCCCAGTGTTGGCTTCCGTCTCCCTACAGTAAAGAAAACCCTCCATCATTGATCATTTTTTTTGATAGACCTGAAAAAAATAAAAGGGTTCATTGGCGATCTCACTCTCCAGCACTCCCCACCCACCCCACCCCACCCTGACCTGCACTTAGCACCCACATCCTCAAACCCCCCACACACTCTCACTCACCTGAACATGTTCTATGATATAGATTCCCTTTCTGATTGAAGACATGTCTTGCTGCTGGAACTGGTGACTGCAATATGAGAACATCAGGTAAGTGTGGTTTAATATAGTTCAATGGGGTTTGAACTTCTTTCCATAATTTTGTCATTTTTGAGCATCTTTACACCAAATTTTCAACATAGCCATTTTGGGACCCCACCTCATGATCAAGCATGGTAAAATTATGCAACTCCATCCCAAAAGGTTATGTCACTGTCAGTGCACAAAATCACCTTTGGGTGGGATTTGAACATTTTCTCCACCCCTGTTCAAGAGATGAGGTCATAAGAGGGCTGTGTTGAAAACTTGAGGTAAAAATATTAAAAAAACAAAGTTATGGGCATATGCTGAAATTTTTCAATGCATGCTCATGACGTTAGCAATGTTCACTATTTTGACCCCAAGTTGTCACCATAGCCATTTATTCATACCACATCATGAATGTGACAGCTATCATTTTTCAAATCCTGGCTGAAACATTTTTTCGCACCTTTGGCACAAAATGACATTTTGGCCAAGATTTGAAAATTGTCACCTACGGGATTTATGACGTGGATTCTTAAGAAAGCTATGTTGAAAATTTGGGGTAAAAACATATTTAAAAACTTTTTCTATGCATGTTCATAACTTTGGTAAGTTGTTGACATCTGACACTGCACAGAAGTGCAAAGTAAGCAGGGCCCTGCAGTTGCATAAGTGGACAGAGTCTTTCACTAGCACAGGGTCCAGATGGCCCTGCGCATCTGCATCTGTTCATGTAGGTCCCAAAGGGACCAGGATACAATTCCACTATCTCAAAAAGAGAGGACATTCTTTGCAAAAACTGCATTAAAGTACCAGTTAGGGTTCACCTTAATGCAACAAAAGTAGGTAAATGTGGTGTTAGGGTTCCAACCTTAACTCCCAACCTCCACTCCCAAGCAGCAAAAGGAAAAAAAAACATATTAGGATTTAGGGTCTCCTGAGTCTTGGTGAATCAGTGGTGGGGTCTTCCTTGAGGTTGTTGACCCTAATGCTCACCCCCTCCACTGAGCAAACAAGATCAGATGTGATCTCTGTTCTTCAGGCAGAACCCACAGGGCCCCATGTGAAAAAAGCTACAACAGAGTTTGTTGGCAACATGGAACAAGACATATTTCTCTGTCTTTGAAGACTGTTTCAGTATGAGTCACTGGCTTGCAGCTGTGCCTTGTGCTTTGGGCAGGAGGCTATGGGCTGGGGAAGGGGGGAGCATTAGGGTTGCAGCCCCAAGGAATACCCCACCACTGATTCACCAAGACTCAGGAGACCAAAAATCCTATTTTTTTTCTTTTTGCTGATTGGGTGGTGGGGGTAGGGAGTTAGGTTTGGAAACCCTAAAGTCACATTTTTCTACTTTTGTTGCATTAAGTAGAACCCTAACTGGTGCATTAACACAGTTTTTTCAAAGAACACACACATATATATGTATGTATGTATATATAATAACTGGTTTCCATTTTTTTCCATAGAGAGAGCCAGTTGTAATTTTGTCATTATAATCAGCTGGTTATAACAACAAACACGTGCCAGCATTCTCTATGGAGGAGCACGAGCCACTCTTATGCCGGAAACAAACGCTTGTGACTCACAAGTACGGTCTCCTACATCTTTGGTACCGCCGGTCACTCTGTCAGTTCCGTGCTACACACTGAAGTAACCTGAGAAATAAAACAAGAAAAAATCATACACGGTAAAAAAATAAATTGGGGGAAAGAAATGGAAGCTAGGTTTTGAATAGTCAATTCAGCTATCAGAGAGCAAAAATGAAAGTGACCTCTCTTTCAAAACTGCTCACATTATAAAAACTGACATCGTAGTAGAGAAAAAATGGAAACCAGATACTATACAAAATAAAGGATAGGTAGGTGGTCAAAACTTGGATTTTACACACAGCCTCGGTGTGGGATGCCTTAATAAACCCCTTGAGCTTCACTCACGGGGTTTATGTGGCATCCCACACCTGGGAGGTGTAAAATCCTTGTTATAACCACCTACCCATCCATTATTCTGTGTGTGTATATATATTATTCTTATTTTATTTATTTAAACATTTGGTAACCGGGAAAGGCATGCTGAGCCAAGGCTCGATTCCAGGTGCGACCTGGGGGAAAAGGAGCAGTGGAAATACAGACAATAAATGCAGAGATTTAGTTAACAGAACAATAGCAGCTAAATACAATCAATATAATACAGTAGTGAGAGCAAAACATGACGTGATGAATCTCTAGAGGTGAGCTATACAATAGTAAGTGCTCTACATAATGAATCTTTAATAAGTGTTGTGGATGGATTGTAGGAAGGTAAAATCAGTAGAATTAGTGGGTGTATATATATATATATATATATATATATTTAGGATATGCAATGGGCTGACTTAAAATAGGTAAATTTATCTTTAAGCGTAAGGAGGCAGGATCATAACTTATAAGTGGCAGAGCCACGAGTGTGTTAGCAAAGTATACAAATAGAAACAGACAATGATGGCAGAAAAAGACAAATGTTCTATCCAGTCAACCAGTAATTCTCTATAAAACTGTGGGTCCTATTGTACATACAGGGTACTAGCCCTCACAAGTGATGACAAAATTGCCTATTTTTAGTCAGGCTATTGTATACTCAATATATACAACAGTAGTTTACAAGTTATAGCTTTTAAATTTGCAATTTTTTTGAAGATTTTGCGGTTTTTCTTTGACTTAACTCTTGTCTTTAATGCTGTACTAGGCATTGTGATGTCATTATCATTATGAAAGCCTCTCTCTGATTGGTTTGGTCTTCCAGTGTGATGACAGTAGCTTAAAAAATTTCATTGTGACGACATTAACAACAACACATTTTTGATCTATTACTGTTACCGATGTCACTAACAAAGTTATCTTTTTTATCTTTTCATTTTTACCCCAACTCCTGTTGTATATATCAACATTTATAGAGTAAGATTGCTCAGATTCTGCAAAATCCATTCCAATCGGACTTTTAGCAGATTTTAGAATCTCTGATTCTGATTCTGTTTTGGTTCTGATTCCGATTACGCTGCCTTATGGAATCTGAACCGGAATCAGAAACAGAATCTGAAATCTGAAATCTTAACTGACCTAATGGCACTCTAATTACAAAACCGCCTACAGCAGCATGCCACTGCAGTTGGATAATGGCTTGGTGGAAGTCAGTCAGCACTAGTCAATGGATATCAATTGTCGCTGAAGAAAGGGCAGGGTACCATAAGCCTATAAGGTACCACTATCCACACTAATCTGCCTTCTTTCCAAGACCATTACATGACCAAGGGCATGTGATGCTAGGCTGATTACGTAAAGTACATTGGAATTGAAGTAAAAAATAGCAAATGAATGTTTAACCAAATAACGACTTTGAACTTTGATGTCGACATAAACCAAAAATGTCTTAACTTATTCCTCCATGCTATAAGTGATGCCCTAACTTATTTTTAAATTCACTTCTTATCCACAGTCAACATAGCCCTCAAACATCTTTTTGTTCTGTCCTCATTAATCTTTTTATGATTCTGAATTCTGCAGCCAGAGGTAATCTTTGAGTTAATGCATAGACTATTACAGCACTTATGAAAATTTGTCCAAAGGAGACCCCACCGACAGCCAAGTGTGCATTGATCCAATGTTACAATGCACACCATTGTTGATACTTGTTGATTGGTGGATGCCAGTTGACTGCTTCACCCTCCAATGCTTTATGTTGTGGGAGGACATTTATTCTGGCTTGTTGTTGGCGCTCTACACTGGTTCAAGAGACTGGGTTGCCGGAGGATATAAACTGGTGTTTGGTGCTTACTGGTGCTGGGCTGTATGCTGGAACAAGGGGCCGGGTTGTTGAAGGGTATAAGTTGTTGCTTGGTTCTGGTGGGCACTGGCCCCTATGGTGCTGGGCTGTATGCTGATACAAGAGGCCAGGTTGCTGGAGGACAAGCATTCTTTTTTGATGCTGGCTGATGCTTGGCTGTATGCTGGTACAAGAGGCCGGGTTGCTGGAAGACATAAGTTGGTGCTTTGTGCTAACTGGTGCAGGGATCTACACTGGTACAAGAGGCTGGGTTGCTAGCAAACAGAAGTTCTTTTTTGGTGCTGGCTGGTGACAAACTCTACACTAGTACAAGATGCCAGGCTGCTGGTGAACAAATGTTCTTTTTTGGTGCTGGGTAGTGTGGGGCTCTACACTGGTACAAAAGTCTGGGTTGCTGGAACACCAAAGTTCTTTTTTGGTGCTGGCTGCAAGAGGCTGGGTTGCTGGAGGACAGAAGTTCTTTTTTGGTGCTGGTTGATGCTTGGCTTTATGATGGTAGAAGAGGCTGTTTTGCTGTTGGACATAAGCTGTTGCTTTATGCTAGCTGGTATAGGGCTCTATGCTGGTAGAGACCGGGCTGCTGGAAGAAGAAGAAGAAGAAGAAGAAGAAGAATCAGCATTTATATAGCACTTTTCATACATCCAAAGTGCTTTACAAGCAATGCTAGACTGGCAGTGAAGTGACTGAATGTGTGGTGGCGGCCATATCGCACATCATCACCTACAGTTTTATGGGAAGGGGAATGTTGGCCAGGACACTGGGAATGTTCCCTACTCTTTGCGAAGAGTGCCCTGGTTTCTTTTACTTCCGCCTGGACACCCACCAGGACAACACCAGGATGGGCAGAAGAGACCTCGGTTTAACGTCTCATCTGAAGGACGGCAAACCCCAGCAGTACAGCAACCCCCAATACTGCACTCGGATGCCAGCAATTTTTAGGTGCAAGTCCAATCCCAGTGTGGGACAAGAACCCACGACCTTCTGGTCCAGAGGAGGATGTACTACCAACTGAGCCATGCTGACACCAAGCGGAAGACATATGTTGGTGTTTGTTGCTGACTGGTGCCAGGCTGTATGCTGGTACAAGAGGCCAGGTTGCTGGAGGTCATAAATTGTTGCTTTGTGCTGGCTCTTGATGGACTTTATACCAGTACAAAAAGCCAGGTTGCTGGAGGACAATAGTTTTTTTTTTCATATAGGTTTATCTAGCTCCTTGGCAGGCTGGACAGCTGTATCAGTCCTGTCCCAGTACACCGCGACCATCCTGAGTCTCCCTTTTCTGTTTCTCCAGAGAGCAAGCAGGCCGCCGGTGCCAGCAGGGAGGGCTTCATTAAGCCCAACCTTCTTTTTCCTCTGATTTTCTCCCCTGGGTACAGTAGTATGTGCAGTGAGCGTGCAAGTGCACTGTAGCTCCGAGTTTGTTCTCCAAGTGCTCTGTACACTAGACCTTCCCCAAGCCACTAGACTCGCATGCGCTACCACTTGGCTTCCGCCAGGTGGCAGTCGAATGGTGAGTTGCGGGATCCTCCTTCCTTAAGGGAAAAGAGCAGTCCTATGGATGCATAATCTTCCCTCTCCCAGCTGGGTCCCCGAGTGATCTGAGTCCATTCCTGAACCTGGGTTGCCAGTGTGGCAGCAGGGAGGCATGGATGCCTCAACCCAACATGTCACTGGGCCAGCACAATAGTTGTTTTTCGATGCTGGTTGATGTTGACCTCTATGCTTGTACAAGGGGATGGATTTCTGGAGGGCATAAGTTGCTGCTTGGTGCTGGCTGATGATAGGCTCTGTGCTTGTACAAGAGGCCAGGTTGCTGAAGGATGAAAGATATTTTTCGGTGCTGGTTGGTGCTGGGCTCTATGCTGGTACAAGGGGCTAGGTTGATGATGAACAAATGTCCTTTTTTGGTGCTGGCTGTTGATGACTTCTGTGCTGGCACAAGAGGTTGGGTTGCTCTAGGACACAAGTTGTTGCTTGGTGCTAGCTGGTGCCAGCCTCTATGCTGATACAAGAGTCCATATGGCTGATGAACAAATGTTATTTTTTGGTGCTGGCTGGTGCTGTGCTTCACTCTGGTACAAGAGGCGAGGTTGCTGAAAGACACAAGTTGGTGCTTGGTGCTGGATGGTTCCAGCTTCTACACTGGTACAAGAGTCCATGTGGCTGACGAACTAAAGTTCTTTTTTGGTGCTGGCTGGTGCTGTTCTCTAATCTGGTATAAGAGACCAGGCTGCTGAAAGACTCTAGTTGTTGCTTGGTGCTGACTGGTGCCAGACTCTACGCTGGTACAAGAGTCCATGTGGCTGACGAACTAAAGTTCTTTTTTGGTGCTGTGTTCTACTCTGGTATAAGAGACCAGGCTGCTGAAAGACATAAGCTGGTGTTCGGTGCTAGTTGGTGCAGGGCTCTATGCTGGTAGAAGAGACTGGGCTGCTGGAGGACATAAGTTGGTGACTGGTGCTGGCTGGTGCCAGGCTCTATGCTGGTTCAAGAGACCAGGCTGCTGGAGGATAAGTTGGTACTTGGTGCTGGGCTCTATAAAAACAGAGAATTAGGTGTACACCCCGGCCCCCACATGGCAAATTTTGCAAATATAATATTCTTTTTGCCTGAACTGACCACTTACTTGTTTTATCTCCAGTAGGAGTTGGGGGTCTTTTGGCATTACAAATTCAGAATTAGCAGCTCAACCCATGTTTTTTCACAAGCATTAAATTGCTTTTTTCATTAGAATGCAGCTTGTTATGGCACCAGTAAGTTAAAACAAGAGACCCAGTGCACACACCCCTCCCCCAAAAATTGGCAAATCATTTAATTATTACAGTATGCCTTTTGCCTCTAATGACTACCCGCTTATTTTATCCCAAAGGGGAGTGGGAGTCTCTTAGTGTTCAATTCAGAGCTGTAATGTGAAATGTCAGCACAGCTACCAGTTTTGAATTTGACATTCAGCGACCCCCACTCCCCACTGGGATGAAATAAGTAAGTGCAATTTTTTTTAAAGTTTGTGAAAGCGCATGGGTTGAGCTGCTAATTCTGGATTTTTTTTTTTTTTGCATAAACTTTTTATTAGTTTGTCTTATTAACACTGTGACAACAACAACATTTATCATTCCATTATATACATGGGCATTTTCTTCAAGTCATTTCAAACCATTTCCAGCCACAATTAATATATTGCCCACTTACATTCCATACAATATAACATAAAACAGATATAAAAAGAAACAAAGGAAAGAAGACAGTTAATCAGAGGTCTAAGTTATCTATTACATAAAAAAAAGAAGTTCATCTCTAAGGTGTGCTGTCCGTTAATACATTTTCCACTCTGATGCTATAGTTCTATCACAACCATTCCTGAGTATCATACTATATTTAGTAATTTAAACCCACCATCTCCATCTTATAAAAGCGGGCAATTTTGGCCACTGGTTATTTACCCTCCATGGTCATAGATCTCAACTTATCAGCGCCCTTTCCACAGGACCCATGGTACTCCAGAATGGTGCCCACATATTTATGAAGGTCTTCTCCAGTCCCCTAGCTTTATACATCAGGTTTTTGAGCTTCAAGGCTTCCCAAGCCAGGTTCCTCCACTGCATTAAGGTGGGCCTATCCCCAGAAACCCATGTATTTAAGATACACTGGCGTGCCAATGCCAAAAGGATTCTGACCCACCTGTCAGCAGGAGACCAATCATCTTGGTCTGCGTCTTCCAGGCCAAACAGCATTAAAAGTGGTGCTGTCTGAATATTATGGCCCCTCATGCCTGTCAGCTCCTTTGCCACCTCTTCCCAGAATGATTGAAGTACTGGGCACAACCAAAATGAGTGGATGTATGTACCCAAGGCAGCACCACATCTCTGGCATATTGCAGAGACAGTCATGTTATACCTATTAACTGCCACTGGGGGGCTGTAGAGTCTGTGCACAAATTTATATGCTGGTTCTTTATATTTATTGCACATGAACAGCCCCTGATGTATGTCTCTTATCAGTGCCCATTGTTCCTCTGTTAAGACCAGTCCCAGATCCCTCTCCCATAGGTACTTAGTTTTAATGGATTTGTCTAGTAACTGAGCTCGTAAGACATGAGAGGCTGTCCTTATTATACCTTTGGGTTCTTGCTTAACTTGATGTAAGAGACTCTCAATCCCTTGGAGTTGGGAGTCTGGCTCCCTCTGTCTCTCTATATCCTGAACATACTTTCTGGCTTGGAAGTACCTAAATAAGTGAGTGGCCGGCAGTCCCAACCCTTCCCTAAGTTCATTGAATAGGTAAACACCACCTTGGGTCCTTAAATCATTGAGGCATAGGATCCCTTCCCTTTCCCAGACCTGAAATGAGGGTTCCCCCACTCCCGGTATAAAAAAGGGATTATCTACCAATGGCACTATGAATATTTCCCCCTTCCGATGCCCAACCATTTTCTTAATTTGTTCCCAGCTATCTATTACACTACCCACTAAGATGTTATGAGCTTTTCTGCCTAGATATGCTTTTCGCCCTCCCCCCCAGCCAGGTAGGATGATAGCCAAGCAGCATGGCCTGCCTCCTCCAAGTCTAGCCAGCTAGCCTCTCTAGGTCGATATATACCCAATCTTTGATAATCCTAATTTGTGCTGCCAAGTAGTAGGACTTCATATCTGGGTAATTCAACCCCCTCCACCCTTGTCCGCATTCAGTTTGTTTAGACTAGCCCTTGGCTTTTTCCCTCTCCAAAGGAATTCAGAACATGCCCTCTCAAATTTCTTAATATCTCTCCCTGTTAACCCCATGGGCAACATTTGTAATGGGCACAGCAACCTAGGCAATACATTAATCTTAATTAGATTAATACAGCCCAGCCACAAAATGGGCAGGGCTCTCCATCTGCTTAACTCATCTATCACCGATTTTAATAATGGGCTGTAATTTAATTTACATAAGGACTTAAGGTCCCTCCCTATTTTAACACCTAAGTAAGTAAAAGATGAGCTCACTCTACGTAAGCGCCATGTATTACCTCCTCCTCCTCCCATCTACTGCCCTATAAACATAATCTCCAATTTTTCCAAATTGAGTTTATATCTGGAAAAAGTGGCAAACTGAGATACAATCTCCAATAGAGCTGGCATGAACTGGGAGAGTTCCTTAATGTATAATATCATGTCATCGGCATACAGCATAATCTCATGCTGCCTACTGCTCTTCCCAGCCACCCCATGTATTCTCGGGTCTTCCCTGATGACTATGGCCAGTGGTTCCACCGCCATTGCAAAGAGTAGGAAAGATAAGAGGCACCCCTGTCTTGTACCCTTGTGTAGTGTAAATTGCTCTGAGAGTGTTCCATTCACTAACACTGCGGCCTTGGGCATCTCATAGAGTGCCCCAATCATTCTTACATAATCCTCCCCCAGACCAAACCGTCTCAGGACTTCAAAGAGATATGGGCATTCAATCCTATTAGACGCCTTTTCCGCGTCCATAGGCAGGATAGCCGCCCCTTCCCCGGGTAGAGTGAATTGTTCCAGGACATTAAGAACCTTTCTTATATTGTGGTATGAGTGACTCCTCTGTATAAAGCCAGTCTGATCTGGGTGGATCAACTCTGGCAGTATGCCCTCTAACCTAGTGGCTAGGATCTTAGCATATATCTTGGCATCACTATTTAAAAGTTATATGGCCTATATGATGTGGGCTCCATTAAATCTTTATTTGGCTTAGGGATCAGGCACACCATAGCCCTGCCACATGTTACAGGTAACTCACCCCTGTCTCTCCCTTCTTTAAACAGCTCCCACATGATCTCCCGAATTTCATCTTTCATTATTTTATAATACTCGGCTGGCAATCCATCGGGCTTGCAGGCCCTCCCAGACTTCAGAGTATTGATAGCTGATCCAATTTCATCCTTGGTAATTTCACTACCTAACAGTTTTTGCTGGTGTTCTGTTAACTGAGGGAGTTGGCAACTATTAAGGGATTCCTGCATACACCCCTCCTTCCTCCCTCCCTCCCTCCTTCTGTCTGATATAATGTTACATAATATTCTTTAAATACTCCCCTTATCTCCTTATACTTAGTGACAATTTGACCCCGTATATTCTTAATGCCCACAATATGCGTTGGACCCTTCCTACCCTTGACCAAATTTACTAATAGGGCACCTGACTTATTACCCCATTCATATATCCTGTGTTTCAAATAATATACCCTTGTCTTGGCTTCATCTAACAATAGAGAGTTCAGCGTTTTCCTGGTTATTGCCAATGTGTGCAGCACCTCATCACCTCCCTCGCCTCTTGCTGCCCTTCCCTCTAATATCCTCACCTTGTTTTGAAGGTCCCTTTGTTTTTCCAGCTTATCCTTTCTATACTTTGCCATATAACCTATAATTGCAACCCGCATATAGGCCTTACTGGCATCCCATAAGGTTTGTTTGGAGGAAGCAGTAGGGGCATTGGTGTCTATATAAAATTTAAATGGGTCCTTTAAGTATTTCTGAAACTCTTGCGACCCCAACATATACATAGGGAATTTCCATGAATATGTATCCCCCTTTTCCTTCGGCAACCTAAAAATGCTGTTACCGCTGCATGGTCTGAGAGCTTATAGGCCTATGCTCCACCCTTCCCAGCTTTTCATACCAACTCAGCACAACATATACGTGGTCTATTCTGGACCATGTCTTGTAGGGGTTGGAGTAGAAAGTAAACTCCTTTCCTTGGGGGTTCACCGTCCTCCACACATCAACCATGTTCAACTCTGCCATCCCCTCTCTCCATTTCCTGATGCATAGGTCCCTCTGCCCTCTACCCAATGAATGATCCAAGACTGCATCTGGTGTGCAGTTAAAATCCCTTCCCATAATGAGGTTCTCAAATTGTTCTTTCACCAATATATCCAAGATTTTACTAAAGAACTCTGGATCTAAGTTTGTTGGTGCATAGACACTCTCAAATGTAACTTGTACACTATATAAAGCTCTGGATAGAAAACACATACCTACCTTCTTTAGGGTCTGCAGTCACTTTTGTGACCTGTAAGGGTAGGTTTTTGTGTATTAGGACAGCCACCCCTCTCTTACGAGAATTAACTGAGGAGGAATAGCATACTCCCACCCATCCTGCAATAAGGCTACTTGCACAGGCGCCTTACGTAGGGCCGTCAAAATAGCATTCCTCTTAACTGGGGAGGAGAACCCCCTCACATTCCAGTACTGTATAATTAGATCATTATGTGCCACCATTTTATCTGCATTTTGTATCCTTCCCTCCAGGGCATCAGCATATCTATCCATGACAGAATTTGCAATATGTATAGCTTGGTGAACCTCTTAAAAAAATCAACACACGAAAACAGTTGAACAACATTAAACAAAGAACATTGTAACATACAATTTACCCCCCAGTGCAATCCTATAGTTCCCCCATGTGAGTTCTCCCACCTCCTCCCCCTACCCCATCCCCCATTCTATCATCATTTACACATATCATTTTTGCAATTAACATCTTATTCCATAGTGTCTCTTTCTTCACCTGCCTCCCCCCCACTTGCTTCATCCTGCTCTCCATCTTTCTGCATGGCTATGTACCCCTCCATCTGCCACCTGAACAGCCATCCCCTCTCACCCCCCACCCCTAGAGACCAACCCTTCAAAACCTTGAAAAAGAACCTGGATCCACACTACAGCAATGGAAAAACTACCCCATTTAACATTTAAACCCCTCGTGAAGTACAGCGAAGGAGCGCATCAAAGTGAGCCATCTCCTCAACGTCCCCTCAACTCTCCTCTACTCCCAAATGTATGGAGAGGCCACTATGAGCATACAAAATACTACCCCCCCGAGCGATCTCATCAGCAAAGTTTTATGAGCGCCCAAAATGTCTGGCCCAGTTGGAGGTAAGCAGAGCAGGTAGCGCGGTAACAGTAGTGAACGTGCCAGACCCTAACCGCCGATCACCTCTCCCGGCCTACCTTGAAACAGTCTCTCTTCAACTGCTGGTTCGATCACCATAAATGACCATTCCCACCGCATGCAGGCATCGTAAGCAAGGCGAATCCCAACCACTTATCCAACTGCAGGCTCAGGAGGGCACATTTTAAACATAACAGGGCCAGTTCAACCAAATCCATAGAGATCCTTGAAACAAGTAACAACAACCACATATCCAGGGGTGTAGCTACAAGGGTGCAGTCGCACCTGGGCCCATGAGGTTTGAGGGGCCCAAATAATAATTTTGATGTCTCTTCAAAACAGGGGGGCCCTATAACATACCCTTGCACCCAGGCCCTCTGGGAATTTGCTACTCTACTGCCACAGTTAACTGTTCATGATCATCAGGGAAACTATTGGTGTAAAGGGCTGTCCCTGACACCTGCTTCAGCCCACCTTCTTTTTGAGGTCGTTAACCAAAATATTGGCTTTGTCCGCATCCCAGAAGGAGAATGTAGCTCCCTCGTGCCAGATTTTCAGGATGGCTGGGTAAACCATAAAGTTCTCAATACGCATTTCCCTCACCTGGGCCATCACAGCATTGAAAACTCGGCATTTCTTAAGGAGCCTGGTCGAGTAATCCTGGGTAATATGGACTCTCACACCATTAATCTCAATTGGCTGGTTATTTTGGAAGGCTTTAATAACTTCTTCCCAATCTTGAAAGTTGTAGTAGCAGATAATAATGCTTCGAGGGGGTTGGCCTGGTCCTGGCTTTGGCATTACAGCATGGTGCGTGCGCTCAGTCTTGTGTTCCCCCCCTTTTTGGCTGCATTTGCAACATTTTAGGCAGCTGTTCTGCACAGAACTTCAGCACATCTGTGCCTTCCTGACCCTCAGGGAGACCTCGTAGTCGCAGATTCGTGCAATGGTGATAATTTTCTTGATAGCCGAGGGCCTCTCTGAGGTCTTCCGGCTCTCTCTCCAGCATGGCTACTTTATCAGGTAGCGGGTGTATGGTGTCTTCTACCCTTGATGTGCTCTCTTCCACCTCCACCAGTCTTTCCCCATGGGCCGCTATCTGCTCAGCAGTCTCCTGCAGTTTAACTTCGATTTTGTTTTCCATCTTTTCCAAGCAGGGATTAAGAGCAGCGAGGACCTGTGTACTTACCTCATGACCCAAGACCACCAGTTCTGCCGCCAAGAAGGATATGGGGCCTGATGTTTTGGATGGGGGCCCAGCTGGCTGTTTCTTTAGATTTTTCCCTGCATTTCTAGTGGGTTTGCCGGGCACATCTACCAAGTGTTCGTCCATAGCTGTATAGTGTGAACTTGCGATGTTGCTAGAATTGGAGATCCAGTTCAAAAATCCAGAATTTTAGCTTATTTTAGTCTCTGGGTTACGGAGCTCGAGGAGATCATGTCCTATCGCTTAGCTGCTCATTAGCCCCCGGATTTGTTTTATGTTTAGGAGGTATACGGCTGTCTCCATTAGCTGGCTCCCTACCAATCACTAGTATATTGGCTGGGAACTGCACCTTATTTTAAGTGAGACAATTAGGCAGTGCACCATATTTTAAAAGGGAGCCAACTCTGGCAGTGGCATTTTAGAATGGGGCCTCAGCTGATGGATACCAGTCTTCACAGAAGAAAGGGTCCTGAAAGAACTCTTAAAACTCAAGGTGGACAAAGCAATGGGACCTGACTGGATTCACCCCAGAATTCTAAAAGAACTAAGGGGAGACCTAGAGACACCACTGACTACCCTTTTTAACAAATCATGGGAGGATGGTATGGTACTTGAGGACTGGAAGAAGATGGATGTGATCCCCCTTCACAAGAGTGGGAGCAAGGCAGAGGCAGGAAACTACAGACCTGTTAATTTGACCTCAGTGGTAGGGAAAATGGTGGAATCACTTCTGAAAGAAAGAAATGTCGAGTACCTAGAGGTCAGTGGGGCACAGGACCCAAGGTAGCATGGATTCACAGCGGGAAGGTCATGTCAGATGAATCTAATAGATTTTTTTGACTGGGCAACCAAAGTAGTAGACCAGGAAGGGGCTGTAGATATGGCCTACTTAGACTTTAGCAAGGCATTTGACACAATACCACACAAAAGATTACAAAACAACTTAGCCAGCCTGGGAGTGGGTCCCAGGGTGGTAGCCTGGGTAATAAATTGGCTGGACAACAGGACACAGGGGTAATAGTAAATACAGCACACTCTGAAGAAAGGGGAGTTACTAGTGGGGTACCACAGGGTTCAGTACTGGGACTGGTACTATTTAATGTCTTTATAGGTGATATTGCAGAGGGGCTGGAAGAAAAAGTATGCCTCTTTGCAGATGACACAAAGATCTGCAACAGGGTTGATAGACAAGGAGGGATGGAAAGGATGAAAAGGGACTTGGCAAGGTTGGAGCAATGGTCAAAAGTAGGGCAGCTTAGTTTCAATGCAAAGAAGTGCAAAGTAATACACCTGGGAAACAAAAACCCAGGGGAAGAATACACAATTGGGTGAGGGAGGTACTAACAACAACAACAATGGAAAGGGACCAGGGGGTACTCATATCAGACAACTTTAAGGTAGGTAAGCAGTGTGAGAAGGCAGTAAGGATGGCTGGGGGATTCTGGAATGCATATATAGACGCATCACCAGTAGAAAGCTGGAAGTTGTTATCCCTCTGTACAGACAGTTGCTGAGACCCCCTCTGGAGTACTACATGCGGTTCTGGAGACCCCATCTCCTCAAGGACATGGACAAGATGGAGGCAGTCCAGAGGAGGGCAACCAAAATGGTGCAGGGTCTGCACCAGAAGGCATACAAAGAGAGGCTAAAACAGCTTAGTATGTTGAGAAAAGAGGAGAGAGGGGCAACATGATAGAAACCTTCAAGTACCTCAAGGGAATCAACAAAGTCCAAGAGGGTATCATATTTCAGAAAAAGAGATGCACAAGAACAAGGGGGCACAATGTGAAGATAGAGGGGGGACAGCTCAGGGGCAACATGAGGAAGTATTTTTTCCAGGGAGAGGGTGGTGAATGCATGGAACAGCCTTCCTGAGGGGGTCATGGGGTCAAAAACAGTGGGGGAATGCAAGAATGCATAGGATCGACATAAGACAATTACAATGGAGGGTAGGAAATGGGTAAGGAGGAAGTAGGTTGCTGGTTAACTAGGATCTGCAGCTTATTCAATAGGTAGGGAAATGAGCAGACTGGGTGGGCCAAGCAGTCCTTATCTGCCATCAAAGTCTATGTTTCTATGTTAGGTCCACCTTTACTACTAGTGACTGAGCTGATGTTTCACATCAGAGCTCTGAAATGAACACTAACAAAATACTAACACTCCCCTGTGGATGAAATAAATGAGTAGCCATTTGAGGCAGAAAGCACATTGTAACAATTTAATGATTTGCCATTTTGGGGGGGGGGGTGGTGGTGCCCTGAGTCTCTTGTTTTATCTTATTTGTACCATAACTGGTTACATCCCAAGGAGAAAAGCAATTTAAAGTTTGTGAAAGTGTGTGTGTTGAGCTGCTAATTCTTGATTTGTTGTACGTTTAGGACATACATGGCTGTCTCCATTAGCTGGTTCCCCACCAATCACCAGTACATTGGCTGTGGACTGTACCTTATTTAAAGTGAGCCAGTTGGGTAGGGTCACCTTATTTTAAAAGGGAGTTAACTCTGGCAGTTAGATTTTAGAATAAGGCCTCAGCCGATGGAAAGTACACCTTGACGATTGGTGACTGAGCTGACATTTCACATCAGAGTCCTGAACTGGACACTGAGAGCTCACAGACTTTCCTTTGGGTTGAAATAAGTGATCAGCCATTTGAGGCAGAAAGCAAACTGTAATAATTTAATGATTTGCCTGTTTTTTTTTTGGGGGGGGTGCACTGGGTCTCTTGTTGAACTTATTTTGACCTTTTGGCATTCACATCAGGGCCCTGCTGTGAAGTTTCCAGCTACCAGACATCAAGGTAGTCCACCCATCAGCTGGGTCCATATTCTAAAATGCAACTGCCTGAATCGGCTTCCTTCATATAAGGTGTACTGACTAAATTGGCTTCCTTTAATTAGGGTGTAGTTCCTAACCAATGGGTAGGTAATTACTGAGGAGCTAACTAATGACAGAACCATACATCTCCCATGCATCAGACAAACACAATATTAGCTGCTGAACCCGTGCACATTCACAAACTTCAAATGACATTTTCATTAAGGGTGCTACTGCTTATGGCATACATCAGTAAAAACAGAGAATTTAGCACAGAACTCCCCCTCCACTAGGCAAATCTACATTCTTTCTGCCTGAATTGGCCACTTACTTGTAAGTTTGTTTGCTGCTTGGGAGATGTGAAGATGATGCTGGAACATTATTCACTGAAGATGATGATTTTTCTCAGTGATACAGTCACTGCGTTTGACACCTGAGAACCAAAATTAGACCCAGGACCAGACTCCCCAAGAACCTGACCGAGACCCAGACCCAGAACAAGACCTTCAGATTCAGTAGTAACAGTTTTGTTGCATCTCAGAAACAGATATGGGCATGGACATGGGCACTCCCCTTCCCCCACCACTGACATCCTCTGTTGTAGTTCCCAGTCCCTTTCCACTACCCTTGTTGCCAACAGGCACAATTACAGTCTGCTTCATACCACCCCGTTTTATTTTTATCGTCATCACTTTGCCAAGTGACTGAAGCGCTAAGACCCAACAAGCAGTACTACCACCAACAACAGTACTATGAGTGCCACCTTGGCTAGTGGTGGACCAGGACTCACCCTTTGGGCACTTTTCAGTGACAGGCTCTTCTGACACTTTCCTTGTCAAAGCTGCAGCATATGATATTTTACCATCAAGCAAACATCTTCATTTTTTGTGACAATCACTAGCCACCATGAAAAAATTTGATTTGAAAGAAAATGACAGCCAGATATCAGATGAATAGAGAGAATGAGAAGGACAGGAGGGACAAATGTGTGGCCTAGATACACCACAGAGTCCATAGTGGCAGTAAAACCTCAAACTAGCAAATCAATAAAAACAAATCACGTTTTTTGCAACAACAATCACTTACCTATACTACAGCAGGGAAAACAGAACACTACAGTTTTTTGAAGGGCACAGTGAATACCCAAAAGAACCATCTGGTCAAGATCAGAGCAGGCAGGGCAGCAGCTCACACACTACGGCATGGAAATTGTCAAAAGCTGCAGTCTAGCACAGACCCTGAAGACAAGAAGTGCTGGCAGCTAATTCCTGTTTCACACACAGAATGGATTTTGGAATCAGATTCCAGTTCTATTAACAGGCAATTCAGAATTTAGGATTTTAGGTCATGAATACCAAAAATCCTAAATCCTAAATTTGGAACAAAATCGAATTATTAGGATTCCAAATCTATGATACCGAGCAGCCCTATTATAGTTATGTTAAATGCACCCAGACATAGCTATAATTGTATACTATACTATACTCTAAAATTGGTATATTCCCATCACAGGAAAGATTAACCTACTGTACTTGTGGTATAATCTTCTCTTTAACATCAACAAAAAAGCACCTGAGTCATTGTGTTACTTTTTACAAACATATACTGGCCATTGCAATCTGCACTGTACTACCACAAATATGCTTATGGTCAGGGCCAGATTAAGGCAACCTAGGGCCCTAGGCCCAAGAGAAATGTAGGGGCCCCCCTTACCGTAACCATGCCCCTTCACCATGACTCTGCCACTACGCCATGACCACACCCCTTGGCGATTGCATATGAGTTACTGAAATGTGTAAAAAAAATGTTCTTATTGTCCCTAAAAAGTGACATAAAACATAAATAACCTAACCAAAATGATACAATATTAATGAAACTAATAATATCAGCATGGAAAAATAACAATAGTCTGAGTTTTGATAATTTAGAGAAAATAATTACTAATTGGCCTGGTAAAAATAATTTTTTGGGTATGAAACATTATGAGTTACACTTCTCGAAAGGTCCCCCCCAAACACACACACATGTGCGCTCGCGGTCTGGGTGTTATCATTATCTGGCAGTATGAACCAGGATGTGGGAGTTTTGCTCGGTAAAGTGGATCCATCTCTAAAAGAGGCTAGGTCCTAGGTGGAGCAGGAGTTAAGCTGCTGGTTTACTGGAGGAGTCATGAATTTAAAAGATTATATTGCAACGCAAGTGATAGTTGGAAGAAATCATTCCCAGAATCAAACATTTATGTTATTGATACATAAGCCAGGGTCAATACATGGAAACATTTACTGATGGAAATCTGGAAGTGCATTCATTTGCTCACCCTGAAAACGGACCTATATCAAGGTCAGAACGTCAATATGAGTGATATGACGAAATTAAAAGAGCACAATTTTTAATTGTACCATTGAAATGCATTGCTGATTTCTTAATTTTAGGAGTGAGGTTAAATATAAAGCACACACACTGAATTGCACTGTTAATCTTTTATATTTAACAGTAGGACTTAATTCTAAGTGAGGATTGTTCGTGGGGGTGGGTGACAAAGCAAAGGAAATGGGCCTTTTCACACCTTAAAAGTCAGCCTGGCTGGGATGGGGACCTGAATCTATCAGTTGCACTTAACACCTAATCAGGGAGGTGAGAGTCATGTCACAGTTCATCCCCTGCCTTGCTCACATTACTCAGTGGCTGAGTCCTTTACGGGAAAAAAAAATGCAACTCAGGCAGAAAGAAAAGGATATATAACAAATATATGTTGGATATTGCTGTGGGCCCCAGGCAGGCAGGGGCTGTAGGCCGAGACTGTTGGTCTGTTGTTCACCAGGATAATCCGGCATTCACTCTCGGAGGGATCATTCCTGATGCCTTGAAGGAGGCATTGGTGAGGCCCCTTCTGAAGAAACCATTGCTCAACCCTGATGTTCTGGCGAATTATTGACCCATCTCCAACCTCCCATTTCTAGGGAAGGTTGTTAAGAAAGTAGTGGAGCTGCAGTTTGAGGTGCGCCTCGCAGCCTTTGACATCTATGAACCATTCCAGTTCAGATTCAGGGCTAAGCATAGCACTGAGATACATTGGTCAAGGTGAAAAATAACCCTCTCAGGGTGAGAGGTAGAGGAGAATGGTCAATTCTCATTCTCCTTGATCTCTACTCAGGATTTGACACTGTGGACCACACTGTGCTTGTGGATCGCCTTAGAGAGTATTGTGGACTTGCCAGTATGGTCATCAACTGGTTGGAGTCCTATCTCTCAGGCAGGAGGCAACAGGTGGTGATGGGAAATTTCTCCTCTCTAAAGCTCCTGCCATGTAGAGTTCCTCAAGGTTTGATCCTGTTGCCAATGTTATTCGCAGTGTACATGCTACCTCTGGGAGAGCTCATTAGATGTTATAGCCTGGGTTTTCACTGCTATGCAGATGATACCCAACTGTATATGTCTTTTGCCCCTGGAACAAATGATACCATGGAAGTGCTAAATAATTGCCTGGCTGAGATCCAGAACTGGATGTCCTCTAACTGGCTTAGGCTGAATCCCATCAAGACGGAGGTGCTGGTGTTCGAGCCTGGTCATGGACATGATAGGAATAGGAACATAGAAACATAGAAAAGTGACAGCAGAAGGAGACCTTATGATCCATATAGTCTTCCCATTTTAGAGTAACTATCCCCTTCCCCTATTTACTGCCGAGTGCTATGATGCCTTTGTATTTATCCCATGCGTGTTTGAAACTTCTGACTGTCATGACCCCTACCACCTCCTGGGGGAGACTGTTCCATGGGTCCACCACTCTCTCCATGAAGAAAAATTTATTTGCGTTAACCTGTATCTTCCCTCCCTCAATCTTCATATCATGCCCTCTGGTTTTTGTGTAACTCCTACCGAGGAACAGGTCTTGTTCCTGAGTTTTGTTGATAGTAGGTATTTAAAGGTCTCTATCATGTTCCCCCATCCCTCCTCTGTTCGAGAGAATACATGTTGAGGTTCCTCAATCTATCTTTATATGGTATCTCATGCAGCCCTTGTATCATTTTAGTTGCCCTGCACTGAACCCTCTCTAATCTATCTATTTCCTTTTTGAGATGTGGTTGCCAGAACTGTACACAGTGCTCCAGGTGCAGCC
This sequence comes from Neoceratodus forsteri, assembly GCA_016271365.2. Classification (NCBI taxonomy): domain Eukaryota; kingdom Metazoa; phylum Chordata; order Ceratodontiformes; family Ceratodontidae; genus Neoceratodus; species Neoceratodus forsteri. Next base: position 589,699,852 of record CM028129.1, on the reverse strand, counting down.
TCACCAGAGATCTGTAGAGCGGGAGCACCACCTCCCTTTTCCTGCTGGAGATTTGCCCACTTATGCAGCCCAGCATCCTATTTGCCCTAAGCGCTGCCTTTTCACACTGTTTGATTGTTTTTGGGTCGTCTGTAATAATCACCCCCAGGTCCTTCTCCTGCTTTGTGGTATCCAGTCTCACTCCTCCCATGAAGTATTCCTTCTCTGGGTTTCCCTGCCCCAAGTGCATGACCTCGCACTTTTTCATGTTGAAATTCAGTTGCCAGGTCCCAGACCATTGTTCCAGTTTCTTTAGGTCAGACTTCATCCTTTGCACCATCCCGGGAGTGTCTACTCTGTTACTGATCTTTGTGTTGTTTGTGAAAAGACACACTTTATCCTCTAAACCTTCATAGGATAGGACCTAATACTGACCCCTGATTCACCCCACTGGTCACCATCCCTTTCCTTTGATAGTAAGCCATTTACTAGTACCCTCTGGGTTCTCCCACTCAGCCAGTTTTGCACCCAGTTTACTATTTTCAGATCCACTCCTAGGTTGGCTAGCTTGTTTAGCAGCCTTCTATGTGGAATGGAGTCAAATGCTTTACTGAAATCTAGATAGATTATGTCCACTGTTCCACCCTGGTCCACTATCTTGGACACCGAGTTAAAAAAGTCTATTAAATTTGTTTAGCATGATAACCCCCATTGTAAACCCATGTTGTGTAGGATCTAATGTGCTCTCCTCGAGATAGGAGATGATTCTTTCTTTGAGGAGTGCTTCCATAATCTTGCCCACAATCGATGTGAGGCTTACTAGTCTATAGTTACCCATGACTTCCCTACTCCCACTCTTATGAAGAGGGACCACAGTGGCTCTTCTCCAATCCTCGGGGACAACTCTCTGTTCCAAAGATAGGTTGAAGAGTTCTGCCAGGGGTTCTGCCAGCTATTCCCTCAGTTCCTTGAGTATCCTGGGGTATATTTCGTGAGGTCCCATTGCTTTGTTTACCTTGAGTTTCCCTAGTTCTTCTAGGACTCTTTCCCTAGTGAATGGTCCTGAGTTTAACTCCTTACCAGAGGTGCTGTTTCCCCCCAGCTTGGGTCCACTACCATCTCTTTCCTTAGTAAAAACGGAGCAAAAGTAGCCATTCAGTAAATCCGCTTTTTCCCTGTCATCCTCCATGTCCCCATTTCCTTTGCTACTCTGGCTATACCCTCTCCCTTCCTTCTTCTTCTTTCATTGATATATTTAAAGAAGGCTTTGTCCCTTCTTTACTCATTTAGCTATCCTTTCCTCTGTTGATGCCTTTGTGAGCCTGATTGTCCTCCCTGCTTCCCTCAACTTCTCCTTGTATGTATCCCTGTCTTGATCAGTTTTAGTGTCTTTGTGCTTTTTAAAAGCTGCCTTTTTTTCTCAGAATTTGGCAGCCACTTCCCTGGAAAACCAAAGTGGTTTTCTCCATCTTTTCATTTCACTCTCTCTTTTTAGGCACTGATTTGAGGCTTTAGTTATAGCCATCTTGATCCTTATCCAGTGTTCCTCTACTCACCTCCCCCTGCTTACTGTGCCTAGAAGGTTTTGTTTAAGATGTTCCTTCATTTTATTAAAATCTGCCCTCTTAAAGTCCAGGACTTTAGTTTTGGAGTGTTTAGTTTCCCTACTTGTATTCACCTGGAACCACACCGTGTGGTGGTCACTAGCTCCAAGATGACTACCAACTGTTACTTCTGAGATGTTTTCGCTATTCACGAGCAGCAAGTAAAGGACCACTTCCCCTCTAATTGGTTCCTTGACTAGCTGCCCTAATCCTGATCCCCCTAGAGCATCAAGAAAACTTTTGCTCTTCAATGAGTTTGCTCAGTGGGAACTCCAGTTTATGTCTGGCAAGTTGAAGTCTCCCATTAGTATTACTTCACCTTTGTCTGCCATCTTGTGTATGGATTTTATGAGCTCTTTGTTGCCTTCCAGATCCTGTGCTGGGGGTCTTTTGATCATGCCGACCCTAATCACCACGCCGGTCCCTTCCTTGAGTGTGACCCAAAATGCCTCAGACTCCTTCTGTGTATTTTAGATCATTGTGGCATTGCTCCCCTTCCTCACATGCCTCCGGGGTGGCAACAGGACTGGTCCTGGGATACACCCCTTCAATGGCATCTTCTAGGGTGAGAAGTCTGGTCATCTTCCTTGATGACAGGCTGACACTTGATGCTCAGGTGTCATCTGTTGCCCAAAATGTTTTTTATCACTTAAGGAATGTTGCACAGATTAAACCCCTAGTTCTACCTGAGGACCTGCCCTCACTAGTGCATGCCTTTGTTACATCCAGGTTGGACTACTGCAACACTCTGTACTTCAGGGTCAGTGGAGGGAACCTCCACCGACCACAGCTGGTGCAGGACGCAGTGGCCAGGTTACTGACAAGACTGCCTAAGTCTTGTCAAGTGACCCCAGTCCTGCGAGATCTGCATTGACTGCCTGTCAGGTGGAGGATTATCTTCAAGGTGACCTTGCTCACCTACAAGGCCCTACATGGCTCGGGCTCTGGCTACCTGACCAATGTCTTTACACCTGCCATTCCGGTCTGCTCCCTCCACTCCTCCGCTGGGGACCTCCTTGCAGTTCTGAGGACCAGGCCAAAAACCTCAGGTGATCGTGCATTTGCAGTGGTTGGCCTGGCCCTCTGGAGCTTGCTTCCCAGATCTGTGAGGGAGGCCCTGTCGGTTGAGACATTCAAGAGGAGTCTGAAAACCTACCTTTTTAGAGAGGCATTCCCAGATTAATTGCAACTGTTTTTAAATTGTTTATTTATTATTACTAATTATCAATGCCTATTTACTGTTAAAGTTTAACTTGCAGTTTGTATAACCCTTGTACAGCTTTGATTTGTATGTTGTTGATGTTTATCATGCCTGTTTTGACCTTCTGTAAGGTGCACAGAGCCCCTGGGATTGGGTGCCATATAAATAAAGTTTACCTTACCTTACCTTATCTGTGTTGCCTATGCCTTAATCCAGCCCTGTTTATGGCACCCAGGATTCAAAAATTGGTGAAAGAACTTGCTGCTTACAGTGCCCTTGGCTATGGAACGAGTCACCACCTACCTCACAAAGTGTTATGCATGATGTAAGAATAGTATTGTAAACCATCTCTCTCTTTCATTTCTGAAACTAACTGCTTTAAAAACTGATCCTGGATATTACATTGAGCTGTTCATATTTTCTAGTATGGGCTACAGCCATTAAAGCAATCCTAAATATTGCATTTATCTGTTTACAGCTTCTAGCAGGGTCTACAGTAATATACCCACATGAGTGGTGTCTTGTCCTCATCTTTCATCTGGGTCATGGCTGAAAAAGAAACCCATGTTTCAGATCACCTTCCCTTGTAATCAATCTATAAAAAAAAAAAAGTATAAAATAAATGGCTGTAATTTTGCACTGGTTTTGTCTTGATCAATCCATTGTGAGTTACTGCATTTTCAGCCTATATCATCATCCAATAACAGTGATGACAATGGAACCTGGCTGCCCGCATAGATGGTTTCTTTTTTGATTAGCTCCAGCACAGCAGCTGATTTCTCATTGTCCAGTCACATAGGGTATGAGCCAAGTGGTGATAAAATGGTGATAGCAGGACCTTGGCTGAAAAAAGATGAAACTGGATCTGAATGGAAATTGCTTCAGCTACTTACTTCAGAGTTTTACCCATCGAGATGCTACCTCTTCAATTGTAGTATGCCTGTCTCAATCTGAGCTGCTGCCCAACTCAGCTGGTAATTTGTCCTGTCTGCCTGCCTGTATTTAAAGTAAGTAGTGACTGTGTGGGGGGGGGTTCTACTGTTGTTAGGCCATTGGACCCAGGTGGGGGACTGACATGGTATCCCCAAGTGCTTTACAATGAAATCAGCAGGGGATGGAAGGAAAAGAATGCTGCTGTCATATGACCGGGGGTGGAGTGCTGGTGTTGACACCTTATCTCTAAGTGCTTTACAGCTTTATAATCAATAAAAGGGAACAGTGATGTACCCTGGCTGCTGGGTGCCCCCCATAACCTGGTAATCAGTTAAGACTGGAGCCAGCATTGTATAAAAATATAATGTACTGCCCAATTCTCTCCCTATAATAACAAGGCAACAAACAGGACAGAAGATAAGACACCTCAAACCCCAATCTTCTGGCCCTGATAACATCTCTGGAATTATATTAAAACTCATGGGAAGCCACATACTTGGATCCCTGGAATTAATATTTAATAAATCTTTGCACAAAAACCAAATCCCTGCAGAATGGGAATCTGCACATGTTGTCCTCATATTTAACATGCATTTGTCAATGCCGAATGTTTGCTTGCTGGCATTAGCATTGGAGGGCAGGAGTTAGACAGATGCAGAATAGGAATGGCAGTGAAGTACTGCACTGACGCCAACCCCACCCCTACCCTGCAGAGATGGACAGGGATTGTGGTGTGCCTTTGGGTCATCACCCATAACGCTTATGCCATTTCACCTAACCCTACCCTGCAGACACCGATAAGTGTCGAGGTGTGCCTTGGGGTGTTCGGGCTTTACACTCACCCCATTCCATACGGAAATATGCTGAAATGGGTGCAGTTTAGGAGAATGGGATGAACTTTGGGGCAAAAGAGTCCAAAGCACACCTCGATGCCTGTCACTGGCTGCAGAGTGGGGGTGGGGATGGAATGCTGTGAGCATTACTGTCGACAATTCCAAGTCACACCCCTGACGCCTGTCAGTCCCTACAGGGTAGGGCGTTATGGTCAGAAACCCTAACTCCCTTGGTGTTTCTTGGTATTTTCACTCCAAGTTTTCAGCATGGGCTTTTTGTGACCCCACCGCATGAACAGTGACACTATCAGTTCATTAGCCGAAAGGCGATTTTACACAATGACCGTGCCATTTGGCACCACAGGTGTGAAAACACATTTTGGCCAGGATGTGAAAAATGACAGCTGTACTATTCATGAGGAGGTGTAAAAAAATGGTAATGTTAAAAATCTGGAGTGAAAATATAAAAAAATGGTGAAGTCACGAGCATGCGTAGAAACTGCGCAACGCACACCCATAATGCAATTATTTTGGGGATTTTGTTACACCAGATTTTCAACATAGGCATTTTGGGACCTCCGCTCATGAACAGTGGCACTGTGATTTTCTTAATATGTCCCGAACGTTGATTTCACACAGCGACCGCGCCCATTGTGTGCCACAGGTGCAAAAACACATTTCGAGCAGGATGTGAAAAATGACAGCTGTACTGTTCATAAGGTGGTGTTCAAAAATGACAAAGTTGTAAATCTGGAGTAAAAATATAAAAAATTGTCAAAGTTACGAGCGTTCATAGAAACTTCGCAACGCACGCTGGTAAAGCAATAATTTTTTGGAATTTGTTCACCAAATTTGCAACATGGGCTTTTTAGGACCTCTCCTTATGAACACTGTCACTGTGATTTTCTTAATCTGTCCCAAACATTGATTTCGCACAGCGACCATGCCGTTGTGCGCCAGATGTGCGAAAACACATTTTGGGCAGGATGTCAAAAATGACAGCTGTACTCTTCATAAGGAGGTGTGGATAAATGGCACTGTTGAAAATCTGGAGTGAAAATATTAAAAATTCTGGAAATTACGAGCATGCATGGGAACTGTGCAACGCATGCTCGTGACACAGTCATTGTTTGGAATTTTTTCACCAAATTTGCAACATAGGCTTTTTGGGAGCCCACCTCATGAACAGTGACACTGTTGTTTTGTTAATCATTCCTAAAATGTGATTCCATGCAGTGACTGTGAAATCACCTTTCGGGATCGAATAACAACATGACAGTGACTGAGTTCATGTTGAAAATTTGGTGCTAAAAGTGAAAAAAATGGCTGAGATATCCATCTAAGTTGAAACCAACCCATTTATGCCATTATACAGTTTACCAGCATTTCTTCAGTTTGCAGTCGGCTTTGAAGAGTGCAGACGTGTTCCCGCTCCACCGAAGATCATGGCGCCGGACCTCCAGAGGTAAGTAAGGGTGGGGGTGCGGGAGGGGTGGGAGGGGGTGCGGTTGGGGAGGGGCTGCAATGCAACAACAGACAGCTTAGGGACAGTTTTCTTGTTTACAGGTAAAAAAAAAAAAAACCTTTGCCGGAAGGTTTTCTTTTTTCCAGGTACATTTGGCATGCTGGGGTGGGCTCCCAGTGTGCCACCTGGGTGTTTTTGGAGGAACTGGAGCTGACAGGGATTGGACGCCCTGTCAGCAAAGAAAATGGGTCTGTGTTTGGGGGGAGGCATGATGTCGAGGGGGATTGGGTGCCCCATTGGCAGACAAATTCAACGACAGGGACATCATGCTGACAGGGATTAGGCACCCTCATTGGCAAATGAACTGGGAAGGGGGCATGCCGACAGTGAGATTGGGCACCCCCAACATTGGCTTTCGTGGGACTGTGAGAGGCGGATGGCGACAGACGCTGCCATGTTTATTGAAATGTTACACCAGGCAAGGCACACCCTGCAATGAGGGGTACTCCCTCATTGCAGCAAATTTCTTCTTTTTTTTAAGTAAGTAAACTTAATTAAAAAAAACACAGCAAGTACAATAGCAACAACAACAACAACAGACAATACAATATGTAGGGGAAAAAGGGAAGTGAACAACCAAAATTAAAAAACAAAACCCCAGATAATTACCGGCAGGGAAACACCCCACTGTACTCTACTTAAGAATGTCAGTAGTCTTAACAAAGCAGGTCACCTTTACACAATTTCTCTACAAAACAGTAACTGGGGCAAAAGCCCTAGGCTCTTAGCATGAGCTAATAAAGTCATAACTCTTATCATGAGCTAATAAAGTCATAAAAAAAAGACTAAGTAGCTAGGGTACTTAAGCAAGAGCATAAGTAGAGGTTACTAATACCAAGAACCAAAAAAGCAAAATTAGCAAGTCAGATGCTGGTTATTAAGCCAATAAGAAAGTGAGTAGCTTCTCCCATCTGTTTTGAAAGTTATAAGAGAATGTCGTAAGCTAGCTACAGTTTTCTCCATTCTGAGATTTACTAGAATCTCATCATGCCATTCTCTATGGGGGGGGGGTAGGTCTCCTCTACCCAGTGTCGTAAAATGGCTAATTTTGCCACCGCCACCATAAGAGCTATATGGTAATATTGTGGACCCCAAAGACAATCAATACCTATACCCAGCAGGCACAATTCTGGGGTAAATGCATCTTGAAGACTTAAAAGAGGATCAAGAAGGGGCCTGGATCTGGTTCCAAAACTGTAAAATACCAGGGTAGTCCCACAAAATGTGTCTTAATGTGCCTTCTCGGGTCTTACATTTCTTGCAAAGATAGTTGGGGGCATAACCTAAATGAAAAAGTCTGTTAGGAGTATAATAACTATTATGAAAAATGTTGTATTGCATAAGAATTTATCTAATTTCACATACCTAAAAGCAAAGTCCCATGGCGCAGGAGAAGCGAAGTACTCCTCAGCTTGAGGAAATTCTCTTTTCTGGTACCGTAAGTCTGGAGGAATACCATGCTGAGATGCTTTCTCAGTTTTTTGTAGACCAAGGAGACCAAATGAGCCTTCATTGCCAGTTCAGCTAACTGTTGATACACAGTTCCATCAGCTAAAGACCAAGGTCAGGGACCTAGGAAATGTGAAATTGCATGCATTATTTGAAAACAAGTGAAGGCCGCAGTGTAGGGCAGGGAGGAGGAGAAGGCCTGGAACTGCAAAAAAGGAGTCAGATGGTCTCCCTGTAATACATCTGAAAGGTGTTCAAGCGGGACTAAGGGAAGAAAGGTCGGAGGTATGGGCTTACGTGTAATCATAATGTTTGGGTTAAGGCGTATCAGCTGCCAAGGATCCATCTGAAGAGAATATTTTAACAATTTATATAGCTGAATATTGATCTGCACCAACCAACCTATAGGAGTAGAACACAGGGGAAGAGGCAAATTCTTCCAGGTCAGATGGGGTAAAGCAAAAGGAAAAATACCATGTGCTTGGTACAGGCTAAGTTCAATATCTTTCCAAAAAGGAGTCAGAAACAGAGGATTCTTGCCCAAATTTGGGAGACTCCAACATAGAAATTTACTGGCCTGAGAGATCAAATAGTACCACCAGAAATTAGGAAGTTGCAAAACTTCACGATGTTTGGCTAATGTAAGCGTAGAAAAAGCAATACGAGCATGTTTACCATTCCATAGGAAAGAAGATATCAAGCTATGGACCTGGGTAAACCAAATGTGGGGTAGGGGGATACCCAGCATCATCATCAATGGATAGAATAACCATGGAAGAACATTCATACAGATAACTGAGATTCACCCCCATAATGACAGCAGAAGATGGCCCCAATGAGTAAGATTTGCTGAGAGGGTTTGAAGTAAAGGAGTAAGATTTGCTTTAATCATATTGGGAATATTCAAGGCCACCTTGATGCCCAAATAAACAAGTTGAGATGTCAACCAACAAGACTCCGGGGATAAACATTGTTTATAAGTTTTACTATTAAGGGGCATAATAACTGTTTTGGAAAGATTCAATTTGTATCCAGACACAGACCCGAAGTCAGAAACAGAATGAAGAACCTCTGGAAGGGAAGACTCAGGATGAATGAGATGCAGTAAAATGTTGTCAGCATATGTCAAAAGTTTAAAGTAATATGGACCAAGTGGGATGCCAAGGATGCAGGTGTTTTGTAATATATTCTGGGTGAGGGGTTCCAAATATAAATTGAACAAATGGGGGAAAGGGGACAACCTGGTTGTGTGCCTTTATGCAAAGGAAATACATCTGAAAGAAGGCCATTACATTTGATACAGGCTTTAGGCATAGAATAGAGCAATCTAATCCACTTAATGAAAGCTTCCAGAAAGCTAGAAGTCTCCAGTACACAAAAAAGGTATAGCCGTGACACCCTATCAAAGACCTTCTCGGCATCCAGGGACACAAGCACTGATGGACACCAAGATTAGATGGGCCAATTTCCTGATATGGTCAGATACCAGACGACCTTCCATAAAGCCAGTCTGTTCCCTACCAATAAGAGACTGCCAGACAACAGAAAGGAGGGCAGCTACAATGCCAGCCAAAATTTTCACATCAACATTTAGTAACGATATAGGGTGATAATTGCCCATCTCTGTATGGTCCTTCCCTAGTTTAGGTAGGAGTGTAATATGAGCCTCCAGGAAGTCTGAGAGTAAGGTGTCAGACTGAAGACAAAGGTTGAAGAAAGTTGCCAAATGTGGGGCTAACTCTGACTTGAAAACAACATAGAAATTTGGGGAAAATCCATCCCGGCCTGGAGATTTGTCCAAAGTAAGATTAGCAATTGCTGTCTCAACCTCTGTTGAAGTGATAGGCGCAGTTAATCCTGGAATTAAAATGGGATCAAGTTGAGGTAATGCTGTTCGCTGCAAGTACTCCCTGATGCTTGTGTCTGAAATAGGAGAAGATGTGTCCTCACTATAAAGGGTTTCATAAACATTTTTAAATTCTGTGACTATAGCCCTTGGGGATATGAGAATGGCATACCCCAAGCTAGAGCGGATTCCAGCAAGCCATCTCCTATTGTTTCAAATGCGTAGCAAGCAGTTTACTAGCTTTTTCACCAAAAGACTCATAATTAACCTTTGCTCAAAAAATAGCTAGTTCAGCCTGCTCTCTGTTCAGTTCAGCATAACAAGCACACTCTTGGTGCAGGTGGTCCACTCCCGCTCGGGAGAAGCCGATGTAATGGATTTTTCCAACTGGCATATTGAATCTAGCAGATCACAAAGTTGTTCTCAATGCTTCTTCCATGAGGTTGCCAAGCAAATCAATTTCCCTCATATCACACACTTAAAGGCACTCCAGCACCTAGAAGGGGATGAGGCAGAAGAACTATTGAGGGCAAAATATTTTGTAATAAGGTGCTTAACTTTGCTTAGACACCAAAGATCCTTCAAAATATTATTATTAAGTCACCAAAATTTGCATCTGTCTTCTAGAGGGGTTAAACAAATAATAAGGGACACAGGGGAGTGATCAGAAAGTACTGTAGTGTGAATTTTGCAACAAATGACACCAGATACGAGATTGGGGCTAATAAGAGCATAATCGAGTTGAGAGAATGTGTTAGGTGCAGAGGACAGAAATGTAAATTCTCTAGCATGGGGATGCAGGACCCTCCAAATATCCACTAACCCACACAGGTCGAGAATCTCTTTTAATGCTCTCTGTGCTGGAGAAAGGCCCCGCTGCACAGTGCCCGACCTATCCAGGTCATCTTCCAAAGTTAAACTCCAATCTCCCATTAAAATTTTAGGTAAACTGGGGAAAGAAGACAGAAGTTCATACAACTGAGAGAAGAAAAAGGGGGTATCTGTATTTGGACTGTAGATACAGCCCAAAAGGAGTTCCATGATACCCAACCTCACATGCAAAAATAAAAAACGATCTTCTGGATCTCCTTGCTCCCAAAGAACCTGAAGAGGCAAGGATCAGCATACCAAAATAAGTACTCCTGCTCTTTGCTTGCTGACTCCAGTGCTATACGATTGCCTAATCCACAACCATTCAAAAAAATGCACATCCTTCATCAAAAGATGAGATTCTTGCAACATTGCTATATTTGGTTTGTACACAGCAAGATGCTTCAAAATCTGGGTGCGTTTGGCTGGAGAAGACGCTCCTCTAATGTTCCACATCACACATTTGAGTTGCATAAAAAACAGTCAAATAAAGTCCAGAATATGGTCTGACATAACCACTGCAATAACATGCAGGAAAACAGGGAGAAGCCACTCATTCGCCAACAAAAGAAAAATAATTTATTATGCTCTTGCAAAAATGATGTACCATTACAATATCTATAAATATTAGCTAATGGATGTTCCCTGCTAACAATAAACTTAACCCAAACATAGAATAACTGCAGAACAAAAGAAAATGACAACACAATCCCCTTCCCAGTAAGGGGAAGAGGGGGCTGTGGACTGCCCCACAGAGATGGCGTAAAGCCATCAAGATCCATTAAGGCCATGGTGGTTCCAGACAGGAGGGAATGCACCAGCAGCTGCATCCCTTGAAGGCTTCCTAGAATACAATCATAAACAACAGGCTATCAAGGTTTTTCAAAAAAAAAACATAGCTAAAGATATCCCCAAACTAACATTGAAATAAGAGGCAGTCTGTTAAATATCAATACAATAATTCTAAGTAGGAACACTTTGCAGAGCAAAAAAAAAAAAAAAAAAAAGGATCATCTACCTGAATGTAATCATGTTCAAGAAAATACTCAAACACATAAACAGGTACATAAACCTGTTATATTATATATAGGAAAAAGGAGAAATAATAAGCCCATCTGGCAACAACAAAAATATAGTGTTCCAACATCTAGTACCCTGATAACACATTCACAGTTGGAATTAAAAGATGCAACATGCAAGTAAAGCATAATCACCCTGCACCCAGAATGGGGTCATTTCTGTTCTTCCACGCAGACCAGACTGTCAGCCATCATAGTAAACAGCCCAGTTCCACCAAAGATGTCCCACACCAGTGACCCATAAGCAACGCAAAGTGTCTAATTATAAAAACACAGGAGATCCATAAAAGCTCAATGGTTCATAGCCAACCAGACACACAGGTAGCTTGAATCATGTAGGGAAATAAAAGGAAATGGGCACTTGCATTAAAGTCCATTGCCCACAGAGCTGAATCTTCCAATATTTGGCAATAAAAAAATCTAATACAAAAAAGAAAACTAATTAGTGTCATCAGGCATCCAGTCCATATTCCTTAAAGCAATCCAGGTCACTAGAGGGGACTAAGTCTCTACTATACACCTAAAGAATGATGTAAATCCAAATTATTCCCTGAAAGTTCTTAAATATCTTCCAAGGTGGGTTACCTCTAACTCCACGGAGATAACATAAAAACTTGCTTCCTAATCCGATCCAGGATAACACATAATACGAAGGAAATCATAGTCTACTGCAAAGATCCTCCTTTGAAATAACACTCTTCAAACTAGCAAAATCTCTGAGGGTTACATAAACCCAAGATGCAAATCAAGTGGCGTGAGGGTGCAGGGTGGTAGAAAATAACTGGGGGTAAATTGTAATTATTTCCACCCGGGCCCTGATGCCCTGGAAAACTCTTTAGTACCGGCTGGTGTATGCACAAATAGGTGGGCTGGGTATGAACTTCACCCCGGCTTTGTAAAGCACTTGCTGAAGTTCTTTAAATGATAGCTGCAACTCTCGGATTCTGAGGGTTGTGTCATTATAAGCAAAGAAGAGCTTACCCTTCCAGAATAAAGGTTGGGCTGTCCTGGCCTTTCGCTGTATCCAGAGCTTCTCCTGAAAGTTGAGGCACTTCATGATTATCACTCGAGGGCTCCCATCTGGAGGTGGCTGGGGTCGTAAAGACCTGTGCGCCCATTCAATGCTGTATTGTGTGCCAACAGGTGGTGGGCCAACCACATTTACTAGGAGTGATTAAGCGATCATGTCCAAGCCCTCCATCTGCTCAGGCAGACCCACAAACACCAAACTGTTCAGTTGACTCCTGGCCTCCAGGTCGTCAACTTTTAGCTCTAATTTCTGAGTGCACTTCTTAAGGTCTTGCAGCTCTTTGTTGTCCAGTGCCTGGGCATCTTCTACAGAACTAAGGTGGCATTCTGCATCTCCCAACCGCCGACTAAATGATTCCAATGTGGGCTTCAGGAGACAGAGACATCATTTGAGCCATATTACACTTGAGTGCAGCCATATCTGCTAAAAGGAGGAGGTCCAGTTTGTCCTGCTCTGGGTCTATTTCTTTCGAGTCAAGAGTCAGTCGTTTGCGAGGAGGGAGCGGCCTAGCTTTGCAGTTTGCTTATCCGCTGCAACATTGCTGCCCGCCACTACTGATACTTCCATTAATTCAGCCAATAAGGAGCTAGTTTCTGACACTGGGAAGGCTTCTCCAACACCACTGCCAGGTAGGATAAATACAAATGTAAAAAGTAAAAAGTAAAGTAAAAATTATTTGTTTGAAGCTCCCTTCCTGAACTCAGTGTGCTTTTACAATAATTCACACAGCTTAAATACAAGCAATTTAAAATCAGTAAAACCACTAACAAACCAATTGCAATCATTTATCAAATCCCTGAAAATGCCTGATTGAATAGAAATGTTTTCAGATGTTTTTTAAAACCTGCCATGGTCAGGCTATCTCGTATCTGGCGAGGCAAAAGATCTTCCTCCAGATGTTTTTAAATATACCCTGGGAATCTCTAGCAATTCCTCATCAGAGGATCGGAGTGAGCGGAAGGGGCAATAAGGCACCAGGAGTTCTTTCAGGTAGTGAGGTCCCAAATCATGTAGGGCCTTGTAAGTCAGCGATGCAACCTTAAAGGTGATCTGCCACTGTATAAGCAGCCAGTGCAGTTCACGCAGCACAGGTGTTATATGACTGGATCTAGAGATTCCCATCAACAACCTGGCTGTTGCCTTCTGCACTAGCTGCAAGTGGCAGATATCCACCCCCGGCAGCCCTAGATAAAGGGCATTGCAGTAATCAAAACAACTGGTGACAAAGGCGTGGACCGGGGTAGGAAGATCTTCGGGCGAGGCCAAGTGTTTCACCAGGACTATATTCCTTTGATGGAAAAAGGCAGACTTGACTACAGCCGACACCTGTGCCCTCAGGGTCAGGCCCTCATCAAATACCACGCCCAGGTTATGCACCTGGCCAGAGGCCATAAGCGGGGTCCCCTCAAGATATAAACCAGAGGGTTTCCCCGCCCATACCCATGTTGTCCTAAAACCAGGGTCCACCACCAATACCTCAGTTTTTCCTGAATTCAACTGAAGCCTACTAGTACTCATCCACTTCTGTATCTCCAGCAGGCAGTTATTAAACACTGTGATGGAATCAGACTCCTGTTTAGGAACAAAAGACAGGTAGAGCTGACAGTCATCAGCATGACAATGAAAACTCAGCCCATTCCATCTTATAATATTCTCCAATGGAAGCATATACACCTCAAATAACATAGGGGACAGCACCGTGCCCTGTGGAACCCCACAGGGCAGCCAGTGAGGGGGCTGAGGAATAAATCCCCAACATCACTCTCTGTGATCTGCCCTCAAGGAAAGATCAAAACCAACTGTGGACTGCCCCCCTCAGTCCACAGAAAAACCACGGGCGGTCAAGCAGCACCCCATGATCCACGGTGTAAAATGCTGCTGAGAGATCCAGGAGAACCAAGATGGAATGAGTTGTCTGATCTCTCACCATCAGGAGATCATTTAGTACCCGAACAAGGGCCGTCTCAGTGCTATGCCATTTCCTGAAGCTGGACTGGAGAGGGTCATAGATATTGTGGCTGGTCAAATGATCCTCCAGCTGCAGAGTGACCACCTTCTCAATAACTTTCCCTACAAAGGGTAAGTTAGAGACTGGTCTGTAGTTGGCTGGGCAGTTGGAATCAAAAGAGGGCTTTTTCAAAAGGGGGTGTACCACCACCTTCTTTAAGGGATCTGGAAAGATCCCTCTCTCTAATGAAACCACCACTATCCCAGCCAGGACCAGGCCGATAATCTCTACACACCCCACTAGTAGGCGAGCAGGGCTCAGATCCAAACCACAGTAGGTAGGTCGCAGAGTCTGGATGATCCTCACTATATCCATAACTGCTGGCTGGCTAAAGGTGAACCAAGTCAACTGGGCATTAGTACCACCCAATGGATCAGTGCAAGGCCCAATGGGAGGGCACTGCCTGATCTCGTCCCTGACGATGGATACCTTGTCAGAGAAGAATTTCACAAACTCCTCACACTGTATTTGTGACAACGCTCGACCGGCCTGTAGACAGGCTGGATTGCACAGTCTGTCCACAGTCCGGAAGAGCTGGGCTGGTCTATTCTTCACTGTAACAATTTCCCTGGACAGGAACTCTGCCTTCTTATGGGAAAATGCTGATTGGTAGATCTTATAATGATCTAACAATCCACGCCTATCCACTTCCAGGTGAGTTTTCTGCCAGCGTCTTTCCAATCTTCATCCCTGCCTCTTCAGCTCACAGACCACCCCATTAAACCAGGGAGCCCCTGGGTGCAGAGTACGGGGATGAACATAAATTGGAGCAATGACATCCAGGGCCCCTACCACAGCCCTATTACAGGCCAGGACCAGGGGCCCTGGGTCAGTGCTATCCATTGGAAATCCCAAGAAGTCCAGGTCCTATAGTTGCCTGTAAAGGAGAAAATTGCCAAAACTGAAGCCGGGAATATGGAGCTGCTGGAGACCCGTCTACTCAGCCCTGAAGCATCAGATGACTCTGCAGTGGTGAATTTCTTTCAAGTTGGTGGCAGGCTTCTGAGCTGCTGTCATAGACAGCATGTTCATTCATTGGTGCCACAGAGACAAGCCCAAAAAAGCAGTGCTGGCATTGGCCACAACACTCCACACCTCCACAACCTGCTACTCCAGCAAGCTGTCACAACATGTTTCTTGCACATGCACGCAAGCAAACATAAAAAAGGGAAACAATCAGATTGCTCTAAATATAGGCCAATAAGATTAACATCCATATTTGACAAAAGAATGGAAAGTATTATAAAAGACAATGTAACATGATATATGAAGGAAAACAGAATAAGAAATGAACATCCCAGGTCTGATTTGCGAAGACTCAGGAGAGGTGAAACCATAATGTTTTTTCTTTTTGCTGCCTGCAGGGTGGGGCTGGGGTATTAGGGTTGGGAAAGCTAACACCACATTTCCCTACTTTTATCGCTTTAATCTGAACCCTCACTGGTGCATTAACAAGGTTTTTTGCAAAGAATTTCCTTAATTTTTTGAGATAGTGTAATCGTATCCTCATTCATGCACATATCCATTTGCCTATTGAAATGCAAAGCCCTCCATTCCCTGGGCTTTCATCCCTCCATAGATGCATACTGTATATATGGAGGGCCCTGTGCTTCCATTTCTCCCAAAAAAGCCGTTTATTTGCTTGGTTGTATGGCTTGTTAATCTTTCAATTTTATTCTATGGGAATTTAGATTTTTTAATTTTTAAGTTTTTTTATATGGCCCCTAATTTTTTTTTTTGGGGGTATTATCTGTTATTCTTATAGTACACATGAAGACCTTTGTTTTGATGTATAGATTGTCCCTTAACTGCAAATACTGAGGGAGTTATGGGTTGTTGAAATTGAGTTGAAATATGGAAAAAACTAAGTCCAAATTCTTTTTTTGTGTGAACAGATCCTTATTTGCATGAACAGGAGAACCTCATGAAAAAGGATCCCTTCATATGAAAAAAGAATCATAAAAAAAATGAACTCCAAATTCTTTTTTATATGAAGGCATCCTTTTTCATATCAATGAAAATAACTCACGAAAAAGGATCCCTTCATATGAAAAAAGAATCTTAAAAAAATGAAACATAGAAACACAGAATTTGACGGCAGATAAGGACCGCTTGGCCCACCTAGTCTGCCCATTTTCCTACCTAACAGATAAGCTGCAGATCCTAGTTAACCAACAGCTTACTTCATCCTACACCCCACTAGGACTGCCTTATGTCTGTCCCATGCATTCTTGAATTCCCCCACTGTTCTTGACTCCACGACCTCCTCAGGGAGGCTGTTCCATGCATCCACAACCCTCTCTGTGAAAAAATACTTCCTCACATTACCTTTGAGCCGTCCCCCCTCTATCTTCAAATTGTGCCCCCTTGTTCTTGCACATCTCTTTTTCTGAAAGATGCTACCCTCTTGGACTTTGTTGACTCCCTTGAGGTACTTGAAAGTTTCTATCATGTCCCCTCTCTCCCTTCTTTCCTCAAGGGTATGCATATTAAGCTCCTTTAGTCTTTCTTCGTATGTCTTCTGGTGCAGACCCAGCACCATTTTGGTTGCCCTCCTCTGGACAGCCTCCACTCTGTCTATGTCTTTGCGGAGATGGGGTCTCCAGAACTGCACACAGTACTCCAGATGGGGTCTCACCAACTGTCTGTACAGAGGGATAACAACTTCCTGTTTTCTACTATTGATGCCTCTTCCTATGCATCCCAGTATCCCCCCAGCCTTCCTTACTGCCTTCTCACATTGCTTGCTCACCTTTAGGTCATCTGTTATAATTACCCCCAGGTCCCTTTCCATTTTTACTGTTGTCAATATCTCACCCCCCATTGTGTACTCTTCCCCTGGGTTTTTGTTTCCCTTGTGCATTACCTTGCACTTCTTTGCATTGAATCTGAGCTGCCATACATTTGACCATTCCTCCAACCTTGCCAAGCCCCTTCTCATCCTTTCCGCTCCATCTTGTGTATCATCCCTGTTGCAGATCTTTGTGTCGTCTGCAAAGAGACATATTTTTCCTTCCAGTTCCTCTTCAATGTCACTTATAAAGACATTAAAAAGGACTGGTCCTAGTACTGAACCCTGCGGTACCCCGCTAGTAACCCTCCTTTCTTCACTGTGCACTCCATTTACTACTACCCTTTGAGTCCTGTTGTCTAGCCAATTTTTTATCCAGGCTACCACCTTGGGACCCACTCCAAGGCTGGCTAACTTGTGTATTAATCTTTTGTGTGGGACTGTATCAAATGCTTTGCTAAAATCTAGGTAGGCCATGTCCACAGCCCCTCCCTGGTCTACTACTTTGGTCACTCAGTCAAAGAAATCTATTAGATTCATCTGACATGACCTTCCCATCATGAATCCATGCTGCCTTGGGTCCTGTGCCCCACTGGCCTCTAGGTACTCAACAATTCTTTCCTTAAGAAGTGATTCCATCATTTTCCCTACCACTGAGGTCAAACTAACTGGTCTGTAGTTTCCTGCCTCTGTCCTGCTCCCACTTTTGTGAAGAGCAATCACATCTGCCCTCCTCCAGTCCTCAGGTACCACCCCATCCTCCCATGATTTGTTAAAGAGAGTAGTCAGTGGTGTCACTAGTTCTACCCTTAGTTCTTTTAGAATTCTTGGGTGAATCCCATCAGGCCCCTTTGCTTTATCCACCTTCAATTGTATTAGTTCTTTCAGAATCCTTTCTTCTGTAAATGGACTGGTATCAACCCCCGTCTTCAGAGTGTTTCTCTTGTTTGGTTTAGGTACCTCCCCCTCCTCTTCCTTTGTGAATACTGAGTAGAAATATTCATTCAGTATCCCTGCTTTTTCACTGTCATCCTCTATCCACATTCCTTCCCCTTTATTAAGCCTCAGTATCCCTCCTTTGGTCTTTCTTCACTCCCTAATGTACCTATGCAAGGTCTTATCTCCCTTCTTAACAGAATTGGCTATCCTTTCCTCGGTTTGGGCCTTTGCTATTCTGACTGCCTTCCCATCCTCTTTCTGCTTTAACTGATAAAGTTATCTGTCCTGCTCCTTCTGTGTTTCCTTATATTTCCTGAATGCTAACCTTTTCTCCTTTACATTCCCTGCCACCTCTTTTGAGAACCATAGCGTTTTTCTTTCATTGTGTTTTGTTGATTTGCTTTACACAAAGGCTTGTTGCCTCTGTGATGGCTGTTTTGATTACTCCCCAATGTTCCTCCACCTCTCCTTCTTGCCTGTTTGCTAGTGCTTTTCTGAGGCACTCTCTCATTTTCCCAAAGTCAGCCCTCCTAAAGTCCAATGCCCTTGCTTTTGTATGGCTTGATTGTATGGCTGTGTTTATCGTGAACCACACTGTTTGGTGGTCACTTGTTCCCAGATGGCTACCCACTTCTAAATCTGAGATTATTTCTCAGTACCCATTTGAGAGTACCAGGTCTAAGATTGCTCCCTCCCGAGTGGGTTCCAATACTAGCTGTCTGAGGCATGCCCCTTGTAGGGCATCAAGAATGACCCTGCTCTTGGATGAGCCTGCAGCAAAGGTGCTCCAGTTAACATCTGGCATATTCAGGTCCCCCATCAACAATATCTCCCCTTTTTCTGCCATTCTAAGGAAGCCTTCTATCATTTCCTTGTCCATTCTTTCCCCCTGAGATGGGGGTCTGTATACAACCCCCATGCGGATTGTGGTGCCATTTCTGTCTCCAGGGTGACCCAGAGTGCCTCATCTGCTCCCTGTTTACTCTTTAGTTCTGTTGCTTTGATCCCTTTCTTTACATAGAGAGCTACTCCTCCTCCTCTTTTACCCTCCCTGTCCCTCCTGTAGATTGTGTATCCTGGTATGTTGACATCCCAGCCATGGTTCTCTGTGTACCATGTTTCTGTGTCTGCCACAATATCCAGGCAACCCTCTTCCATCAAGGCCACTAGTTCAGGGGAGCTTGTTACACAGACTATGGGCATTGTTACTCATCATCCTCCACTTTTTGATAGCCTTACCCCTTTTAGCCCCATTCCTGTCCTTACTGCCTTTGCCTTTTTTCACATTTACCTCTGTCCTGCTCCCTAATAACTTCTCTACCTTGGTGTTTACCTCACTAATTACCATGTTTTGTTGGGGGAGGCTGGGATTTCCCCTGCTCCTTTTCAGTGCCTCCCCCCTTGGCAAGTTTAATTGCTTGCCAATGAAGCATTTAAACCTCTCACCTAGGATCCTGGTCCCCCCCCGGACAGATGTAGACCATCGCACAAGTATAGGTCTGCATCCCCTCCAGGTGGCTCCCCAGTCCCCAATGAAGCCAAAACCCTGAGCTCCACACCAGCTTTTCAACCACTCATTGAATTCCCTGGTGAGAAGTGCCCTAGCATCACCCTTGCCATAGACAGGCTGCACCTCTGAGAAGGTTACCGTATGCGCTACTTGTCTAAGGCCCCTCCCCAACTCTACAAACTCCTCTTGCACTGCTCTGATCCCATTCCTAGCCAGGACATTTGTCTCTAGGCGGACAATGACATCCAGCTCCCTCTGTCATGCAGCTCCTCCCACGATCCTGAGGATTTGCTTCCTGTCCCTCCAAGCCGTGGCTTCAGGAAGGCACCTTACCTCCCTTTCCCCTTCCTCCCCCATTTCTACCCCCCTAATGACTGAGTTCCCCACAAGCAGTTGTTTCTTTCCCCTGTGGGGTCCCATGCAGCCCTCCTGTGGGTCTCCTTTGTAAAAGCTCACAGCATCCTCCCTGGTCTCCACTGCAGGTGCCTCCATAGATGAACCACTATCCACCAGAAGAGTGAATGAATTGTGGAGAAGTACAGCTCGAGGGATGCAACTCTGTTCAACCATCCTCTCCCTCCCTGAGCCCACCCTGGTCCAGCCTCTCCTCTTTCTTGGCAACCTCTGAGGTAGTGTCATTGGCCCTGGTGGTCTCTGGTTGGGGGAGGAGGTTCCACGAATCCTAGCCAGGTCAGCCTGGAGATGGGCAACCTCCTGTCTCAGACCAGAGAGGTCCCTTCAAATAGGACAGCATTGCAGCCTCCAGAATGTCTCCCGGAACACTGCCACCCCATAGCCATTGCACTGCACCAGTCCTATCATGTCTTATTTTGTGTCCCCTCTCCTGTTTCTCTGTATGCTTACTGTCTCTTCTCCTTACAGCTCTCACCCTTCCTGTTCTGGGACACCAACTTCCTATCTTCTTCAGTAGCATCCTTCTTCCTTGCTCAATGTCAGACCACCAGCAGCTAGTGGGGGAGAGTGAGCTACTTTTTTTCCTTTAGGGTGGACAAAACCAATGTTTCTCTATGATCCTTCCCTTCCTACTGCCAAACAGGAAGTTCCTGTTGACAGTCAAATCCAGTGGCTATAAAAGTAGAACTGGCTTAGGGTGGGTGGGATGGAGGGCAATTAGTAAGAAAAAAGGCTAGCAACAGGAAGTTGTAATTTGAGTCACCTGCTTTTATAGTATCTAAGCCATACCCCCAATTAAGCTCTCTCTCCTCCTACTGGTTTAGCAAAGTCAGCTGATACAGTACCCTTCACTCAGAACACACACTAACTTTCTTTCTTTTTTTAACCCTAAATAAGACCCCTTCTACTTCTAATAAAGTATCTGTCTACTTAATCTCAACAGACACTGACTCCTGCTGAGATATAAGTGTTAAATTAATAAGAAAATGTAGCTTCTTTTAGTTAGCTGCTTTCTGCTCTACAAGCAAGGCTTGTAACCAGAAGTTGTAATTTGAGTCACCTACTTTTATAGTGTCTAAGCCACACCCCCAATTAAGCTCTCTCTCCTCCTACTGGTTTAGCAAAGTCAGCTGATACAGTACCCTACCCAGCACAGAACACACACTGACTTTCTTTCTTTTCTTTCTTTTTTAACCCTAAATAAGAACCCTTCTACTTCTAGTAAAGTATCTGTCTACTTAATCTCAACAGACACTGACTCCTGCTGAGATATAAGTGTTAAATTAATAAGAAAATGTAGCTTCTTTTAGTTAGCTGCTTTCTGCTCTACAAGCAAGGCTAGCAACAGCGAACTCCAAATTATTTTTTATATGAAGGCATCCTTTTTCATATCAACGAAAATAACTCATGAAAAAGGATCCCTTCGTACAAAAAAAGAATGTGAAAAAAACTAAGTCCAAATTATTTTTTCGTATGAATCATAGAATCATAGAAATCTGATGGCAGAAAAGGACCCTTTGGCTCATCGAGTCTGCCCCCCCTTACTCATCACCTCTGTTATGGGACCTCCCCTTCCCCCCACTTTCCAACCCATTATGCCTATCCCAAACCCTCTTGAATGCCTCCACCATTTCAGCCCTGACTACTTCTTCCGATAGTTTATTCCAGGCCTCCACCACCCTCTCCATGAAGTAATGCCCCCTCACATTGCCTCTAAGTGTTCCTCCTTCTAATCTTGGACAGTACCCTCTAGTTTTGACCCCCACCTTCCTTTTAAATAAGCTGCCCTCCCTCAACTTATTGATCCCTTCAAGTACCTAAATGTCTCTATCATGTCCCCCCTCTCCCTTCTAGTCTCCAATGGGTACAGATCCATTTCCCTCCACCTTTCCTCATATGACTTCCCCTGCATGCTGTAAACCATCTTGGTTGCCCTTCTCTGCACCCTCTCAATCCTATCTATGTCCTTGCATATGTGTGGTATCCAGAGCTGGACCCCATAATCCAGGTGTGGCTTCACCATGGCTTTATAAAGAGGCATCAGTACCTCCCTCCTTCTGCTTGTTATGCCCCTCCCAATGCACACCAACATTCTATGAGCCTTTCCCACTGCTTTGCTGCATTGATTACCTACCTTTAGGTTGCTGGATATTATAATCCCCAGATCCTTATCTTGCTCAGTTGGCTTAATTTCCTCCCCCCCCCCAGAGTGTAAGCTGCTAGAGGATTTTTACACCCCATGTGCATCACTGCACAACTTTTGACATTGATTTTCAGCTGCCAAGTTCCTGACCACCCTTCCAGACTCTTCAGGTCCTCCCTCATGGCCTCCACCACCCCTGGGGTGTCCACCCTTTTGCAGATCTTTGTACCATCTGCAAATAGGCACACCCTCTCCTCCAGCATATCACTGATAAAGATATTAAAAAGGAGGTGTCCCAGTACCGACCCCTGGGGCACCCTACTCATCATCCCCATCTCTCTGGAATGTACTCCATTTACCACCACCCTCTGGTTTCTGTCCCTCAACCAGTTTTCCACCTACCTAGTTATTTTCTGTACCACCCCTAAGCTTTCCAGTTTATTCACCAGCCTTCTGTGAGGGATGGTGTTGAAGGCTTTCCTGAAGTCCAGATAGGCCATGTCCACCACCCTTCCCTAATCAACCACCTTCACCAATCAAAGTACTCTATTAGGTTCATCTGACATGACCTCCCAGCTGTGAAGCCATGCTGCCTATCATCCAATAGTCTGCTGTCTATCAGGTAGTTTACCACTCTTTCCTTTTAAGGTACCTCCATCACCTTCTCCACCACTGAGGTGAGGCTAACCAAGTGATAATTCCCTGTTTCCTCCCTGCGGCCCCCCCTTATACAGTTGCACCATGTTTGCCATCTTCCAGTCACTTGGCACCCATCCAGTATCCAGGGACAAGTTAAACAGCCTCACCAGAGGTGCCGTCAGCTCCTCCCTCAGTTTCCAGAGTACCCTAGGATGCAAGCTGTCTGGCCTCATAGCCTTATCTACCTTCAACTTTCCTAGTTCTTCCTTTACCCTGTCATCTCTGAACTGGCTGGGATCCACTCTTCTGCCATCCTCTCCTCTCTTCTTTAACTCAGATCCCTTCCCTTCCCCTTCCACTGTAAAGACAGAGCAAAAGTAGCCATTCAGCACCTCTGCCTTCTCAAAGTCTCCCTCCACCAGTGCTCTCCTTCCCCTCTCACCCTCACTATCCCCTGCCTTGCCTTCCTCTTTTCTCCCACATACCTAAAAAAAGTTTTATCTCCCCTTTTGGCCTGCCTAGCAAGTTTCTCTTCCATATCCACTTTTGCCCTCTTAATATTTTGCCCTGCCACCCTTAGCTTCTTTCTATAAATCTCCCTGTCCTCCCTCCTCTGGGACTTCTTACATGTTCTAAAAGCCATCCTTCTTTCCCTAATTGCCCCCACCACCTCCCTGGTAAATCAGGGTGGAGTCCTTCTTTTTTGTTTTTCCCTACCCTCCTGATGCAGAGTTCAGTGGCTTTCAGTATCCCCCTTTATGCATTTCCATAATTCCTCTATGTCCCCTATTTGCTCCTTACCTTCCATTACCTCCCTGAAAATCCCCCTCATTCTTGTAAAGTCCACTCCCTGTAAGTCCATAACTTTTGTGTTGGTTTGATTAGTTTCCTCACCAGTTTTTATGCTGAAACTCACTGTATTGTGGTGGTTCATAGCAGGGCAGTCTCCCACCTCCACTTCTTCTACACTGTCCCTGTTGGTGAGGATCATGCCCAGTATGTTATTCCCCCTTGTGGGCTCCCTAACCAGCTGTTGCAGGAAAGCTCCCTGGAGTGCTCCAAGTACCTCTCTGCTACTGGCAGATTTTGCCATTTGAATTTCCCAGTCCATGTTGGGAGGTTAAGATCCCTCAGTAGTAAGGTCTCCCCCTGTGTGCCATTCCTTGTATCACCTGTATCATCTGCTTATCCCCCCATGTAGAAGACCTGTAAACCACACCCAGCCTTAATGATGCCCAAACCTTTTTTCCAATGTGACCCACAGGACCTCTACCTCCACCTCCCCCTGTACCTCCTGCCCCTCCATTGCCCTAAGTTCATCTTTTGACGCCACAATGCTACCTCCCCTTTCTGCCTGCTCGATCCCCTTCTGAAAGCTGTACAACTCATGAAAAAGGATCCTTGATATGAAAAAAAACTTTTTCATATGACGGGGTCCTTTTCCTTGAGGTTTTTTCATTCATACAAAAAAAGATGCCTCCATGCAGAAAAAGAATTTGGATTTAGTTTGTTTCTGAATATTTTTCCATTTGAAGGGATCCTTTTTCACAAGATTGTTTCATTCATATGAAAAAGGATGCCTTCATATGAAAAAAGAATCAGAAAAAAACTAAGTCAAAATTATTTGTTCATATGAAGGGATTCTTTTCATATGGCCCCGTTTCTTTTTCCTATGGCCATATGAAAAGGAAAAAAATATTTTAAAATGTATAAAAAACACCTGTCTGGGTCATATTTCCAAAAAAATAACTCCAGAATCCACTTAACGGGGTCCCGATTAGCAAGATACATGTGTTGGTGCCACTGCAGGATCTCATATTTATGGTTTTACAAAATATTATTTTTTAAAAAACAGAAATAAGATGGTAGCAATATGAAAATGGGATTTTTTTTCTCATGAAAAAGTAATTTTTTTCCCATACAAAAAAAACATATTTTATTGTATGGACCAAATTCTTTTTTTGTTCCAAGCAACTATCCAAAAAACTGAGCATGTTCAGAACTAAAATTTAAAATTCTTATAACTTTGGAATGAGTTAATATTTTTTCAGCAAACCAGAGCAAAGCACTACTGTGATCCAAGCCCTTTGTACCCTGAAAAATTCACAACAAAATTCCAAACCATCTAGGTGCTAGGTGATGACAAAACAAAGCAGCAAAGAAACCCGATTTTATCACTTTTTTAACTAACCATATCTTGGAATCCACACATCTGACTGGAACGAGTCTTGGCATGTCAAGAGGTCTTGCAATCAAGATTGTGCATACAAAAGTTAGTGTGACTCTGTTGAACAGTTGAAAAGCTATTTAAGTGCAAAATTTGTGGGTTAACATGGAAACCCTTGCTCAACCCTGACTGTAGTGGCACTACAGTGCCACTACAATACAGTCAGAGTTTGAAAAAATAGGAAGTTGGGCAAAACAATGGGGGATGAAAGTCAATCACAATAAATGTGTAGTACTGCATAAGGGTGCTGGAAACAATAGCGCCACATACACATTGCTGGGTAAAATATTAAAGTGTGTCAATCAAGAAAGAGACCTGAGTATTGTATTGTAGCAAACAATGAGTATTGTACTAAACAATAAATTTAACATGAACTCACACTGTTCAGATGTAGTTAGTCATGCAAATCAAAACCTATGGTCCATCAAAAGGTGTATAACAAATAGAAGTCCAAAAGTTATTCTATCATTGTACAAAGCATACATATGTCCAGTCTTGGACTACGGTACACAGTTGTGGGCTACACACTTGCAAGAGAAGATTAATATCATAGGTTCACAAACGTGAAAAAAAAATGATCCATGGGCTATTAGAACTCTCATATAGTGATAGACTAAGTACTTTAAATCTAATGCCACTCACAAAAAGGATAGTTAGAGGGGATTTATTACTCAGTTACGATATTATAGATTACCCCTCTTTGATTTGTAACTTTGGCCTTAATTTCAGTTACAATCAATGTGATATCAGAGGTCAACCCTTGCACATTAAAAAGAGAAATTTAGAACAGAAAAAAAATATATATATAATTCACTCAAAGAGTCATTGGGTTCTGGAATGGTTTACCTCCTGACACTAGTTTGAGTAAAAACAAAAAAGAAAAATTGGACAATTATATGAGCAAATTGACTAACAAAGTATGTTTCCAATGAAACAGTGGAGAAGCAGTATCAATGGGAATAAGCCTTTTCTGTTCCTAAACCACCTTAGTATGAACCTTAGAATATGTTTTTAATGAACCTAAGCAGATACCAACTTTGACATTATTTTACTCAGATTTTGTGTGCATGTGTGTGCACGTGCACGTGCTTGTGTCTGCGTGTGTGTGTGTGTGTGTTGGGTGGGGTGGATATGCATCAGGTAGTAGTTACTACAGTTTGCAGTGTTACTGGCTTACTAGTTTGCACATTTGCCTCTGGGGCCGGAAGATAGCAGTCACATTTATACATACTACTAATTGGCTTGCTGTTCTGTCAAATTTCAGTCTCTGCTGCTCCACCCACTGCAATGCCAATACGCCTTTACACAGCTACCTGTTTACATTGGTACAGGCTCACACTGCATCATATGCAGCACCTCCTGAGTTGCCCAAGCCTTTCTACCAGGAGTTGGGGAGGGGGGTGTATGAAATGGAAAATTACCCCAAATTACATTATAACCAATAGCCACACTGGTAAAACAAGGAGACTGATCAATATGGTGTCAGGCATTCACTTTGAATGGGGTGTAGTGACAACATGGGGTCCTGAAGATAAAATACAAATACTAACTATGTCTGTTCATAGCCCCCTTCCCAGCATTTGGATCTCTCTTGGGCTCTTTCATCCACTTAGATGTTTTTCAGCACAACTCAATGTCTTGCACAGGATAGACCACATAAGTGCCCTCTCCAGCCAAATTCCAGCTACAGGGGTCATTGAGCATTGGCTGACAAGCTAGACGATATATGGCTGCACTTACTATGGCACAGTGTGTCATTGTGGTGCACCAGTGCAGGCAGAGCAGCGTGTTCATACCAGCAAAAAACGCCTGCACCTGTACATGGATCCACCCAAAAAGGGGCTGCCTCCTGTCACAGTAGAGCTGTCTGACATGTTCTCCAAGATGTTCACCCTGCCTGACCTGCACTGAAACAGTTCATCTTCACCTCTTGCAACAGTGCAGATCAGGTAGTGTAAACAAGCCTTTACATGGATGGGGTCTGCAGTGCTGCCCATAAACCTACCCTCACTAGGCTGGACTCCTCCTTCCATTCATGCTGTTGATTTGCCTTCAACTATCTCCTCACACTTACCATGGCTGACTTTACATTAACCTCTCTCTTTCCTCTCAGGGCTAGGTGCCTCAGTCATGTTCTTTCTTATCAAATTCTGGTTCTCTGCCTTCTACCTCACTTCACTTCTGCCCCTCTCCCTCTCCATCTCCTATGCTCTCCATTAGTCTGATATCTGCTCTTTCTCTATCCCCAGCTGTAAATCCTTAGCTTTTTACTCTACCTTGCCAGGGGCATCATGTAGGACTAGCCAGGGGTTGCAGTTGAGACCACTACCTCTATGAATCCCGAAAACAATGTTTCTCTCAGGTGTATCACATAAAATGTGATGGGTTGGGAAGCTTTGCAAGTTGAGAACTCTGGGATTCTGTGGAAATGAGACTTTGCAACCCCCATGATCCCTGTGAAATGATGCCACTGTGCTTTGGGTAAGTCAATGAAAAGGGGGATACCAAAGTGTGACATAAGGGTCAATTTTTCAGATCCACAATAGATCAATTTTAATAAGCTTGTCAAGACACTGTGACCCAAAAGTGAAAAAGGGACCAGATTGTGAGATAAATCCCTAGCAGAGATTTGAGAAAAATCACCTTCAGTGTTGCACATGTAACAGTGGACACCAAACATTGCACGTGCAACAGTGGATACAACAGGTGTTTAACTTGGAAAAAAAAAACAGTTTTACTTTTCTTTACTTTATTGTACTAAGCATTTCAAGACACTATGACCCAAGAGTGAAACAGAGACCATGTTGTGGGATAACTCCATATCAAACTTGAGGAAAAAGCACCTTCAGTGCTGTACGTGCAACAGCTGACACCAAACGTTGCAAGTGCAACAGTGGACACCACACAACTGTTTAAGTTAAAAAAAGCATTGCCTGCATCCATCTATCACCAAAGTCCTGCAGTACTTTTAAGATCCCATCCCAAAAGAAAATCACTCACTCACAAAAAGCTGGATGCTTTCGCTGAAATTTTGGAGAACATGTAAAAATGCAATTTACTTGGACACCACAGTTGCACATGCCATGCAAAACTTTGAGTGAACCAGAAATTCTACATGCACTGAACTAGGGTGAAAATGTCTTCATTAACAAAAAACAACACCAGCGGCAGTTTTCAACATAACTTTACTGAAGTGCAACTAAAATAAAGTCTGCATAGAAGCAATGGAATATACTGTGGTTTTGCATGTCACATTTTGCTAGGAAAAATCTGTGACATTTTGGAGCTGGACTTTGAATAAAATGGCTACACCTGGGTTTCTCAAACTATGAAATGTATCTGTACTTGTGGCTACCTTTTAAATTCACTTATCATGACTGCAGTGGCTGTTGTTATTTTTTTTTTAAATCAATGTACAAAGTATTTGGCACATTGGTACCCCCATTTCATGGTATTACCCCTTTCTCTCTCTCTCTACCTCATTCACTTCTGGAATAGCCTCTCTCTCCCTGAATCTTCTTCTTCTCCTCCATTCCTTCTCTCTCTCAAAGCCATCCTCCAGCAGGACAGGTTTAGAGCTATTGGCATCCCGAGCAGAAACACTTGTGGTTCCCCCCCTTCACCACTCCCACAGCCTCCTATCCTCCTTTCTGCTCCCTACCCCACAGCCAAACAGTAACCAATATTCTCTGAGCACATGGGAGACAAGAACAATTATGGTTTTATTTTAGCCCTTTTCCAGTTTTAAGCTGATCACTGCTTATACTTTCTGCCTCAGCATACCCCTTCTGTGCTGACATCCCAAGAGGCCTCTTGGTTCATTTGTGTCTAACACCGCCTCTCAATCTGTTTGTTCCAATGAACTTCAGAAGATGTAGCTGAACAACATTTAAGCATCTGAAAAGTTTTAACAACTGCCATTAAAAAGCAGTTTTACTTTGAATGGAATACTTGAAATTCCACCGTGATGGTACATGGCTGATTTTGTAACCAGATGTTACAGTGTTTGGACCCAGCAGTGTCTGAAACTGTCAAATGTTCTGACATGTTGTGATCTGGAGGAGCAGACAGGTCCTGAATCAGTCTACTGTGTATAGAATTCCCCAGTGTAACAGCTGTCAAAACATTGGGATAAGGACCTTGGAAGAAACAGACAGTGACACATTTACTGCGCACTGCAGAAATCCAGCAGCTACACCCAGCATTTGGTTACAACTGCTTATACCCAGGGCAATATCATCATTGCCCATGGTGTTGGCCAAGCAGAATGTGGGGGCACTCACTTTTCAAGATAAATGAGACAGAATATTTAGGATTTGGTAAGCAGTCACCAAGTTGATGGGCAGCTTGGTAAACCATTTTCAAGCCATCCTTAGCATTTCTCTCAAACAAGCATTCATTTATTTTTTATCAAAGCAGTTGAATGTGAGACCTAAATGTAGGAGAATACTGTAGTTATTCAAAACATTTCTTAAAACATTTTCTATAATACTTTAAATACTTAGACAGTGTTATTCCTTCATGACCTTTTATTAATTTAAACAGTTACTTGAGCATTTCAAAAACATTTCTAAAACACAAAAGGAGAGAACAGACACTTTCTGATTAGTAAGGTTATGGAGTCATTCCTCTCGTAAGGAATCTGTAGTCCTCAGTGAGACAAATACTCAGATTTCATGTCCCCCCCTTTAGAGTTTACCATTCCTTAGTAAGAGATATATAACCCAAACCACATGTCATCTGTTGAGAGTTTGTTTGTCCCGGGGGTATGTCCCATCTGCACGCCTTCTTTAGGGAGTTTATTAGTTCTCAGTAGGAGGAACATGACCTAAGCCATACACTCTTACAGAAAGTTTGTTAGTGCTCAGTGGGAGGCACAAAACCCAGATCACATAGTTTACTGTCTGTAAGCAATAACTCACAATATGGTGTGTGTTATGTTATATCATCACATGCTGCTGGTGCATTGTGAGGTACAAAGCTGCAGGCTTTACATGAATTTTTAGTTAAACAGTTCTTCCTCCTTGGTTGCATTTATATTTTGCCTTAGAACTTTTGTCCCAATGTGGCATCCGCAGCTGTAGTTTTTTTTTTTTTTTGCTTTGAATAGTTCTTACAGTGAGAGCTTGATAGCATACAAACTGCATCACCTCAGCCTTGAGTTGCTGACCCAGAGATGGGACTTTAGAATGCTAACATTCAAACTTTGCTCGGTGGTCATGCTCCCTCTAGTGTTCCAATGGCAGATTCATCTCTCTGCTGACATGGTTAGACACCCCAGAGTCCTATTTCAGTTTTAGTGGCTAAGTCTATCAAAAATAATCACTTTCATTTAAGTTTTATTATTTTATTTAGTAGTTCAGTTGTATTAGTTGTGATAATTTTACGGTGTTTAGTGTTTTTTTCTTGGTTCTTTATCAGTTCCTGGAAAAAAAAAAACTGTGGCTCACAACTGTTCTCTCTTTGTGGATTCCCTGTTTAAATTGTTTTAAAAAAAAGATTATTTTCAGTTTGAATTGACTTATTTTTTTTTTAAAGTTTTTACTTTTTTATGGGCACAACAACATTTGGTTACAGTATTTTGATGCCCTGCTCAATCACATTTGAATGACTGAGGCCCCAAACAAGGACAGGCCCAGCAGGTTTTAAAAACTGCAAAAACTACAAACAACTCTTTGCCAGGGCTGGTAGCCACTGCCTGTGTTTTTATTGTTTGGTCCTGGACTACAATGTAGAAAGCTGTGACCTCTGCATAGTTTTCTGTCCCAAAACTAGGATAAAGCGGGCAGGTAAACAGCAGTCACCGTCTGCCCCAGCTTTTATATCAGTGTCTCAAGAGGGTTCTTCAGTAAAAATCAAAAGCATAAACATGGATGGGGGTTCTTTTGAAGGTAGACAGCATACCTTTGATGGTTCCCTATTCTTGTAGGGGCTCTTTACTTTAAAAGGGGCTGAAAAATGCTGCAAGCTGTTGTTTCTGTCAAAGGAGACTGATAAGATTGCCAAGCCATTCATGGATCCCATTAAAGAGCACAGAGCAACTGGTAAGTGATACTAATAATGGCAAGAAACATAAAAAGGTCTTCTTGCCAGCCATCATCCTTTTCAGATATTTTCTCATTTTCAAGAAAAATGGGGAATGGTAACTCATTCTAGAATGATATTCCTGAACAGGTATCTGAAAAAGGAAACATTTAGAATAGTAACACTGCAGACAGTGATTCCATTCTTGCAAAAAGGAGATTGACAAATGCCTTGGGTTTGAAAGATCCTGCTTTCATATTCCGTTAAGACCAAGCTACAGAAAATACCTGAGGTTCAGGATAGGTCAGGCTCAATTTTACTCTGCAGCAGTGATATTTGGCCTGACCTCAGCATCTAGGGTATTCACAAATTGCCTGTCAGTAGTGGCAGCACACCTGCTCAGGCAGGGAATAGTTAAGCAATAAGGCACAACAGGGTGTGGGTTATTGGGGATTTACCCACACCTTGTGTGGTGTGTCACGAGGCGCAGCCGAGTGACTTAACCACACAAGAAGTGAGTAAATCACCCAATAACTCACACCCTGGAGTGCCTCATTGCGATTATACAATGGACCCATGTGTAAAATAAATTTAAAATGTGTTTAATTATGTCTTTTATAAATGCCATTCCTCATCTGTGGGTTATGCAGGATTTACCCACAGTCATGTGACATGTTTTGACCAATGAGGTTACAGGATTTTCACACACCATTGTATAATCATGTTTCCATACTTAGATGATTAGTTAATAAGTGGGAAAACATGGGAGGAGGCTATGCACATAATTCAGGCTGTAATGAGTGCACTGCACAGAATGGGGTTCCCCCTAAATTTGGAAAAATCTCACCGAGAATCTGGCCAAGTATTTGAGTTAATAGGTGCAGATTTGAACACAGAACAGGGGAGGGCATATCTGCCAGTTCAGAGAGTAGATGCCCCCATTCAGTGTGCAAACTCATTCCTGCCAGGTCACACAGACTCAGTCTGAGAATTCCTATGATTATGAGACCAGATGACCTCTACCACAGCAGTAGCGCAGGTGGGATACTGTCACCGAAAAAGTGCACCACTGCTATAGTCAGTACCAGTCACACTGCACTTGGTACAGTCACTGGATTAGTGGAAAGAGGTAGGCAACCTCAGGGAGGGTGTTCCCTTCCTTCAGCCCTCGCTTACAAGTGTCCTAACCACAGAAACCTCCCTTCTGGGTGGGGGAATGACATCTGGAGGGCCAAACAATAAACAGGGTCTGTGACTTCCAGAAAGGCAAGGAGCATGTAAACCTGCTAGATCTCAGTGCTAGTCTCCAGTTCATGGGGATGTTCTCCCTGTTGCAGGATCAAACAGTTCTGATCAAGACAGACAATACAAGTACAACATATAACTTAAACAAACAGGAAGGTTCCAAATAGAAACACGGAAACATTAATTTGTTGGCAGAAAAAGACTGTTTGGCCCACCCTATCTGCCCAGTTGTTCCCTGTCAATTCTATCCCAGTAGACCCTAACTGGTCTCTAGTGACTCTTCCCCTTTTTATCCTTGAAACTCTGTACAGTGTCCATGAAGTTATGGAACCTGGCCTATTCTCCAAATGCGAGAGTATCTGCATTACAACTAGCAGGCAAGGAGAATGTACCAACAGATTCACTGAGCAGAATGGGTCAGGTGTCCCATGAATGGTCTCTGAACCAACAGGTACTGAATGCAGTGTTCCATATATGGGGAATACCAGAAGTGGACCTGTTTGCCTCCTAGGAGAACAGAAAGTTCCTCCACTTTTGTTGTCTATCCCTCTGTCGGGTGATTTCATGGGATTCACTTTTCCTTTCCTGGAGGGCAAATTCCATTATGCATTTCCTCCATACCCCCGATCTTAAAGGTCCTGTTAAAATTGAAAAGAGAGTTAGCAGCAATGATTCTGACAGTATGAGACTGAGCCAGGCACATCTGGTGCTCTACTGTTGACAGTGTCACAGAAAATATCTATAACTCTGCCTCTGAGGCAGGGGGCTCAGTTTTCAAACAGCCCTTAGAGTGATGCAAGTTACATCACTCTAGGGCTGTGGCAAACTCCGGGTGTGTCAGAGACCCTGTGCCCAGTTTTATAATGGGGGTTCCCTGCATCAAAAACCCAGGAGTTGCTGCAGCTGCAGATCAGTGCCAAACTTATGACGCATCTGTGGAAATTGCCATAGGAATCCGGTCCCCCCACCTGGCTCAACACTAGAGGGGCTGGGATGGTTGGGGGTGGACAATCTGCATGCCAGAAGAGGTCCTGGGGCAGAAGGGGTATGAGGAGTGCTGGAAGGAGGTCAGGGGGACTGCAAGCATAGCAGGTTGTGATGTGGCACCCAGTGGGGGTGCCATTTGCTGAGCCATACTACCCGTGGGATGGGACCACTTGGGGGGTCCAGGGACAGACAGTGACATGGCCCCAGGTGGGCACAGCCCTTGCAGCTGCCCCATAGGTAGCTAGCTTGCATAGGTCTGTAGGCAGCCTGCCACAATGTGGGATGGTGGGTATGGAGGACTGTGGCAGTGCCTAGAGACATTACCCCCACCACTGGCATCCCTCATCCTGCATCTCTAGCTTACTGTTTACAGGCATATGCGAGCTGGCAACTTATGGGGCAGCTGCCAGGTCTGTGTCTACCTGGGGCCATGTCAGTGTCTGTCCCTCAACCCCTCCAAGTGATCCCATTCTATGTGCAGTATGGCTCAGCAAATGGCACCCCTGCTAGGTGCCACATCACAGCCTACTATGTCCACAGTCACTCTAACACCCCTATGGCCTTCATGCCCCTTCTGCCCCAGGCAGCCCAGTTTCAGACCCCATCCCCCTTGGCCACAGTATGTGGCACTGGCTCACGTCCCTTAAACCATCTCCTGGCTGGTCTAAGTGGTGCCACTTGCTGCATCCATGGTGGGGTTTACAAGACCACAAAAAAAGGGATATTGCAGCCCCGCCATGGTGCAAGCCCCCTTGTGACCTAGCACACCTGATTTAGGTCACAAGGCTGGTGCAGTGCCACTTTGGCACAACAACTCCCCTTTTTGACACAGACCATGTTTGAAAATAGGGGTTCCTGCATATGTCTGACACAGGTACCTTGCATCACTCTCCGAGCTTTGAAAATCAAGCCCAGGATCTCCTAACTCTGTCCCATGGCAAAGTGACTCACCCAGATCTCAAAATGCTTCCTTTGAAAGCATGGTTCTTGAAGAGTTAGTGTACTCTAGCCTAAGCCTATCTAATGAGGTGCTGGAAGTTTTGAAGGTTGCCAGAAAGCCAGCAACCAGGAAAACTTACATGTCTTAATGAAAAAGGTTTAGCATCTGGTGTGCATCCCCCACATCACTATAATGGATGCAGATATGTCAGTGCTTTTAGGCTACCTGGTATATTTACAGTCCGAGGGCCTAAAACCGTCAACATGCACTTGGCATCTGTATCACCTTTCAAGGCAACATACCTGTGGGAGTCCTTTTAACTTTGTAATGCACCTTGGCACCTTAGTAAAGTAAGGTCTGCCCACAGATACTGTTGTGTAAGTGCTGTCTATGCTGGAAAGTGCCTGGCTTTTTTCTACTTTCAATTTGACACTTTTTAGCTGAGAGCATCTGCTTCTTAGTGTGTCTTCTGTTTTGTACTCCTCATCAGTTTTCACATCAGCAGTCAAAGAAAAATCTTTTGCTTCACAACCTATGTTCAAAATGTTTTTTTAAAGGTTAAAACACTTGTATCCTCCTGTGAGAGTTCCAACTCCCCCACTGGATTTGAACCTGATCCTTGCACAGTTGTTAGAGCTCCCATTTGAGCCTATATTTTTAGAAGAGCTCAAATAATTTTGCAGTTAATACTTTGTTCAGGTTTTAGACAAAACACAGTTAGTGAAAACTTCATATACATACTTCAGCATGAGGTGTAATATAAAAGCATTAGCATGCATTAATCCAGATAACTTTTTTTTATGAAAAAAGCTCAGAGCGTGGGTGCTTCATTCATCGTGATATCTCCTGAAGACTTTTATATGACTCCATCATTGCTGATTTCATCTTCAGACCAAATTATCCAAATTTTCTAATAATGGTTGCCAAATTTTACCAAATCCGTAATAATCATTTTCCAAATAAAAGACGGATGTATCAACTTTGCCCTGATCAAGCATTTTCTTTACCCATTCTCTATATGTAGGGGGAGCTGTGTCCTTCCAATGCTGTAAAATTGTTTTGATAACCACCAATAACCTCTATATGCCACAGGGTTTTCTGACACCCCTGTCGATCTTGGGTCTCCACTGAAACTCCAAAAATGGCAATCCCGGGATCGAAAGGGAAGTCATAACCCAATCTTAGACAAAAAGGCCCATATAACCGACCAGTAATCCTTGATCAAAGGGCAATTTATCAACATATGGGCTAGAGTACCCCTTCCGCCCCCCAAATCTGTGACAGAGTTCTGGAATCGAAACATTAAACTTATGAAGTTTAACCGGAGTATAATAGGTCCAGTGCAATAAATTAAAACAGATCTGCAATAGATGATTATTTTTAATATTGATGTTCTGAAGATTCATAACCTGAAACCATTTTTCATCTGGGATCTGAGTATTTAACTCTCTCTCCCAAGCCACCTTATTTACTTCTAACCCATGTGACGAATCCACCCATAAAAATTAATATATCTTGGAAATAAAATGGCTATTGGTTTTCAAACTTACAAAAAACTCTTCCAAAGGAGAGACAGGAAGAAGGAGGAGGAATCTCTGGTTCTTATAGACATAGTTCCGGACTTGCAAATACTGCCATCTATGATGAATTGGTACATCATATTTGATCTGTAATTGTTAAAAGGTCATGAAAGTAGATCCTTCATAGAAATCCCCTAAAGTCCGGATATGTCTATGAAAGTACCATTCCTTAAAAACATTTCATTTTATAGAGGGGAGAAAATATTTATTATTATATATTGGTGTCCATGCAGAAATTTTCCCTGAATAATTAAGTAGTTTATTAGCGTGGCCCCATGTGTAGGCTGTAATGCCAGTAGTAAATAATGCAGCTGATAATGGATTAAATCCCATAATAACAAATAGGGATAAGAGGTCTGTTAATCTCAACCTATTAACAACCTCCTCCTTTATTCCTATACCTGCAATGTGTTTTTTATCCGTATGAAATATCCATTGAAATACAATTTCTAATTGGGCTACCAGATAGTATACCCAAAAATTTTTCCTTACTATGCTGTAGTTTATATAAAGCAACTCGGGAGGAAGGTCTTTGCCATAAAAATTTACGGGTTATCTTATCCAGATCTAAAACAAACTTTTTTTTTAAGGATACAGGGAATAGATTCAAACAGGAAGAGGAGCCTAGGCAAAATATTCATTTTTAGAATGTTAATTCTACCAAGCAGAACCAACAGAAGATGTTGCCACTTTGCCACGTCCGATTTTATCTTAGCTATCAATGAATCATAATTATATTGAATTATTTTGTTAATATCTTATGTTAACACAGGGAGGCAGTATAGCACAGTGGTTTAAGGCTCTGAGCTGCAAATCTGGTGACATCCAGCAGACCAGACCTGGGTTTGAATCCGACAGCTTCCACTTGCATACTGTGTGACCCTGAGCAAGTCACTTAACTTCCCTGTGCTCCCAGATCGCTCCTGTAAAAAAGCTTTCAGCTCAGTGTGCTACTCTTGGTTAAACAACTAAAAAAAAAAACACAACCCCCAGATATTTAATTTTTTTCTTTTGCATTGCTACTAGTGAACTGTCCCTTAAATTCAGAGGATTGCCTAGAGGGGGTAGGAAGAATTAGGCTGCTGGTTAACTAGGATCTGCAGCTTATCCATCGGGTAGGGAAATGGGCAGACTGGGTGGGCCAAGAGGTCCTTATCTGCTGTCAAATTCCATGTTTCTATGTAGAGCAACTCTGATTTCTCCCAGTTCAACTTATAGCCAGACAAGGCACCAAATTCTTCCAAAATGTTATTGAGAAGGGAGTATGAATAATTGCGGTTATTCAGGGAAATCAAAATGTCATCTGCATACAACATGATGATGGTGTTACCAAAATCTGAGGTAAGGCCTAACTGTTGGGCTTCCAATCTGATTTTAATGGCCAGTGGCTCCAAAAATAATGCAAAAATCAGAGGAGATAAAGGACATCCCTGCCTTGTCCCCCTCAAAAGTTGAAAATAGGGAGATACAGTAGAATTTGTCCTAACACGTGCTTGTGGATTAGTATAAAGTAATTGAATCCAGTTTAAAAAACTACTTCCGAAAATATAACCTCTTAAAGTCACTATAAGGAATGGCCATTGCACCCGATCAAAAGCTTTTTCTATATCTAAAGATAAGAGTTCAGTGTCCATTCCTGCATATGCAAAAATAATATCAAAAGATTTTCTAGTATTATACTGCAGCCTTCTGTGAAGCTCACTTGATCTTCATGTATCAGGCTTGATACATATTCGGCCAATCTTTCTGCCAAAATCTTTGTGAAAATTTTGTAATCACTATTTAGCAAGGAAATAGGTCTACAAGAGCCACATTATTCTGGGAGTTTATCTTTTTTAAGTAGCAAGATAATTTCTGCTTCATTAACAGCTTGAGGAATTTTTTTTTCTTCCATAAAGGAGTTAAATAACTTCACAAGCCAAACAACAAGTGTATCCTTAAGATTTTTATATGTTTCAAAAGGAACACCATCAGGGCCTGCTGTCTTGCCATTAGGCAATGCATTTATAACTCTCAAAACCTCTTCCACAGTGATTTCCCTACTTAAATCAGCAGCCTGTAGTTCTGAAATTTGGGGCAGTTTAAGACTAGCAAGGTATTCTTTAATCCTAATCTGCTCTGCTTGATTCTCTGGTTTATACAGCCTGCTATAGAAAGCATAAAACATTTGGTTTATTTCATCTTCTGATGTAACTAGTTGGCCATCTTCTCTTTTGATTTTATTAATTCTGTTTCTATTCTGTTCCATCTTCAGTTGAT
The DNA here is from genome assembly GCA_016271365.2 of Neoceratodus forsteri. Taxonomy (NCBI): domain Eukaryota; kingdom Metazoa; phylum Chordata; order Ceratodontiformes; family Ceratodontidae; genus Neoceratodus; species Neoceratodus forsteri. Next base: position 589,661,797 of record CM028129.1, on the reverse strand, counting down.
AGGCTAAGAGTTTACCAGGGATGTCACCATAAAAATAGTATTTTGCCCGCACCCTATACATTTCTTTCTCTGATTTCTCCTGTAGCAGTTTTCCCAATTTATTTCCTTCAATCATAAGGTTTATCTCTGTTTGTTCTGACCCTCCTGCAACATGTTCTGCTTCAGCTGATGCAAACTGTTTTTCCAATACCACCAAATCCTGCTCCCATCTCCTCCTTCTAATACCCACTTGTGACATAACCCATCCCCTTAATTAAGCCTTTAAGGCATCCCATATTATTTGAATACTTATTCCCTGATTAACATTATGGCCCATAAAGGCCGTAATCTCCTCCTGAAGACTATCCCTAAAGCTCCCAAGAGACCACAGTGAGTTATCAAATTTCCATGATTTAAAGATATACCTTTGATCCCTTCGGTCAGTAGTATCCACTTCTAATAATATTGGGGCATGATCTGAAATGCTTATTGTTTCATAAAAGGCATTACAGGAAAATTTACCAAGAACTGAGGAGATTAGAAAAAAGTCAATCCTTGAAAAGGTTTTATATGTCTTAGAGTAGTATGAAAATGTTTTTATGGAGGGGAATAGGCTTCTAAAAGGGTTGTATAAATTTAAATCTTTCATCGCCTGTTGCAACACCTGAAGAGCCCTTTTCTTCCTTTCTCTCATAGGGGGTTCCTTATCAATTAAATTGCAAGTTAAGTTGAAGTCCCCTCCTATTATAATATTGGAATCCAACTGAGACAGTTCCAAAAAGTAGTCCATAAAGAACACTGGATCTTCCTGATCTATCATTACATATCGGCCATTTTTATCTAGCACAGATTTAACTAATTGATGGCCAAGGTATTGTCTAACAAAGACTGCTGTGCCTCTGGCCTTATCAGAAAAATCTGAGATATAGCCAACAGCCCTAAACAAATTTGAAAAATATAAAGCATCCTTCTTATCAAAATGAGTTTCTTGTAACATGAGACAATCTATATTTCTCCTATTGGCTAGTTGAATTACTTTTCTTATTTTAATCCTTTCTTTATAGCCATCAAGGTTCCAGGATATAATTTTTAATGGTCCCATTGGAGGAAAGAAGTTGTCCCAATAATGCCATAATCCACTTCTACTACTGTATCCACCTTGGAGGGTGGAAGGGGTCTGTCATTCACAAGCTGATAAGGTCCAACTAAGATCATAAAAAAAACATATTCTCAACAAGATAACCAGTCCATGCTACCATGTTGACAGTTAACCATGTGCCGCACCCATGCACTCTATTCCTTGCATCAAAGAGCCTTTTCTTTTGTGTTATACTTTTTATTTGAATTTCTAGTATTTTTCTGTAAAAAGCTACCCAGTACCTATCTACTGAACCTGCCCCACACATAGGTTATACAAAATTTCAGATCTCAATACCCAAAAGACTGGCAAGTTATTTTTTAAACCATAGTACCCAAGATGCATTGAGAGAAACCAAAAACTGATTTTACTAGAAGCCCTCTTGGCTGAAGGACTCTGCCCCCCCCCATTAAAAGCTGTAAACCTTTACTGTATGCAGTGATGTAAAGGTAAATGGGGTAAAAATACGCAGGGCCCCTTTACCTCCCAACCAACCCAACTAATACTCTCCCAAGGGGTGTAAGGAACTGAAATAAATAATTAAACATATTCCCCCTATATATTATATCTACAAATTAAGTATGTACCTCATAAACTTCTCCCCCCAAATAACTATTTCTTAGCATTATACAGAAGAGTTTTCTACTCCACTATTTATGTTGCCCCCCGATCCGTTTTTTCAGGGGCTTGTTATGACTTTCTACTTAATAGTTCTTCCACCTCAAATGGAGAGTGGAAAACAAAGGTTTTTCCATCCAAAAAGACCCTCAATTTCACTGGATATATCAAAAAGAAAGAAATACCCTCCTTCCGCAATTTGTTCCTAACAAAATCAAAACTTTTTCTTTTGGCTAGGATATTAGGTGGAATGTCAGGGTATACTTTTAGGGACATACCCTGATAATGAAAAACTCTTTCTGCCCTAGCTGTAGCCAGTATTCTCTCTCTATCCTGAAATTTCAATGGCTTTACATACATGAACCGTGGTCTTTTAAATGTATCCATAGACCCAAAGGCCCGATGCGCCCTGTCCAATTCAATTTTCTGATCCAGAAAGGGCAAGCCTAATGATTTGGACAGCAGCTCTTCACAATACTTTAGTGGATTGTTTCCCTCTATCCCTTCTGGAAAATTGCCTATTTTTATGTTGCTTCTCCTGGACCTTGATTCTAAATCTTCAATTTTTAATTTTAAGAGTTCAACTTCCTTATGACTTCTTTCCAAAGTGATGGATAGCCCAGGTATTTTATCTTCAATATTGCTAATACGGGTTTCACACTACATTGTCCTAAGAGATAATGTTTCACATTTTTCTGCAACTTCTGACAATTTCTGCATCAAGGAAGAAACTGCCATATTTAAACTCACAAATCCTTGCCTCATTTCTTTTAATATGGCCTGATAAGGATCTTCTGAACCTTCATCTGTGTTTTTTGAGGTGTCAACCTCACAGACTGTGATATCATTGTCTTTGCCTTTTTCCTTACCCTTTTCCATCCCCCCCACCCTCCATCTTAGTTTTATCTAGCTGTTTGTACCTATTCTTAACAGCTAAGGATGATACCATGTTTTCTTCCAAATCCGCCTTTATTCTCAATTTATTTTAAAGAATGTCATAAAGGCAGGTAGGGGAATTTAGAATCACAGGATGACCTGTTATTAGTTTCAGAAAACAGATAAATTTTATTGTCTGTATCCCTTCCTCCTTTTCCATTAACCGTTATAACCCTTTGGTGGAGTATTCTTTTTAGCCCCTTTTCTTCTTTTTTTCTTTGCAGTACCTGAACTAACAGAGCCCAGTGATTTTCACTTACATTTCCCAAAGTCTTTTTATTCAGAGGAGTAACTGGTTAGAAGAAATATTGGGGTGTGCTATTTCTAAATTATCTTCAGACAAATTATTTTTAGAGGATCCAAAGAAAAATATCCCCTCTGCCTGGTGATTCCAGGTGGGGGGTTACCTGTAACCAAAGCTGGATCAAGGCCTTCTAACAAGGAAGAGAAGACCTGCTTTTTGTCTTCCTTCTCTCCATTCACCAAACTGCCAGTTGAAGCTGCTAAGGCTGTAGCGTGAGGCTCTTTATTCTGAATCTCTGCATCTTCTGACTAGTTTGCTAAATTTTGAAGTGTGCCCAATGATAACTTGGATACCACCATAGTCCGAGCAAGATCCCGAACATGCTGGGAAAGGCCTGACATACCCCCTCAGAAGGCAGCGTGAAACTAACACTGAACTCCTTGCATCTCCCTTTCACTTTTTCCTACCCCAAAATTCAAGTAATAGCAAAGAAGGGAAAAAAATACAAAAGCAAGAAAGGGACATAGACACTGATTATTGGGGAAAAGGGCACCAATTTTAAAATGACAAAAGGAAAAGAACTCTGGCCAGGCAGCTGATCCCAAACTCACTGCATTGAAAGAAAAATGTTTTGAAGCCAAAACCTTACTGCTACAGAACCCCCCTGCTAATGCAGGGATAAGGGTAGAGAAGTTTTAACTGAGATGAAAAAAGGAGAGTTTCAGCATATTCCCATCCATCAGGAGATTTGGGAGAGCCTGCATTTACCCCAGCGTGCAGTCAGACTATTCAGCTCGACATACTAACGTGCATGCTGACATGCGCAGTATGCTCCTTCCGCTCATTAATCCAGATAACTAGCTCTGAAGATGTACTGTTGGTACCACATAGGGGTATAGACTATATGAGTTCACTAAAGACATACAGTGATAATGTAGTTTAGCTATGCTGCCATCAAGGTACACATGACTGCATAATAAAGAAATAAAGAATAGAAGTGCAAGTAACATTAGCATTTTAGGCTAAACAATGATCAGTAGGTGTCATTAGTACGGCTAGTGGTATATGGCTACTGCCACAAACTGACAAACTACATGCCCTCAGACCCTCTCATTCATGCATAACAGCTAAGTGGAAAAATATTAAACCATGATATACAGAGATAGGTAAGAGTACAGGTACAAATGGGCACATCCCGCAGGGAATCACCATAAGTCTTTACCATTGAAAGCCCATTACGACAATCTCAGAGTAAAACAAGAAAGATGTGAACACAGGCTTAACATTAAAACTGACTTGGTCTTTTTGAGTCTGCAGCACATGCAGCCCTGCCCTCCAGTCTTGTCCCCTGAGATGGTCTCTGATCCCCATGGTGTGCTCAATAAGATCAGGTAAGACATTGGACATGAAAGAGCATGAGAACAACATATTAATACTGGATTTTTAAATCTTTTTGCATTCTCAGGTTCTGCGCTTTGCAAGAAGTCCTGCACCAAGGGATCCCTAGCGGAGGAGGACAGGTGTCCAACAACTCTGCATCATCATGCAGTGAAAGTGAGCACAGTACCTTTTAGGTTAGGAGTCTGCCCCTTCAGTCAGGACACCCTTATTGTCCAAGGCTCAATGTTCTGCTTCTAGTTTATTGAACAGCTTGGAAGAGTTCTGAAAGTTGCTGAAGAGATAGGTTCTCCCCTACCTACAGATGCAGTCTCACTGGGAACAAAAGGGAAGATAGGATTTTGAGTGCATTGAGCCTTTGTTTTGCTACTTCAAAGTCTCTTTGTATCTAGTGGAAACAGGCAGCTTGGGGAACACATTCTTAACAGGCTTTACCACATAGAGGTCTTGTAGTCTTTGGGCAGACACCAGGGCCTGATCCCTCAGGGTGGCATGGGCAGTACACTGAACATCATACATGGCTGAAATGATTGTGCCAGCGCTCTCCTTGGATTTGTCTGATAGTCTCTCTCTCTACAAATTCTGGTGGTGGGAGATTATCCCACTGCAAAGCCTGAGGCAGCCAGTCCTCAATAAATTGCACAAAGTCCATCTGTTTTTATTCCTCTGGCATTCCAGCTAATTGCAAGTTTTTTCTCACAGAGAGCAATTTCATCTGTTTCTAGAGATTTTTTTAAGGTAACCATCTCAGTGACCACCCCCATAATCATGGATAAGACTTTTTCTGCACACAATGCCACTGTGGAGTAAACCACAACAGATTACCTGTTGCACGCATAATGTAAAATCATCAAACCGTTTTTCATTTGTTTGCATCAACTGGCTCATAACCTGGAGGAAATTCTTCATATCAGCGATATTGTTAACAGAGGCCTGGGGCTTGCCAACCCCTCCAGCTCCCTGATTCTGTTTGTGTAGATGTCGGTTGTTGTTAGCAGGGTTTCTCCATGTTGCTTTCTCCAGTACTGTAGTCTTGTGATTCAGGTTGGTAAAGTTTTAAAAGGTTCTGATAGCAAAAGAAAACAAATATTGGCAGCTTAAGGCAGGAGCTCTTCAAAACATATTTTCTCATGCCGATGGCTAGCCACACTTCCAGAGTTCAAATGTTTGACATGGAAGACAATGTTTCTGATAGCTGCTACATCTGCCAGAAGGGTGAATGAACTGTAGGGCCTCCGTACAGATCCTAATTTTGTAGTCTTTCATAGGAATAAAGTGGTGCTTAGGCCACAAGTGAACTTTTTACCAACAGTGGTTTCTGCATTTTATTTATTTATTTAAAAGTGTCACCAGGAAAGCACATTGAGCAGCAATTACTCATTTCCAGGTGCGTCCTGTCGGAGAGGGGGAGGGAAAACAATGAATATACAGTCAAACAGCAGTAAAACATAACATGTAACAGAGGAAGAGATTACAGTAGTTCACATGTTCACATTCCAGTTATAATATTTCACAGTAATAAGTGCAAATTATTGGGAGTGGCAGACAATTATTAAAGGAAAGGACTATCATAAGGGCAGTCCAACTGGATTGGAAAAAAGTGGGCTCAGTACACAACAGCAGAAGACAACTGCAACAGGTACTGCCAGTGAGCAAAGGCTAGGGTCTGGGATGGTGGCCAAAGGGGGCCAGACAGAAAGAATGGGGACACCAAGGTGGGAAGCATTAAAAGGTAGGGGTTTGAGAGTGAGGGGAGCGAAGGAGGGTGACGAAAAGTGGGAGAGGAATAAAACAAGAATGGGAGTGGGGGATTAGGAACAACTGCAAGTAGAGGAAAAGAAGTTCTGTAGAAGGCCAGAGGGCACATGAGGGTGGCATGGCAGATAGAGGGGGGAAGAGAATTCCACAGTTTGGGAAAGCGGTGGAAGAAAGCAGCCTGGCCAACAGAGGAGGACATGGGGGGTACAGCCAGGATCCTGGAGTCATAGTTTCTAAGAGAGCGGGAGGGAGAGGGTGGGAGTGATAAGGAGGAGGAGAGGAAGAAGGGAAGAGAGCCAAACCAGAATTTAGTAAGAAATTGGCACAGTGGTAATGGCACCTGTCATCTAGAGAGGGGAAAGAAAGAGTTTGGTAGAGAGTAAAGTGGTGAGTGCGAGGAGGGCAGTTGAGGGCGAAGTGGAAGAAGGAGTGGAAGAGTGTGTCCAATGTGGCTAGGGAAGTCTTGGGGGTGGCACTGTTGATAACATCACCATAGTCGAAAATGGGGAAGATAATTTTCTGGACCAGTGCAAGTCTGGCAGGCAGTGAAATACATCCACGGTTTCTGTACAGGGGAACCTGGCTTGGGGTGCAGTTTCTTGAGGATGGCATCCACGTGTCCAGAAAAGTCAAGGTGCTGGTCAAGTCAAATCCTGAGGTATCTAAAGGACGTGGTATTCTCCAGAGTAGTCCCATCTAGGGTGTGGAAGAAGGAATGGGAGAACTGCCAAGAGAGTCTCTGCCTTGTGCCGAAGGTCATGGAGATGGTCTTCTTTGCATTCAGGAACAATTGATTTGAGCATAGCCAGAGCTGAACTTTGTCAAAGTCATGCTGAAGTCTGGATGCTACATTGGAAGGGGAAGGACCAGAGGTATACAGGTCGGTGTCGTCTGCATGCATATGGATGGAGGTGGATGAGCAGACAGTGGGAAGGTCATTGAGGAAGATGGAGAATATGAGGGGGCCAAGTACAGCGCCTTAAGGGCTCCTGTATTGTTGGGGAGAGGGGGATAGAGAGTCTGCAATCTGAATGGATTGTGTCCTTCCCACAACGTACTGTAGGCCCGGAACCAATCCGTGGCAGTAACCGAGAAGCCTGCTGCTGAGAGTTTCACACGAATCAATCTGTAACTTGGCCTGTTTATTTCTGAAAACCTCATTCAAATTCAGGTGAAGATAAACTGTACAGCTTGGATGTGAAGAAGATTTTGAGGTTCTACTCCCTTGCAGAAATTTAAGTGTGCTGTATACATGCAGAATTCATACCACATGCTTAATTGTGCAATGTTTGCATGTGGTTCGCATACACAAAGTGAACCTAAGCGAACAAGGTCTAAAAAACAAATCAGGTTTGCATGCTGCAAGCTTGACATGTGTGCAGCAGGTAAGCTGGTGTGAACATCTAAAAATCACATCAGGTTCACGTGTTGCTAGCGTGACATGAGTGCAGTAGTTAAGCTGGTATGAACATCATTTAAAAAATCACATTAGGTTCACATGTTGCATGCTTGCGAAGTGTGCAGCAACTAAGTTGATGCAAATATCATCTAAAAAAACACATTGGTTTCTATTGCTCATACTACTGCTAGCAATTAAAGCCATTAAAATACATTTTTCATTGAATTCTCGTTAAAATGAGGTAAACTCATTGGGCGACATTTTCAGAAAAGATGGGCTCAGCACATCTCAGAAGCTCAAGCCCATCTGAGATGTGCAGAGCACAAAACTTGGTAATTTCAGATGGATGTGCCCAAGATGCACCCTACACACCTCCATCTAAAAATACCAAAGATGCGCCCTACCCAACCCGACATGAGCCTTATGAAACTCTTGCCGAGCTGGATTCCAGGAACATGGGTGGGCTCAGTGCATCCTCAGATGCCTGAGCCCATCAGGGGTATTTTCAAAAAATGGCATGCAAATGGGGCCATTAGGCATGCAAGGCCCAAAGGGGCCATTTGCATGGCATTATGGCCCCCTTTGCATGGGCCTGGCTGGAATGAGCCCAGCCGGATGCGCTGGTTGCCGCACCCCTGCTCAACAATTCCCGGTGCAAAACATGAACAAATCCCCTCTATTTCTGTAGTGGGTTCCCTCCCATTCCTGATCTTCTGTGTAATGATATGACATCCCACCCCTCTTTTCTGTAGTGTAGGGACCTCTCCACCCAGTATACCACCCACATCCCACCCCACTCCCCCGTCCCGGTACAGGTGCCAGTGAGTTGTGAATGACAGTTTATAGTACACAGTGCAAGCCCATTGGTCAACAGTGTCAACCAATGGGTGTGCAATGTGTACAGTACAGTAAGCTGTCATTCATGACAGCTCAGTTGGCGGGCAACCGTGGAGGTGAGCGGAGGGCTATGCCACCCACCAGCTCTCACTGGCACCTGTACTAGGATGGGGGAGCAGGAGGGATGTGGGTGGCATAGGGTGGTGGTGTCCCACACTATGGAAATGGGAGGGATATCTTCGTCATTTATACAGGGATCATGAACGGGGGTCCCTACACTATGGAAATGGGAGTGGATATCTTCATATTTATACAGGGATCATGAACAGGAGGGGGTCCCTACACTATGGAAATGGGAGGGATATCTTCGTCATTTATACAGGGATCATGAACAGGGGGTCCCTACACTATGGAAATGGGAGGGATATCTTCGTCATTTATACAGGGATCATGAACAGGGGGGTCCCTACACTATGGAAATGGGAGTGGATATCTTCGCCATTTATACAGGGATCATGAACAGGGGGTCCCTACACTATGGAAATGGGAGTGGGATATCTTCGTCATTTATACAGGGATCATGAACAGGGGGGTCCTACACTATGGAAATGGGAGGGATCATCTTCATTTATACAGGGATCATGAACAGGAGGGGTCCCACTATGGAAATGGGAGGGATATCTTCACATTTATACAGGGATCATGAACAGGAGGGGTCCCTACACTATGGAAATGGGAGGGATATCTTCGTCATTTATACAGGGATCATGAACAGGGGGTCCCTACACTATGGAAATGGGAGTGGGATATCTTCGCATTTATACAGGGATCATGAACAGGGGGTCCCTACACTATGGAAATGGGAGTGGGATATCTTCTGCCATTTATACAGGGATCATGAACAGGGGGTCCCACACTATGGAAATGGGAGTGGATATCTTCGTCATTTATACAGGGATCATGAACAGGGGTCCCACACTATGGAAATGGGAGTGGATATCTTCGTCATTTATACAGGGATCATGAACAGGGGGTCCCTACACTATGGAAATGGGAGGGATATCTTCGTCATTTATACAGGGATCATGAACAGGGGGTCCCTACACTATGGAAATGGGAGTGGGATATCTTCGTCATTTATACAGGGATCATGAACAGGGGGTCTACACTATGGAAATGGGAGTGGATATCTTCGTCATTTATACAGGGATCATGAACAGGGGGTCCCTACACTATGGAAATGGGAGTGGATATCTTACGTCATTTATACAGGGATCATGAACAGGGGGGTCCCCACACTATGGAAATGGGAGGGATATCTTCAGCCATTTATACAGGGATCATGAACAGGGGGTCCCTACACTATGGAAATGGAGGTGGGATATCTTCGTCATTTATACAGGGATCATGAACAGGGGGTCCCTACACTATGGAAATGGGAGTGGGATATCTTAGTCATTTATACAGGGATCATGAACAGGGGGTCTCTCACTACTGGAAATGGGATGGGATATCTTAGTCATTTATACAGGGATCATGAACAGGGGGTCCCTACACTATGGAAATGGGAGTGGGATATCTTCATTTATACAGGGATCATGAACAGGGGGTCCCTACACTATGGAAATGGGAGTGGATATCTTCGTCATTTATACAGGGGATCATGAACAGGGGGGTCCCTACACTATGGAAATGGGATGGGATATCTTCGTCATTTATACAGGGATCATGAACAGGGGTCCCTACACTATGGAAATGGGAGTGGATATCTTCGTCATTATACAGGGATCATGAACAGGGGGTCCCTACACTATGGAAATGGGAGGGATATCTTCGTCATTTATACAGGGATCATGAACAGGGGGGTCCCTACACTATGGAAATGGGAGTGGGATATCTTCACATTTATAATGGGATCATGAACAGGGGGTCCCTACACTATGGAAATGGGGAGGGATATCTTCATTATTTATACAGGGATCATGAACAGGGGGGTCCCTACACTATGGAAATGGGTGGGATATCTTGTCATTTATACAGGGATCATGAACAGGGGGTCCCTACACTATGGAAATGGGAGTGGGATATCTTCAGTCATTTATACAGGGATCATGAACAGGGGGTCCCTACACTATGGAAATGGGAGTGGATATCTTCTGCCATTTATACAGGGGATCATGAACAGGGGGGGGGTCCCTACACTATGGAAATGGGAGTGGGATATCTTCATCATTTATACAGGGGATCATGAACAGGGGGGGGTCCCTACACTATGGAAACAGGTGGTGGGGAGTTCTGCAATGAACAATGGGGATCGGGATGGGGGAGAACCACTGGACTGCCGGGGTGGGCTGAGTGCCATGCAGCTGTATGCAGTACTGCAGCCTGCCTGTAGATGGACAGCTCTCTTAGGTCTACTTCATTTAGACCTAACTTTTGTCAGCCCACCTCTGGAGATGCTCTGGAGATGTGCTGACATTTTCTTTTGAAAATACAGCTGGGTCCCATGTTCATGGGCGCCCCCCCCCCCAGATGGGCTGAATGTCATTATCAGTGACTCTGGATCATCTGGGATGTGCTCAGCACAACTGAGATGCACTGACCCATCTCTGCCCTTTGAATATTGCAATTGGGCACATCTCCAAGTTGCGCCGGTGCATCCTAGATGCGCTGAGTGCATCTGCTTTGAAAATGCCACCCATTAATTCTGATCATTTTGCAAGTTGTTTAATGGCTTTTGATTTTTTTCATTAAATTTCCATTAATTTGTAAAGTATTGTTTGCTTAATGCATTAAATGCCTAGGATATAGTCAGCCAACATCCCCCATTCCAGATGTGCAAAGAGTGGCCTCTGTCTTGTGAAGCCTGATCTTTTTGTTTTGGACCATGCAAAACCCCTTATGCATATTTAGTACTACAAATGTGATTATCCATGACTGATTCAGCTCACTTACTTTCCCTTTGTCATTCTGTACTGAGCATATACACTATGGCCATGCTTAGCACTCTTTGTGCTGAGTAGGGTCTTGGAAGCATACACCATACCTCATATTTTGTCACTGAAATGAGGGACATGGACACTCAAAATGAGGGACACTAACCCTCATGACGATCAGGACACATACTAAAACATGGAGGTATAGTACCTCAGAATACAGTGGAAACCATTTCATTTACTTGTACTGATATTAGCACATGAGAATGAATTTCTACCATAAAGCAGGGGTACCATTTAGGTTGGGCAAAGGGGGGCAGTTGCACCCCAACCCCCACATTTGTGCCTAGGTTGTTCTTATGGTGTGGCAATAATGGAATTCAATTTGGATTTAATCTTTTGCACAATAAGTGCCCCCCCCCAGCCTGTGTGCACTCATGCTGCAAATGCACTACTGACTCGACTGTGTCTGTATTGTGCTGTCCTCTCTCTGCACCTATTAGCGGCGGCACCATCACATATGACATGGAGGAGCTCCAGCCAAGCAAGAGTACATGAGTCACATATGAGTGCAACATTGTCTTTCCCACCACAGAGTAGACAGGCTACATGCTACAGCTTGGGGGAGTCAGTGAGCATGGAACCGTCAATAGCAGTGTTGTGGTGACATATTTTTGTTGGTCTACTCTTCGTGAGTCTCCATCTGCCCTGGTGGCTGAAGAGGCAGAGGGGTAAGCTCAAAGCTAACTCGAGACTAGGCTACCTACTTACACTACTAGGCTCACCTCCAAAAAAAAAACAGCACAGGCCCCCCTGCAGCAGAAAGTTAGGCCTAGCAGCAGTGGTGACAGCGGTGTGGGTGTCCTTCATAGGCCTTGATCAATGCAGTGCAGTAGCAGGCATGGCAGCAGCCAAGCAAGAAGCAAGCAACACAGGTTGGGTGGGTTCAGTTGGTGAGGTGACTTAGTTGTGGGCAATGTTAGGGACCTGGGATGGTCAGGTCTACCATCCAGCTCTTGGCAGAAGGACAGAGGAGGAGCAAACTGAAAACTGGGTGCATGCAGAGGTATGCAGATTTGTACTGAAGCACAAGCAAGGTGTATGTCTGTGAAGGCAGTATAGCTTAGTGGTTTAAGGCACTAAACTGCAAACCAGGAAACGTGGAGACCTGAAGACTTGGGTTTGAATCTCATCAACTCCCACTTGTACAGTATATGCTGTGATGCTAAGCAAGTCTCTTTTATGTGTGCAGTTATTAGTGAACACTTGCTTTTTGCACACATGCCACATGCAAGCAGTCTGTTCCAATTTAACATAAAAAGCATGCTTTCCACACTTGCTTGTTGCATGCATGCCACATGCATGCTATCGGTTCCAATTTAATGTCTAAATTATGCTTGCTGCATGCATATCACATGGGTAGTTTAATGAATGCAGCATGAAAAAATTTCATATAATTATTTCTGCAAGGGCTTTGACAGAACCAAGCGTCACTTATGCTGAGGTAGGTAAAGGCAAACCAGCAGCTAAGAAGACTGTCTCTAATTGGATAGTGTCTTGCATACAGTTTTGCCATGAAAAGACTGGCAAACAGCCACCACCTAATGGCCTATGGACACTTTCCACTAGAGCTACACCATCCACTGTGGTAGCTTTGAGGGGTATACCCATGCAGAAGGTCTGTAAAGCAGCAATCTTGTCTATGGTACACACCTTTTATTTTCATTGTTGCCTTGAAATCCTTATTAGAGGAATGACAGGTTTGGTACCTTGGTACTTTAGAACCTTTTCCCTAACTAGATTCTCTAGACCTTGCTCCCAATGTCAGTCAAGCAAATGTTTTATTGTTTGGCACAAAGCCATTATAAGAGGTTACAATACAAAACACTAAAAAAAAAAAATCAAGAGTCCATCATTCCAGTGAGTTCACATATTAATTATCTTCCAGTCGGACTATAAAATATAGTGTAAAACAAATACTTATTGCACTATATGTCATAACAATATAAGATAATACCATTTTATCATAGTCTGAATATACATTCTGACCAGCACGGGTTCAGGCATGGGCATAGCACTACTACAGTGCTGCTAGAGTTCATGGGATATATACACAAATCTCTTAATTTATTTATTTGGTAATTTGGATACAACCTTTGAGTATACACTGTTTTACAAAGGTTCCACATCAGGTTGTAAAACAGCAGAAACATAACAAAAACTTGACAGTTAACACAAAACATAAGATTGCTATGTAATACAGAAAATAGATAAATAATACATTTGAGTAACCTAGACAACTAAAATTACACAGCAGGAGGAGATTCCCAAATAGCAACGTACGGCATAGTTGTCCCAGGGGGGCCTGTCAAGGTAGAGTATCGGAAATGGTAAGAGAAAGAAAGGGGGGAGAGTGCGAATGAGGTTTCCCAATTAGCAACGCATGGCATAGCTGCCCAAGGGGGTGCCTGTCAAGGTAGAGTTATTGGAAAAGGTAGGAGAAAGGAAGGGGGAAGAGTGTGAACGAAGGGTAGTTTAGAGAGAGAGAGAGAGAGAGAAAGGAGGGGGAGAGAGAGAGAGACAGAAAGAGAAAGGGATTGGGAGAAGGAGAATATTTAGGGAGAGTGGAGTGTAAAGGGGAAGTGTTGGGGAGTAAGGAGGGGAGAGAGTTGGAGGAGCTGGGGGGGTGGCAAGGGATGGCAGGTGGGGGTCCAGGGTAGGTAAAACAGGAGGAAAGCTCAGACAGACAAAGGGGGTATCTAGTTTGAGGATATGGATTCAGGTAAGGCAGTCACAGGTATTTGAGTTCAGCAAGTATTGCTTCAGTTCTCTTTCAAAGGACTGAACATTTGTTGTATTAAGAGCTGCAGCAGGGATCTCATTCAGCCACAGTGGAGTTCGGTGCATGAAGGATCTTCGTCCTAGGGAAGTTCTACAAAATGGGACATCAAGCTGTGTTGTCACTGTTGTTTGTGTGTTGTATTTGGAGCTTGCTTCCTTTACCAGGTTTGCAATGCATGTAAGGGTTAGGGAAAGCATGGCCTTTCTCCCTGGCAGGCAAGTTTGGTATCTGATTCTGGATTGAAGTGGTAGTACGTGGGCCAGACCAGGGTACAAGAGTGTGTGAAGCGGTTAGCATTTAGCAATAGTCTGCAAGCCTTGTTAAGGGCAGTGGCAACCCTTTTGAGGGCTGTATCAGTGGCAGCGTTGTAAACTACCAGCCTGTAGTCGACCAGGGAGAGGACAGAGCTAGAGACTGAGAGCTGGAGGGCTTCAGCAGTTAGGCTTTTCTTGTGCCTAAACAGGATCCCTAATTTAGTGTTCACAGCTTTCATCACCATGTCAATGTGTTGAACATATGAGAGGGTATCATCCACAATGATACCCAGGTACTTGAAGGAGTGAACCTGTTCCAGTAGGGCAGTCAGGTGATTTGTGATTGCTAGTTCTGGGCGTCTCCTTTTTAGTTGGGGACTAGAGAGGAGCATTGTCTTGTTTTTTTTTGTAGTTCAGTAGCAACCTTTGGGAGTAGAACCACGTCTCCAGTTGCTGGAAGGATGATTGTAGCTCGGCCTGTAGGTGCTCTATGCGAGTGTGACAGCTAAGTAGGACAGCATCATCGGCATATAGAATGATTTTGCTAGTGCTTGCATCAGGTAGGTCATTCCTGCAGTGCAATTTCACAGTTGTAAAAACTTGGTTTAAAGAGCACAAATTAGTGATAAACTATAAAAAAGCAAAAAGGATGCTGTTCTCCACCTCCCACAATTGGCACAAATCACCCCCCCCCATCACTAATGAAGAGGGTTCTCCCCTAGAGTTTGTGTAACACTTTAAATACCTGGGGATTACGGTTGACAGCACTTTGTCATTTGCCCAACACATTGACAATGATGCTAAGGCCGTCACTTTGTGCATTGGGTTGTTGCACAGGCACAAGCACAATCTGACCCCAGAGGCACTCAAGCTAACTCTCCACAGTTCCTTGGTATTACTTATCGAATATGGGATAGTAATTTATGGGTCAGCCTCTGACACCGCCCTTCATCATATAAAAGTTGCTCTTAACAAGCCTGCTGGCTTGCTCTTGGATCCGCACAGTTGACTCACACCTGTGACCTCTATGTGCAGGCTAACTAGCTACAGTTCTCAAGCAGACTTATGCTCTGGCCCTGCCTTCTCACGAAAAAAGCTAGTTTTGGCATGATGCCTTCAGGTATACAGAATCTCTTCTCCCCTTGTGATAACAGATGTGCCATAAGCAGCTCGGAAAGCTAAATCTTCAAAATTCCCCACTGTAGGATGTCCATGGGTCAGAGATCCTTCGCGTATCAACCTCCACATTGGCTGAACTCTCTTCCCCCTGAGTTCTCCTCAATTTCCTTTTTAGGCCCTTTTAAAAGAAAACTGAGACTTCAGCTAGTTGAGATCTCCAGCTGTGACTGCTTTCTATAACCTAGCTCCTTGCTGACTTAGCCTCTTATTTCCTTCTGTTTGCACTTATTCTACCTCTAGCAAACCATGCCTGCACACAGCCTTTGCCTGCCATTCCATAGCTCCCCCTCCTGATCACCTACCCCCTTCTTGCTACCTTACCTTCTCTCTCTATATCCTCATTCCATGTTCCCCCTTTGCCCTACCTACCCACAGCCTCTTTCTCCCTACTTCTTTCTCCTGCCCTAGTGACAATGCCTTCTGGGCTGATGTATTCCTCCCCCTGTGCTGACTGTATGCTCCCACTGACACTCAATTCCTAAGTGCTGTAAACACTTGTGTACTGCTGCCCTAGTTGATTACTTACTGCTTACATTTTTCGTACTGGCTCGTACTCGTATAATGATTTTACTCCGTGTTTCCTGGTATTTCTCATAATCTTGCTTATTTAATGTTTGTGATGTACTTTTTCAACATTTTTGTTTTCACTTTGTATAACCTCTGATGTGGAACCTATGAAATGAGCTTGTTCTCAAAGGCGTTAATCCAGAATCATAATAAATAAATAATAAATAAATATTGTTTTCCTTTTTTATAGCCTTAACAAAATCAGAAATTGCAACAGAGCATTCTGGACTTGGATATTATTGGAATTAAATAACCAGACTATTATTTGTTCTGAAGGGAAATCAGGTTTAGATAATATAGATTCTAACCACAATCTACGATTTTTTTCATAGAGTGGACACATAAGGACCACATGCTTTAAATCGTCTATGATTTTCATATCACATTTACAGTGCTCAGTTTCAGAATGTCTTTGAACAAAGTATATGTAAATCAAGACATAGAGTTTGGGTCTGAACCTTATAATATTTCTGTGTTTCTTAGGATCATTACTAACTATCAGGTAAAGCTCCAGTTTATGTTCCTTTTTCAGTATTTTGTACCAGTCATACCGTGCTTGTGGTACTTCAATATCATTTGCCCATGAAATATTTCTGATTCTTTCTTTGACTTGAAAAACAATATCTTTCCATGGAGTATAATATATCTGGTAGAGTAGGTGACCCAGTCTCATAGGATACAGTTGGATAGATATATTTTCCAACATCAGAGAAATGAATCCCTGTACGTTATATTTAATTTCTTCCTCAAGACAAAGTCTGGGAAGCCTATATTCCGGTAACAGGAAAAGTTTGAGAAGAAATGTCAGTTTTCTTTCAATTACTATTGCAGATAGAGGTAACTGTTCCAGTTCCATTCTCAAAATCTCTTAGGGGACTGATTGGGATACTCATAAAATATAGCGCAATAGCTTGTTAAGCTGCACATGTAGGACTTTCAGGTTATTTGGTGCCCAAAACTCCGCAGCATACATAATGCTTGCATGGATTTTAGCATTAATTACTTTGAGAATGGCTTGTATAGATTCATTGCCCAGTCAGGCATTAACTCTTTTGAAAGCAATAATCACCACTATAAATCTGTGTTTCTTTAAATCCAGTTGTCCTGACCACGTGAAGTTCTGATTAAATTGTACTCCTAAATAATCATAGCTAGTCAGGGTATGAACTTTAATGCCCCCATGTATAAAGACTGTACCTTTTTACTTTTATTTCTGAATATTATCATATTTGTTTTTGAGACATTAATTACCAAGCCATCTAATTTGCATAATTTATAGAAGTGGGTAGCTTTCCTTTGTAAACCTAAAAAGGAAGTTGAAATTAGTACAAGATCATCGGCATATGCCAGGGCTGGTATTTTTTTATTTAAAACCTTTGGTGAATGAAAATTATACACCTCTATATCTTCAAGAATGGAATTTATATATAAATTGAACAATGTAGATGCAAAAAGGCATCCCTGGAGCACTCCCAGGTTAGTATTAATTTGGAAAGAGAGATCTCCTTGTTGGTTGTATTTAACTTTTATCCATGTATTTTCATAAAGTCTAATGATTATATCTAGTAATGTGGAGTCAAGATTATAACCATGTAACTTAGCCCACAAGCAACAACAACTGATCGTATAGAAAGCAGATTTCAGGTCCACAAAGCAACATTAAGCTTTGCTTTTTTCACTTTGACATATTTCCAAATTAAATGGGCTAATAAATAACAATGCTGAGTTGTCAATCTGTTGGCTCTAAATCCATTTTGTAATTCATTAAGTATATGATTATACTCTATCCAGGCTTATATTCTCTTTAGTATTATTTTACAGAAGATTCTTTGTGTATTGTCCAATAAACTAAGTGGCCTATACATGTGAGGATCGGTTGGATTGCCCTTCTTTTTTTTATATTGGGCATACAGTGCATCCCTTCCAGCTGCCTGGTATTTGGGTGCCCTGAACTAATCCGTTAACAAGGATATGACGTAATGGAGCCCACCAATCAAGGAAGTATTTATATACCTTTGTGACAATAAGATCTGGGCCTGGGGCTTTGTTATTTTTCAGCCCACTCAAGTCTTCAATGATTTCTGTGATTGAGATATATAAAGGTTTGGGGTAATAAGATTCATTTGTTATTACTATAGTAGTGTTTTGTTCAATTTGTGAAAAGTATAATGTGTAAAAATATTGTTCCCGTAGCAGAAGCTTGATTGAAATGTCTATAGCATTTGAATATTGTGAATATCCCTGACTCACCAATGTCCAGAGTTTTTTATTATCCTTATTTTGGATTGCTCTTCTCAATTTGTCCCATTGCTCTACCTGATATTTACTCCTTTCCCTTGATAACAGCGCTTTATATGCTTTCCTAGCTTTATTCAACGTTCTATGATTTTCCATTGAAGGATGTAGTTTTAGACATCTTACCAGAGTATTTAATGTTTTTTTTCCTTGTTTGCAAGTTTTATTAAACCAGTTGTGCGTATTGACCTTATTAGATCTGTTTTGATATGGAAGAGGTCTAATAAAGTTATTTTTCTGCTGCCATTTGACAGCGAAATCCTTCATGGCAGTTGAATTATTCATTATGTCATCATGAAGATTGATAAGAGTTGAGAAATAGAGCCAGTATGACATATTATCGTTTATATCATTTTATCATCTAACTCTTTGTAAGTTTAATATTTCTAAACTATCAAAATCTTGAGTGCTATTTTTTTGTATTATCTGTAATGTTAGAAATTATGTTAATTTTTACTAGATAATGTGCTAATTCTGGGGGGGGGCCTTTATCGCTAACAACTGTAGTCGTTTAATAGCTTCAATATTTGCCCATACCTGATCTATCAATGAGGATCTGGAGGGTCCATTGAATGTGTATGCTCCCTCATAGTCCCCTTTCACTCTACCACTCATTAGATAGCAACCAATATTGACCATGATTTGTGGGAGAATTTTACCTTGCTTATTACTCTTTTGATCTTTCGCCCTTCTTATTATCCTTACATTAGGATTAATTTGAGGTAAACATTGGAACAGTTCACATTGTATATTTTCTTGTGGATCTTCTTGGGGAACCCTAGTTTTGAAGTCCCCTATTAGCAATATCAGACATTACCTATATGTGTCTGAAAGAGTTTCTATAAAGTCAGAGAACGCTGATCAGTCATGTTCTGGTAGAACCCTTTTCATTAAAAAAGGAATACAGAAATTCCAAAGAATTATTTTAAACTCTTTTGTTTCTAATAGTAGTGGAAGAAACATTTTAAATGAACTGCTCAGAGTTATTTCCATATCCAATGAAGTTTCGATATAAGTAACTATGCCTGCTGAACTTCTTCCACCCTTTTTTGATTTCATTGCCAAGATGGCAAATCCTGAAAAAACAGGGAGTATAGGAGGATTTTCTCCTATGCCCCATGTTGCTTGCTGACATATTATGTTATGTTTCATTAAAAACTCCTTGCAAACAGGGTCATCCAATTTTTTGAACAAGTCCTTCTATATTCCAGGATAAAATTGGCAGCATTTTTGTGGTCTGAGGATGATCATGTTTAAATGTTATTTGTCAGTCAGGGTTTACTGTAGCAACTGGGTCAAATCTGTTATCAGTTATTATCTGGTAAGTGTTTGAAGAGCCATGTGATTATGTGTCAAGGCTTTAACATCTGTAATGTATAGCCCTACTTTATCTAGGGTTGGGGAAGATTGTGCACTGCATCAGCAAGTCTTGTATTTCTTTTTTTTTTATTTCTTTATGCTCCTGTGCCCAGCCCCCTTTCATCTGGGCCCCCCAGCCTCGTCACCCCAGTGTCTACTGGACTTACCTCATATGCTAGTGAGGTGGCAGCTAACTGGGTGCAGAGCCTGCAAGGGGCCAGCTTTTATCCTGCCAAGTGATGTTATTTCTTCCTCCTTCATTTTCACCCATTCCCTGAGTGTGGCACAGTGGCATGCAGTGATGTCAATGGCCAAGTCACACATGTTTTTGTACGTGGCATGCAAGGCATATGCCCCACAACTGCCTCCTGTGTGTGGGCCCACTGTGTCAGCCCCAGCCATCACTACAGGTCAGGCAGGCAGTGGACTCTGTCCCCACCCCTCCCTGGGAGAGGAGAGCTGTCCTTTGGATGCTTGATCCTCTCCCTCCCCAGCTGACCCCTGGCAGCCTGCTCGCACCATGAACATGGGTTGCTGGTGTGGCAGAAGGTAAGGCATGATGCCTCAGCCCTCCACTCCACTGGGCCAGCACACGTCTTGTATTTCTAAAAGTTATATCAATTTGTGGATATGAGGTTAATGCCTCATGTATCTAAATCCATTCATCTATTTACTTCTCCTAATAATTTTAAGAATGGACTAAATAAGGAGACAGGGTTGATGTCTAGAGCAATAACTACCCCAATCCAAGATGATTTAACTTCAGTGATTCAGGAATTAGACCACACAATAATAGGTCTAAAAAACTGGCAGAAGTCCAAAATACAGAGTACGCGGGAGTCCCTCAGACCCCCAGCAATACCCCACCTGTGATATTCTCTCCAGCATCTGCTGAATTGAGCTCTTCACCTCAAAATTACACAATTCCAAAGAGTCAAAGCACTGTAATTCATAAGGCAGACTTCTATGTTGAAAAAGGGCAACTTATTTCTAGCTCATCTACAGTATCTCTAAACAAATGCTTGAGACAATAAAAGATCCTTATTTCGCAAATATTTTCATACCGGAAAATTTGTGGGTACTTAAAGAAGAGCTCGCAAATCTCAGAGCAGATGTCTTTTATATTAAAGTTAACATTGATAATTTAAGAAAAACTTTTAGTAGACAAACTATCATGTCAGATAGTGACAAGACTAGTACAGCTACTAGGGGTACTCAGGTAAATTTACCACAACCCTTTGTTAGAGAAAGAGATAACTTACAAGACATTAAAGAGCAGCTGTAGCCTTCAGGACAACTTTAACAAAACATAATATTTAGATCCAGTTCAGCTTATATTTCACATTAGTTCTGTATTTCCACTTGCCATTACTTATTACTGAGGTAATCTGCATGAAAATAAGATCTTTGCTCCTGAAGTGTTCATCCATTCATGTTGCTGTCTCCCTACTTGAGGTTATAATGCACTGCTTGTGACTTCACACTTACTCCCATGGTGACAGATTGTGGTGTCACAACAGAGCATTATGATTTCAAGTATGGAGTAAGCTATAGAGGCAGATGAATTGTAAGGGATAAATATTGTGTATTCATGCAAATTTACTCAGTAAGAAATAATGGGGAGGAGAAATCTATAGAATGTATATTGAATGCAAGCTGAAGTCCACCTAAATATAATGTTTTTCAAAGTTTTTCTTGAGGTATCAACAGCTCTTTAATAAGCCAACAAAACAGTACTGTCTAAAGAAATCAAAAGGAAAAATTAAAGATAAAACCAAAGAGAAGTCACAAAAAACTGTAAAAAATAAAAAGCCCTAAAATAAGAAGGGAAACTTACAAGGGCAAGAAAATAAAGTAGATTTAACAAAACATAGAACTAACCCGATACATGACACCATAATACAAACAAAAAACCTAGATTACAAAGGAGAGGGAAAAATGATAAAACCTACTAGGGATGGTAGTAAGAATAACAACAAAAATAAAGGAGAAGTGGCACAGAAACACCAACTCCTCTTTTCTTTCTCATATATGGAAGACCAGGATGTTGTAAACTCAGAAAACTTGGAAAGGAGGGAAATCGAGGGAAGAGATATCTCCCAACAACCGACTCATAGCAGAGCTCAAAATCAACAGCAACATAATAAAGAGGGGGAAATAGGATATGAGGAAGCCCTCCAGGGGAAGCAAGAATATCTGATAGACATGTATGGTGTCCACCAGCTATATAAGGAAAATTCAAAAACACTTCAGGAATGGTTAAAGTACATAATTAACACTTAGGCTGCCAACAGCATTAGAATGTATAGGCATTTTGGACTGATACATCAGTCCTTGGCCCTGCAAGGGTTAAACATTTATTTTATCCAAGAGGAAATATACACAACCCATGTACCAAACACAAACTACCCTGACTGTCTTCTCTTATATTATGATTCAAAGGCTTTAGCAGAAATAATCTGGCTAAAGGAATCAATGTTAAAACTAAAAGGAGTAAACATGTTGCCCCCTCAATTGGTTCTCAAAAATATAGAGGAGGTGACCCAGTCACATAATACACAAACAGGTTGCCAAAACAGAGTATTATATTTAATCACAAACTTTGAAATATTACAGTGAACAGAATGGGAGAACAGAACAGTAACTATTTTTGGATGGAATGTCCTAAGCTAAGACATCTATGGCAAAATCAAAAAAAAAGATCTGGCTACTTTCTTTGCCAGGATCTTAAATAAGCCTTTGAGGACAAATGCTATTGAATGGATTAAGATACATGAAGCATTAACCTCATATTCACAAATTGATATAACTTTCAAAAGCTCCCAAGGTACTGCTTGGAGTCTGCAATTTGTATGACATCACTAATAAACCCTTTTTGTTAGAAGAAAATATTACTCATCATCGTAATTATATTTCTTCTAGAGTTTAATTAGTGATTCATTCAAATCATTCCTTCCCTCCATTTCTAGAGCCATAGTGACAAACAGTTCTTCAGAAAAAACACAAATGTGTTTTACTTGTTGAGTATTTGATTAGGGCAAATTGCAGTTTTTACAATTTTCACGTGAGTTTTTTGCATTCTTACTTACATATACATTAAGCAAGATTACATATAACTGGTGACCCCCTATAATGGCTGGAAAAGCATTCCTAATAAAATATCGTAATAACCTGCAGAATTCTGTAAAAACTCGATAGTGGGTTATTATAGCATTTTCTTCCTTGCAGTCTCACTTCACTGTATTTGTGCGAGAATGGTGGCTGCTCAGGGACACACTCACTTGCACAAATACAGCTTAGTTTTTCTCTCTGTTGAAAACTTGCTCCAGTCATTATAAAAAATATTACCTGTGCAAAGTTTGTTTTATGAGGATTCTTCTTGCATCCTCAGTTTATGGATCATCTCACACCTTGGTTGTGTAAAAAAATCCTTATAACACATACCTACACAGGCATTATTCTCTATTTACAGTAGCATAAATTAGAGAGCTGATTGCAGCTCTCTTCTAGTCTTCAGTTATATTCTTTTTAAATGGAAGTACTGACGTATTGATTTGTAAACAGACTAAATAACAGGATAACCAAGTATTGAACAAAATCAATGCATGGTCACGTAATGTGTTTTAGTCATGTTTACAAATTCTTTCTACCCAAATAGGGGATGTGTTAGTCCTCAGTGGGAAGCACATAACCCAGATCACACACTGTCTGTAGAAGGTCTTTACTCCACATGAGGCACATATCCAGATGACAGTTGCAGCCAATGAGATGTCCAGACATTTCCTTCTGTGATATCTCTAGGTAAATTTCCTGCTTCCTGCAGTACTGCTGTAGGGTCACCCGAGAGAGTCTTTAGAAATATTGCAAAATATCTGAACAACATGATGGCTACAGCTGTCACATGCCCTTTATAAAATGTTTGTTGCTCCTTCATGGGAGGCACATGACCCAGACCACAAGCCTTCTGTTGGAAGTTTGTTAATCCTCAGTAGAAGGCACATAACCCAGATCATGTACTGCCTGTAGGGAGTTTGTTAGCCCTCAGCAGAAGGCACAATACTCATACCATATGCCTTCTGTAGGGTGAATTTAAGCTCTCAGTGGAGGCATATAACCCAGATCACTCAAAGTCTGTAGAGAATTTGTTAGTCCTCAGTGGGAGGCACATAATCCAAATGACACACTGAATTATGGGAGTTTAATTACTGGTCCTCATTTTTTATGTCGGGATAACCAGACTTTTAAATCCCATTACAATGACATGGTTGATATTTTGCATACAATGTGTGGTTGTAATCAATGTCTGTCAATCAAGCTAGCTACACAAAGCTGATTGGCTTGTAGTCTCCATGTGGGTGGGCTGTACATCTCAGACAAAATGGTAGCTCCATTGCTCCGTTACTGAGCACCAGCCCTCATCTTTTGCCTCACAGTCAAATTGTCATGCCAGGTACCTTTTTTTTTATTTTTATATACTTTCTGTTTATTCCCCCACCTCTACACCAGAGCTCCACGCCACTGGGAGACATGCATGTATCTGCCCCACTTCCCGCCTAACCGTGATCTCTGGAGGACCCCATAGTGCCATGGTTTACCCCCCAGGTGGGGTACGAGGTGGGGCCCATATACCCTGATACTTACTTGTCTCTTCAGGTCCCCTCGTCGACCGGACAGGCTGCAGCCATCAGGGCCAGTACTGGTGCTCCTTCCTCTTGGAGCTCTGGTGTCCTTTTTCCATGTTTTCCCCCCTCTTCCTGCATGGTTTTCACCCTGAATTTATGGTGCTGGGTGCTGACATCTACCACGCAGTTCCCCTGACCCATCCTGCTATCTGCAGGACTTGTTGTACCTCAGGCCTTCACCTGGGATCATACAAGTTGTGGACCTTGATTCCCCCTCTCACCAGAGAAGCCAAACAGTCCCTGGGATGCTTCAGTCTTCTCCCCTGGCCGGTTCTCCAATGACCTGAGTCCACTCCTGAATCCAGGTCCTGGCATCACAAGCGGAAATCCAACTGCTGCGCTGGCGGGCCAGCTCTGCCAGGTACCTTTTTTAAATATTTTTCAGTATCTATCTGGTTGATCCTGCCTTCATAATGTTAAAAACCTATCTGGTTGATCCTGCTGTTTGCATCCTTTGAGCGGGGCTGTGACGCACCATGGCTGCATTGCCAACAGACCGCGACTGAATGCGCTTTGCACTGTACAAAAAAAAAAGTTAAGAAAAAACAAAACAAATGAGTGTGTGTGTGTGTGTGTGTGGATATGTGTGTGTCTATGTAAAAAACTGAGGACTAGTAATTAAATAAAATAAAACATGGATGGGTGTGTGTAAACCAGATTTTTACACACATCCTCGGTGTGGGATGCTTTTATAAACCCCTTGAGCTTTGCTGTTGGGGTTTATGCAGCATTCCACATCTCAGGTGTGTGTAAAATTCTGGTTACACCCACCCACTCACCCATGTATTGTTCTATTTTTGTGAACCATCAGTGGGCAGCACATAACCCATACCACATGCGTTCTAAAGAGAGTTTGTTTTCAGTGGTAGGTGCATAATCCAGACCACATGTCTCTGTAGGAAGTTTGTTCATTCCCAGTGGGAGGCAAATAACCTAGACAACACACTGAAGGTAGGAAGTTTGTGAGCCCTCGGTGGGCAGCACATAATCCAGATTACATGCCTTCACCACATGCTTTCAGTAGAGAGTAGCAGCCAGAAGCAATAAAAACTGTGTGAAACAGCAGCCAGCCATGGAACTGACTGTAAATAGATGGATGTCACCATCTTGTGACCTCCATGAGTGACCAGTTTGAATGCAAGGCATCCTGGTAAAGACACAGGTACTTGAGTAACAACAACAGAGTGCTTGGTGCTCTTTTACAGCCACAGAGGAAGCCAAATTGAGAGTGGGTGACAAGCCTGACAGCCAATAAGAAACTGAGGGAGGAGGTGACTAAGCTGAACCCTTCTTCAAGTCTAGGAGGAGTTCAGGGCAATTCTTTCCAAGTTGTTAGAGAGGAGAGAGGTGCTAAGAAGAAGACCTGAGTGCCTAGCAGGGCCCCACAGTCAGAGATCCTGGTGTGAGTAAAATTTGTTTGCCGGAAGTTCTGTCTGAGCTGAGAAAAGGTGCTGTGAAACCTGCAAATCTTTGAGACTGAATCTACTGAAATCATCGGCAGACTGATGTAATCAGAGGTGAGAACAAGCTGTTCTACCCTGTCTGGTGTACCAAAGGAAGAGGTGGCCAGGAACTTGTCTCCAGGGAACTTGTACTCTTGATCAAGTGAGCACCCACTGGGCTGTGGTGAGGTAGCTCATTCGTCTCAGACATTCTGAACTTGCCACACTTGCCACGTGCTGATCAAGAGGAAAAGGAGCTGCGACACAGTGATTGGGCCTAGCCTGGGCATACAATCACCATCTGCTTGCTGCTGCAACATCATACATCCAGAAGCATCTGAGACTGCTCTCCATTGGTACAGGACATGTGAGTACTGGCTTGAAAGACAGAACTGCTGCTGATGTTGGAATTTTCTTTTGGATTAAAGTTTGTTTTGGATTCCCCTTTTGGATTACAAATTTGTACTGCTTAAAAAAATGCTAGCCAAAAGTTAGTCAAGTGGGGTTAAAAGCAAGCTTGCATATCTGTAAGTACACCAACCCATGATCCCAGGCATCGCAACATCAGGCTTGCAGCAATGTTTAATTTACCTGAGTACCCAGTAGTCAGGACCAAATTGTAGTTAAAGAAAGAGATTGTTCTGAAACATATTTGAACCTGTGGGGATCTGCTATTGAGGGTAGTAGGAGGCCTTACAGTACTGCTGGCCTTGTCTGGAAATTTTCTGTAAGGGTGTTGGGAAGCCTATTGCACCATCTCTGTAGAGAGGTCTGATCATCAGAGATTGCATAGCTTGGGGTGCACTCTTGAAACTATTGAGTATAAAGTAGCAGTCATTATGTTATTGCCTAATATGTTTGCCTCAGCCATTTTGCATAATTCATATTTTCTTCACAGGATCTGTGTTTGTGACTAATAAAGTCCTGTTAGTTTCTAAATATTGGTGGGTGAGCATATTATTAGCAATGTACCCTAATTGGTACCAAAGTGTTTAAAATTGCAGTTGAAGTGTGGGTACTTATACAGATTGGTTTCAGGTGGTGTCCAACAGCTGTTGAGGAGGTGGGTTGGTACTGCATCCCATTTGGCAGTATTCTATTAGTTATTAGGTCCACTATTTTTTTCTCTGGGTGGAGGCAGTGTGCTATTTCCCTTGTTCCCCATTGGAACCAACCTCTCCATGTAAGGAGTTTAATATTATACTGTCAAGATCATGAAAGGATGGGCGCTCGTTGGAAAACAGTGTTCGCGGTTTGGAGCTAGTTTATATAATTTTAGAGCGGTTTTTGACCATGCGCTTCTGGAGTCTCTGTGCAGTGCTTCTTTTGACTGCATGGGTTTTGACCACGCTGAAAAATGGGTGAGCTAGTTTAATGAGCCCAGGCCCGTCAAGGTTGCTTGGCCCCCACAAGTGCAAGGCAGGGATAATAACTTAAAAAGTAACACCTGTAACATCTGCATGGTGATCCAATTACATCTTTGGAGGCACTGCTGAGATTTCCTGTTCATGAGCTAGCCACATCTGGGACTATTGGAAGAGTGACCACCATCGCAACTGAAATTTGGGCAATTTTGGAAAATTTCAAAAATTATGGAATTTTCGAAAATAATGTGGGTACAACTAAGAAATTCATAATAGTATTTAAAGAAGTCGAAAAATAATGTTTGTAACAAGGTTTGGACTCCAAAAATGTGTTGTTGGTCAGTGATCTTCCCGAGGAAGGGGACACCTCTAAGTAGTTTTCTGTGTATTGAAATGTCAATTGACTGGCCTTGGTAGGATGAAAACACAGCAATGGTGTGTGCGCCTCAGAAAAAGATCCTGACATTATTTGTGGAAACTGGAAAAGATCTTACTGTTATGGAAATGTCTTCACCATTGACCCTAATGAAGATGGGGTTTGGCACCTTTGTAGCAAGGGGTGCACTGTAACTAGTTTGCCTGGTCACCTTCCTCAGAGAGCTAGGGTGAGAAAGAAATAAAGAACTTTTTGAGCAAGAAGATAAATCACAGCAGGGTTTAAAAATGTTGCTGAATGTGGCTGGAGAGGAAAATTCATAAGCAACCCAGTTATTCAACGCTATAGGATGACTAATGGAAAAGGTATGACAGCCAGCACAAGAGGAGGCAGTGTAGTGTAGTGGTTAAGAGCACTGAGCTGCAAACTTGAAGATCTGGGTTTGAATCCCACAGCCACCACTTGCACACAATGTGACCATAAGTCACTTAACTTCCTCGTATCACCAGGATGCACCTGGAAACAAGCCAATGCTTATTGTCTTTCCTAGCCAAAAATTGTAAAATATGAAAAATAAAAACTCAGAAACTCATTTGTACAGTACATTTGTGGTTGCTGTACTCTGGTCGGTGGGTGGGAAGGAAAGCAGTTTGAACTGCAATGCTTAGCTTCCCAGTCTCTGTGCTTTAGAGAAGAGCCACCAGGGAGAAAGGGGGAGTCTGAGCAGCACAAAAGACTGCTCTTTTCCAAGCAAAGAGAAGAATAAGTGGAGCAGAGCTTGGAGCCTGCCTGAATCAGCTCCTGTTTGGAGGCTTAGGTGGTATTTTCCACCAATTGGGCAGACAGAGGCATCATTCGGGGGCAGAGCAAGGTGAGCCCACTGAGTTAACAAACTCTGGTCAGAACCAATTCAGCTGTGGAGAGCTTTTAGGAGAGGCAAGTTCAGTGAAAAGAATATGCAGTGCTCTCACTGCACCAGAGTCAGCCATAATACTGAAGTGATTACAGTACTGCACATGCGTGATACTCGCACATGTACAGTTTGCCCCGGAGTCAGCCTTGTGCAACATGGCAGTGCTGACATAACTATGTGTAACAACCCAGTCCCCTGGGGTTACTACTATACCATTAGTACTAGTCTTAGGCAGGTAGGAAAAGGCAGCTGATGGGGAGCTCGTTAGGGACTTTCTACATAATGATATCATTGTTTACTCAGCTAGCCTGAGAGAAGGATGATTATGTCATTTAGAACTCTCACAGCAATATAACCATTTTAGAGTGAACTGCTCCCGGGGAGCTTAGAATGTTCATCAGCAAGTTCATCAAGTGTGGCAGTCAGAGTGGCAGGAGTTCTGTCATTGGGGTTCTGTCAAAGGGAGTCCTGGTACAGTAATTTTCACCCTAGTTTGGTAAAATCTTCAGTTTTCCTACAGGACTCTTTAGTTTCACTCTAGGAGGAGTGAGAGGGAATGCAATTCTTGTGGATCCAAGGGGAAATCCCCTGAAGTTCCTAAAGTTCACAGCTGCCTTAAGGAAGAAAAATTAGTAGAATCTGACAGCTACTAGAGAAAGAAAGGTGCCTTTTGTTCTTTCCATGACTGGGAGGAAGAAACAACTAATCTTTAGAGCCTTTTACATGCAGTGGTCTGTATCGGAATGACCAGTACAGAGACACTGTAACATTACCCGTCTTGCCATGTACATGCACTCTGTACTACAACCAAAGTGAGTGCTTCCTTAAAACGCATTCCCTGTTTTCCTAGGTTTGCCGGCTTCTGTTGCATTTTCACTAGCCGTGTATTCATGCTGTGACTGTCATTACGCTACAAAGCCAATTGAAATACACGTGCTGTTCCTGTGCCAGTACACTTCTGTAAAGGCAGAGAGGGCAGACACACCAAAACATGTTGTGTGTGTAAAAAGAAAAGATGAATGTAGTGCACACAACAGAACAAACCCATAACAGAACACGGGTTGAAAAGTAAGCGGCGTGTAAAAGAGCATTGTGAGTACAAAATTTAAGACTGTTCTATAAGGGAGTTGTCTGAGGTGTATGTGTGCCCTAGATAAGGCTAGATCACACCAGTTAGGACCCCTGTCATCACAACTGTGCTGAATTTAAAGTTAAAGTTGGGAGTCTTTAGCAATTCATTGGGGATTGGAAACTCATTTGGTGTAACCCTGAAGGAATGGCGGAGGCTGTTTGGGGCAAAGAGTGGGAAGAACTCCATCTGGAGTTTCTAGCAGGGCTAAGTGGTTCATGGATGGGCACCACTGTTCCCTGGGCAAAGACCATGCCCCAGGAGGATTTTAAAGTGTGCAGCACATCCCACAGATATACACTTTCGAAATGGAAATGTGTGGAAAATGTTTAAAGTGTGTGGCACATCCCACAGATATACAGTCTGAAAGAGAGATAGAGATGTTTTGGTGGAAAACAATACTTCCTAGCAAAGTGTCCTGCAAAAGAGAATGTGCCTGTATTGCAATGACAAACCTTTGGGGGACCACCCTTGCTTTAAGTAACTTCCATAAATAAAGCCATACTGCAAAATCCCAGTTACTGCTTTGGACTTTCCATGTGTTGCTTCTAGTGTGAATGTTATTGGGACCCCTCAGCAGTTAGGTCTAGCATATGCCTAGCATCCTCTCCCCTGGACCTGGTTGTGAACAAAAAGGTTCATTTTAGTATGAACCCCCACCCCATCCTCTAGATAATGAGCCTAGTATACTCTCCAATGCTAGGGGTGGTACCATGAGTGTAGTCCTGCCTAAAGAAAATTGTATGCCATGTAGTTGGCAATAGTTCTTTTAAGGGGGGTGCCAGCTAGTTAAAGGTGGTGTGGGGGTTACATACATATGTATGAGGCTTGTGCATGCACACTTTGAGTCAGCGCCACCATGTTGCACACAGTGGCTGTCGCTTCCACAGTTGCAGAAAGGAAAAGTAGTGCACCAGGAGGTGGGTATGTTTATGTGACCCACAGAGGGGAAGGGCTGCATAAACAGAAACACTGGTAACTATGCTGGAACACTGTGGCAGAACATCAGACAGCAGTCCAGTTACATGCTTCCACAGTTCTGTTACACAAATCTGATGGTGGCATAACATCTGTGGAGCTTGGCCCACACAGCTGTAAAAATCAGACTCAGGAGGAGACTATTAACAAATTAGAGATCTGGTCTGGGATTTGCTAGTCATCACAGTCACTTTCTCATTCTTTTCTAAGCAGTAATTTCTGGTAAATGTGCCT
This sequence comes from Neoceratodus forsteri, assembly GCA_016271365.2. Taxonomy (NCBI): domain Eukaryota; kingdom Metazoa; phylum Chordata; order Ceratodontiformes; family Ceratodontidae; genus Neoceratodus; species Neoceratodus forsteri. Next base: position 589,630,940 of record CM028129.1, on the reverse strand, counting down.
TAACCATATTGATCTCAGTGCTGGTAGACTACTTCTGGTTTTCCCAATTGTATTAGGTGGGGGTAGTAGCAGTATTGAAGTGGTAGCTGCCAATGGTAGCATGCTCTGAAAAAAAAATGGTTCTCATACTTGTCTGCACATTTTAGAAATGACCCCTTTCCTTGTTTTTGCTGTAAAAACACTGACCCCTTTAACACAAGAACAAGGAGTCAGTTATGGCCTCCACCCCCATCCCTTTTCGCTTCAAGTGAGGAATGTGATTATGGGTTTGCATTAGATGTACAGTGGCAACCACAGATGCATAATAGTGTTAAACAGTAATCAACTGTATGTAAAAGTTTTTTTTGAATGTGTGTTTTCTTAAAGTTGTCAATACCACTCCACCCATTTTGTACTCTGTCCCTGGATTTCTGTGCCCCAAGTGGATTATTTTACATTTTGTGTTTGGGACAAAAAGGACTTTCAAATGAGGGTAGTCATTAATCTAAATTCTTTATATTTTTTTATAATTGCCATCAGAAATGTGAATTTTGTAAAACCAAAAATGGAACTACATGTAATAAGATGACCATATTTTACAAAATGTAAGGAATTCAAATTAGTGACTACCCTCATTTGAAAGGTTTTTCTGTCCTGAACAACTTTCAGACTGGTTATTTTTGTGTACCTGGAATAGTGTTAAAGATATTTAGATTTGTTTGGAATGTGTGCACATTTGCTAAGAATTCTGCAAAGTGCTTTAGGAAGATTCACAATGAAAAGCAGTTTAGAGTTCTGTCTCAAATGTTCTAAACACACAATGGGTCTGAATGAGTTAAAGGGGACAGAAATTGATTACTTATGTGCAGGTGTTTGACATGTCTGTATTTTCAAATTATATTCATACCTCTAAATGATTCCTATTTAACTATGCCTGAATAAAAGCTGAAGCTGTCAGCTGTGTTTTGTTTTGGTTTTAGATTTATAGAAGTTATTTAATACAACAGCAGATTATGTACATATGGACACATGTTGATACATAGACATATTAGGATAACAGCATGTCAATTACAAGGGAGGCTGTGTTAGGTTTGAGTTTTGAATATACACATACACTAGTCACTTGTTACAGAATTGCAGATATATAATGTTTAAGACAGTATAAATCTGACTATTCATGAGTAATATGGACTTATTGTACACAGAATTTAAGAAAAATGTATCTGAATAATACACTGTGTAAAATGTGATTGACATCAATGTGAGAAACAGCTGGAGAATGCTTAATTTACATTAGGGCAGGTTGTCTTCTACCCTATTTTTTACTTAACACATAGATATTTTCATATTTATGAGACTTTTAACATTATTTTCTATGTATTGCTGAAAGAGCTACTGATGCCTGAAGGAAAACTTTGAAAAACACAATACTTAGGTAACATTCTGCTTGTATTCCATATGTATTCTAGATGTCTTCTCCCCATTATTTATTACTGAGGAAATGTGCATGAATACATGATTTTAACCCCTTATAGTTACTTTAAAGTTAATCTGCCTCTGTAGCTTACTCCCTACTTCAAGTCATAATGCTCTGTTGTGACATCACAATCTGTTGCCATGAGAGTAACTGTGATGTCACAAGTAGTGAATTTTGCTGTCAGGTAGGGAGACAGCAACAGAAATAGATGAACTGTCCAGGAGCAAAAATCCTGTTTTCATGCAAATGACCTCAGCAATAAATAATGGGGAGAAGGAATAATGAACTAATGTTGATTACAAGCTGAACTTTATCTAAATATTATGTTTGTTAAAGTTCTCCTGAAGTTGTCAGCTGCTCTTTAAGTTTATTTTTCCTTGTGGTTTTTAATCATTGTCATTTACTAATGCTAGCACAGATACACACAAAGGGTTTTAAAATGAAACTTCAGTTGGTTTATAACTTTTCTCAGGGAGTGAACTTTCAAGTCAGTGTCATTTGACCTTGGGAAAGCTTCCTTTTGATGGAACTTTTGCTGTCTTTATATGGGTATGTTGTTTTTTTGAATGCAGTTTTAACCAATGGGGTCCTTAACAATTTATCATTCTTTTTGTATGATCTGGGTTTTGAGAAAGTATGTTCTTCTAAAACAACTGCCCATGTTTTCTGACAAAGGATTCTGTGTAATCCAAAAGCTAAAATCACCTGTGTTCTTTTGTAACAACTCTGTTAGTCTAATAAAAAGGTATCAAATCATCTGTTTCTATGGATTTTGTGTTACAAGGACTAATATGGCAACAAGATTTTTCTGTGGCTTCATGGTTTCAGAAATGTTAGCAGGAACATATCAGTACAGTGCTCACAGTTTTGAAACCATGAAGTGACATAGTCAAAACTCCCAAATTCTTGGTCCCATGATAGGAACTGCATAGAATGTTGTCCATACAAGGAAAACAATACAAAACACAACTGACAGCTTCAGCTTTTATTCAGGCACAGTTAAATAGGGATCCTTTAGAGGCATAAATGTAATTTATGAAAATAGAGGCATTTCAAACAGCTGCACATAAGCAATCAATTCCTGTCCACTTTAAATTAGGCATGACAAGAGATGAACAAGGTAGTCTGGTTTCACTTAAGTGGCTTTATAACTGAGGCTGTTTAGAACTACAGTATGACTTATGCCAAACAAATGTAAATATGTCTAAAAGTTTACAAGTTAAAGATAAAAAAAACAGTATGAAAGTTGTTCAGGACAAAAAGACATTTAAAATGATCCTATTCCTTAAGCTGCACTAGTTATACTTTTTAAACTGTGACCATATGATTACCTGAATTTTCATTTTTCATAGGTGTTATGCCAAATAAATGTAAATATCTCTAAAAATATATACATTACACAGAAACCATCAGTATGAAAGTTATTCAGGACAAAATTACTTTTCCAATTAGCCTATTCATTAAGCTGCACTAATTATGTTTTTTTAATTATGACCATCTGATTACCTGAATTTTCATTTTTCTTCACAATTTTCACCTTTTGGATGGCTATATTTAAAAAACTCTAATGAGTTCAGATTAGTGACTACCTTCATTTGAAAGGCCATATTGTCCTGCACAACTTTCATGTTGGTTGTATATTGGTAACTTGTATACTTTCTGAGATATTTACATTTGTTTGACATGACTCCTACTGTGTTCACTCAGAGAGAAAAAAATGAGGTTGTTTGGAAGACCATATTTTACAAAATATAAAGAATTCAGATTAGTGACTACTCTCATGTTAAAGGTCTTATTGTCCTGAACAACATTCACACTGATTGTTTTTGTGCACCTTGAATAGTTGTAAAGATATTTAGATGTTTGTTTGGAAGGTGTGCACATTTGCTGTCAGAGTAAAGCAGCTTGGAGCTCTGTGTACATCATTCTAAAAAGAAAGAAGGGGGTATTTTTTAACTGCCATAGGGATTTGCAGTGTTATGGAAGGATACACTGAAAACTACAAAAAAGTGTTCCACAGAAACTCCTTCTCAAGCTAAAGCAATATGGCTGTAGGCTCCACCCACAGCAATAAAAAGTGAAAGAGCTCCGTGTTTGGAAGACACACAGAAGAGACATGGGAAGAAGGGGACAGTCTGAACAGCACAAGATAGATATATACATAGATATATAAATGGATATGGATAGATAGATATGTTATTTTTGCACTGGTTTCATGTCATTAGGGAATAAGTATCCCTGTTTACAAGACAGTGTTGTGTGTAAGCATATCAATTACTATAAAAACAACAATACAGAAATACACAGTATACCATAAATAACATTTACAGGTGTCAGAGAAGCAACTTTCCAGATCATTTACAAAAGCAGATGCAGATGTCAAAGAGTGAACAGAATAGGGTACAGCTGTCCCTCATTATAACAAATCCTGCATATAACATACCAGCAGTCTGGACCCCGGTATCCTAAAATGAAATCAATTAGAGTTCCAATTTTTCAATCAGCGCCTACTGCAGAAAACCCTGTGTTTGTATGAGCGCTTACCTTTAAAATCCTGTGGCTCAGAATACATTGTGAAAAGCTGCCAAGACAAAGACATCAATCTGAAGCATGGCTGATCCAAAAAAAAAAAAGAAAGGCATTAGCTGTAAATACAAAACTAAACATAACTGATAGACTGAAGGCTGGTGAGGGAATAGCTAAGTTAGCTGCCAAATTCTGCCTTGCCAAATCTACAATCTGCACTATTTGAAAGCAAGAAGACTCCCTGTGTTCCTTTGCTAATCGGTGTGCTGGCCCAATTTTTCAGGATAACAGCCCTATAGAGGATGTTGAACTCACACAATCAAGCACACAGAATATGGAGGATGTGCACATTGCCTGTGAACTGGGACTACTGGAGCGTACACCAGCAGAGGCTGAGGAGCAGCTACAGGACTGCATATCCTTTGAGGAATTGTGCCCAACATTTCAGCCATTGACTGACACTGAAATCATGTCCAAAGTAAAAACCTGTACATGACAAGCTGAAAAGCCCAAATCTATTGACGAGTCAGAGGATGCTAATTCTGTGAATGCCACCGATACTGAGGGAATTGCAGGACTAGAAACCAGGCTGCTGTACTTAGAGAGACAACCCTATGTCTCCTCACTTCAACTCCTGCAGCTCTGGCAGCTGATCATGCTGGCCAAGTAGCACAAACAAAACCAACTTGTCCAGCAAGTATTGTCTTTTTTGAACAAACAAACTAATAAAGTATTTTTAACTAATAAAATACAGTATTTGAATGAGCAAATAAAGTGGACTTGCACCCTTCTTTCCCTGTGCATGTGTGGTAACAATGAACAAATCGGTAATACAAATAAATGCAGTTCTCAGTATTACGAACCCTCATTATAACAGACTACCGCCATGGCTCCAGAGGTGTTCATTATAACGAGGGTAATTTGGTCCAATATAAAGCAGCCTGAAAACTTAATGTAATTTCACCAAATCTAGAATTGCACCTGGCAAAGCCAATTTTGTTAAAATGCACAGATCTGTTTAGATCATGGGCTATGCCCCCTTTTTTGCTAAATGCAGTATGAGTGATGCAATGATTTGGTTGTAGTAACAAATACTTATGCAGTAATTTCAACCGGGTTTTGGATAATGTTTTTTATATGTGATAATTTATTATATGGTGTGATGTATATATATTTTAAATTTAAATGTTGTGTGTTTGTTCAGCACCCAGAGCCTCTGGGATTGGGCGGCAGAAAAATAAAATTGACCTTACCTTACCTTGTGCTCAAAGACTGACAGTTGAATGTTTCAAACATTACACAGTGATGAGTAGTACAACTACAACCCAATACATACTTAGCCAATTTGTAATGTAACTTATCTAACTTTATCTAACAACCCTTTTTCGGCAGTTCAAGTATACCACATTACTATATTCCAGTGAATGTAAAATTAACTGCTCAGCAATTGTTTTCCTAGCAGATCTCTTAAGACACGTACAGTAGCAGTACTTTTCAGTACCCCTAACTTCCTTCTTGTTGGCATTATTAACAATTGTTGTAATGTCTCCTGCAAAAGATAGCTGAGAGTCAAAAACCATACCCAGATATCTATATTCATGAACCAAAGCAATCTGTTCACCATGGCTTGTCAAAACTTATAATTAAGGTTTATATTTTGATCTAAAAATAACTGGTTTAATTGTTTTGATATTCATTATAAACCTTGACCTGGTGAACCACCCATGCACTCTGAGGAAGAGACCGCTCTCTCCCCAGCAAAGATGAAGCTTAGTGGAGTAGAGCTTGGAGCCTGCCTAAATTGACTCTTGTTTGATGGCTTAGGTGGTGTCTTCTGCCAGTCGGGCAGATAGAGACATCATCAGGGGTGGAGCAAGGTGAGCCCACCACCCATGTTATTAGTCATTAGTACCAAGCTGCTCTCCCACTTGTAGACCTTGCACTAAGGATAAGCAGGAAGGACATCAACTGGAGTCTGCCAGGAGACAGCACAGGAGTCAGTCATCGGACATGAACTCTGCCCGATGGAACCCAGGTACATCTGTATTGTTTGGGGTTTGTCAGTAGGAGTGTGGGTGAGGGTGCATTGTGGTTTACTGGTAAGCAGGCCATGGTTTGGGGAGCTTGTTGCTAGATTGATATTTAGATAGGGCATACGATCTTGTCTGGAGAGAAAAAAGTTTAAATGTAGTGTTTGTGTTTATAGCATTCCTGTATCTGTGTAATAATTGTTTAGTGACTGTTGTTATAGCATACCTGTATCTGAGTATTGATTGTGTATCTGTGTAGTGATGTGTTGTTATGACATACCTGTAATCTGTGACATATCTAGGTTAGTGTAATTACAAGGCTGTGTATTGTACCATGCTAACTTATACTGTGTACATCTTAGCCTTACTGGGTTCTGGGAAAGGAGGACAGGAAGCACAGGAAGAGTAGGAATAGGGAATGTGAGGAGTGGTGCAGTGCAGTAGTTGTTGGGCAGCAGTCTTTAGGGAGACCTTCTGGAGATTGCAGTGCTGCCTCATCTCTATGCACCTCTCTGGATTGGAAGAGAAGGTTTCTAGACTCAAGGTTCCACTGGTTATGAGTCAGGAGGAGGTCACTAGTCTCAGGACCGCATTGACTAGGAGTCATGTGACCTTTTCTCCCACCCAGGGGCCACCAAGTCTGACACTGTTACCTCAAAGGATGCTGGATAGGAACAGCAGCTAGACTACAATGGGCTCAAGGAGGAAAGGGGTGGTGGGATTTGGAAGGTTGGGAGGTCACAAGTACATTCTTCAGCTGCAACAGGTACCACTACAAAACTCCTACACTGTTCTGGTGGAATGGGACTGCCAACAGGAGCCACCTGTGGTTGTGCCCAGGCTGGATGTGGGGCCCTACTGAGTGGAGGCCCCAAGAAGGGTGGAAGAGGACCACAGAGAAGGAGGAAGCAACTTCTGGTGGGGACTCCAATGTCAGGGGATAGAGCTGGAAATAGGTAAGAAGCGGAGAGGGAGCTCAGGTGCCTACTTGACATTATGACATGGATGGATGGGAAGCATATTCTATGGATCACTAGGGCAGTAGGAGGGAAGGGGGAGCTGGTTGTCATTGTCCACCTGAGGACAAATGATCTGGCTAGGGACAGGGCAGGAACAGTGCAGGGAGAGTTTAGGAAACTGGGAAAAAATCGTAGGCAGGCAGCAAGTTCTGTAGTTTTTGCAGAGGTGCTGCCTGTCTATGATAGGGGGAGGAAGAGGGAGCTCTGCACCAAGGCCTTCAACTCATGGTTGAGAGAATGGTGCAGAGAAGAGGGGTATGGAAAAATTAGGGACTAGGGGCCCACCTGGGGGGATAAGAGTCTATACTGAGGTGATGGCCTGCATTCATCTGAGAGGGGAACCAGAGTTCTCAGTGGATGGTTTAAATGTTACTCCGATGAACATTTAAACTAGCCGAGGGTGGTGGTGGAAGAAAAGGGGAGGCAGAAACCACCCCCCACAGCCTGAGATAGAGTTTAGGGAGAGCCATCAAAGTTAGTCAAGGAAACATGGGATTAGCAAAGGAATAAGGGGCAAAGGAAGCAGTCAGAAGAGAAGAGGGAGGAAGGGGGAACAAAAGGAAAAAGAGGGACGTGACAAGCAAAAAGCTAATAAAATGCAGAAGGCCTTGACTGCTAATGCTAGATGTCTGGGAAATAAGATCCCAGACATAGAGGCCATCATATTGTGACCATTACCCAGTCATAGACAAAACAAAATATACCATGCTAAGTCTCCACAGGAACAAAGAAACCACGATGGTTTGTCTAATTCAAAGCACTTTATTAACAAGGGTAATGCTAGCAGTGCTCCAACACCGTGCCGCCAAACATTTTCGAGCACCCCTCGTGCTCTTTCTCAAGGTGTAACAGGAGGCTGTTACCTATTATCTATTTAAGATGATCATTTAAAGTGATATGCACATATGTGAATAAAAAATGAAACACACAAAACCTCCAAGAAATCCACGTGGATTTTACACTCATATTTAAATGTATAAAACCAATTTAAAAAAATCCCCATAATATAAACTAAGATAAGAAAATCTGGGCAATGGGGTTTAGAAGAAAATGGAAATTGGGATATCATAAAATTAAAACCAATAATGCCAATAATAATAAATACAGTAAGACAAAACTGGAATACATATCCTGAAAAACATACATATTCATAAATATACAGTACCCATATATTTTTAAGAAGTCAGAGAAAAGGGGTTAATTGGAATCTATCATTTAGGCCAAAACCACCTGTGGACCCAGTGGGTAAGGATCACTAAGCATCTAATAAAGAGAAAGAAAGAAAAAAACAAGGGCTTACAAGAAATACAAAAGCAACCCCTCTACAGAAAATTGGGACGAATACAAAGACGGCAAAAAATGCAAAAAGCAAATCCAAATCGCGAAAAGACAAGAGTAATCGAAACTTGCTACCAAAGCTAACAACAATAAGAAGTCTTTCTTCAGCTATACAAACCATTTAAAAGGGCGTCAGCAAACTGTTAGACCTCTGAAAAGAGGAGATGATCAGATTTCAAATGACCAAATAATGGCCAAAATCTTTAATGAATGTATCTTGAGTGCATTTCAGCCTAAGGTAACTTGCAAGACTCAATTACAAGGGATTAGTGACACCAGGGATTTTAAACTGGAAATCAGGGAGGAAAATGTCAGGATAAGACTAGAAGAAATAAATGTTAATAAATCCCCAGGGCCAGATGGCATCCATCCAAGAATCTTGAGGGAATTGGCAACAGAGTTGGCTGGGATGATTGCTAAGTCATTTATGTGTTCACTGACTAAGGGTGAGGTATTGTCAGAATGGAGGGAAGCTAATGTGACACCTATATTTAAAGGACATTTCCGATGTAGGGGATTTACTCACATGTTGTGGTAGCTGCCCTCATGGATAGTTATTCTAGCCAGGATTTTTGAAGAAATAACATTCCATACCTTAGTGGTGTGCCTCATAACTTTTTTTGTAGACAGAGCCAGCCTGCTTGATTTCTAGTGCCCCAGTGCTTCTGACACGTCCTGCACTCCAGCACGTAATGATGTGTGGCCAGGGAGAGCATGGGGGCGTGCCCCATTGAAATGAATGGGGCTTGATTTTTCTTCCATTTTTAAGCTAAGGAATGGTCATGTAGAGATTAATAAAGAACACTGCTCAACTAACAAGGCCATTCCCTGGCCACACATCATTACATGCTGGAGTGCAGGGGGGTGTTGGAAGCACCGGGGTACTAGAAATTGAGCGGGCTGTCTCTGTCTACAAAAATTTTATGAGGCACACCACTAAGGTATGGAATGTTATTTCTTCAAAATTCCTGGCTAGAATAAGTATCCATGTGGGCAGCTACCACAATATGTGAGTGGCAGCTGCTCTCATATATAGGTTAGAAAATGAAGGGTTCAAGAAAAGCCTATAAAAATTTCAGACCTATAAGTTTAACATTAGTATTAGGTAAAATATTGGAGGAATATGTTACAAATGAAATAGAAAACCATTTAGATCATGAAGGGTTAGTGGACATTTCCCAACATGTTTTTAAAAAAAAAAAAGATAGTGCCAAACAAACTTATTTCAGTTCTTTAAACCGATAAGTAGATCCCTAGATATAGGTGTCCCTATGGTGTAATATACTTAGATGACCCTAGATATAGGTCTCCCTATGGATGTAATATATTTTGATTACTCAAAGGCTTTCAATATAATCTCCCACAAATAATTAATTGACAGGCTTATCGAGCTAAAACTGGACAATAACATAATTAGATGGCTACAAGCTTGGCTTTGCAATGGAAAACAAAGGGTAAACATTAGAGGTTATTATTCAGACTGAGGAGAGGTGACCAGTGGAGTCCCACAGGGGTCAGTGCTGGGTTCATCCATGTTTAACGCCTATATATCATCATCTATGAAAACATCCCCAAACTCATGGATGTGTAAATTTGCAGATGATATGAAATTGGCTGCAATAGTTAAGAGTACTGAAGCTGTTGATCAGTTACAAAATTATCTACTTGATGTAGAAATCTGGGCAAAAGAGCATGTTTAATACTGACAAGTGCAAAGTTATATACTTTAGTCCAAGAAACAAAATGGCTAACTACAGTTTCAATGGTACTGAATTAAAAGTAACTGATAAGGAACAGGGCCCGGAAATAGTTATTACAAATAAACGTCCTTTTGTTGAACATAGCAAGGAAGTGGCAACAAAAGAGCAGCAGAATGCTTGGTTGTATTTTAAAGAATATTAGAAGTAGAGATAGGAATGTCATAATGTCAAAGGGAGGCAATATAGCGCAGTGGTTTAAGGTGCTGAGCTGCAAATCTGGTGACATCCAGCAGACCAGACCTGGGTTTGAATCCCACAGCTTCCACTTGCCTACTGTGTGACCCTGAGCAAGTCACTTAACTTCCTTGTGCTCCCAGGTCACTCCTGTAAAAAAGCTTTCAGCCTAGTGTGCTACTCCTGGTTAAACAAATACAAAAAAAAAAAAATGTTAGTGTACGGTGCATTGGTCTGGCCCTAGCTTGAATACTATGCATAGTTCTGGGTGCCTCATACCAAAGGCAAACAGCACTTTTGGAAAATATCCAACAGAAAACAACCTAAAGAATAACCTCAGTATCTCACCTATCCTATTAGGAAAGATTACAGGAGTTAACCCTATACTCACTTGAATATAGACACCTCAGGGGAGACTTATGCCTGGTCTACAGAGCACACAGGGATATTAACATATGGGAGTGCATAGGGTTGGAAAGGAAGGAAACTGATAGAGAAACAAGGGCACATAGATATCAGTTGAAAGAACTGTATAAGACAAACAAAAGAGGTGCATGGATAAATCAGAGGGCGGTGACTGCCTGAAACAACCTGCCTGAGGCTGTAGTGACAAATCCAACCATAGACACCTTTAAAGAGGCATTGGATGGTTACATGGGTATAAAATATTACACCATTCCATTGAAAATGACAAGTCATTTTCGCTAATACTATAGACTCATACTCATCCTATGAAATCTATGAAACTGAGACTGCCCCGTGACCACCCCAAGATGGCCAAATAATGAAGAACCATTAGAATGTATTGACAAGCTAACCCAACTGGTGATGGTGATCTAATAGACTGAACGAGCAACTGTGGGCACTGGAGTGGCCCATTCCACAGGAGCCATGTGGCCAGCTGACATGAATCATCTGAGAGAGTTTTGGCCCAGAGTATGTCCCTGGAGGCCTAGGTAGTGAGAGGACATCTTCTGCTACAGATGTGGAGAGAAAGGACAGTTGAGATGAGAGTGTCACAGTCTGGAAGATCTGAAAAGGGTGAACAAGCTGCTAATCAAAAGACAACAGGAACAGGGAAACTCCAATGAAGCCTGGTATGGGAAACACACTGGAGCCCTGGACACAAGACATTCCCATATAAGAACAGCTGTACCTCAAGCAAGTCAAACTACAAAAAAAGCAACTGACTGGGAGAAAATTGTTGGACCCTTGTCTGAAGTCAAAGTCAGAACTGAATGGGAACTTACTGAAACATTGCTGGATAGTGGCTGGCAAGTAACTGGTGTGTTCAAAGATCACTATAACAAGTTCTTAAGCCACGTGCTGTTGGAGTCTCTTGAAGGACTAGATGTATGGGGCCTGAGCAGTGAGACATATCCATATCTATGAGTTAACCAAGTCTAAATCACCTTTCCTGAGAATGTGACTGGAGTCGAGGGACCAGCTGAGGCCTGTGCTTTGGTGTGCCCCCAAGTCAATTGTATGACGGCATACCAATCATCATTGGTACCAGTGCAAACTTGTTTGGACTTCTAAAACAGTTATGGGAAGAGAGAGCGCGAGAGAGAAACAGAATCCTAGAAGGAGTGTGAATTTGAATGGACTGGTCCACAGAGCATATATCAGAGATACAGAGAAACAAAGTAACCAAGATGATGACTATTATGGTACTGTTTTGCATTGGGACAGTGAAAAATTGGTCTTACCACTGAACTCTGAGTATGTCATTCTAGGTACGGTCTGACTTGAGAAAGAATGCAGAGAAAAAGCTACTCATGATTAATGCCCCCCAAAAATATGGTCTGAATGAGGGATTGCTTGTGAAGTCCAGTATTCCGCCAGTGAATGCCCATGCATCAGTCTGGAGAATAACCATACTAGTGAAAAATATTACTGAACACAACATTTCCATGTACAATTAGAGGACCTTGGCACATGTATACAATGCTGACGCTGTAGTTCAACCCAGGTCACCCTCCACAATCCAAGAGAATGGAATCAACCCAAACAAGTTTGACTTCCAAGACTGACCAGTAACTAAAGAGTGGGAAGATTATGTGAGACAAAGGCTGGCCAGGAGAACGCAAGAATTTTCAAGGAATGAATGGGATGTTGGATGTGTGAAGGGGGAACAGTTCAAAATTAGTTTGTATGATGAGAGGCCATTCAGAGAAAGATTCAGACGTCTGGTGCCTGCAGATGTTGACAACATCAAAAGACATCTGCAAGAAATGTTGGCAGCTGGTATCATCAGAAAGTCATACAGCCTGTGTGCTTCATCACTTGTGGTGGTACAGAAAAAGAATGGTACCATGAGGATGTGTGTGGAGTAGCACACTTTGAGCAAATGAACAATCCTTGATCAATACACAATTCTTAGAATACAAGTTGCTCTGAACTGTTTAAATGGAAGCCAGTAGTTTTCAGTATTGGACTTGAGATATGGGTACTATCAGCAACTCATGACAAAGTCAGACCAGGAGAAAACAGCCTTCATTGGTCCATTGGGTTTTTATGAATTCTTTTTTTTTTTTTTTTTAATTCTTTATTTATTCCTCCCGAGCTGCCTGCTGCCCGGTATTATCTGCCCAGTCATGGACCACGAGCTTCCGCTTCCTCAAATCGGCCGCAAGCCCTCTGAAGCCCCATGGCTTGCCCCCCATGGCGGGGCTGCGGCACTCCCCTTTGCATGCCACAGTCGTCGGAATAGGTCGGAGGGCTGGCCTGAGGAGCTAATTGAAGCCGTGGCGGGCTTCATGGAAGGCGGCAGGCAGCTGTCTTCTTTTTCCAGTTTTTCTGGGGAGGCGGGGTCGTGCAATGATGCCTAGCGTCTGCCCCGCCTCCTGAACATGCTAGCACCTGTAGCTGTGTGACTTTCTGGCCTCTGCCAGGGGTCGCCAATGCTCCGGGCACTTCCCCACCCTCCCCGCGGAGAAGGAGAGCAGTCCATGGGACGCTCTATCCATCTCCCCCGGCCAGCCCTCCAGTGCCCCAGGTCCATTCCCGAACCCAGGTCGCTGGCGTCGCATGCGGAAACCCAACCACTGCGCCAATGGGCCGGCGTGTTTTTATGAATTCTTGAGGATGCCCCATGGAAATCAGGTGCACCAACCACTTTCCAGTAACTCATGGAGTGAGTTGTAGGTGATATGAATCTGCTTGAGTGTGTTGTCTACTTGGATAATGTCACAATTTTCATAACAACTTTGGAAGAGCATGAGACCTGTGCATTTAAAGTACTGGACTGAGATATGTGGAATGCATTGTTTCCTGAAAAGCAGTTTACACTAATCCTTACAAAGTACAAGCTTTACCTACAAAAACCCACTCAGTTGAAATAATTGCAAAGAATTTTGAGGTTATGTGGATGCTATAGGAGGTTTATCAAAGACTGTATCAGAATTGTTCAACCACTGTTAAATTTGACACAATGCTATCCACCAGCAAATAAAGAGACACAAACCTTTGGGACTGCCCTAGCTAAGAAGGATTTGGTAGAACCACTCATACTGACCAACCTATTGCACTTAGCAGTTTTGACTGCCTGCCCTACTCTCCCCCACCTCTTCATTCCCTTCCTCTTCCTTCAATCACCCCTCACCTTCCTCTTACTCCCTCTGTCCACCCTTCTCCCTCCCACCCCAACTCTTGACAATACCTCTTGGTTGATTTAGCTCAATCGACAATACTAAATTCATATGTCTGGTTCTTTTGTACTGATATGCGCAAATTGCTATACTGCATCCACTGTTTTATCTGATACTCTCCTGAACTCATTTGAATGCTTGTATATTGTAAACTTGATTGACTGTTATTGTATTGTTCCCATCTTAAATGCATAATACCCACGTACATCTTCAATTTACATATGTATGTTACTGTTGCCCTCCAATGTGGAACTTTTGTAAAAGAGCTCTCAGCTCAAAGGTACTTGTAATCTGAGATCTAAATAAATAAAATGAACCTATTCTTTTTTTTTATTATTATTATGCTCTTTTGCCCTGGGCCAATCACCATCCATCTATCCACCCACATGTCCAGCCCTGCCACTCACCACCCCCGCAGTCACCCCACCAGGGTACACTCTGGATTTTCCCCAGAGCACAGCTGTGGGAAGAGGATCCAACCACCCAACGGATGATGGACTTCGACCCTGGGATGCTTCTGCCCCATGATTACACCCTGGTATAACTCCCAGGGCAGGACCACTGGGAGGGGGCCCATCCCCCCCTACAGAAAATGGTATTCATCCCTGATGGTGCCACAGATGGTGGAATGGGACCACCTATATGGGGCAGCCATCATCCTGCCAGACTGAGATTTTTTCCAATGAAGCTCCCCCAGGAGGTGCGATGTGCAATGATGTAAAGAGGTGAAGGCCGACGTCTGTCCCTGCCTCTAACTGTGTAGGTGCCAGACACGGGAAGCACCTCTGGCCTCCACCAGGGGTCACAGAGAACAGTATCAAGATTCATGCTTTAGAGAAGTTGTACCTGTGCTCCTGACAGGGGAACCTGTTGAGCAAGTAACTGGCATACATAGAGATACTCCTTTGTAGCTCAGAGAATATCAAAATTGAAAATATGTAATGGACTGGTATACAGAGAGTTTCAAAGTTATTATGGGCACAAGAAACATCAATTGTTGCTATGTTAATTTTGTAAACATGTACTTAAGACATTGCATACTGAAATGAGACATTTGGGTATACACCACACATTAGATCTATTTCAGCACTGACTATATTGGCCCCGAATGGGAGTAGAAGTTGAAAAGTACTGTCAATGATGTATTTGTTGCATCCAGAGAAAGACATTACCCAAGCGTGCAGCACCACTTGCCAATATCACAGCTAGTGCTTCCATGGAATTTGCTTGTATTGATTTCCTCAGTCTCGAACCCAACAGTAAAAATGTAGCTAATGTGCTGGTTGTGACTAATCATTTCTCACGGTATGTGTGGGCCTTTTTGACCAAAGACCAAAAAGCATCAACAGCAGCTAAAGTTTTGATAAAGAAGTTCATTGTTCATGATGGTGTGCCTCAAAGGATCCATTTGAAGCAAGGAAGATACTTTGGAAGTAAGTTGATGAAAGAATTCTTTTCCATATGGGACATTTGCAAATCAATTACAACTCTATATGTACCACAAGGTGATCCTCTACCAGAACAGTTTAACAGGACTTTGTTAAATATGCTTGGTACTCCAGATCCTAAAAAAAGGCCAACAAGTAAGTACCCTTGTGCATGCCTACAGTTGTACAAAAAATGATGCTACTATCTCATGTTTGGATGAGACCATACTTAAGGAAAGGTTGATTGAGTATCTGGAGGAGATGGTCTCCAGGATGAGAGACAGCATGGGTTTATGGGAGGGAGATCATATCAAATGTATCTGACTGACTTCTTTGACTTGGTCACTAAGTCAGTGGACAAGGGCCAGTCAGTGGGCATCCTCTTTCTGGACTTCAGAAAGGCATTTGACTCTGTACCCCACAAAAAGTTGATCAGGAATTTGGTGGATCTAAAGGTAGGTGAGAAGATGACCAGATGGGTAGAAAGCTTGCTGAGGGACAGGACCCAGAGGATGGGGGTGGTAGGAGAATTATCTGGTATCAGTGAAGTCACAAGTGGGATCCTGCAGGGCTCGGTGCTGGGGCTGGTGTTGTTCAATGTCTTCATCAATGACATTAGGGATGGCATTAAGGGAAAAATGTGCCTTTTCATGGATGATATCAAACTCTGTAGGATGATGGACACAGTAAAAGGGATACAAGACCTTCAGGAAGACCTGAGAAAACTTGAAAGTTAGTCTGGGATTTGGCAGCTAGGCTTCAATGCAAGAAATGCAGAGTCATGCACATTAAAACCAGAAATGTAAGGATAGAGTACTACTGGGGGGGGTCCAGATAGCAGTAACAAAAGAGGAGAAGAACCTGTGAGTGATGATCACTAGAGACCTGAAGCACTTCATGCAGTGAAAAAAAGGCAGAAGCAAGGGAAAACAAGATACTGGGGTGCATAGACAGAGGAATCAGCAGCAGGTGGAAGGAGGTTATGCTGCCCTTGTACAGGTCACTGGTAAGGCCACATCTAGAGTATGGAATAAGATACTGGTGCCCCCACCTTAAGAAAGACATCAGCCTGCTGGAGACAGTCCAGAAGGGGGCAACTAAGATGACTGCGGGTCAGCAAATTAAAACATATGAAGACAGGTTAGGGGCCCTGAGTATGTACTCCCTGGAAGACAGGAGGGGGAGAGGGAACATGACAGAGACCTTCAAGTACTTGAAAGGGATGAATAGGGTGAACAAGGAGGGTCTCTTTCAGCTAAGTGGCAGCCGAACCATGAGGGGACACAATCTAAAGGTGGGAGGGAGATTTAAGAGGGAAGTTAGGAAGCACTTCTTCATGGAAAAGGTGGTGGCCAGGTAGAGTGCACTGCTAGAGAAAGTGGTCTTGATGAAGTCAGTGGACAGCTTCAAGAGAGGCTGTGATAGGCAGAAGGGAGAAAGTAAAGGGAATGTGAGGGCAGATGGAAAGGAAGGGAGGATTTGGGAGGGGGCAGGGTCAGTAGCATAACCTGGGACCCTGTGACATGAGCAGATTAGATAGACTGAACAGCTTCATTCTGCTGGCTTCTTCATATGTTTGTATATTTGTATGAGAAGCTAGATTTCCTATAAACATTTGTTTTGAAGGTTCTGTTGATGGAGCATGCCCTGAAACATATCTGCAGTATGTGCAAAGGCTCAAGAACAGTTGGACTGTGCATGTGAACTTGCCTTAGAAATTTCTGGAAAGAGAAATCAAGCCAACAAAGTGAGATATGATAAGAAGGTGAGAACTCAAGGACAGTTGCCAGGAAATTAGGTATTGGTGAGGAATCTTGATTTGCTTGGAAAACACAAGATTTCCAATCATTGGTGAGATGTCCATTATGCCATTACACAGTAGAGCAATTGAATGACCTGCCAGTGTGCTGGATACAAGCTGAAGAAGAGTCAGGAGGATGAAGGACAATCCATGGACATCATCTGTTGCCTATTGGACAGAAAGAAATAAATGCTAACCAGGAGGTGCCCGAACCACCCCAGAGACACCAAACAAGATGTATAACTCCTAGACAACACGATACACCTCATTCTAGGGATGATTCTAAACCACAAGAATGCCCAAGTACACAACAAGCTACAGTCCCACAAGCAGTGCCTGAAGATACATTTGATGATGAAATAGCACCTACTCAGTTCTATTCTACAGAGGACATTCCTGACCTTCTGAGAGCAGTCACTGCCATGTTGAAAGCCAGTAAAAAGTAATACTCCAGTAGACTCTGAAGTTCAGATAGTTGTGTCTGAAGTTGTAAGATCAGAGATGGAAGAGGATGCCCAGCTTGCAGTAGTGGAGGAAGCCATAGAAGAGCTCAGGGAGGAGTTCAAAGCACCTGAGAAAGTAGTGCAAGGCATCCCAACTGAGGACACTGTCTTGCTGGACAAGAAGGATGGGGAAGCACATCTGAGTGCTGAGGAAAGAATGACTTTGCAACTGAGACACTCAGAAAGACCAGGTAAGCCAAAACTGAAACTTTTGAATGATGCTCCTGGTACCTCCACCAATTTACCAATGCATGTGATGCATAAAGGTATACATATCAGCCCCCAGGTCTTTGCCCTAAATCAAATTCAGTAATGCTAATGGGTGGAATGGTATATGAAAATGTAGATTGTGGATATTATAATTATGTTAAATAGCATGCATTTGTCTACATAGACTGTATGATGCTGAAAAGTGAACTGCAGTCAGACCTGATTAATCCCAACACATTCATGTAGAGTAAAATAGAGCCAGACTAATAATCATCTGATTAACGAGGTGCAGTAAATGGTCACTATTAAAAGGTAGCTTTAATAACAATATGGCCTTTGCAGTAAAAAGAAATACAAACTAAGTAAACATGAACAAACACAGACACATAGGACAGACATGATACAGACAGTCACATTAAACACCAACATCTGCATAATGCATAAATGCATGTATGGTCATTTCAGTCATTTGAGAAATATTTCATTATTTGCTTTTGTTTTAGTGTCCCTACTGATTGAGCTGAGATGATTTTTTTAAAGTCCAGCACAGCATCAATGTCCTTCCTTGTTCCTTCAGCTTGATGTTGTTCAAGATATCAAAGTAGCAAGCTAATGTGTGTAAAAGCCATAGATGCCGACACGGGGGAGGCATCTGACTGTGTATCCTGTGAGTCTTGCACATCTTCCTCCTCATCCACATCTGTATTCTCTTTTGGATGGATGATGTCCAGAATATCGGTATCAGTGATTGGAGGTAATGCTTCTGGATCATCCTCTGTGGCAACATATTGCTGTGCAGTGAGGGGATTTACAAAGGCAGTAAGCAGCCAATGAATTAGAACCTGCAATCCCATCCTTTCTGCAGCTTGATGGAAGGAAGTGGACTTTTATGTTGGAGATGTTACGGAGAACTGCATGGCTAGTGGTATTATGCACTAGAAGGATTACATTCCTTAGATGGAGTCTCATGCTGCAGTTGAAATCAATCACCCAGTCTTTAAACTCACCTGACATCATCCATGCTTTTGGGTTTGCCCGATACTGGGCATATAGTTCTGGGTCAAAATCACCAGTGAAACACTGCGACTTTCTGGATTTTCCAATAACCAATAGTTTCACTTTGTGATTGCCAATGGCATTACAACAGAGAGCAAGTCAGGTGGACTTTGTATTTTTTGGTTCCTGAAACTGGGCTGAGGACAGTATTGCTGTGGGACCCAACCAGTAGAACAACCTTGTTGTAGATGTCCCTGGACTGAAACCAGCCAGACTGTCTCTTAGCTGAATACAACCAGAAACCACAGCACTCTGGTTAGCACTTGCTGCTTCCCCATGATAGACCTTGCTGCTTGAGTCATGCCGTCTTTTAAGGACTTGGATCCACCCCTGTGAGTATCTAAAGTCCTGTACTCCCATTTGCTCCCCAAAAAACTTTGCTTTTTTCACCACCATGGTGGTGGAAAGGTGCACTCTTGCTGTTCATCTTTCTTAACTATAGGCTAAGTGCAGTCTCAACTTCATTGTGCTGTCTGAGATGAACACAAATTAGTGATTTGGAATAACTGGAAGCTGCAAGCCACTTTTCCTGTGCCCTCTAGATGTCACTACAGATGCTTGATCCAATTTTAAGACTGAGCCAGGGCTGCATAAGCAACCATATCATGGTGCAATCTTGTTGCTATTACCTAAATCACTGCTGCAGCCATTTTGCATAATTCATTTTCTCCTCACAGGACCTGTGTTGTAACTAATAAAGTCCTGTTGTTAGTTTCTAAATTTTGATGCATGAGCATATTATTAGCAATCTACCACAATTGGTACAGAAGTGTTTGAAACTGCAATGAAAGTATGGGTACTGGTACAGATTGGTTTTCTGATGGTGTCCGATAGCTATTGAGCAGGTGGGTTGGTACTGCATCCCAGGTTGCAGTATTCTACTAGTTATCAGGCCCACTATTTTTTTTTCTCTGGGTGGAGGCAACGTACTGTTTCACTTGTTCCCCTTCCAAATCAAACCCCCACATGAGAAGTTTAATGAGTTTAGGTCCCTCAACTTTGCTTGGACTCTACAAGTGCAAGACAGGAGTAGTAACCAAGAAAATAATACCTGTAACATCTGCACAGCAACCCAGTTACAGGTAGAACATCTCCTCTAAAGGAAGCTGGACTTTCTTCTGAATCAAAAGCATTTCGCATGGATATCTCTACCTACTGAGGGCTTCTGATTTTAGTGTGTGAGCAACTGAAGAGCAGGATAAAAGGAGACATGGACTGAAGAGGGGAAAGGTTAAAAAGAAAAACAAATAGACTTTAGAAGGACTGCGTCCACAAATCAAGGCCAAAGATTCAGCTTGCACTGTATGTTTCCCAAACACCACATTTGCATACTTTATGTATCAAGGTTTCAAATCAGCTGTCCTTAAGGAACCAGCTCATAATTAGGCAGTCACTCCTGTCACTGCCCTTTCACCCCTCCCGTTGGATATTCATTAAATCCTGCTTCCACCACCCATTAGCAAGCAGTCCCTGATTACAGAAGAGGCAGCTGCAGTCCTGCTATGTCACTCTGCTCTTCATCTGGGAAGAGAGTGTGCAGATATCTTAGGATAGAGATGGGGCATCACACTTATAAATGCTATCCACTTTCCTCCCACCAGATTACTTCTAGATTCCTCTATGTTTCTTCAGTTAGAATTTGAACAGTTTTGACATGTTAATTAGCAAACTTCCTGCCTTGTTCTTATTTACTATGGTGATGCCGTCTGCTTTAATGAGTTTCCACAGAACTTTTCATCTATAATTCATTACACTTAATGAAAGGGCATCTATGTGAAATATTGCTAATGAGATCCTTAATTGGAATGAGGCAAACAAAAAGAAGAAACTTAAAAAACATTTGTGCAGCTGATGTTGAAAATGCAAAAATGAGGTAAGAAGTGCTGTGTGTGGATGCTAAGATTTTAAATCACAAATCGCTTTATTAACTTTTACACTGCCAGATACCTTTTCTTACTGAGGCCATAGCTAGATCAAACAAAGCAAATTCTTTAACATCTGTCAACTTTCCTCTTTTGAGAATTCATTCCTCAAAGATAATCTGGCTGAAATATGACATCTTGTTTGTTGTGTGTGCATAGGAGTGTTGGTGGCAGGGCAGCCACAAGGAAGGTATAGTGGTTAGAGCACTGAAATATTAACCAGGGGATCCCAGGTTCAAATCTCAACACTGCCACTTGCTCACTCTGCAGCAATGTCCTCTTTTTAAATATCTACCCTCCTGAATCCAGCTGTCAGCCTATGCCTTACTTGAAGCAGAGGCACCTTTGTCAGAGTCTTCAACTTCCCATCCTTCACCAGCTATATGTTGGGGGGTAGCAGGTCCAAGTGGCTTCCATTCCAGCACCTCTGTCAGCTGCCTCCCACTCTCAGAGCCCTGTAATAGCCTCTGAGGCATTTGGGGGAGGGAGTTACTTACCTAGCACCAATGAGTCATGCTACAATTGGTAGACTGTAAGAGATGATTGCTGCCCCCCTCCACTCATACTGAATTGGGTGGGGGACTGTATGCAAAGAACTTTTGCCCCATGTACTATCTAGGTTAGAAAATGGTGGTGGTGGGTGGAGAGGTTGGCAGGGGGCCAGATATGTATGTACAGTATCCCCCTGGAATTCATTGATCCCTTTGGAGCTCTATAGGCCTTGAGGAGTTATCTCCAGAGCACTTTCAGACCTCAAGGGTCAGCTGGTATGGGATTTGAAGTGGTGGTGGTGAGGGGGGACTAGCTGCCTAGAGCAGGGTGGTTTTGAGCAGTTACTGGGCGTTTGAATGGAGGAGACAAAGAAGTCGGAGCTGCCTGCCCTCTGAGAGCTCTCCAGAACCTGTTCTGAGGTAAGAAAGCCCAGTGTTCTGGATCATAGCGGCAACCACTGCTCAACTTACCTGTTGGGAAATGCCTGCACAGAAAATGCCATAAAGGTACTGAAACAGATAAAGAGAGAAAAGTAACAGAGAAAAGAAAAGAAAATAGTAAGGATGTTGAAACAGTCTGAATGGAATGAAAACTATTAAGGCACCTTCCAGTGTTTCCCCTCTTTACACCCTTGCAGGAGGGATAAGGCAACATCTGGAAGCAATTTAGTTTGGACTGGGGACATTGTGGTCCCCCAGCAGGCACTATACCGTATACCCCTAAAACTAAAAATGTTCTGGAACAGCTTGCTTCTATGTTAGAGGTTAAGGAGCCTCCTGAGAGTTTAACTTAATAGATTCAAGGGTACATGCTATTTGCCTAAGTGTGAGTTGGAGGTTGAAAACTCTGTCATTGCCCTGTGGCCCTTTGGAATAGGGGCTTGACACATGCTCAATGGCCAATTATGCAGTCTCTGTACAACTTGTCTGTGGGGACATAATATCACATTTTCAGGGCAGCCCTTGAGATATACTGCTCTGCACGGTTCCATGGCAGGGGCCTGTGAGCCCCTCCTCAGTTCTGAAACAAAATATATACTGCCCTGAGAAATGAAGTTCAGAATACTTGAAGTCCTATTATCTGTGTCCTGGGTGGCCATGTGAATTCATGGAAAGCTGCTTGTTGTGAAATTGTACCTGTATACCTTCTGGGCTGTTTTCAGCCACTTAAAGGAAAGTGTGTGCCATGACAGAAATGAACTCTGACCCAGGGATCTCCCTCCCCCTTGGGGTTGTGGACATTGCTAAAACTTTAAATATGAACTGGCCCCTGCCTATTGGCTAAAAGTTAAAAAGTACAAATATGCTCATGCGTTGTAAATAAATTATGGATCCAGTTATAGACTATCAAGTTGTGGACCTTCAGTCATGTTCAGATACTGCTTGAGTAATAACCCCTTGCTTTGCAGCCCTGCACCTGTGTTAATGACGTCTGGATGCCTGGGAGGTCACCCCAAGTGCCAGAGTTCAAGTAAGTGGTTTCTTCTGTAGTATGTTGCCCTCCCTGAAAATGAGTGCCATCTTTAACCCTTACACCAGGAAGGGGGCTGCATGTATTTTAAGCTATGGGAGAACATGGAGAGTGGGCTGTGAGGGAGAAGACTAAAGGGTTAGCAGTGGATGTGGAACTAGCACTTGCCACTTGGTGAAGATGAAGGCCATTCTTTCTGTTTTCCAATGTTTTTTCCAGGGGTGTGATCTGAATACTAAACCAGCTGAATAGGGCAGTTATTTTTCATTTGGAGCCAAATAAAAATAGTTTCTTATATGTGACATTTAAGAAAATGATAATTGCTATTTGCACACCTTTAGTATAAGGTATGTGCACCCCCCCATTTCTTGGGGTATATGATGCATTTATCATCCAAAGAAACACTCACCTTATGCCATGAAACCCTGTACCTCTAACTTTGCTTTGTTACCACAAGTCAGGTTGAATGGGGACCAGGAGTGATCAATGCACACTTTAGGGTACCAAAAATGGGAGACTACTTACAAATCAAGGTCCACACTGGGAGCTGGGTTCAAGCAGGATATATTTACTTAACTGCTGCTGTGTCACATGGCTTCAATGGGCAACACTGTCATGATTTCAGTTCCTCTTCATTTATCCTCTTGACTTTTTGCCATCATCAACCCCATACACTTCAATACTTGAAGCCATGCTCCATGCCCACTATATTACATTGATTTCATTCCTGACCAGGATTCTGTCCCTTTGATCTAAAGGGGTACTGCAGCTGCTGCTATTACTTTAGTTTCTATTTCCCTAACCTATCTCCCATTTATTGGGATCCCTTGAGCCCTAGTGCTCTCAAAACCTGTGCTTGGTGGCTTCCTTCAGGCAGGGCAAGCACTACCCTGGAGAAAAATTGCCTGTGCTTGTCTACATACCAAGAAGTGGCTCTGAGATCTATACTGAAACACCTACTGGTCCAAAGGATGGACTCCCATGCTTGGCCCCATCCCGGGGAATTACTGACCCCAGCTCCTATCCAATTCCCATCACCTGGTGACGATTCATTTGGGGACACTCCCCAGGTGGTTCCATGCACTGTAGCTACTGCCTAGGCCTTTTCCTTACCTTGCATAGAGCAACTTTAATGAAGGTTTTCTAACAAGCACACTCTCCCTCTTGTGTGCAAATGGCAGGAGAGGACCCTTATGGATACCGATGACTTCCCTTGTATGGTAGCCCTCCATAGCTCCGTATACGCCATTGGGTTTTGATCTTCTGCTGCTCTCAAGTCTGGGTGGGGGTGCAGTCCACCTCCTTCCAACTGGAGCTCTGGAGTTTTCTTCTCATGCTGGACCCCAACCAGGTCCCGAGCCTCTGGACACCATGCAAGAGGAGATCAGTGCCACCTGATCCCAGGGAACCTGTCACCCTTCCTGAGGTCACAGGCCCCTTTGGCTCAATTACAGCCAGGGTGGTTGGACTCTTCTGCTGTTTTCTTGCTGTCTCCTAGAGAACCTGAAGCCAGAGCTCAGTTTCCACTCCTTTAGTGTGAAGGGGGAAGAGCGTGCCCATGAATATTCATACCTGAGCTTCCTACTGCTGGCTGAGTCAGGAAACTATAGGACAAACTCTGAACACCATGTCTCCAAGCTGTGGCCCACTAGAGAACATCTCTCAGGGTTAGGCTTAACCCTACAGGTGCTCTTTAGTAACTAGCCTTGAGCCGGGTGAAGAAAGAGACTAGTTACACTAATATTTAGACTCATTTCCACTTTCTATTTCATATATTTTCTGCCTTTAGATTCTGCCATTTCCTTACTACTATGTGCATCACTGTGAAACAGGATAAATACCCAATAGCTTTTATCTACTCTGGCTGCTTGTCTATATTAGAAATAACAGTCCTTTGCTTGTGGTATCACAGTCTGTTGCTGTGGAGATTATTGTGATGTCACAGAGGATTATGACATCTGGGGTAGACAGGAACCCACAGCATACAACGTCTAAGGAACAATGATCCTCTTTTCATGTTAATGTATACTGTATGCTTGTAACAAAAAAAGGGAATGCATACAGAAAACTGCTATTTAGCGTAGGTTTCTATTTTAAAATCTCAGAGAGAAGACTGCACTAAGTGTCATTTTACCTGAGCTGAAACTGTAATACAGGCACAGATCAAGACACAAGCAGCAGGATCATTCTGACCAGCAGCATAGAAAGGCATTAAGATAAAAATTGAGGGGGAGGTGGCGGTGATGCTAAAATGGTGTGTGTGGAGTGGGGTGTGTGATAGGGGTGATACAATTTCTAACACGTAGGAATGCCTCTCATTCTCCTGCCTTGCAGATCAGGGATAGGAATAAAAAAAATCATGGACAGATGACTAAAATCAGGTACAAGTCTTTCAACATGGTCATATTAGATAAATCACTAAGCCTCCTACAAAGTGTGGTATACTATCAAATGCATTTTCTAATAGTACACTAGATTTTAAATCTAATATCTGACAATATTTTATGCTTTAAGTCACTATTTTTCAGTGACAGAAATGTGAATTTTAGGAGGGACAAAGGGAATTTTTGAGGTAAACTCAGGGCTATCCCTGAAAATCAAGGATTGTTTAGGGGTATGCAACTGAGCAAAATTGTTTGAGTTTGAGAGTAATGGTGAGTGGAAGGTGAGAATTATATTTCTGTGGGTTATATAGATCTTTTAGTAGGCATCATCCTGAACCATGGATTGAACTTGTCATCCTTTAATAAAATCTCATTCCTTCCCATTGACACCATATGGCATCGGAACCACCCATTGCTGGAAGGGACCCAAAATATCCACCGGTAGCAAATGAGTTAAGGACATGGGTTCAGAATTCTCTTAAACAATCAGGATACAGAACATTCCCTGCCCTTTTTACTGCTTCATGGGCTGAGCCAGGCAGACATATTGCTATCAGAAGGGGTCTGAATTCCTAACGCATCACATCTTTTGTTGTTACCAGGTAGTGGAACCAAAGCACAACTTCCTGAAAATCTCTCTGCATCCTCCCATTTACTACATTGTGTTTTATTCTCCCCCTCACCCCTTCCCCCACACTGTTTGTTAAGCAGAGCAGCATGTGATGCTATTTATATGCAGAGAGGAGAAGCTGTGAACATCCCAATATCGTGTGCTTACCTCCCTGATCAGAACACAGCAAGGGTGTCAGAATATTGGAGTTAGGTTGCATTATACTGTACTGTCTTGTATAAACACTGAGGGTGTAACTGTAAGAAAATGTGTCATATCAACAAGAAGCATGTCTCAGTTTTCTGATGACACGGTGTAAGCTCCCCATTGGGTTTACTACAAGGTACAGAATGCAGTAGGATAGAGATAGGGTGCCAGGACCCATAGTACAGGGCAGGAACCTGGACCTTGTATAAAAAGGAGGAGTTTTGGCAGTTTGGGAGTTCGTTGGGAGAGATCTGGAGAGACTGAGTTGATATCGAGAGAGGGAGAGTTGAGGGCCTGTGCGTAGGGTCCCATCTTGGGAGGTCCGGGGCCAGGGTGGGATGACTGCCATGCCCCTAGTGAAGTTGAGTCCCTCAATAGAAGGAAGAAGGAGGGGCAGAGAGATCAGGATGCCATCTGCACCCTGCAGCTGCCTCCAAGGTTCCCATGTCATGGAGGAGGAGCCGAGGCCTGAAGTGGTAGGTCTGCACCATGATGCTCGGCACTGGGGCAGTCCCAGATGTGAGAGACTGACCTATAGAGAATCCAGGGTGGCAGCTCATATTCCCACAACCCACTGCTGTGTCCACCGGAGGTTGTGGAATCATCTGAGCCAGAAGAGAGGGCCCTGAGTGAAGCTCTGCACTGCAGCAGGAGTGTGGGACTGCTGGGTGCTGGGGTGTCCTAGCTGACCTGCATCGCGGGGTGCTCACACCATCATGCAGCAGCAAGTGAAAAGAGTTGCATGAACAGCATAGGAGAGCATTGAAAATGTCAGCTGCAGAGTAACACTAAGAAAAGAAGCAAATATTTTACTCCGAGAGTTATCAATATGTGGAATACTCTACCACAGCGAATAGTAGAAAGTAATAACATCATCACCTTCAAATATAGATTAGATTAATATATGGGAGATAAAAAATATATATTCCACCTCTAAAGAAGATTAAGGTGGAGAGTTCACTAAAAGGCAAACTGCCTACTGAACTTGTAAAATACTATGAACCTATAAAAGAGAGTCCATTCAGAGGAAAGTGTGTCTGGGAGCTAGCCGCATGAGTTGTGTGAAGATTTTATTTGAGTTGCTGCCACCTCGTTTACAGGAGCTGGCTTGCTCCTCGGAGGTCTGTCTCAGGGATTGCCATGTTCCAGTGACCAAGTATGTAATATACCGTGGCCCTGGCCGCTGACCTGTGCTTACCGAAATCAATCAATTGGTGCCCCCCACACTCCATGGAGTGGCCACAGATATAAGCCTGAGCATTTTGAACTGTGATTGTTTTATTGCAGACTATCAATTTATTTATTTATTTATTTATTTATTTGTACATATCAGAATTACAATCCTGTGAGTCAAAAACTCATTTCCAAAGGCTCCTCATCGAGAGTACACAGACATAACAGCTACATAGTTCCACAGACAAAATACAGAGTTACAAGATTTCAGAGCGTACATTGTTGAATGGTTACATAACAGCAAGATTGTTGAGACTTGTTGGATTGTTGACATATTTACCTTAGGTGAAACCATTGGCATATGCAGTGCTGTATGCTTGCGAAGACATGTTGTTACGACAGTGTATTTTACATGCGCGAATATCATTAGGCTATACAATGAGGTAGCTAGGCAAATAGTGTGGCCTGAAAATGGTTAACTGAAATGATGTGGATATAAGCAGTCCAGGGGACATTATCAAGAGGCTGTAGAGTAGCGATTGCGACCAGCCCATCATGTGGGCTAGTATGGTGTTGGTAATCTGACGTGGTTATGCCCACCTACAGCACCTTGAGGTGAATAAGTGATTCCTGAGAGTGCTTTTGAAGGGATTGATTTTGGGGAGGTTAGCGATGGTGTCAGGGAGGGAACTGAACCAGGAAGGGGCCCTGTAGCAAAAGGACCTTTGTGCAAGTGATGTCCTGGCTCTAGGCACCAGGAAGGTGGCCTTACAGGCCCTGCATGTATTGATGGTGGTGGTAGCATGGTGGAGGGAGGAGGTCACCCCAGGGGGAGAGAGACTAAGGAATATTTTTTTTGTCAGCAGACATGTCTGGTAGTGGAACCTCTCCTCAAAGCATGTTGGCGGTGGAGTAGAGTGTGCAGGTGTGTGTGTGCCTGCCCGCACCGGTCAGGAGCCTGCAGGCCTTGTTGATGGACAGTTGGATTTTATTTAGTGCAGTATTTGTCTGCTGCCGCATATATTGGGAGGCCATAGTCCACCAGGGACAGAACTGAGGAGGTGATAAGTAGCTGAAGTGCATCGGGGGAAGGCAGTCCCTGTAGCGGTAAAGAAGGCCTATCCATGAGTTTGTGATGGAACAGAGGGTGTTAATGTGGGAGTGGAAGATAAGAGCTGTGTCAAAGGAGATGCCCAGGTATTTATAGGAGGACATTTGCTCTAGGGGGTGCTGCGTGCTGGGCAGTATCTGGAGGGAGATGTTTCTGGACTTACTCTGGTGATGAGCGAAGAGCATGGCTTTTGTTTTCTTTAGGTTAATGACTAACCTGTGGTCCATGTACCATTGCTCTAATTGAGTGAAGGAGAACTGGAGAGATACCTGAAGGGCAAAAGGGTTTTGGTGTGAGGTAAATAGGACCACGTCGTCAACATAGAGCAGTACTCTTTCAGCACAGGAGCTGGGTAGTGCATTAAGGCTGAGACTGAAACTATCTAGGCAAACTACAGTTTCTGCAGTAGTTTGCCTGGATAATGGAATCTTTAGTTTATGACAAACTACTCAATGAGTGCCTGAACCTTAATTTGTTTAACACGTTTGGCCCCCAGCATCTGCTGCTTATATCCTGCTGTGAGACTGCACCTTGATGGAGCCAATCCATCACCTATATTACCAGAGGAATCCAGGTACTTGAAATTTCATCTATTTTGTTCTGGACTGGTTTAATGGCTGTCAACACCCCTTCCCAGCTGCATGTACCATCTGAATACCCTAGACAGGGAAGGGGGGCTTACAATGGGGCGGGCTCATCTGGAATTTACTGGTGTGCCCATGGACATACCTGGAACACAATTAGGGTGCAATAGCCTGGGGAGACATTTGGAGGCCTGGTGAAGTGCTGTGGAAGTTTTGCAGTCCCACCACGTGAACTGTGCTTCTCGTGCCTAGACAAAATGGCACCTGCTGCCTCGTGGCTGGGATTGTGCATGCATGCATAATAGATTTGGCTGGGACTAATGTGGTTTGTGGAGACTTTTGGTTGCCAGGCACTGCTGGGGTCACAGGGCAGAGATTCCTTCCAGAGAGTGCCATTTTGTCCAGAGGAGTTGGAAAGAGAGGAAGACAGCAAGCAGCACAAAGCATGGAAAATAACTGAAAAGGAAAAGGAACACAGTAGGAGGACTTTTGAGCATCTACTAACTTGTCGCCTGTGTGTAGAGACTGTATAGTGAGGAGTGAACTGCAATTTGCTATGACTTCTGCTCCAAGTCAGCCTGCATGAACTGTGGCTGTCCCAGAGTCTCCTCTGGCCTGGCTCTGGGACATGGTGGAATGGAGCTCGACGAAAGATAAATACATCCACTGTGGGTTTGAAGGAAATGGGGTAATGCACCTGCTTGTCTACACTTCTTGTTCCTGCAGTGCTGCTCCCTGGTCAATGGCAATGGTCCCTGCCTATGTGCCCCCTGGGGCTGGAATTTTCCTGCTGCAACTGCACCCAGTGAAGCTTCCACCACCACCACCACCACTGAGGCTCTGGAAAGTGGGGAGGAGGTAAAGGACCATGTAAGAGAACTGGAGCTGGTGGGAGAAGGGCACAGTCATCTGCCCTGCCCTTCCCCACCATCGGCTGCCCCTGTGCCTTCCAATGGCAGAGGGAGGGGCCCTGGGTGGAAAACTCCAGCTGTTCTCCCCAAGGCTAGACACCCTGGGGAGCCACTCATGGCTGAGGCAGTTGGCATTGAGGCCATGGTTAAATCCTCTACTACCCCGCGAAGTTAAGGAAGTGCCTGTGGTCGACCCTTGCCCAGATGTGGGAATTGAGGCAGTCCTGAGTGAAGGAGAGTCTAGCCCAGAAACAGAGTCAATTGTGCACATGACTCCTGGCAGGGAGGCCACCAGGTCCCAGTACTATGAAGACTGGGTAGTGGAACAAGATATCCCTCAGTCTTACATCATGCCCTTACTGTGGGTGTCTGCCACTACTCCTCTCCTGCCTGACCTATGCAGGCACTGCTTGGCAAATATGGATGCCCTGCACCCCACAGACCTGAAGTATTTGCACTACTCAGTGGGAAGCTGGTTTACCACAAGGACAGGCACCATGGACCAGCAAGAGAGCTATACCTGAATGGTTCCAAGCAGAAAGATGGGTGCATAGGAAGCAGAAGAAAGAATAGCCTGGGGAGAATTATCCTTATGTCAATGAATACCTGTGGGACATCACTGAGACCAGGAGGGCAGACTGGGTCTTTTATGGGCAGTGGACAAGGTACACCAGCAGAACAAGGTGGGACCCATTGATCCATCTTCCAATCAACAAAAGGTCATTGGCACTGCAAAATCTATGTGTAACTCCACAGTATGGACTGGAATGACCGTTTTCAAGACATTTGCCCTAGTGCAGGATACGTCTGGGTCCTGAGGGAAGTACTATGTAATCAGCTGTGATTCTTTTGGCACCACGCCTAGGATCCAGCTCTGGGTGCCAAGAAAAAGCGAATCTCAGATAATCAGTGCCTCCGCGGCGCTGCAGCTTGGACTGATACATGCCCTCTGCACATAAGAGAAAAGAAATGAGGACATTTTGGTGAGACCATTCCTTTATTTGATAGTACTGTGCTGAGACTGTGATTATACTATGACTGGACTGTGAAAAAAAAGGCAGATTTATAATAATGATAATAATGATGATAGTTCTGCCTCAAAATATTTGGGAGGGTTGTAATGTGATTTTCTTATAGTAAGAGTAGGAATGTTTGTTCTAGATAGATATGGAAGTTAGTAAAATTAATGAGGGGATCGCATAAATGAACACTGTTATTTGTATCAGATTCCCCAGTGGACATTTAAGAGACTGAAAAGACTGTGCACCATTGTGCTTTTCACTATATTACTGTTCTAGATTATTAGATGATAGTGTGAGTGTGTGTGTGTGAGTGGGCCATCTGCAGCATGCGAGGGTGTTGGTAGTGTGCTGTGGCAGCCTGCGTGCGTGCATGAGTGTGTGTGCTGGGGGGGGGACTATTGCATCAGTCCTATATGTGTCTTCAAGTGAAAGTACTGCTATTAAAGTTAAGCACCCACTGTTGGGGTGCTAAAATTCTATATTGCAACTGTTAAAGCAAGAGAAATAGTGTGTTGTATGTTTAAATAGAGCACCCTATGTTTCTGGAGTGCTGTTGCAAAATTTAAAGCACTACAATGCAAGGTCTAAGGTATGTCCTCCTCATGGTGGTAGCATCTTGCCGGTAGAGGTAAATAGTGACCTGTGGGAAAGGGGGTGGGATGCCATCCCTAGTAGTACCCGGCAAGCCACCAGTGGAAACCTAGGGTGGGTCACCATGGTCAACCTCGGTAGAGTATGAGTGGGCAGAGTAGAAAAAGTTACTGGGTTTGCCCACCAGAAAATCGGGGTCCATCATCTCAGCAGTGTTGCCAGTATTGCCCAGGGGCAGGCTCAGAGTTGTAGCATGTACTTATCCTGCTCTGGGTGAGCCCCTCGGGTAGCTGGTAAAATGCCTTCACCAGGAGGTGAAGGGTTTTGGTCGGGGGAATGTGTAATCCCCCCCACAGGGCTTACTACAAGGTCCAGAATGCAGTAGGGTAGAGCTAGGGTTCCAGGACCAATAGTACATGACAGGGACCCGGACCCTGTATAAAAGGGAAGAGTTTTGGTGGTTTGCGAGTTCTTTGGGAGAGATTTGGAGAGACTGAGTTGAGATCGAGAGAGGGAGAGTTGAGGGCCCGTGTGTAGTGTCCCTTCATGGGAGGTCCAGGGCCAGGTTGGGGCGATTGCCACTCTGGCAGCTGGTGAAGCTGAGTCCCTTGATGGAAGGAAGAAGAAGGATCAAAGAGATCATGGTGCTGTCTGCACCCTGCATCCACCTGCAAGGGTCCCATGTTGTGGAGAAGGAGCCAAGGCCTGAAGTGGTAGTCCTACAATGTGATCCTTGGCACTGGGGCATGCAGGCATGGGTGCTTGGCTGGGGGTTTTGAGTTCTGGTGGTTGCCACAGCCTGGGACTTGGGTCAGATATGAGAGACTGATCTGTGGGGGGTCCGTGGTGACAGCTTGGATACTCACTGTCCACTGCTGTGTCCACCGGAGATTGTGGAGTCATCTGAACCAGAAGAGAGGGCCCAAGTGCAGCTCCATGCTGCAGCAGGAGTGTGGGACTGCCGGGTACAGGGGTGTCCTAGTTGGACCTGCAACGTGGGTTGCTCACACCATCATGCAGCAGGAGGCGAAAAGAGTTCCACAAGCAGTATAGGAGAAAGTTGAAAATGTCAGCTGCAGAGTAAAAGAGAGTCCCTTCTGAGGAAAGTGTGTCTGGGAGCTAACCGCATGAGTTGTGTGAAGATTTTGTTTGAGTTGCTGCCACCACATTTACAAAAGCTGGCTTGCTCCTCAGAGGTCTGCCTCATCGATTGCTATGTCCCAGTGACCAGTCATGTAATGTACCGTGGCCCTGGCCACCGACCTGTGCTAACTAAAATCAATCAATTGGTGCCCTGCATGCTCCATGGAGCGGCTACAGTTACAGGTATAAGCCTGAGCATTTTGAACTGTGATTGTTTTACTGCAAGCTATCAATTAAATCAAGTTAATGTTTCTGCAGCCATTTGCCTGGACAATGGAATATTTTATTGAATGACAAACTATTCAATGAGTGCCTGAACCTTGATTTGTTTAACAAGTTTGGCCCCCCCAGCGTCTGCTGCTTACACCCTGCTGTGAGACTCCACCTTGATGGAGCAGTCCATCTTTTGTACCACCAGAGGAATCCAGGTACTTGAAATTTCATCTATTTTGTTCTGAGCTGGTTTACTGGTTGTCTGTGCCCCTTCTCCACTACATGTACCATCTGAATACTCCTAAACAGGGAAAGGGGGCTTACAACTGAATTGCAGCTAATAAATTGAGTCATGTTAAGAGGTCAGTGTGCTGCACATTAATTACAGGCCTGTACACCCCAAAACAGATCGAGTTCCACTTTGGCGAGAAGTTTTTTTTTGTAAGATAATTATCAGCTGGGCACTCTTTGCCAAAAGTTGCCGTGGAACTCCGGGGCAGTTACAGGGACAGACTAGCATTGGCAGCAGGCTCATGTGATCATGTGCACTGGTGTGGTGGAGAAGATGCACTGGGCTTCATGCTTGCCACCACGCTGATCGTGCCTGAAATGAATGATCAAAATAGTGTCTGCCGCCCACCTCAGATTGTGCCGCGCTTGCACAGGTGATGGCAGCCTCTGGTCAGAGTGAGTCTTGACCCTACGTGGTGCGGAAATTTATGACCGAATCAAGGTAGGAATTAATTAACAAGCATTTGTCAATGCCGAATGTTGTCTTGCTGGTTTTGGAATTGGTATTGCAGGAGTTAGAGAGACACATAATAGAAGAAGCAGTGAAGTATAGAACCGACATCAACCCAACCCCACCCTGCAGAGAGTGACAGGCATTGGGGTGTGCGTTTGGGTCGCTGGCCATATCACTTATGTTATTTAACCTCACCCTACCCTACAGAGTTTGACAAGTGTCGCGTTGTGCCTTTGGGTCATCTGGCCTTATGCTCACCCCGTTTCATAAGGAAGTACATTGAGATGGGTGCAGCATAGGAGAATGGGTTGAACTTTGGGGCTGAAGAGTCCAAGGCACACCTTGATGCCTGTCAGGGGCTGCAGGGTGGAGGTGGAGGACCAATGGCATGAGCAGTACAGCAGACAATCCAAAGACACACCCCTGATGCCTGTTAGTCTGTAGAGGGTGAGATGTAATGGTTAGAAACCCTAATGCCATGTGTTGGTATTTGCACTCCAAATTTTAAAACATGGCCTTTTTGTGACCCCACCTCATGAAAGCATTTGGGATCTCTGTTCATGAACAGTGCCCCTGTGATTTTGTTAATCCAGATCTAACGTTGATTTCCCACAGTGACCGTGCCATTTTGCACCACATGAAAATGTCAGCTGCACCATTGATAAGAAGGTGTGAAGAGATGGCAATGTGGGAAATCTGGAGTGAAAATATTAAACATTCTTGAAGTTAAGAGCATGTGTGAAAACTGCACATCACACACTCGTAACACAGTCATTTAGTGGAATTATTTCACCAAATTTTTAACATAGCCATTTTGGGATCTCTGCTCATGAACAGTGACACTATGATTATCTTGATCTACCCGAATGTTGATTTCCCGCAGCATCTGTGTGATTGTGCGCCAGATGTGCGAAACTACATTTTGGGCAGGATGTGACAAATGACAGCTGAACTGTTCATAAGAAGGTGTGCAAAAATGACAATGTTAAAAATCTGGAGTGAAAATATTACAAATTCTTGAACTTTGTGCATAGACACTGCACAATACACGCTTGTAACATAGCCATTTTATGGAATTTTTTCACCAAATTGTCAACATAGGCATTTTGGGACCTCTGCTCATGAACAGTGTTACCGTGATTTTATTACTGTGTTCTGAACATTGTTTTTCTACAGTGACTGCGCCACTGCGCACTGGATGTGCGAAAACGCAGTTCAGGTAGGATGTGGGAAATGAAAGCTGTACTGTTCATAAGGAGGTGTGAAAAAATGGCAATGGTAAAAATCTGGAGTACAAATATTAAAAATTATTGAAGTTATGAGCATGTGTGGAAACTGCACAATGCACGCTTATAAAACAGTCATTTTATGGACGTTTGTCACCTAATTTTCAACACAGGTATTTTAGGACCTTTGCTCATGAACAGAGTCACTGTGATTTTCCTAATCTGTCCCAAACACTGATTTCCCACAGCAACCACGCTATTCTGTGCCGGAAGTGCGAAAACACATTTCGGCCAGGATGTGAAAAATGATGAGGGTGTGTGAACACTGCGCAACGCACACTCATAGCACAGTCATTTAATGGACTTTCATCACCAAATTTGCAACATAGGCATTTTAGGACCTCTGCTCATGAACAGTAATACAGTGATTTTCTTACTCTGTCCTGAACACTGGTTTCCCACAATGACCACGCTATTCTGCGCCGGAAGTGCAAAAGCATGTTTTGGCCAGGATGTGAAAAATGACAGCTGTACTGTTCATAAGGAGGTGTGGAAAAATGGCAATGTTGAAAATCTGGAGTGAAAATATTACAGATTCGCGAAGTTATGAGCGTGCATGGAAACTGCACAATGCACGCTTGTAAAACAGTCATTTTTTTGATTTTTTCACCCAATTTGCAACATAGGCTTTTTGAGAGGCCACCTCATGAACAATGGCACTGTCGTCTCGTTAATCGGTCCCAAAGGGTGATTCCGCGCAGCGACCGCAAAATCACCTTTTGGGACCGACTAACACCATGACAGTAACTGAATTAATGGGGAGGGGTCCCAATAACCCCATGTTGAAAATTTGGTGGCAAAATTCCCCCAAATGCCTGAGATATGCATCAAAGGTGAAAAAACCCTGTTTATGCCATTATACAGCTTACCGGCATTTCTTCAGTTCGCGGTCAGCTTTGAAGAGTGCAGACGTGTTCCCGGTCTACAGAAGATCGTTGTGCTGGGCTTCTGAGGTAAGTATGGGGTGAGAGGGGTGTGTGGGGAGGTGGGACACGCAGTGGGTGGGTGCGGGTTGGGGAGGGGGCTGCAGACTGCGAGGGACCATTTTCTGCTTTACAGGGGGAAAAAAAATCACAGGAAGGTTTTTGTTTGTACAGATACATTTGACACACTGGGTGTGGGCTCCCAGCTTGTCACCTGCATGTTTTTTTTTTGGGGGGGCTGGACTGGAGCCAATGGGGATTGGGCACCCCATTGGCAAATAAAAAAAGAGTACTTGAGGGGGGTGATGCCAATGGGGATTGGGCTCCCCTGTTGGCAAATGAACTGGGGAGGGGGGTGTCACCTGCAGGGTTTTTTCAGGGGGAGGACTGTAGCAGACAGGGATTGGGCACCCCATCAGCAACTAAAAAAGAGTGCTGGGGGGATGATGCCGATGGGGATTGGGCTCCCCTGTCGGCAGATGAACTGGGGAGGGGGGCATGATGATGCCGACCGGGGGATTGGGCACCCCCCTAAGTTGACTTTTCTGGGGACTGTGTGAGGTGGACGGCACAGCCACCGTCATGTCGCACTGAAACTTACACCGGGAAAGGCATGCCCTGCAATGAGGTGGAGCTCCCTCATTGCAGTGGCTAAAACCTTTCAAGGTGGTGGACACACTTCTGTACTGCTGTCATAGACAGCATGCAATTTAATTTGTGCCACAGAGCCCAGCCCCAAAAAGCAGTGGCGCCACAGGCCACAACAGGACCGCACCTCCAAAACCTGCTATTCTGAAGTTACTGCAACATGTTTCTTGTGCACTCAAAAAATTCAGTACTCTCTGGTTGCTACTGACCACCAATGATGCAGTTTTTACTGTTTGTGGTTAGATTTGGGCTATTTATTCACTTATCAAATGTTTATGGGTCACAGTCAGAGTCAAGGCTGGTGTAAATTCATTAAAAACAAGCACAATCCTTCAGTGCTCTTGTCTCCAGTTGCTACTGACTACCAATGATGCAGTTTACTATTTGCCTAATGCGACTTACTTTTAAATGGTAACTGGTTAAAATTACGCATCTACAATAGCGCGAGTCAATACAGAGCTGCCATGATTGTGCAAACCATTACAGCGTTATCGCAAAAGAGCGCGTGTTGGAAAAGTGCAGTTTATTGATAATAATACGAGATGAACACTGCTCGCAGCTGCAGCTTACTTACAACACCCGATCTTGTTCATGCACACCATCATTCACTAGCAATAAAAAACATTGCT
Source organism: Neoceratodus forsteri (assembly GCA_016271365.2). Classification (NCBI taxonomy): domain Eukaryota; kingdom Metazoa; phylum Chordata; order Ceratodontiformes; family Ceratodontidae; genus Neoceratodus; species Neoceratodus forsteri. The sequence goes on along the minus strand of CM028129.1, from coordinate 589,593,926 downwards.
GAGCATGTCATATAAATGTGGACATTAAATACCGAATGCAGAATGCTAATAATTATTTATATGTAACATGTTTTAAAAATGCTCAATATAAAGTATTTTGCTATAACAGTGAGTAAATTTGTAAGTTTTTGGACTTAATATTGCATCTATTATCTGACAACAAAGCACCATACTTTAAAATGAGCACTCAACACTGGTGCTATGAACAGGGACGCTCAGGCAACTAGGGGCTATTGAAGAGAGATTTGGAAAATACTCCAAAGTGTCCTGCAAATATTGTTGGAAAAGACAATAAAGGGGTTTAGGTACTGAAGCATTAACCTCTTAGCAAGTGATTAATGCAGCTTGTCCTACAGAGAGTTGTGAATTTGAGTGTTGTGATCTGCAGGCAATTAGGCCCTGTCCACACTACACTGAAAACCCCCCTCTGTAACGTTACAGAGGGTCCAAACCATTACCGCAATGGTTTGCGTTTACACCTGTAATGATACAGGAGGTGTTTTCGTAACCGTTGTTGAAACCCCTTATGAGGTGGTTTCAACAATGGTTCTGAAAATGGTTCTGCCTCTGTAACGTTACTAGCTGTAGTGTGGCCGCATGAGCGTGTAGCCCCAGCATTGCTCTCAGTGCAGCAGGAACTGCATTCTGGGATAGGGTGCCGACCATAAAGGTTACCTGTCACCCACAATGTGGACCGGCTGTAACGGTTCTGAACTGTTATCATGACTGTTTACTGGCAGTGTGGACACACTGTAACGTTTACCGTCTGTAATGGTTTGAGACTGTTACAGGGTTTTAGTGGTGTAGTGTGGACAGGGCCTTACACTCCTCTGTCAGACTTGAACCGCTAGGCAGTATGTTAAAACTGTTGCTAAACATTCTCTTTTTAAAAATATAAGGTTATATTTAAAGAAATATGCTCATTCACATAGCACATCAGTGTGCAGCATGGAGCTCACAGAGGCACTCCATTTTCATGGGAATCGTGAAAACCGTGTAAGCTGTTATTTAATTACAGCCCTACTTACTAGCAATCCTAGAGGCATCTTTAGCTTCCCCAGCCATCAGGTATATTTTAGTTTCTAGGGTAGTTACCCTAGCACTGAAGGTTACAACCTTTCTATCAAAGTATCTGACAGCTTGCAGAACCACCTGGATCATTGCTTCACTGTCCCCTCCCATCTATGCTTCAGTCCCACCTGATTTGAGCTGTGACTGCTATTTTTGTGCAGCTGATATTTTGGTACATCGCAATTTTGAACAAGCGCTAAAATGCAAGTGCTTAAATGTCTTGTGCTTTTGTGGTTACGCAATTTTGACACTGAACCCTTTTAAATGTACGTGGAATCTATTTATAATGTGGTGATGTCAGTCAACTTTGGAGGTGGATTTGTGGCTCTTACTTTACTCATTCAAACCTTTTCGCACCATTCATAATTTGCGTTTTGTAACTGCTTTGGGGTTAAATGTCTATTGCAGAATATTGGGAGTGCTGGATAAAATTTTTTATAATTCTGCCATTGGAAAAAAAGCCTTCCGAAAAATGCTTTGGTGAGGAACTTGAACCAGCCATGCAATTGTAGTAATTTTCTGTACAACAAAATAAGTTAGATTGTTTGGAAAGCCCCCTGAATAATGAAACGCTCAGCTATGAGCTTTCGGAACACCTCTTGAGCTTGATAGTGTAGATCTCTGAAGGCTTTTAAAGTCGCTGCATGTTTGTTGTAGGTCACTGATCCCAAGCATGCATAGCTACTTCAATAGAAATGAGCTTCCCATTTCTTTTTTATGATGGTCACAAAAACAAATGTAGGGACTGATCATCGCTCCAGAGGAAAAAAAAAACTTACTCCAACATAAAGTGACAAAAGAGACAGTCACTGGTGGTAAGAGGATTCACGGAAGGCATACTGCCATTGGCTCAATTTCTGTATATGATGGATGTCAGTAGGAGAGTGTGTAACTTTGTGACACCAACCTGTTTAGCTCTGTCAAATTCTGGCTTGCCCTACACACTATTAAGTATACATAGATGGTGCAATCATAACACTAGTGCATGTCATGATGCACAGATCTGCACTGTTGCGAGTGCTTGGAATACAGCCTGCAGTGTGGTATCATGCAACACAATCACGGACAATCTCTGCATCCTTGGTGGTTCAATTATCTTAGTTTCCAACACTGGACAGTCCTATATTCCCTGGTGATTCCCCCCTCCATAGTGCAACTTCATTCCCTCCAATTGTGGTATATTTTGCAAATAAAGAAGTTTAGCCTGCCTCAAGAACCTGAGTCTGCCTCTCATTCATAGTGATACCCTCATATGTCAACGCAACTTGTGCTGCCCATAGCTCCACCACGGCCAGAAAAGAACCCCCCCCCCCATTTTCTAACCAGCATATGGACCTGAATTAAAATGTCATGTAGCTGCAGGGAACAAATGAAGAATAGGGGTATGAAATAAACTAAAACGGAGTCTGAAGTCATTCTGAGAACAGCCCAGTAAGCTATGAAAAGTGCAGATGTGTATGGGGAAATGGGAAACTACCAGATGACAAAAAACATATTTTGTAGGGATTAGCAGGCATCATGAAACTAATGTCTTAAGACAGTCCTATCATGCCACTCACACAGTGTGTAGTACTTGTAGCCTTTATTTGTGCATAGCAAATAATATATTTAAAATGATTTAATTCACAAGAAAAAATCTATTTCTTTGTACTACTCATCTCTGAGTGTAAGACAGTCGTAACATGTTGTGGGAGAAGCGTAGACTGAATGCCTCCTTTGCACAGATGATACACATCCTCCTTTTAGGAGCTAGAAAATGGAGAGCTCGATCACTTACTTTAGAAAGTGTATTTTATTACATTACAAATGCTCCTTAAACCACAATTGCTGACTAGAAATACCAAGAGAAGGAATGAATATGACATGGGAGGAGTGAGGTAAGCAAATACAGAGCACTGCAAACACTGAGACTTTTTTTGTGTCTCTGGGTGCCGTTCTTTACTGATTTATCAGTACATTACTACTGTACAATCAATGTCATCATTATAGCACATAATCCAAGACTAACATAGAGTAGTGGTGATGTGATATGCACACCTGGGTATACACTGTTGCACATGGATTGAGCCATATTTTGCACTTACCAGGGTATGCAGTGAGACATGAGGCAGAGACAAGTGTGTTGATATAACAAAGGTGAGTGTATATCAGGTCAATTACACAAAAGTAACACAAGGTTTGCAGAAAAACTGCACTCAAAATTGTACATAGTGATTGAGCAAAGGTATGCAGTTACCTGGGTAGATACTGAGGCACAACGCAGAGCCCAGTGTGTTCATGTAATCAAGGTGAGTGTATATCAGAGGCTGATCACACCTAGTGACACAAGGGGGGGATTCACAAAACATTTTGAACATGCAAAACCTTCTCTAAGTCTCCAAAAGTACCATAGCTGGGGGAAAAAATTGGGGAAATTTCTCTGAGTGGTACACACAAAACTTCCATAGCTGTGGAAAAAATACACTACGGACTGTGGAAAAAAGTGCAGCTGTGGAAGTTCCTGAAGAAAAAAGTCATTGATAAGTATGGCACATCCTCTGAAAGGCTATTCTCAGCCAGTTTTTTTCTGCAGTTGCGGAAAAAATGTTGCACACATGAGAGTGAGGCGTAACACTCCCTGAACAAAATGCAGTGTCCAGCAATTGAAATACTGTTATGGTGGAGGTCAGGCACATGTAATAGCAAACCAATGGATGTATTTCAGTGGCAGTTGTTACAGCAACACTAGCACACATTGTCATTGAAAGACAACAAACAACCACCACCAGACCCAATGCATCCCATGAAGGAGCCCCACAGGCAGTAGGGGCTGAACAGCCTGTAGTGAGTGCTACTGCAGCAGGCAACAGAAACACTCCAAGGAGAGACACGACTATCAGTTACAGACAGCCACTGTAGTGCATGGGTTTGCTGGTACCAGTTGTGCTGCAGTGGTCCCGATTGAGGTAATGGTTGCTGGTCTTTCTGTGGGTACTTTCAGCTACATTCATGGCAAGGCTGTCAAAGTCTGCTGCTCCAGCTAATTTGGATCACTGTTGTTGTGCCTCCTAAGCCTTTTCCACAGCTGCGGATCTGCAGTTGGGGATTTTCAGCGCCTGTGGAATTTTCACAGCTGCTGAATTCCACAGCTGCTGAATTTCCAAACTGCTATTTTTTTTTACGTATTTCCGTAGGTGCTCAATTTTTCTTTCAGAATATCCCGCACCAGCATTTCCGCAGTGCTGCAGGTCTTTTTCCTGTAGCTGCGGGACTTTTGGCTGTCTTTGTGAATCCTGCTCAAGGTTTGCAGAATAACTCCACTCACAAATGTACACGGTGATGGAGCCATGGTATGCGCTTACAAGGGTATGCATTGGGTCGCAAGGCAGAGTAATGTGTTTTCACATAACCCAGATGAGCGTATATCAGAGGCCGATCACATAAAGTGAGAGAAGGTTTTCAGAATAAGTGCACTCACAATTGTACATAGTGATCAAGCAGTCGTATGCAGTTACCTAGGTAGACACTGAGGCATGAGGCAGAGCCGAGTATGTTCACTTAACACAGGGTATCGTATATCAGAGGCCGATTACACCAAGTGAGACAAGGTTTTCAGAATAAGTGCAGGCACATTTGTACATAGTGGTGGAGCCATGGTATGCACTTTCTTGGGTATGTACTGAGGCACAAGGTAGAGCCAAATGTGTTCATGCAACCTAGGCGAAAGTATATATGTTTCACAGAAAGTGAGACATGGTTTGTAAAAAAAAGTGCAGTCACATTTGTACATAGTGATGGAATCATGGTATGCTCTTTCCTGGGTATGCACTGAGGCATGAGGCAGAGCCAAGTGTCTTCATGTAACCAAGGTGAGCACATGGTATAGGCTGATCACACAAATGTGACACAAGGTTTGCAGAATAACTGCACTCACAATTGTACATTGTGATAGAGCCATGGTATATGCTTACCAGTGTATCCCATGAGGCATGAAGCAGAGCCAAGTAAGTTCATGTAACCCACATGGGCATATATCAGAGGCTGATCACAGAAAGAAAGAGAAGGTTTTCAGAAGAACTGCAGACACAGTTGTACACCGTGATGGAGAAAAGGTGCCTTGGTAGACACTGAGGCACGAGGTAGAGCCAAGTGTGTTCAATGAACACAGGTAGAGTATGTTAGAGGCTGATCACACAAAGTAAGACAAGGTTTGTTGCTTGCTCTGAGAAAACAGTGAAGCAAAGACAATCAAGCAGAAGAGGGTGATCTGCAAAATAAACACCTTTGAGAGGTCAATGAACACTGCACCAGTTATGAGACCGTGATCCATAGCAGTAAGGGCATCATTTGTAAATTGTATCAGAACAGTAGAGGTGCTATGCCCCTTGCGAAAACCATGTTGAGCAGGTGATAGGAGGGTATATTTACAGAGGAACTCGGTGACCTGTGTAGCCACTAATTTCTCGAGTTTTTTGTTTAGTACTGACAGAATGGCTATGGGCCTATAATTAGCTATGTCCTTCTTGTCACCTTTCTTAAAGACTGTGGTGACTTTTGCTAATTTCCATATGTCCGGAACCTGACCATGGCAGAGAGACAGTGTAAAGAGTTTAGCCAATGAGTCTGCAATAAAAGGAGCAGCCAGCTTCAGGAGTTTAGGCTCTAGGTAGTCGGAGCCTACACTAGTACTATCAGAGATGAGTTTAGTAGTTTAAGAACATCAGCATTTGAAATAGCCTTAAAATAGAAGGGCAGATGTATGGGCTTGTTTGTGTGAGTAACGGGCATCAGGATGCGATTTGCAGTGAAAGAGGCAGTATATTTGGCAAGATCAGTAAAGTATTTGTTAAAAGAATTTGCAATGGTTGGGTCATTACAGTGCATACCATTGAGGACCGTATCATTCGTGTGTTGAGACTGGTTTGAGCCAAGGAAGGATTTTACATGTGTCCAGAATTTCTTCAGGTCCCCAGCAGCTTCCAGCAATAGACCTTTGCAGTATGAGCTTTTGGCAAGCCTGATTTGTTTTTTGCACATATTGTGCTGCTTTCTGTAAGTGTCATATTCACTTTGCTAACCCAAGATTTTGTAGCGGTTCCAACTTTTGTCACATGCCTGGAGGAAGGCGAGAAGTTCCTTGTGCAGCCACCTAGTCTGTTTGGCCCTAATGCGTCAATTCCATTTAGCTATATGTACTGTATGTCATGGATGGATAAGAATATAGAAAGGAAGAGATTGAGAGCAGATTCAACATCTTGGGACCGGATACTAGGGGGGATAATAGGGATCCAGTTTACAGAAGAGGTATCATGTAGAAAGCTTGCTTGCTTGATCAAGTTACGAGCGTGTGTAGAAAATTTTCAATGACCACACATGACTCAGGAGTTTTGGGGTATTTTGGCACCAGATTTTCAACATGGGCTTTTTGGGACCCCACTTCATGAACAATGACACTGTTGTTTTGTTACTCAGTCCTGAAAGGTGATTCCGCACAGTGACCGCAAAATCACCTTTTGGGACTGCGTAATGTAATGACAGTGCCAATGTTCATGAGGTGGGGTTCCAAAAAGCCCATGTTGAAAATCTGGTGTAAAAATATGTAAAAATGGCCAAGATATCAACATAAGTTCAAAACGCCATTGACAGCCATTATACGGCACTTACCTTGATTCTTCAGTTTGTGGTTCGACTTTGAAGAGTGCAGACATGTCCCACTCCACAGAAAATAACAGTCACCAACCTCTGATGGTAAGTATAATGCAAAGTGGGGGTGTGGGGTGGTGGGGTGCTCAGTGGGAAGGTCAGGATGGAGAGGGGGATGGGGAGACGATGAGGGACCATTTTCTTTTTTTTCAGGAATAAAAAAAAGAAAAAGTCATTCAGGTTTTTCACTAAAGATGTCAGGACACTGGGAGTGGGCTCCCCAGTGTCCTAGTGTTTTGGGTGGTACACATCAGGGGATGCTGGAAGTGGGCTCCCCAGTGTCTGACAGAGAAAGGGGTTGTGGTGATAATTGGTGTTTTGGGACACTGGGAGTAGGCTCCCCAGTGTCCCACACTACTAGCTGTGGGAAATATGACTGGAAACACTGGGAGTGAGCTCCTCAGTGTCCCACACTGAAGGGTGGGCATATATGATGAGGGACACTGGGAGTAGGCTCCCCAGTGTCTGACACTGCTGGGGCAGGAGAAATACATCACCCAGGACACTGGGAGTGGGCTTCCCAGTGTCATCTGTGGGGGGATACATGAATAGGGACACTGGGATTGGGCTTCCCAGTGTCCCACGGTAATGGGGAGGGGGCAAGATAAACAGGAGGGGGTGCCACCACACACCGAGCAAAGGGGCACCACAATCCTGACTCCACAGCAGCATGAAGCCTGGGGGGGGGTTGGAGGAGTGAGGACTGAGGAGAGAGAGAGAGAGTGTGCGGCGGGCATCAGAAGCAGCAAATAAGTGAAGCCGCACTGTGGCTAATGTAGAAGCTGGGGGGAGACAGATGAATGAGGACCAGGGAGAGAGAAGGCATTTATGACAGGAGCCAACAATAACTGTAATTCCGGCCATACACATTAGTGTCAACTGTAATGCTCATGCCCGGAGTTACGACTACAGAAAGAAATAAAGCACTCTCTCATTGGAGCGGTTAATTTATTTCAACTACAGAACATGTCACGTCAGTAAGCAGAACTACTGTTATGACCAGAGTGCCTGGCTATTGGTCTACACTGCCAAACCCATTGCAGTTTCAGCTGTAATTGGGTCAGCAGTGACACACCTCTAAAATGGCGTTAGTAGCAAGACATTCCTTGCACAAGAGCAAGTGAACGTAAAAATGTCACACTTGTGTAGTCAAAACATCGCTCACACAGATATAAACTTAGATCTTCAGATCTGGTGATGTTTGGATGTCTGTGTAGTGTATTATGTCTTAGAACACACTATCATTAAGTCTACTTTGACCCCTGATTCAGGAACACAGTTGGATTGATTAAATCTGCCTACAACATGCAGCTTGCCTCCTGCCTGATAACTGCCAATATCTCAGTTGAAAAATAAAACATGAAACATAATAAGAGACCACACCACAACATTTTCATGTTTTTATATGAGTCATATGCTACTGGAGTGTATGCCAGTTAATAACTGTGTAAAATGGATGTGTACCCCATAGTAACCTATGTTCTTGGATAAGAGGGTGATGGAGGAAGTGATCTGTGAACATCCTAGCATGCTCTGCCCCCCCACACTGACAAAAAAATCCTGTATCAGCCCCTAAAGACAATATGTAAAGAGCTTTTAAGATTACCATGGTTCATGGTTGTGAAGGGGGCTATACACTAAAGCCAAATGCACTCAAGACTCCAAATACATCCTTAGATAAAATATAACAGTATAGTAGTAGTTCGAGCCCCAAGCTGTGTACCTCAAAATCTTGTAGACCTGGGTTTGGATCCCACAATCTCCACTTGCATACTTTGCAAGCCTGTGCAAGTCACTTAACCTCCTTGCACCTGGACAAGAACTTTAAAATGAACTTCAGCACTGTCTGCCTTACCCAGCAAAAGGAATCTAAAATAAAGAGCCTCTGATACCACAGGGGTAACTTTTTAAAATACAATAGGTTCACACAATGCAGCATTTATGTCATATACTGGTACTTATCTTCCTCTCCTATTTTATCACCTTTGAAATTTTCATTGAAACATGTTCTCTCTCACTTGCTCTTCATCTGCTCTGGCTGCTTGCATGCAAGTGACATCATAATTATGTTGCATGACACCACAACTGGTTGCTGTAGAAATTATTATCAGGCTACAACAGAGAGTTATTAAGTCACTTGTGGAAAAGCAGCCAGTGCAAATGAAGATCAAGTGACAGAGATTCTGCTTGTATTGAAATGAAATAAGTAATAAGAAAATGGGGAGATAAATACAGGCACTATCTGATCCCTTTAATGGAAGATGTGACATTTCTTTACATATTTTGACCTTAAATCTTCAACATGGCCTTTTTGGAACTCCACCTCATGGTCAATGGCAGTGGAATTATGCAAATCTGGCCTAAAATGCAATTTTTTGGTCACTTTATGGGATCACCTTTCAGGCAGGAGTTGAACATTTTCACCACACTTGTTCATGAGGTGAGGTCATAGGAAGGCTATGCTGAACATTTGGAGTACAAATATGGCAAAATGCCCAGGTTATGACTGAATGTTACAGTATTTCAATGTTGACTCATAACTTCACTAATTTTCAATATTTAAACTACAAACTTTCAACATTGCCATTTTTCCAAAGTACGCAGTCCCTACCCTCTAAACTGCCAAGGCATGTGTATGTATCAGGAGACACTAAGCTCGGAGCATGTGAATGCACATTATATCAAAACCATTGCAGTAGCAGCCGTTGTGACTCCGACCAGAATTTGTTATAAGGAAGGCTAGGTTACACCGAAATAAGCAAACTCTGCTCAGAGCCACAATGGCTGCAAATATAACATAGTACTGAAATAATGTGACTGACATTAACTGCATCTGAAAGTAAGTAAATGGAAAAAAAGGCAATCCAAAGTGTGCCTCTCCATACCTCTTTACCTTTTGTCACTGAAATGAGGGACATGGGCATGAACATGGACACTCAGAATGAGGGACAATGAGGGTCACTGACCATCATACCATCACAGTGAGGGACACATTCTCTAACATGGATAGTCAGGTTCATAACACCATGGAAACCATCTGTTTATTTGTACAAAATTCATTTTTGATTTAGCATCTTAGAATATTATGAATTTCTGCTTTAAAGTCTGAATTTAAAGCACATTTTCCTTGTGTACCATACCTTTCCATGAGGGACAGATGAGGGACAGGACAATTTTGAGGGGTAAAATGAGGGATGTCCCTTGTAATCAGGGACTGTTGAAAAGGGTGCCCCCCTCCCATTTGTGACTGCCTAAATAACTTGCTGCAGCCCTGGAGACTCAGTCAGGTGAAGTTTTGAAGCAAAGTTATTTGTGGGGTTGTGTACCCAGGTCAATACATACTGTAGACAGGTGAATGAGGACTCCTGTCATGGGCATGGTGGTGGCTGGGGCACATGGTTACAGTTCAAATGCAATGGCATTACACAAATAAGAAAATACTTTGTTTTATGCACAATACAGTTTGTCCAGTTTGTAGGATGCAATTGCCCTCTTGGAGGGAAAAGAGTTTTTTTCTTGTTGTTCTTTAACCCCTTCACCTACTCATAGCTAAACAGCTGCTGCATAACAACACTATGCAGTTGTGAAAAAACAATTTTTAAAGAGCACTAATCAGGCTGAGTTTGCAGTCCCCTTCCCCCAAAGCCCCTACGGCAGGCTTACCTGGAAAGGGTATGCCCACTCTTGGATCAATTTTCTGTTTACACTTCTCCATCTCATTTATTTCAAATGCCATGCTATCACAGTGGTTTGAGAATTTAAGACTAAGGGAATTTAGTTGTCAGTACCAGCCACCTAAGGAAGCAACTTTTGCTAGTACAACAGTGGTGATAATGCAGGTCTGATTTAATATGTTGCTAAGAATATGTTTGGTGAATGTGTCTTTAGTACCTACTGCAGTTATACCCTTTTGCAATGTGTTTACTTAGGATAGGTGAACTGAGATGCAACATCTTATTTTCAGTGAGGTCCTGCTTTATTTTTTTTTTTTACAATGCATTTACCCATGATAGCCCAGCTAAAATGCAATACTTCATTTTCACTGGGGGTCCTGTTTTACAGTGTACTTACCTAGGATAAAACAGCTGAAATTAAATATCTCTTTTTCAGTGGGGTCCTCCTTTTATTTATTTTTATAATGTATATATCCAGGATAGCTCCATTGCGCTGCAATATTTAGTTTTCTGTGAGATCATGATTTTACCTCTTTTTACTACATTTAGCTAGGATAGATCAGCTGAGATGCAGTGTCTCATTTTCAGAAGGGTCATATTTTTACATCTTTTTATTATGTATTTACCCGAATAGGCCTGCTGAAATGCAATATCTCTTTTGAAGTGGGATTCAGCTTTTACACCTTTCACAAAACATTTACTCAGGATAGCCCAGCTAAAATGCAATAATTCATTGTCAGTGGGATCCTGTTTTTACAGCTTACTTGCTTAGGATGAGACAGTTAAAATTAAAAACCCCATCTTCAGTGGCTACCTGCTTTTATTTGTTTATATAATGTGTTCCTCCAGGATAGCTGCAATATCTTGTTTTCAGTGGGGTCCTGCTTTCACCTCTTTTTGCAATGTATTTACCCGGGATAACCCAGTTTAGATGCATACTCTCTTTTCCAGTGGGGTTCTGCTTTTACCTCTTTCAACAATGCATTTACTCAGGCTATGCCAGCTGAGATCCAGCATCTCATTTTTATTAAGGTTCTGTTTTTATCTCTAAGGTCTGGTAGAAATTATGGGAGCTTAATTTAGTGGATCTCATTGCTCATAATGATGCTATCTAATATACTGACTCCTCTAGTGCCTTCATTCACATATCATGATGGAAAGCATCTGCCTATTATTTTTTTTTTATTTAAGTAATAATGACTGAGAAGCCACTCATTTCTAAGGTACTAATGACTGGTTGGGGGGATGGGTGCCCGAAGCACAGCTGATGGACACCTTCCTCCAGTTAGTCATGAATCTAAATAAATGACCAGCTCTGAGGTTGTTATTGTGATACTAAGTCTAATAGCAATAAGACATTTTGATTTTACTGTTAAATTTACTTACTTTTCCATTTTTATAGAAACATAGAAACATAAACCATGACAGCAGAAAAAGGTCCATCCAGTCTTCCCATATTCTCTATAATCCCTGGAACCTTCCCATGAACCTATTGTCCCTCCAGGGTACTAACCTTCCCTATCCTATCCCCATTCTCCTCCCTGGCCTTGTCACCATGGGCAACCACTATTCCCTTCATTCTATCCCATGCCAGCTTGAATCCTCTGACTGTGTTTGCAAACCCACCACCTCAGCCAACAGACTGTTCCAAGGTTCCACCACCCTTTCTGTAAAGAAGTACTTTCTCACGTCCCTCCTGAACCTCCCTCCTGTTAATTTCCACTTGTGACCATGTGACCTCAAGTTGGTATTCAGGGTAAATAATTCCCTACTGTTTATCTTGTTAATTCCTTTAAGGAACGTGAAGGTCTCATCATATCTCCCCTCTCCCTTCTGGTTTCCAGTGAGTACATATTTAGTGCCTTGAGCTGCTATGTTAAATTTACTTACTTTTCCATTTTTATCAGTGTGGCATGAGCCATGTGGCATGAGTATGTCGACACTGAGTGCCGCACAGCATTAGCTGGCAGCTGGATCAATCATTTCTAAGATGTGAATGACAGATACATTAGCCAATCAGGGGCCTTGCTAGGCTCATGAATATTTAATTAGACTTATAATTATTGCTTATGCCTCCATCTTTCCAGGAGAGCCCTTATCGGTGGCTACTACCCATCCCAGTACTGCTGTATCTTTGGTGCTAAGAACTACTCCTCTTCTTCTTCTTGAGAGAGCAAGGTGGTAATGATTAATTCCAGTCCTGTAATGTCAGCCTCAGACCCAGGCTTATCTGGCTTATTTGGCAAAATGTCCCACTGCCAACAGAGTGGAGGAGTGCAGAGTAACAGTCTTGGAGGCCTTAGGCTCCTCAAGCTTTAATTCTGGGCCCCATGTGGTAGTTGTGTTGGTGTCATCAAAAGGGTTAAAGCCCTCAAAGAAGCTGATAAAATCCTGTTCTAGAAATGCAGTCACTGCCCTTGGGTTCTGGTTGGAGTGAGCACCGCTGGTCAAGTGGCTCTAGGGGTCTTCCATCCCCACAGGGATACTGATGCAACCACTCTTCAGTGTGATTGATGGCTGTACCCACACTATATCTCAAGAGGGGGAAATCCATTCCCCATAATAAGCATCACACAAGGTTATTGCCCTCATTGTTAATTCTTGCCCCCCACACCACTGGCACATTGAGGACAGTCATGGACCCATGTTGGTAATGTCTGCCACTGACAGTATGGGGCCCGCCCTCCCTTATGGGACTCTTCTTCTCTAGCTCCCACTCATGGTCAGCTGCAATTTAGTGCACAGGTTTATATTCATAAAGTCTATGCTAATATTGCTGCTCAGACTTTCAACAGCCAACAGTTCGTGGGTCACACTGACACCAGACCTAGGGCTATGTCCAGCCTAAATAAACAAACTTGTCTGGAGATGAAGGAGTTTTTTTCAGCCAGCAGTTATTTATAACTTGATTCTCTGTGAATTATACAGCCTTACCAATCAGGCCCCAGATGTGCACTCCCATCACCTCAAGGGATCGATCTACCTCTGTACCACTGGGATTCATACTCATCAGGGCTGTCCTCTTCACAGCACCTGGCACTGTCTCTGGCTCTCTCTCGTTCTGTGGCTGTGAGGTCACTATGTCTACTAATGATTTGAAGTTGTTCACAGGACCATTGCAGTCACTCGCTATCACTTTCTGAGTGCTCCCTTCCCTCAGTTCCATCGCAGCTTCTCTAGCCTCATGGTGCAGTATATCGGGGTACAGGCAGGTTCTTTTGTTGCACCGTGGGGCCAGGAACAGAGGGTGGGGATGGGAAAGCATGCAGATGGAGGGAGCTGGTGGGTTCTTTTGTTGCACCCTGGGGCTGGACAAAAGAACTGACATTGCTATTATTTACTGCCCAACCCGGAGCAGGCAATGGGGTCAGGAGCAAGAGGTGGCACCAGTGGAACTTCTGAAGATGAAAGAAAAAAGGTGGGAGAGGGGAGAGAGAGAGACAAAGCACACTGATTCATGCATACTCATTATGGGCATCAACTGCACTGCACAGAGTGCAGAGCAGACATTATGTGATTCATTCAGCATCTGATCACACCCTTCCAGATACCCTATACTCTCCTTTCCCTTTGCAACATGTCAGCATAGCTCTCACTATGCAGCTGTAAACAGAAGATTGTCAACAACATACTAATAAAATATAGAACCCTAAGGGTTGCTTCAAGAACAGCATTCTGTTCCGGGGTGTACTGTTTTTCTTACTATTCCTGTGGGTTCTTTTATGTTGTAGCTCAAGGTCTATGATGCAGTTGTTTTAGCCAGACCTCAAGTGGTAGCATGCTTGTCAGCCTAGAGTTACACTAAAGCCTGTGACACTGTTAATGTTAAACCTTGTGTCCTCCATCTTCTTTATATGAATATCCACACTAGGAAGGTAACATAAAAAAACAAACCAACGTGTTGGTAGTGGAAGCAACTAAATACTGAGCACCAGAAGGAGAAAATATAGGGCTGCAGTGCAGAGTGAAGTTGATGACTGCAGAAACCAACAGAGCAAATCTTTGAGCACCAAGTTGAATAATTCAATACTTACAAAATGGAAAGTGGACCCAGATCCCCAAGAGACATTACATTTGCAGGCTAAGAACCTAGGTCAGGTTTGGAGCTGCTGGAAGCAAGAATTTACCTTGTATACAGAAATTGCCATGGCTGATTAGGAAGAAAAATGAAGAGTAAACTATTTTTTTGCTTGACAGGAGAAATGGAAAGCGATGTTAGAGATGTGCACTGACACAGCACAAGACTAATATACTGCAACTTAGTTAATAGCAAGCTTAATTCATATTGCAACCCACAGTATTATTTATTTATTTGAAAATTAGTGACCGGGACAGGAATACTGAGCTGAGGCTTGTTTACAGGCATGACCAGGGAGAAAGGAATACTGGAGGAACAACGAAACATAATACAGTACATTTCATGATACAGCAATAAAGTGCAGGCAGAATTACAGAGTACAAACACTTTGCAGGTATATGCTTGGCTCAGATTAAAGTGCAAGTTACAGACAAGTGTCATGCCAAATTCAAGTGCAGGCTTAGACATAATTATGCTGTAGAATATGTTCACCAAAGGAGCAACACTGTTCACTAGGGAGGAGTTCAGCCAGGGAGAAACCAAAACCCCATAAAACCTGTGTCAGACAGGAAGCAGGTACAGGAGGGGGTGGGAGGAGTTTCAGCAGGTGCCTGAAAGAGCCAGAGGAGGTGTAATGGTGGCGGATGAAGGGAGGTGGTTCCAGAGTGTTGGAAGGTGATAGGAGATGGCAGATTAACAATCAGAGAAATTAAGATAGGGAGTGGAGAAGGTTCACTTGTCCCTGGAGTGGTGAGACCATGGGGCATGGTAAGTGGGGAGAGGAGTGATGAGAGGTAGGAGGGAAGGAAAACAAATCAATATATGGAGATGAAAGAGGAGCAGTGTGACTGATGACATGATGGTAGGGGAAAGATGGAAAAGGAGGAGTAGAGGGAGCAATGGTGAGTACAAGGAGTTGAGTTTGTCATGAAGTGACAAAAGGCATTGCAGAGGGTATCCAGTCTGGCTAGGGAACTGGAGGGGGCAGTACTTTAGATCACGTCAGCATAGTCAAAAACCCGGAGAACCATTCTGGTGACCAGATCATGGCAGAACATCAGGGGAAGGCAGTCTTTATTATGGTACAAGGCACCCAACATAGGGCAGAGTTTAGCATGGATAGCACTGATGACACTGAAATGTCAAACTTGCTGTCAAGCCACATGCCAAGGTACTTGAAGGACTGTACCACTTCAAGAGGGAAGCCATTCAGCATGCAGAAGACTACAAGTCTTGGTAGCCTGGCCAATTTCTGGCTGGTATCAAAGGTCAAGGACACTGTGCTTTTGGTGTTAACCCTGAGATGGTTGGAGTGGAACAAGTGCAGGATGTTGTGAAAATCCTGCTGAAGCAGGTCTTCCACAGATACTGTGGAGGGACCAGAGGCTAAGATGATTTTGTCATCTACATACATGTGTATCCTTGAGTTGGCACATGTGAATGGCAGGTCATTCAGAAAGATGAAAAACAGGGTAGGGTCTAGGATGGAGCCCTGTGAGAATCCAGCCTGTATGGGAGGGGTGATGATAAGATTCCTCCAATCTGTACCAACTGTTTTTTTCCTTCTCTCTCCACTAGTGGCCCCTTTGGTCCTCATGGCTCCCCAACTTTATCTCCCGCAATCCCTGGGACTTATCTTAGGGCCACTGAGTGCCCCACAGATTACCCCTGTGGCAGAGCTGTCAAGGGGTTCACCAAGCCCCCTTCTGGTGCTGCATTTGGAAAAGTGTCCCCTGTGCCCAATAGGTGGTGTGGGGTTTGCAGGGTTCCACAGGGTGGCATCCTGCAGCCAGTGGTGTTTTTCTGTTGTTCTCCCTGAACCCACAGGTGCTCCGTGGAGGGAGTGGTTTGATGTGTGCATGTCAGAGTACGTGCTTTTGTCTCCTGTCAGGGAACATCCACCAACCAGAGCTGCTGACTGGGCATACTGCCTGTCATGGTCACCTAGGAGGCAGTGTTATGGTGGCAGAGTCTGCCCTCCCTTCCCTGGAGTGGTACAGCATCCACTGGAATGCTCATTCCTCCTCCCCCTGGCTAACCCCTGAGTGGCCCAGGGTCATTCCTGACCCTGGATTGCTGGTGTTATGGGAAGTGAGGCATGGGTGCCTCTGCCCTCCATGCTACCTGGACAGCCCAACCTGTACCAACTGTTGATGGCTCATTAGGTAGGAATGGAACCAGCCAAAGACAGGAGCTGAGAGGCCAGTAGTACCAGCTTGTCCATAAGGAGTGGGTGGGACACCAAGTTGAAGGCTTTGGCCAGATCAATGAAAATGGTAGCTGTGATGTGCTCCTGATCTATCCCTCAGAAGAGGAAGTCAAAGACATGCAACAGGCAAGAGACAGTGGAATGGTGCTTCAGGAAGCCAGCCTGGAATGGGGAGAGGAAAGTGGAAGAGGTAAGGTAGTCTAGACATTTAGAGTAGACTAACCTATCTTGCAGCTTGGCAAAAGAAGGGTGGAGGGAGATAGTATGGAAGTTTAAGCAGGAGGACAAAGAACAGCTGCAGAATTCAACCATACAATGGCAAGGGTCCCGATCTTCAAAAGTGCTGATTTTACTAAGATGGGTGATTGTCTCCAGAATTACCTGGCAGGACGATAGGACCTGGAAGGGGTGGAGGAAAAGTGAGCCAAAATAAGAAGGGCATAGTGAAAGCAATGAACCTCTGCCTCAAACAGGTAAGCAAAAGTAAGAGACAGATGAGACCAATATGGTTCTCAGAAGAGATAGCAGAAAAGTTAAAGGCTAAAAAGGTAGCATTCAAAAGATATAAGAAGACCCAGAGAGAACAGGATAGGGAAGTGTGTCTGGGAAAACAGGACAACAAGGAAAGCAGTAAGGAGCACAAAGGGGCAAACTGAGGAAAGAATAGCTCAGGGAGTATCAAAAGGGGGTACAATATTTTTCAGGAATGTTAGCAAAAAAAGGAAGACTAAGAGAGGGATTGTACAGTTAAAGAAGTAGCGGGGTGACTGTACAGAGGGAATCAAGAAAATGCAAACATCTTGAACAAATACTTCTGCTTGGTTTTCACAGTAGAGGGGGAGTGGGAAGGACCCCAAAAAGGCAGCAGAAGTATTAATGAGAAGATAGTGGACACTAGTCCATTTTCTGAGGAGAAAATCTGGAAAGTGCTAGCAAACCTGAAGGTGGACGAAGCTCTGGGAAAAGACTGGGTACATACAAGGGTGATGAGAAAGCTCAGGGAGGTATGTGCTGCACCTCTGACAGATCTATTTAACAAATAACTGGAGACCAGTGTGGTATCAGGGGACTGGAGAAAAGCAGATGTAGTCCCACTTCACAAAGGTGGTAGCAGGGAGGAGGTGGGAAACCCTACTGGATTATAATGTTGCACGCTCTACAGTGCACGACGTGACTGCAAGGTAGGAACAGCACAGTAGGTAAGAGCGAGACAGTGCAAAACCAAAAAAGGAAGTATGCATGGTAATGCACCCTCACACACTTCCCAGTGCAGGACAAGAATTCTGCTGGGAGCGGG
Organism: Neoceratodus forsteri; assembly: GCA_016271365.2. Taxonomy (NCBI): domain Eukaryota; kingdom Metazoa; phylum Chordata; order Ceratodontiformes; family Ceratodontidae; genus Neoceratodus; species Neoceratodus forsteri. Next base: position 589,575,915 of record CM028129.1, on the reverse strand, counting down.
GTCCGCCGAGCAGCTACCATGACTCGATGGGATGAGCCATGGGTAGTAAGGGAGGCAAGCAGTGTGTTTGGGACCAGTGTAAGCGTGTGGGTTCAATAACAGACACCAGTCCTTAAATCAAGTGCATAGAAAATGCTGGTGTAGCATTTATCATTTTATTTTCCAAAAATGATAACAAAAATTAACTGTTCAAAAATATTTACAGAAAATAAATGGGTGTTTAAACTTGCACACCAAAATAACAACAAACAAAAAAAATAATCAGGCTAGTCTTTCCTCAGACTCCCTGCTCTTCTCTGTATATTCAATATTTTTCTCCACTCCGGTGTGTAGGCACTCACACCTCCTCTCCCTTGCTTGGTCAGAAGAAACTGACCAGCACACCTGAATTAGCCTCCTGGTGGGGAGGTGAATATAGTACAATAATCATGACATCATTGACATGTGACTATCAATTATACCAAAAAACCTTATTCCTCTACTCTGGAACTTAAGATTAGGCTTCAAATTCTCTAAATCTAAAGCTTATTATGTCTTTTTTCAACATAATATTAGTAATACTCTATAGGTACTCATTTTAACTTACAGGAACCTTACTTGGTGGTGAAAGCATCATCAAGGACCTTTTTAGCCCCTCCTCTTTCAATGACATCACCACCCCACTTCTATATTAGCAGCCATTTTCTGGGCTGCCAGCTCTATAGAAGCCATCTCTTGCTACCTGCCACCATTTCTGGTAAAGAAACCAAGAAAATCAAACTTGTTTATAGAGGACTCTAACCTTCCCAGATAAAAACAAACAGACTAGGGGTGTGCTCCCCCTCTATTTATTCTGTGAAGCCAGAGTAGCTCTACCACTATTCAGCCTTGTTTATTTATACCTTAAAAATTTGTTACTTGGCTTAGTTTTTCTACTTATACCTTTACTTCATTTGAACACATTTTTATTCTCTGCATATGTTCCAAAAAGAGCCTAGTATTGTTATTATCCTTAATTTACTGTGCTAGAACTGTATTTAAACATATTTTTATGTTTTACATTTCCCCACCCCCCATGACAGCTCTGCCATTTCAGCAGTCGGCAAACAAAATTTGCACGATTTCACTCCCCATACTGTACTTCATTTCTTGGCAGCTTTAAACAACACAATAACAAGTCAAACACCCCAAATCATGTTTTTATACACAGGAACAGCCTGCACTAATGCTGCAGTACTTATTTTAACTTTTTATTTAATCTCTTTGTTTTTCAGGCAGCGGAGCGAGATCTACAGCGTGGGGCTGCAGGGAGTGTTACTTTCTCCTTGCAACAGCCTGCTTGCTCATCTTCCAGTCTTGCAGAGACTTGCTTTAAAATGGGGCTATATGGCAGTCTGCTCTGGTGTTGGAAACACTCTTGTTTCTTGGGGGATTCAAAATCTTCCACAGAATTTACATAGCAGGAGGCTTTAAAGGGGATCTGCTTTTAACTTCATGTGGCAGTTTTGATGGCTAGAATGACAACATATTCAAGGTATAGCACAGATAGAAGAACGGAATTGTCAGGTTGGCCACCCTGACAAGAAATTAAGGATAGACAGAAAAGTTAAAGAAAGTAGAACAGAGTGAAAAGAATAAATGTTTTTTTTTTAATTTTATGTTGACATTCTCATCCTGCCACATTCCTCCCCATTCAAGAGGGCAACATTATTATGATGCCCAGTCCTATAACCCTAGGAAGGGTTGGAATTTCCACCAACCCACTCCAGACGTTCCCCTCAGGGACCCTTAAACAAATGGAACAATTACCAAAAGGTAATTTAGGTAATTATATATCCAAACAATATTGTTCCAATTAACTACTATTCCCTGAGGTGTGTACAAATACAAACTGAGGCATACATTTTACAGTTTGTAACAATCACAAGAACATTATATACAGAACATCAATCATTTCCTGAAACAGTGTTTCCCGCACCAAACCTGGACAAGAAATCTGCATTTTTATGCTGGGACCCTGCCCTATGTGTCACCATAAATTTATAGGGCTGTAGAGACAGATACCACCTCATGATTCTCATGTTTTTATCTTTCATGAGGTTTAGCCAACACAGTGGATTGTTATCTGTCACTATTATGAATTAATTCTCCCAAAGATAGTATTTTAAAGCCTTGATGGCCCATTTCATGGCCAAGCACTCTTTTTTCTACTGTCGAGTACCTCCTTTCCCTTTCATGGAGCTTCCTACTTAGAAAAAGGATGGGATGCTGTCCATGTTTGTCCTACTGTGTAAGAACCGCTCCAATGCCTGTGTCAGAGGCATCTGTCTGAACCTCAAAAGGTCTGGAGAAATCTGGACTGTGAAGAACTGGGGCAGAGCATAGAATAGCCTTTATTTGTCTAAAAGCCTTGTCACAGTTGGCTGTCCATTTAACCTTGGTGGGAAAACAATTCTTAGTGAGGTTTGTAAGGGGGGGGGGGGGTGGCAATGGTAGAGAAATCCAGAATAAACCGACGATAGTAACTGGCCAGGCCTAAGAATAAACGTACGTGTTTTTTTGTACTAGGCACAGGACTGTTTGCCACAGCTTCCACCTTGGTGATTTCAGGTTTTATGGTTCCATTTCCAATAATAAAACCAAGATAACGGGTTTCGTTTTTTGCAATGGCACACTTGGCTGAGTTAATAGTCAAACCAGCGTCTTTAAGGATTTGGATGACTGCACTCAAGTGTACCAAATGGGTTTTCCAAACTGGACTGTAGATCACCACATCATCCTGATATGCTGCACTATATGGTTTATGGAGCCTCAATACATGATCCATGTACCTTTGAAAGGTGGTAGGAGCCCTATGCAATCCAAATGGCATCATTGTAAAGTGGTATAAACTAAGTGGTGTGCAGAAAGCTGTTATTTCTTGTGCCTGAGGTGCCAAGGGGATCTGCCAGTACCCTTTTGTTAAATCAAGCGTACTGATGTACTGAGCAGATCCGATTTGGTCCAACAAATCATCTATGTGTGGCATGGGGTACCCATCAAACTCTGAAACAGCATTTATGCATCTAAAATCCAAGCATAACCTCACGCCGCCTTACTAACGTACTATTTGCCAGCAGATTAGGCCTTACAGTCTATCGAGTCTGCTCGAACCTCAGATCCCTAGTTGGGTGCCAAGGCCCTCCCCCCCTTGTGTTCCAGAAACCCCTATCATCCATTCCCAGCCCCCTGGGACAGGCCATCATCTGATACATCCACTTTCTGTGTCTGTCCCACCCTCTCTTGAAGCCCTCCACTGTGGATCTCTGAACCAGCTCACCAGGCAGTGCATTCCAAGGATCCACCACCCTCTCAGTGAAAAACCTCCTCCTCTTCCCCCCCCCACCCTTCCACCTTCCAACTTCAAACCATGCCCTCTGGTGATACCTCCCTGCTTTAGTCTAAAGATCCCCTCCATGTTTACCCTATTTATTCCCTTGAGGTACTTGAAGACCTAAATCATGTCCCCCCTGTCTCTCCTCTCCTTCAATGAAAACAGGCAGAGCTCCTCGAGTCTGTCCTCATACGTCAAATCCTAGCCCTCGTATCATCTTAGTTGCCCTTCTCTGTACCCTCTCCAGGAGCTGTATGTCCCTCTTCAAGTGTGGTCTCCAGTACTGTACACAGTACTCAAGATGTGGTCTAACCAGTCCATTGTACAGCGCAGAATCACTTCCTTGCTCCTAGAGGTGATCCCCTTACGATGCATCCCAACATCCTGTTTGCCTTGCTAGCCGCTGTCCTGCACTGCTCAGAGTTATTCTACATGCATCCACCATGACCCTAGGTCTTTTCTCCTATTGATGCCTCAATGCCTCCCTCCCAGGGTGTACCTGTGTTTAGGGTTTCCCCGCCCAAGATGTAACACCTTGCACTTGGTGATATTGAAATTTAATTTCCATGTGTGAGACCAGCTTTCCAGGGTGTCCAGGTCCCCTTGCATGGCCGACCTCCCCTCTTCTCCCTCAACTACTGCTCCCATCTTGGAGTCATCAGCGAAGAGACTAATTTCACACCCTATACCCTCCCTGATGTCTGATATCTATGCATTAAACAAGATTAGACCCAGGACCAAGCCCTGCGGTACCCCACTACCAATCTCTTTAGGGTTCAAGAGCTCCCCACAGACCACTACTCTCTGGGTGCATCCAGCTAGCCAGTTTTCAATCCATCTGACCATCAAAGGACCTACTCCCAACCCCATCAGTTTCTCCACCAGACCATTGTGGGGAACAGAGTCAAACACCTTCCTGAAGTCCAAGAATAATACATCCACAGGCTTTCCCCTGTCCAGTTCTGATGTTACCCATTCGTAGAACTCCACAAGATTGGTCTGACATGATCTACCTGGCACAAACCCATGTTGCCGACTATCCAGACCTCCCACCTCCTCCAAGTACACCCCCAATCGTTCCTTTAGTATACTCTCCATTAATTTTCCCACCACCGAGGTCAAACTGATGGGTCTATAGTTACCTGGTACTTCTCTCAACCCCCCTTTATGGATTGCCACCACATGTGCCTCTCGCCAATCCCTAGGTACCCTCCCTGTCTCAAGTGACTTGTTGAAGAGCTCCGCCAGGCGTGCAGCCAGTATGTCCGCCAATTCCCATAATACTCTCGGATGAATGCCATCCAGCCCAGGAGATTTATCTTTCTTTAGGGCCTTGAGGGCTAACACCACCCTTTTGGTGGAGATAGCATCTTCCGTCCCCTGCACCTTACTGGCCTTTTTATCCTTATCCTGATGTGACACTCCTGGGGTACCTCTCCCTCCCTCTTGCTCCATTTCTGTTGCTCCCCTGATTCCACTCACTGCTGCTTCTATCCCCACCGTGCCTTGCTTTGTAGATATCCCATCCCCCTCCCTAGTGAACACAGAGGCAAAGTACTTGTTAAATACCTCTGCCTGGTCCCTCGCCTCTTCCACCCACCCTCCTTCTGATCTCAATCTGCTGAGATGGCCTTTAGTTTTTCTCCACTCCCCAATGTACCGGAAGAACCCCTTTTCCCCTCCATGTATTCCCTGTACCAGCCGCTGCTCTTTCCTGGACTTTGCCCCCCTCACCATCTGGGTGACTTTTCTAGATACAAGATGGTACATTTCCTTATCCCTATCCCCTCTTGTTGTTTTATATTTTTTGTAGGCCGCCTTCTTTTCGCTGACCGCTACCTGAACTTCACTGGACCACCAGTATGGTTTATGTGACCTTACTCCCTTATGTTTCACCTTTGCGTAGGTCCTGACTGCCTCATGAAGTCCCCGTTTTATGACCTCCTATCTCCTTTCCACATTTGTCATTGATGTAATCCCCTTCAAGTGATCCTTGAGAATATTTCCCATGCCCATAAAATCTGCCCCCCTGAAGTCCACTGCCAGTGTCCTAGATCTCCCCCCCATGCTTATTTGAAACCAGACAGTATTGTGGTCACTCCCAGTCAGGGATCCTCTACAACCAGGTCCCTTACCAGATCCCCATCTGCCAGAACCACATCCAGGACATGCCCCTCCCTTGTGGGCTCCATCACATGCTGTGTTAAGAACACATCCTGGAAGCCGTGCAGCAGCCTCTGCTCCTTGGCCACCTTAGAGGACATGGTTCCCCAGTTTGTACCTGGCATATTAAGGTCCCCCATCAACACCACTCCTTCCCCTTTTGGTCCACACTGGGAAATGATGTTGTCCAGCAAACCATCCTCCAGAACATCACCCATCCTGGGGGGCCTATATACTACACCCAGCTTGACCTTATCTCCTGCTGGGGATCATAAGGTGACCCATAAGGCCTCCACGTTTCCCTCTGCCTCTTCTACCCTAGCAATTTCTATGTCATCTCTAATGAACATAGCCACCTCACCCCCTCTGCCCTCCTTTCTATCCTTCCTAAGCATAGTGTACCCCCATACGTTTAGGTCCCAGTCATGGTTTTTGTTGGCCCACGTCTCCGTGACCACCGCCACATCCACCCCTCCTGAACAGCATGGCCTGGAACTCTGGCAACTTGTTTCCCAAGCTCCTTGCATTTACTAACACTAACCCCCACCCCTTATCCCTGATCCCCTTTGTCGAACCCCACCCAGGTTCCTTATACTTCCATCCTCCTTCTGCTCCTCCTGAAACCTACACCCCCAGTCTGTTTCCCCTTCCCCCCCTTGGGTTTGAAGGCTACTCCCTCATCTGGAGGAGAGGCTTCTGGTCAGCCTCCTTATCCCTCCCCTCACAAGTTTAAACCCCACCTTTCTTGAATGTAGTCAGCCATCCCCTTTTTAAGGACTTCCTTTCCTAATGGGGCAAGATGAAGCTTGTCCTTGGCATACAGTCCCTTATCCTCCCAAACTCCTTTCCAGTTCCCTAACATCCCCAACTCACTCTCTTCATCCCACTTCCGGAGCCAGTAATTAACCTCTGTGATCTTCATTTTTTTCTCCACTGAGGCCTTTGGTACTGGCAGTATCTCCAAAAAGGAAATGTTGCATCCATTATCCCGACAGACTCTGGCAAGTTCTTGGAACCTTGCTTGGATTTCCAAAACGCTATCTCCCTCTAGATCGTTAGTTCCCAAATGCACCAGGAAATCCAGTTTACCTCCACAATCCCTAACCAGTTCATACACCATGAACTTTGCTCTGTGCACTGTCAACCCAGAGATACTCACTACCTCCACCTGGCTATGGCATCCACTCCCCTGTCCCTCCCACTGGATACCCGTAATCATCGAGTCTCTCAATAACAGAACCTTAACACCGCCATCATCCTTATGGTCACCTCCACTATGCACTCTCAGCCCCCCATCCCCCCCTTTATTTGTGATCTCAATTCCATGGGAGTCTTCCTGCCTTATTAGAGACCCCCTTGTCACCCTCCCCTTTCTGCCTCCCTCATTATTTTGCCCACTTAACTCAGACCCCACTGAATAGGTGTCCCCTTTAACCCTCTCTTATCCAAACCATTTATCCTGGCCCTGATGGTTTCCCTTCCCCACACCATCATCCTCCCCCCTTGTAATAGTACCCCTACCTCCAGAGGCTCTCTGTGGGTCCCCTTTAGCTAGGGCCCCATCCTTGGTACTGACCCCCCTGCTGAAGGGGGACTCCTCCCACCTCCTTGTCTCCCAGTTTCTCTCCAGTCATGCTCTCCTCCCTCGTGTCTGCAGTATGTTGCATCTCCCCCATCTGCTTAACATTTATGTTTCCCCTTCTCCCTCTGGGACTATTTCTATCCTTTCCATTGCCGGTCTGTGATGCCCTATGGGTATCCGACTCCCTTCCCCTGGCCTCTGTGTCAGTTTCCTCATTTCCACCAACCCCTTCCTCCCCCTCTAGGTTGCTTAGCAGCTCAAATTTACTGTGACACTCTATGTCAGCCTCCATCAAGTAACCCGAGTTTCCCCTGACTGCACCTCTAAACTACCCTTCTTCCTCCCCTCTTGCTCTGTTCTCCATAGGAGCTCTCTTCCCACAGTCTGCTGTTTTAGGCTTCCCCACAACAGCCCCTCCCTTCTCAATGTCTGCTCTACTAGGCTTCCCCACAACAGCCCCTCCTGACTCTTCCCCCTCCACTCTCTTTGTATTCGGAATGTTCACCCTGTACACTTTCCCCTTAGCATCAACATCCCTATCTAAGGGTCCTCTGTCCCTAATATCCCCTCTCCTGCATGCTGTAACATAATGTCCTGTAATTTCAGAGTGTTGCCCCAGCCTCCCCACAGCCCCACCCTTCTGCTGCCCATATCCACACCCCTTATTCTTGGACACCCCCCAACTCCCCCAGCTTACTCCTTAACCAATATACTTCACTCCTGATGCAAGATAGCTGTCTACAGAGTGGGAAGCCTCCCTCTCTCCAGGCCCAATTAGAATTATTGCCATCCCACAGCCTGTGCAGCCTACAACCCTTCCGAAGATGCCTGCCATGGTAGAATATGGCCACCCTGTTTGTCCCCCTCTGTTTATAATGGCACGCTCCCCTTTTCTCAGTCCCTTCCCCTTGGAATACAGTTTCTCTCTATACTGACTGCAATTATTTACAAACCCAATTTCAACCCCACCAATAAAGTTCCCAAGTCTCACAAACACATACAGTCCAGTGTGTGTCCAGTCCCACTAACAGTGTGTGTATGCAGACATCAGGTACCGTATGATGTCACAGGCCCACCAGTTCCTGTTGCTTCAAATTTCAGCCCCAAACAGAAATACTCAGCCCTTCAATCCCAACCCCCAGTGGCTTTTCAGTATTTAAGAAAGCCTACAAAACATGGCGGGTGGAAGGGCTCTTACCAACACCGGGCAAACATTACATTTCAATTTCACTCTAATTATCACTGCCAAACAAGTGTTCCCAAGCCCCAAAAGTTACAATATCACAGCCCAAGTAACAGTTCTAACTCAAAGTAGTAATTTTTAACACACAGAACTAATTTCACGTACAAAACTATTCAAATATTTCAGTTAAAACAGAATATAAACCCAGACCTCTGTCCTTACCAGCCTCCTGCTTATGTTCCCAAGTGAACAATGAAAGACAAGGTGATTCTTGTTAATTTCCTCCCCTAACACCAGGCAAACATCACATTTAAATTTCACTCTAATTATCACTGCCAAACAAGTGTTCCCAAGCCCCAAAAGTTACAATATCACAGCCCAAGTAACAGTTCTAACTCAAAGTAGTAATTTTTAACACACAGAACTAATTTCACGTACAAAACTATTCAAATATTTCAGTTAAAACAGAATATAAACCCAGACCTCTGTCATTACCAGCCTCCTGCTTATGTTCCCAAGTGTCCTGTTATGTTCCCAAGTGTTCTTTCTTATTAACTACTACCAGGGGTAATGACCATGGACTATGTGATGGTACAATAACCTTGGCTTGCTCCATCCTTTTTACTTCCTCCACTACCTTCTGTCTGATCTTTTCAGGAAGACTATATGGTTGCTGGTGTATGGGCCTGGTCTGTGACAGTTTGATTTCATGGACCACCCCCTTCGCTCTTCCCGGGGCTTTAGTAAATGTACTTTTGTAATAGGTTAAGAGACCATCAATCTCTTGGTACTGTGCTGGTGTTAAGTCTGGGTTGATCTGAATGGGTGTCTCTTTATGCAATGGATCTAGATGCTCAGATGCTATATCCAGCTCTGTTTTTTCTTGTTCTGGCTGTATATAGAAAATTACATCTGTTTTTGATTTCTCCTCCCATTTCTTTAACAGATTAACATGATACACTCGTTTTTGTAGTCTATGTCCCGGCATCTCTATCTCATAATTTACTACACCTGTTTGTCGGACAATAACATAGGGGCCTTGCCACTGCATCAACAACTTATTCTCGGTGGTGGGCAACAACAATAGTACTTTCTCCTCAGGTACAAACTGTTTATTTTTAAGTCCCATATCATACCTGTCTTTTTGGGCCTGCTGTTTCTGGTCCACATTCTCGTGGACCAGAGTTACATATTTTATTAACCTTTTTCTGAGTGACAACATGTAATCAATAACATTGGTATTCCCAACAGTTTTTCCAACTTCCCAATGTTCTCTGACCACATCTAATGGTCCTCTTGGATTGTGCCCATATAACAAGGAGAATGGTGAAAATCCCATGGTGGCTCGGGGTACCTCCCTATATGCAAACAAAAGGTAGGGGAGAAATTTGTCCCAGTCTCTACCATCCTCATGTACATACTTCTGGAGCATTTTCTTCAGAGTTTTATTAAAGCGTTCCACTAATACATCCATTTGTGGATGGTAAGGTGAGGTTCTGAGTGCTGTCACCCCAAACAATCTGTATAATTCAGTTAACATGACAGAAGGTAAAATTACTACCACAATCTGTCAATATCTCCCTGGGAATCCCCATCCTGCTGAATACCTTGGCCAGTTCTTCTGCCACTCGAGGAACTGTTACCGTCCTCAAAGGGATAGCCTCGGGGTACCAGGTAGCATAATCACAGATAACAGGATATACTGATTGCCCTTTGAGCTTTTAAGCAAAGGCCCTACCACATCCATTGATACTCGATCAAAAGGTGTCGTAACATATGGAATGGGCTGCAAAGGTACCATGTCTTTCTTCCCCCCCTTGTGCTACCAGCTGACATTGTGTACAAGTTCTACAGTAAGCAGCTACATCTTGGTGGATACCTGGCCAACAAAACCTTGATAGAATTCTTTGAACAGTCTTGTCCCTCCCCTCATGGCCAGCCATGGGAATGTCATGAGCTAGAAACATCACCTGCTCTTTGTTCTTGTGGGGCACCATAAATTGTTCAGTCTCAGAACCATTTTTTACATCTACAGCAATTCTATACAACATAGTATTTTTCTGTATAAAATATGATTGTCCTTGTTTTCCTGTAGACACCTGTAAAAATAAAGGTTGCAATGACTCATCTGCTAATTGCTCCTCATAGAAGTTTTTACTAGATAATCCTGGTAACCTGTTTAATATTCCAACAGTATGCTGTTCTCTCCACATCTTTTTCTCCCCCTTCTTCTTTCCTTTTGAGACTTTTTCCCTTTTGCCCACGTCTCAAAATAGTCATCTTCAAAAGGAAACACAGACACCAGTTGAGCTTTTGCTTGGGCTCTTGTAAGCACATTAACTGGCTCTGTAAATGTCTGATGGTTACTCATCAAGGTAGCAAAGGTGGGAAAATCTTGCCCAATGATGACAGGGACTGGTAATCTAGGTACCAGACTAATAAGCACTTTACAACAAGCATTGTTTATTTTTAAGTCAACATGAGCAGTGTGATACTGGTGGATATCACCATGGACACATCGAACAGTGGTGTCCTGCTGGTTTACTGTACAATCAGGGGCTAGGTCAGCTCTTACCAGGGTTTGTCTGCTCCCAGAGTCTAGTAATCCCAAGGTCTGTTGATCACCTATACCCACTGTCTCAACATAGCCAATGTTTGCTAGAGCCAGATGTGTCAGTTCCTGTCTTTCATTGGGGCAGTTTCTTACAATATGACCTTTCCCAAGGCAGCCATGGAAAATCAGTTCTGAATATGGGATTCTACCCCCTCTATCCCTTCTAGCATATTGTCTCTGATTCTGGGTCTGCATATTTTGAGAATAAAAAGGTCTTACCGGTGTTGCAGAACTTCCTTGTTACTTTGCTGTCCTCTGGGTCGGGAAGTCCTGGCAGCTAGGTAATCCTCAGCCAATTGTGTGGTCTCCTCTGCTGTTTTGGGCTTGTACTCTTTCACCCAGACTTGAACAACAAAAGCCAAAACCTGAATAAACTGCTCAATGGTGATGAATTCCATGATCTGGTCAACAGTTTTGGTAGTTGGTTGCAATCATTTAGCACAATAATCCCTTAATCTTTCATAGGTTTCCTGTCATATTTGAACATCTTATGCAAACGGAACCGCTGACGATATGTTTCTGTGCTGATGTTATATCTCCGCAATATTTCTTCTTTCACTTTGGCATAGGTGGCATCATCTGGCACACTCAATTGGCTGTATACCAACTGTGCCTTCCCCCAGACAAGTAGGGTACCAATCTTATTACCCACTGGTCCTTGGGCCAGTTGCAAGTCTGAGCCACCCTCTCGAAGGTAGTGAGATATGCTTTGATGTCATCACTCTCCGTTAATTTGGTTAGATTAATGTCTCTAGGCACGGTTCGTTCCACCTGTGCTTGCGACATCTCTTGGATGGCCTTCAAGGTGTCATTCCATTTTTGGTCCTGTCTTCTTCTTTCCTGTGCCTGTAGACTTCAGTCCTCATCCCTCTGTCTTCGGTCTTCCTCCCTCTGGTTCTTCATCTGAAGCTGGCACATACATAGCCACTTTAACAGTTCATTAGGGTTATCAGGTGTTGGAGGTACCTGTCTGGCTTGTGGCTTTGGTGCTGCAGACAGTACGTCTTCTTCTTCATCCTCAGCTTTCTTCATTTTGGGTCGTGTCCAAGAGTTCAATCCTGGTAACAAGGGCTCTCCAGTCTTCCTTCTCACTGACCTCATGAGATGCAGTACACTTTGATCTGACTGTTCACTCTCTTGCATCTGCTAGGGTGTTTATGCTGCAACACCCACTGGTACACCTCCCAGGCAGCCTCGATGCATCAGGTTGAATCCCACTTCTGACACCAGTGTAAGCGTGTGGGTTCAATAACAGACACCAGTCCATAAATCAAGTGCATAAAAAACACTGGTGTAGTGTTTGTCACTTTATTTTCCAAAAATTATAACAAAAATTAACTGTTCAAAAAATATTTATAGAAAAGAAATGGGTGTTTAAACTTTCACACCAAAATAACAACAAACAAAAAAAAATAATCAGTCTAGTCTTTCCTCAGACTCCCTGCTCTTCTCTGTATATTCAATATTTTTCTCCACCCCAGTGTGTAGGCACTCACACCTCCTATCCCTTGCTTGGTCAGAAGAAACTGATCAGCACACCTGAATTAGCCTCCTGGTGGGGAGGTTAATATAGTACAATAATTATGACATCATTGACATGTGACTATCAATTATACCAAAAAACCTTATTCCTCTACTCTGGAACTTAAGATTAGACTTCAAATTCTCTAAATCTAAAGTTTATGTCTTTTTTCAACATAATATTAGTAATACTCTATAGGTACTCATTTTAACTTAGAGGAACCTTAATTGGTGGTGAAAGCATCATCAAGGACCTTTTTAGCCCTTCCCCTTTCAATGACATCACCACACCACTTCTATATTAGCAGCCATTTTCTGGGCTGCCAGCTCTATAGAAGCCATCTCTTGCTACCTGCCACCATTTCTGGTAAAGAAACCAAGAAAATCAAACTTGTTTATAGAGGACGCAATCCTTCCCAGATAAAAACAGAGTAGGGGTGCACTCCCCTTCTATTTATTCTGTGAAGCCAGAGTAGCCCTATCACTATTCAGCCTTGTTTATTTATCCCTTAAATTTGTTACTTGGCTTAGTTTTTCTTCTTATACCTTTACTTCATTTGAACACATTTTTATTCTCTGCATACATTCCAAAAAGAGCCTAGTATTGTTATTATACTTAATTTACTGTGCTAGAATTGTATTTAAACATATTTTATGTTTTACATTTCCCCACCCACCCCCGACAAGCTCTGCCATTTTTCAGCAGTCAAGCAAACATTGCACTGTTTCACTCCCATACTGTACTTCACTTCTTGGCAGCTTTAAACAACACAATAACAAGTCAAACACCCCAAATCATGTTTTTATACACTAGGAACAGTCTGCGCTAATGCTGCAGTACTTATTTTAACTTTTTATTTAATCTCTTTGTTTCAGGCAGCAGGCGAGATCTACAGTGGCGGCTGCAGGAAAGTTACTTTCTCCTTGCAGCAGCCTGCTTGCTCATCTTCCAGTCTTGCAGAGACTCGCTTAAATGGGGCTACATGGCAGTCTGCTCTGGTGTTGGAAACACTCTTGTTTCTTGGGGGATTCAAAATCTTCCACAGAATTTACATAGCAGGAGGCTTTAAAGGGGATCTGCTTTTAACTTCATGTGGCAGTTTTGATGGCTAGAATGACAACATATTAAAGGTATAGCACAGATAGGAGAACAGAATTGTCAGGTTGGCCACCCTGACAGGAAATTAAGGATAGACAGAAAAGTTTAAGAGAATAGAACAGAGTGAAAAGAATACATTTTGTTTTAAATTTTATGTTGACATTCTCATCCTGCCACAACCAGGTTTCGATGCTCAGTCCCAGAGGCATGGAATTTTGTTTTCCACACTTTGCGCATTAAGTGTGAACCCCCCCATAGTTAGTTATATTAGTTGGTGGGTTGGGGGAGCAGAGCCCCCCTCCGCAAAAACAAGAATTATGCCATTTTCAGTATATCGTGCTGTATTGGCAGTGTGGTATATTACGATGGCATAATAGCTTGCGACATTATGACCCAGTGCCATGGGAAACTACAGGCCCATCAGCCTGACATCGGTGGTGGGGAAATTATTGGAAACACTGCTAAAGGAAAGGATTGTGGAAAATCTGGTATCCAGCAGATTACTGGATCCAAGGTATCATGGTTTTACAGGGGGAAGGTCATGTCAGACAAATCTGATAGATTTCTTTGACTGGGTGACCAAGCAGTTAGATCAGAGAGGGATGGCGGATGTGGCATACCTGGACTTCAGCAAGGTTTTCAACACTGTTCCTCACAGGACACTGGTAAACAAGTTAGATAATTTGGGGGTGGGTACTAAGGTGGTAACTTGGGTTAAAAAACTCATTAGGGGACAGGACACAGGGTAGTGGTAAAGAGAGCTGACTCTGAGGAAGGGAGGTTGACCAGTGGAGTACCTCAGGGATCAGTGCTGGGACCAGTCTTCTTCAATGTCTTTATAAGTGACATAGCGGAGGAACTGTAGGGAATGGTCTGCCTCTCTGGCACCAAAATCTGCAGCAGAATGGACACTCTGGGATGTGCGTGTGAAAAGGGTGGGTAGAGATCTGAAAAGACTGGAGGAGTGGTCAAGAGTATGGAAGCTGGGTTTTAATGTAGAAAAATGCAAAATAATGCACTTGTGCCACAGAAACCAGGATCAGAGTACAAAATGGGAGGAGTGATAATGACAAAGACCAAGGAGGAAAGAGACCTGGGAATAATCGTTTCAGATGACCTAAAGGTGGCCAGGCAGTGTGACAAGGCAGTCAGTAGGGCTAGTGAGATGCTGGGGTATATAGAATGGGACATCACCAGCAGGAAGAGGGAGGTGGTGTTGCCCCTATACAGATCACTGGTAAGACCTCATCTTGAGTACTGCATCCAGTTCTGGAGATCACATCTCAGAAAAGACACAGAGTGGAGGCGGTCCAGAGGAGGGCTACCAAAATGGTGCAAGGTCTGCATCAAAAGCCCTATGAGGAGAGGCTAACAGAGCTAGATATGTACACCCTAGATGAGGGGAGGGAGGGGGGATATGATAGTGACCTTTAAATATCTCATGGGGGTTAATAAGGTAGAGGAGGGGGTATTTTTCAGAGAAAAGGGTGCATTATGACAAAGGAGCGTGCTATGAAGCTGGAGGGGAGTAGATTCATACTAACATACTAAAATGCCAGCAGAATAGACCAAACGGTCTTTTGTGTCTGCTCGTTTGGTCAGCCCCCACCCTGGGAGCTGATCTTGCTGCCCCCCTCATCCTCCCTGGCTTCTCCCTTCCCAGTCCCAGATATTCCCACTGCACAGGACTTTGCATACAGAACCCTTCCCCTGTACCTGTCCCACCTCCTCTTGAACCCCTCCACCATCTCTGCCTCCACCAGCCCCCTGGGCAGCGCATTCCATGGCTCCACCACCCTCTCAGTGAAGTAGCACCTCCTCCTTTCTCTCCTGAATCTCCCCCCTCCAGCTTCCACCTATGCCCTCTAGTTGCCCCCCTCCTTCCTTCGGAGCACCTTGACTGCTTCTCCCCTATTTAACCCCTTCATGTACTTGAAGACCTCTATCATGTCCCCCCGGTCCCTTCTGTCGTTCAATGTGTACATATTTAGCTCTTTGAGCCTCTCACCATAGGTCCTGTTACCCAAGCCCCAGATCATTTTGGATGCCCTCCTCAGGACCCTCTCCAGGAAATCAATGTCCCTCTTTAAGTGTGGCCTCCAAAACTGCATGCAGTACTCGAGGTGCAGTCTCACCAAGCAGTTATACAGGGGGAGTATCACTTCCCTCCTTCTGGAGATGATCCCCTAGTGATGCATCCCAGCATTCTGTTGGCCTTGGCCACTGCCCTCCTACAAGTCTCAGAGTTGTTCATCTTGACATCCACCACCACCCCCATGTCCCTTTCAACCATTGAGAATTGTAGCATTCCCCCCCAGGGTGTACTCTTGGCCCAGGTTTCTGGGTCCCAGATGCAGTACCTTGCATTTCCCTGCATTAAACCTCAGCTTTCAATTTCTAGACCAACTTTTCAGAGCCTCCAGGTCCCCCTGTAGGGCCACCCTCCCCTCCTCCCCATCCAACACCGCCCCCAGTTTTGAATCATCTGCAAAGAGACTCATCTCACTCCTGATACCCTTCCTTATGTCAGAGACATAGGCATTGAACAGGAGGGACCCAAGGACTGATCACTGAGGGATCCCACTAATGACACCTCTTGGGGATGAGACTATCCCACCAACCATGACCCTCTGGGTCTGGTCCTGGAGCCAATTGCCTAGCCATCTGATCATCTGGTTCCCCACCCCCATTTCTCCCAGCTTATTCAACAGGACCCCATGAGGAACAAAGTCGAACACCTTGCTGAAGTCAAGATAGAGGACGTCGACCGGTCTACCCAGGTTTAAGGCTCTCGTCACCCAGTCATAGAACTCCACAAGGTTTGTCTGACATGATTTCCTTGGGATGAATCCATGCTGTCTATCGTCCAGGCACCCCGACTTTTCCAGGTCCCCCCCAGCCTCTCCTTGACAATGCCCTCCATCACCGTGCCCACCACCAATGTCAGGCTGATGGGCCTGTAGATCCCTGCCACCTCCCTTGATCCCTCCCTTGTGGATAGACACTATATGCACCATTTTACAGTCCTGGGGCACCCACCCTGTCCTCAGAGAGATGCTGAAAAGCTCCACCAGGGGTTTTGCCAAGACATCTGCCAGTTCCTTCAGCACTCTGGGATGCAATTTATCTGGCCCTGGTGCTTTCTCCATCTTAAGGGACCTGAGGACTTACCTCACTCTTTCTGCCATGATTTCCGCCTCTGCTACCTCATCCCCCTGCCTTGCATTCTTCCCTCCTGCCAATGATAGCTCATCCTCTCCCCATACCCGATGATCTGCAAGGGTCTCCCCCCCCTCAGTTTCACCATCTCCTCCCATGTATGATGCAGCCCCTCCCAAATTCAGGTGGGATGTGAGGAAGTACTTCTTCAGAGAAAGGGTGGTGGATGCCTGGAACAGCCTTCCAGCAGAGGCAGTGGGAGCAAAAACAGTGGCGGGGTTAAAAAATGCTTGGGCTAGGCACATGGAAATTATAGGGGAAAGGAAAGGAAGGTAGGAGATGGCACTGTAGATCAAGTAACGGTCTGTAGCAATAAATGAAAGACAAAAAAATATAGGCAGACTAGGTGGGCCTGGCGGCCCTTATCTGCTGGCACAGCCTATGTTTCTATGTTTCCAGAAGAGGAGGGGTCACCCGCTTTGTGAAGAGGAAGAACTTTGGCAATCTTCCAGGACTGAGGAATGGAGCAGAGGGAGAATGAGAGATTGAGTAGATGAGTAAGTAGAGCTGCAACTACAGGAGCTGAGAGGTGGAGGGGTTTGGGATCAAGCCCATTAGGGCAGGGCTTTGACAGATTGAGGGAGGAAAGTGCAAGCAGGGTTTTCTGAGTGGTGATCGGAGGAAAATGGAAACCAGGTAGGTTTGGTGGGGAAAGGAGTGAGGGAACAGTAGGGGAAGGAGGGGAGTCTGGAGTGGAAGGGAGAAAAGCATATGGTGAAGAACTCATTGAAATGAACAGCAGCAGAGGAAGTGTCAGACACAGGTGAACCATTAAGCGGAGGAGGATGGGTGAAGCAGACTGGGCGGGGAAGGGGGGGATCAAAAAGGGAGTCAATTACTTTCCAGAATTTAGCAGGGGAGTTAAGGTTGTTCTGGAGGTTTGCTTTGAAATAATGAGATTTCACAGCCCAGACAGCCTTTTTGCACTTATTTTCAGGGCTCTGTAGTTGAGGAGATCATGAAGGGAGTGGGAAAACTTATAACGGGCCCAGGCAAGGCTGTGGGACTAGCATTAGTTAATGATTTCAGATGAGATCCAGGGGAGCTGGGAAGATTTGACTGTGGATTGCCTGATAGGTGCGTTCAAGTCCCAGACTGTGGAAAATTTTGAATGAAAAAGAAAGAGGACCACACCAGTATTGAAGGCCTGGGGATGGCTGACCAGTCTGTTGCAGCCAGGTTGCTCAAGAGAGTGTTGATGTTCAGCTACCAGAGGCACCTGGCCTATACATATTTTGGGGCTGAAGAGGGATGCTGGATTGTCCTGATGCAGTACATCATGCAGTAGTTGCTGAAGGAATCCAGCAAAATACCTGGTGCAACAGTGCAGTGGGGATGGGAGGCCAGAACCCATTCCAACAGGAAGTGGTTGGAGGAATGAGGATTGAGTCAAGTGGGATCAGAGCCGACGTCAATCAAATTTAGAGACTCAGTCCTCTGGGTGGTTGATCTGAGGGAAGGATGGAGTCATTTTATCTTGAAGTCTCCAAGGAGAATGAGCTCACCAGTGGAAGAATGTGAGGTAATGTTAGGGAGAGAGTCAATCAGAGAGGCAGGTAAAATCTTGGGTGAGGCATAGAAAACTGCTATGAGGATGGGTACAGATGAGGGGAATGATAACCCGATAAGGAAAAAATCATTGGAAGAAGATACAGCCTCTCTAATATCAGAGTGAAGGAGAGTCTCTGGTGAATGTAAATGGCTGCATCTTCACCACATTTTCCCTGTCCTACCTGAAACAATGAAAGTCAAGAAGGGTCAGGCCCAAGTCTGGGATCCTTAAGGAGAGCCAGGATTCAGAGATGCACAAGATGTCTGGAAAGTGTTACTGGGCTCAAGCAGAGAGGAGGTCTAGCTTAGGGAGAAGGCTCCTAGTATTTTGGTGAAAGATGCTGAGACCCTTGGCAGTAGCAGAGGCAGAGAGGAGGGGAGAGAAGGGACCTCTTTTGGACTCCACATCACCAGCCAGGAGGAGGGGGATCAGGAGAATGAGGAGATGGATGGAGTGGGACTTCCTCCCCTTGGAATGAAGATTAGACAACGGGAGTGAAGATGGTGACCAGAGAGGAGTACACAGTGCAGAAACTCCAGGTTGACAGAGGGAGTGGGGAGGAGTGGAGGGTGGATCGTGGAGAAGAAAGACAGAGGGGTGGGAGGGGGAAGGGACAAGAGATGGGGGAGAGGGTGGGTGAAGCAGGAGGTGGTGGGGAAGGGAAAGGAAGGGGGAAATGAAGGGGACAGAAAATGGTAAGGAACATGGTAGAGGCAGTGGTAAGCAAAATACACCATCAATACAAAAGCACAACACAGATTCAGCATTTGGTGAATAGTGTGTAGTGCTAGTGTATACTTGACTTTGGCCTTTCTCTACTCCCACCCTCAGTGGATAAACCAGGCAGTGCTAGGGAAATAGAAGGCCTGTACTATGGGTGAGAAGAGTGCCGGAGGAATAAAAGGCGGGGAGGATAGTGAGTGCTGAGAAGACTCCGAGCGTGGGTTGCTGCAAGAGACTGGCTTTTATTTTGAATGTGGGAGGAGTTCATTCCCCCACATGGAATCTGGGCAAAGCCCTTCCGTTCAATATTTGGTGAATAATGTGTAGTGCTTGTGTATATTTAATTTTGGCCTTTCTCTATTCCCACCCTCAGTAGAGAAGCTGGGAAAAAGATCCAAAAGAGACTACCTCATCCAACTCACAGAGAGTGTTAACAGCAGCATGCAGAAGAGGAAAAACCTCATGTAGAGGAAACCTCTTAGGACCCATGGCTACTGAACTGACCGTCCTCTGGGCATGCTAAGAGGAGATAATGCTAAATGCTTATCTGATTTCTTATTCTGGATTAGAAATGATTAGTACAGTAGAAGCTGCTTAATCGGGATGGCCAGGTGGTAGCCCTTTCATCCTGATTAAGTGGCTGTCTCGATTATCAGAAGTTTAGTTTTTACACTATGTTTGTATGGCTGAATGACCTTCTTCCATTATATTAGTGAGAGGAAGAAGACCAGAAATGATATTGTTAGGCTAAAGAAGGGAGAGGTTGGGTGGTTAGAAGATGACCTTGAAAAAGTTGAGATACTGAACAAATATTTTTGCTCAGTATTTACCAAGGAAGAGGCAGAAGAGGGGTCAAGACTCATAAAGAAAGATGTACAGGGGGAAGAGGTGGACACCAGCTCATTTACGTTGGATAGAGTCTTGGAGGAACTAGGAAAAGTAAAGTCGGACAAGGCAATGGGGTCAGCCGGAATTCACCTTAGAGTGTTGAAGAGACTCCAGGAAGTCCTAGCAGGTCTGCTAACAATCCTCTTCAACCAATCACTAGAGATGTGGGAGGTACCTGGGGACTGGCGGAGGGCAGAGGTGGGCCCCCTGCACAAGACTGGAAGTAGGGAGGAGGCAGGCAATTGCAGATCTGTAAGCCTGACCTCAGTGGTGGGGAAGCTGATAGAGTCCCTGCTTAAGGAGAGGGTAGTAAAGTTCCTGGAGTCAAGAGGTGCAAAAGATCCAAGGCAGCATGGATTCACTGAGGGTAGGCCATGTCAGAATAATCTTATCGATTTCTTTGACTGGGTTACCAGTGCGGTGGATCATGGAGGGGTGGTGGATGTGGCCTGTCTGGATTTCAGTAAGGCCTTCAACACCGTTCCTCATTGAAGGTTGCTTAACAAATTGGGGAATCTGGGTGTGGGCTCTAAAGTGGAAAAATGGGTTGGAAACTGGTTAAAAGGCAGGATCCAGAGGGTGGTAATAAATGGCATAAAATCAGAAGGGACGAGGTGACCAGCAGGGTTCCACAGGCATTGGTGGTGGGTCCACTTTTATTCAGTGTCTTCATAAGAGACATTGCAGAGGGACTGGAGGGGAAAGTATGCCTGTTCACAGATGACACCAAGATTTTGTAACAGAGTCGACACACAGGAGGGGCTAGATAAAATGAGAAATGACCTAAGACTTCTTGAGGAATGGTCAAAGGTTTGGCAGTTGGGTTTCAAGGCTAAGAAGTGCAAGATAATACACCTGGGACACAGAAACCCAAGAGAGGAATATAGGGTGGGGGGCAGGTTCTAGCAACCACAAGTCAGGAGAGAGACCTGGGGGTTATCATATCTGATGACCTGAAATCAGCCAAGCAATGTGAAAAAGCAGTGGGGAAGGCAAACAGTATGCTGGAGTGCATAGAAAGGGGCATAATCAGTTGGAGGAGTGAAGTGGTGATGCCACTGTATAGATCACTGGGGAGGCCTCATCTGGAACACTGTGTCCAGTTCTGGAGACCGCATCTCAGGAAGGACATGGACAGAATAGAAGTAGTCCAGAGAAGAGCAACAAAAATGATACATGGACTGCACCACAAGCAATATGAGGAAAGACTTGAGGAACTAAACATCTATTCACTGGAAGAGAGAAGGGAGAGGGGATATGATAGAGACTTTCAAATACCTTAGAGGAATAAACAGGGTACAGGAGAGGTGCATATTTTGGAGAAGAACGTGCACAAGGACAAGAGGACATAACATTAGGCTGGAGGGAGGGAGGCTTAGGAGGAATGCTAGGAAGTACTTTTCCCAGAGATGGTGGTGGATCCATGGAACAGCTTACCAGCGGAGATGGCAAAAGCAAAAACAGTATGGGGATTCAAAAGTGCATGAGATAAGCAAAAGGGTACCCTGCTGTACAACAGAGCGGGGGAAAGGCAGTCCAGATAAAAGTAGGGATTGCCAAACCAAGTAGGGAATTAGACAGACTAGGTTGGCTGGATGGTCCTTATCTGCTGACAGATTATATGTTTCTATGAATGGTTTTCGATTTCATTACCAACAGTCCATTCAGTTTTAGACTCTAAGACTCTTTTCTTTTCAGGATCTGCTGTTCCTCTAATTATTTTTTATTAGAGTACCATATCTTGTTATATAATTAGTTTATTTTCCAGTACAGTCCTGTAGTGTCAAAGCCAGAGCAGAGCCACATGAAACTGTCTAAAAGTTCTGAGTCAGGAAGAAGAAGACAAGAGAGCATTCCTGATACTGCATCTAATAAACTTCTTTACCTTTTTAACTTTTTCTGTGCCTTTCTGTTTTCTGTTGGATGGTGTCCATTGTTTGAGAATTGGATCAGGGTGTTTGGAGTCAGAGACATGCACAGCACGAACAATGTCTTAACATACAGCCACATGTCAGTGAGAACAGCATGTCAGTTTTCTCTGCTCTACATCACTATGCTGTGATTTCCACCTCTCCAACACTGGCTCCATGCTATCTCCATGCTCGTTCACAGTGAATACTCCCCACTACCAGAAAGAAAGTGACAGGAACAGGAGAGGCCACTTCAGTCTGTCAGTAAGTGAAGCCAGTTCTGTAACTTAAGTGTTAAGTAGGTGTGAAAGAGGATTAGTGGAGATTAGTGGTACCAGCAGCAGGAATGCCCATATGAGTAATAGGGATTAGTGGGACTGAATCATCCCATCCCTGTTAAGCAGCAACACTGCTCATAGGCAAGGCCCCTACTTTTCTACGGCACACTGGGACCAAGTTCTACGGCAAGACTACTATTTGCCGCAGAACTTCTGCGGCGGTGGTTTGTAATTTCTGTGGAAGTTCTGCGGCACTAACAAACTACCATATCACAGTGTCAGTTTGTCATCCTGACTTCACTTTTATGGCAGTGGTTACAGCAATCAGGATGGGGAAAGCACAATAACACTAGTTCAAAAAATAACAGACTTACAGAAAAAATTTTATGCTCAAAAGGCAAATAAAATGTCTTTCCATTAAGGTCCTAGCCAATTGCATAAATGAAATGTGCAGAGGGGACCTTATGTGATAAATAAGGTATTTCTATACTCATGGTATCTATACCACTCATGAGGACCCCTGTGTATCACTTACATATTTAGATGCAGTCTGTAACATACATACGAATGTGTGTGTGTGTGTGTGTGTGTGTGTGTATATATATATATATATATATTTTTTTTTTATTTCCATGAAATTGTATCCTCATTCATACAGGTCCCGTTGGAAATGGAATTAACAGAACAGAGGAGATATTTCAAAACTCATTTTTCATGCCAACCTGCTTCCCCTGACACACTACATAACACCATCAGGCCATGACATGCATGTGAACCCACTGTGAGTTAAAGCTCTCAGCCCATCACAATGTGTCCCAGTGTGACAGAACACTGCACCATACCTTCCCAGGCTTAGAGCAGTGATGTGTTCCCCAATCCTTATGCTGCCCAGCCAGCCCCAGAGCTCATCTCTGAACCTGAGTTGCCAGCATGGGACAACAACATGCTACCCGCTGTCCCAACAGCGGGCCCTGCACACAACATTTCTCCATAACTTTAAGGTGATTCTATCAACCAGTGACAAT
The DNA here is from genome assembly GCA_016271365.2 of Neoceratodus forsteri. Lineage (NCBI taxonomy): Eukaryota > Metazoa > Chordata > Ceratodontiformes > Ceratodontidae > Neoceratodus > Neoceratodus forsteri. The sequence goes on along the minus strand of CM028129.1, from coordinate 589,552,806 downwards.
ATGTAATCAATAACCCTGACAAAATTGTGTACAGCACAATTATTTATTTAACTGATCTATTCTTTCAACAGATCTACACATTATTATATTCCACTTTTCTGGGCATAACTATTTTTCTTAAAAATGACAGGTTAATTCATTTTACCAGTTATTCATCTCAGATGGCATCTCTATAACTTAAAGGCAAAAATAAGTTTGTACAAAGTAAGGTATGGACTTAACAGGTCTATGCTATTGACAAGGTTTTGTTTAAGTTGGCCCTAGTGTAATAACAAGACTGAAAATTGTATTAGGCTGTAGTGCAGGTTGAGCAAATATTACCGTGCCTGATGTGCTGTGCCACCACCTCTGACAGTGAGTGTTATGGTAGATAAGTGGCTATTCATTTCTGTGGCAGAATGCAGTCATTTCATTAACTAATGTATGATATTATAGCATTAATAACATCACATTCTGAGCATAGAGGGGTTTTGGATATAAAAAGAGGGGAAGGGAACCAGGTTCTATGGATAATGGAAATATTAATAAAGAATCACCAAGAACAGCAAATTCTGCGGCACTGCAGAAGTTCTGCGGTAGGTTGCAAGTTCTGCGCAAAATTCTGCGGCCGCAGAACTCTAGGGGCCTTGCTCATAGGAATACATGGCCAATTAATCGGTTCCCGGTGGGACGTCCCAATAAAGCGGATGTCCCTATTGTCTGTGTCCCAGTTAAGTGGCTTGCACTGTACTTGGCATGAAGGAGTCTATCTTTCAAGACTGTTGATATCAGAAGCAGGAATGTTGTTTTTGATGATGATGGTGCTCGATCTGAAGGAATGACTTGAAATCGCAGGAGAACTTAGTCTGAGCCATTGTGAGAGAGTTCTTGGATGCTCCATGAACCATGTGGAAGATATTGCTGAATGACTTAGCAAGCTAGAAAGACTCAGAGAAACTGTGGTATGCATGGGTTGATCAAAAGAGCTGTTGACACCAAAGTTATGAACTGGGAATATGAATTCTGAACTCCTTTGTGAAGTCTGATGGTCTTTGAAGTCATCAGTACCAGGATGTAATTATCTACTTGTTTATTAAAGTGGTGACTATGAGGATTTTGCAGAATAAGTTGATGTAGCAGTTAATTACCCAAGATGCAGAAAGCTAACCAAATGCTGAGGAAACCAAGTGTACCATAAGAGCAGAATACAAGTCCATCAAAAGAAAATCATTTGAAGCTTTTGTGAATGACAGAAGCAGAGATGCAGTTGACTAAGCTAGGAGACTTGAGTTTGGATAATATTTCTTTATAGTCCCAAGTGCTGCTTTTGAGGTCTGATGGCAGTAAAATGCCAGTACATCATCAGTGGAAGTTGTACTCCTAAAGACTGATTGGATGGCATGATACGAGGAAGACTTCTTCCAAGCAGTGATACGAGTTGCTGAGGAGCAGATGCTAAGATGGACCACATGAGAGGTTCAGCTTGCTTTGAGGCAGTAGGTTATGAACGCAAGTATGTGATATAGGAGGAGCACCTATGGATTGCTTGGATGCCACAAATGAGGACAATTTCTTCATAGTTGTGACTTAGAGTAGGCGCTAAAGCTTTGGCTTGCTGACAGTCATAGGCTATGACATGATGATACTGGTGATTTGAGGAGGAAAAGACATGACTAAGTCTGTTGAGGGTAGATGCAGCAAAGTCCTGGAACAGGTATTGAGATGAGAATCAGCTGTTTCATTCACAACAGCAGGAAATCAAAAGTATAAACCACATGATGGAATGGACGCCAACCTGGCGTTATTGATAATGAGCACTATTGGTTGCTTGTTTGAGAAAGTAAGATGGACACAAAAGGCAGCAACTTCAATAGGGAGGATTTTGCAGACATTGGCAAAAGTCTCAAATGATGAAGAAACCTGGGAGTCAAGGAGCAGTGCTTTTAAGAATGCTCAAAATGCAAGATATCCATGAATTACATACATGGCAGTATATCCTGAAGTGTAAGACAGAAGTTGGTTCTTTTTTTTATATTCTCTGTTTATATGCCCCCTTCAACACCACATCTGCCTCTCTCTTCTTAGACTCCTGAGGCATCCTATAATGCTACACCAAGTGTCTCTTGGTAGCTTTGAAGGGCCTACCCTCATCCAGCTGCGGTTTGCCCCCAGGCAGGGAGGAGGGGGGCCCTGGATCATCCCCCTCCAGTCCAGTTCTAATGCATTGGGTGGTTCAACTGAGCCCCCACAGAGCCTGGTCATAAGGCTAAGGCACTGGGGCCCATCTCCAGGTGCAGGTGCAAGGATTTTCTTGTTCAGGTGTCTCCATACCCCTCAAGGATGACAGCACGTGAGGAGGTCCAAGGAGATAAGGTACACTGAGATGTGCCACCGCTCGGGACTTTGGGCAACATCCTCCCCTTCACCCTGCAGTCCCACTGCACTGCCACCCGTGGTCACCCAGGTGGTGGTATAACAATGGGACCTGCAGCCCACCCTCCCCAGAGGAGAAGAGTAGCCCTATGGGTGCTCTATCTTCCTCCCCCCAGCTGGCCCTCCAGCAACCTGAGCTCACTTCTGAACCTGGGTCACTAGCGTTGCAAGTGGTAGCTCTACTGCTGTGCTGGCAGGCTGACCAGAAGATGGTTCTTAAAGACACAAAACATCTGGGGCCCCATATTCAGAAGTTTGCGTGGGCGCTAACAGATCTTTGCCCACACAAACCAGGGTTTGTGCTGGAGCCCCATATTCAAAATGGGCTGTTGTGTGAGCAAAGAAGGTAAGTGCCCATGCAAAACATAATGCATGCCTGCAGCAAGGGGAAGGGTATGGCCATGAATATGCATGCAACCCCATATTTAGTGGCATTGTGCTGCGCAAAATGTTTTATTGCTGTCCTTTTGCATAGCGCAAATACTGCAGAACAAAACCCCAACGTAACCCCCAAGAACCCTAGTGGCTCCCAGAGGTAATGCAGCCACCAAGCTGGCTGGCCGCTGGGGGAGCACAACCATCCCCTGTGGTCCCTGGCACTCCCCCCTGCCAAAAGCCAGTGTGTTCTTTAATAAATAGTATCCCTGGTGCTAGTGGTTTCCCTCTGTCGATTACTGGCCCATTCTATATATTAATATTATCCCTGGTACCAGTGGTTCCCCCTCCCATTGATTGCCGGCCCATTCCATACATATATATTATCGCTGGTGCTAATGGTCCCCCCCATCAATCACTGTCCCATTCTATAAATATATATTATCCCTGATGTTAGTGGTAACCACCCTTCCTCCGATTACCAGTCCCATCTGCATGTAGATCATCCCTGGTGCTAGTGGTAACCCCCCCACACCGAATACCAGTGTGGAAGGCAAGCAATAAAATCCCTGGCATCCAATGGTGAACCCCCAGTGGCACCAGGTATACCCCTCATATCAATCTCTTTAATATCCATGGTGCTGTTGGAGCATACGGTGACCAGCACAGTTCTCCTCACATCTCCTCATCCAGCTGCAAAATGTACAGGCAGGGAGTGCGCCTCTTATTTATAGGACAGGGTGACATGCCTTGTCTTATAAATAAGAGGTGCACTCCCTGCCTGTACATATGGTGGCAAGCCAAGGAGGTGTGAGGAAGGCTGTGCTGGTCATTGTATGCTCCTGCGGCACCATGGATATTGCAAAGGAGAGTGGGATGGGATGCCCAGTACCATGGAGGGGGCCATTGGGCACTAGGGATTTTATTGTTTGCCTTCCAGACTGGCAATTGGTGGGAGCGGGTTGACACTAGCACCAGGGATTGTCTACATGCAGATGGGACTGGCAATTGGAGGGAGGTGGGTTACCACTAGCACCAGGGAGACTCTACATTTGGATAGGACTGGCAGTTGGAGGAAGGGGGTGCCACTAGCACCAAGGATTGTCTACATGTAGATGGGACAGGCAATTGGAGGAAGGGGGTATCACTAACACTAGGGATGCTATTTATTAAAGAATGGACCAGCAACCAGTAGGGGGGGGACCACAAGCACCAGGGATACTATATATTAAAGAATGGGCTAACAATTGCTGAGTTGGGGGGTGACAACAGCACCAATGATACTATTCTTTGAAGAACAGGCTGGCGATCAGTGGGGGGGGGCGCACCACTTGAACCAGGGATAATATATATATATATATTTTTTTAGAATGGGCTGGCAATTGATTGGGGGGGTCCACTAGCACCAGGGAGAATATATATATTTATAGAATGGGGGTGTACCATTAGCACAAGGGATAATAAATATTTATAGAACAGGCTGGTGATCGATTGGGGTGGGTACCACTAGCACCAGGGATATGTATACATGGCTGGGACTGGGAAATTGGGAGGGGGCGCTGCACTAAACTGCCTTGCTACCCATGCAAATGAGCCCATAATGGGCATGCAAATGCACCTTGGTGCCTTGAATGCCCAATGGAATCATTTGCATGGTTCCCTTTGTATATTGGAAATTGCACTCTGGCGCTATCCATTCTGGCAGTGTACTTTGGGATCCCTGTCAGGGTGGTGCTAAATGGTTTAGCGCTGGGCTGACATGGCCCTATATTCAGTCAAATAGCACTGGTGTGCTATTCCACTGAATATAGCATCTTCAGGCACCCACGCAAACACAAGACACAGCACAAATTATTGCACTGCACTTTGTGCATATTTGAATATCGGGCCCTTGATTCAGAAAGCAGGACAATGATATGAGATGAAATGAGTGACATAGTTCAGGATGGAACTCTTTTGGACAAAATGAGTCCAGCAAACGCATTGCTACAACAACTGCCAGTATGAAGTGGCCAGAGCCTGGGCAGCTGTCGACCTTCAAATTATGCAAATCTACTTGCTTTGTGTGTTTGATAAGTCTGCCTTATCTATGCAAATCAGGAGGAAAAAAGCATAAGAATGCAGTCATCCGGGTCACAGAGGAAAAGGAGAACAGGAATTACTCCATCCAATCTAACACTCTTAGTTGGCTCAGTTCAGATTATATGAAAGAAGCTCACACAGCTGCAGTAATTTGGAGAAGGACTGATGTTAATCATTGAATTTCGTCTCTCCATATCGAAGCCTAGAACAACTGAGATATACAAGTATAAGTCCAGCACATCATGATATCAGAGGAAGTAAGAACATCCTGGATGAACAGTTTCTTCCTTAGCCTGGGTTATTTTATTTATTTTTTACTTCGACAGAACAGGAACAGCTCTGAAGGATATCATGTGATGTTGGTGTACCATGTGATAGGATGAGAAGAGACGGCAAGTTTTCTGCCTTTCTGTAATTGATATCCTTGCAATGGTAATCTGTGATAAGTAGACTGGAATAGATAAACTGAGGAGTGACTGAGGAGGAAGTAGTACTTGAATTCTGTTAGAGTTGATAGCTCTGAATGGATGAGGTGTGTATGATTGGCAGGTACTAGAACAGCATCATGGCTGGAGAATGGAAGGCCAGCAGGAATTATGAGTTGGAAGCTGGAGTAGGTTGTAAGGAAAGGCTGCTTTGAATAAAGTGATACGGGATTGTAGTTCTGACACCAGTGCCATGAGCCAATGGATGAATCCTTGATTTTCAGATAAGCAGCAGGAATTGTCTGGGAATGAGCAGGCTAGATGCAGGATCTCTGGTAAGCTGAGACTTAGAAGCTATAAAGGAATCACATGGTTCCTGCTTGCAGGTGGAGTTACAGTCAGGATGACATGATTTTTAGATCAGTAATAAGGCAAGGGACAGAGCAGTTCATTATGGAGTAAGGTTGTAAAAGTTTTTTGTACGAAATGGATGTGTCTTGGAAAAGGTCAGAGGGGAACCCTGAGAACCTTCTTCTAATCTGAAGATGGAGAATGGTAGGAGTGCAAGGGATCATAGTGCCAATACATTACTTTGAATTGCACTTCAGAGGAGTGAACCCTGGGCAGAGGAACTTGAGCCTTTGATGAACCTTGAAGAATAGGGGACAGGTACTCTCACACAAGTTTGTGGAAGTGTTACTACTGTCGTCACCGAGAAGGAGAATGAATCCCTAAGCTAGAGTTAGTTCCTGTAGATGATCATGGATGAAGCACCACAGTGGGCCACATTTGCTTTGAGCTTTGAAGGTTGCAGAATAACACCTCTGAAGGATGAAGTCGAGCCCTGAGATGTGACAAGTTAAAGAATTGCTTGAATTTTCAATGAGAAGTAAATTTGATATATTGCTGATGGATTGAAAGTTGCAGACTCCCATCTGCTGTGGATGACGCCGAACCCTACCTATCCTCATAGACCTTGTAAAGGTACAAGTTATGGAGACAGAGTCTGGTAGTGCTGTTGGTGATGGCTATTGAAGAACAGGAGAGGGAGTAGGCTGCCTGCTTAGGAGTTGAAATGGAGGCAGAAGAGTAGGAATATGGAGATCTGTGCTGTTAGGCTAGGAAGCAGGAATGGTAGACTGAGCAACAAAATAGGAATGGAGCAGAACAGCAGGAGAATGTTAGGGAGCAAGAGCAATAACTGATATGGCATTGACTACCTCCTGTTTAAGGTACATGGGATAGAGGAGTTAAAGCCCCTAGTTGCTCTATGATTGGCAGGCAGTGAAGGTGAGAGGTATGAGCCCAGTACTATGGATAGTTCAACAATTTTTCGTAGTTGGACAGAGTGTAATAGCTAGATGATTACGAACATACGAGCATACGAAATTTGCCAGCAGATAAAGACCTAGAGGTCTATCAAGTCTGCTTGAATGTGCAGCTAGCACCCCTTATTCTGCAGCTGCCCCTCCCTTCCACCCTTCCCCTTCATTTACCCTCCCCGTTGTCCTGTCCTATCCCCTTTTGAAGCAGTCCATTGTTTTACTGGATACCACTTCTGCGGTAACGCATTCCACTCAGCCACGACCCTCTCTGTGAAAAAATGTCTCCTCATCTCCCTCCTGAACCTTCCTCCCTCCAGTCTCATATCATGGCCCCTGGTGTCCCTCCCCTCCCTTGCTTTGAACAGCCCCTCTGTACCTATCTTGTTTATTCATTTCATGTACTTAAAGGTTTCAATCATGTCCCCCCTGTCCCTCCTCTCCTCCAGCGAGTACATGTTCAACTCTCTCAGCTTCCTCTCGTATGATAAGTTCCCCAGCTCCTTGATCATCTTTGTCACCCTGCGCTGCACCCCCTCCAGTAACTTAATGTCCCTCTTCAGATACAGGTGCCAGTACTGCATGCAGTATTCCAGGTGCGGTCTAACTAATGACCTATACAGTGGCAGAATCACTTCCTCCCTCCTCAAGGATATACCCCTTGCAATACAACTCAGCATTTAATTAGCCTTTGCAGCTGCCTTCCTACATTGTGCTGAGTTGTTCATTGACCCTGTAATGAGCACCCCAGATCCTTCTCTTCTGTCTGGGCTAGCTGCACTCCCCCCAGCTGGTAACTCCTCCTTGGGTTCTTCATCCCAAAATGCAGCACCTTGCACTTTTTGGCATTAAACCCCAGTTGCCAGGTGTCTGACCAGGTTTCAAGCTTTGCCAGATCATCCTGCAACCCCTGCCATCCCCCTAGGTCATCCACCACCGCTCCTACCTTGGTATCATCAGCAAACAGACTGATCTTGTTCTTGATGTCCAATGATATGTCTGCAATGACTATCCCAAACAACACTGGTCCCAACACCAAGCACCGTGGAACACCGCTCATCACTACCCTTGGGTGTGAGAGCTTCCCACCCACCACCACCCTCTGTTACCTTCCATGAAGCCAGTTCCCTACCCATCTCACCAGCTTTGCACCCGCCCCTGTGCCTTCTAACTTACTTTCCAGCCTTCCAATGCGGCACCGAGTCAAATGCCTTACTGAAGTCCAGATTCAGGACATCCACTGCATGGCCCCTGTCCAGTTGCCGAGTTACCCAGTCATAGAACTCCACCAGGTTGGTTTGTCAGGATCTGCCATATATGAAGCCATGCTGTCTGCTGTCTTGTAGTCCTTTAGCCTCTAGGAGGGCCACCAGCCTCTCCTTCAGGATAGTCTCCATTAGCTTACCCATGATGAATGTAAGGCTCACTGGTCTGTAGTTTCCCGGTTCATCCTTGGGGCCACTGTTGTGGAGCGACACCACATGAGCTATCCTCCAGTCCTGAGGTACACACCCCGAATGTAGTGAGGCATTAAATAGGTCTGCCAAAGGTCCTACAAGGACCTCTGCCAGCTCTTTCAGTACCCTGGAGTGGATGCCATCTGGGCCTGGCGCCTTGTCCACCCTCAGTGCCTTCAAACCCTCCCGAACTCTGCCCTCCATGATTTCCCCATCTGTCACCCCTCCCCCCTGTTTCTGCCATTCCTCCCCCCTTGGGAGTCACCCCGCTCTTCTCCTTAGTAAATACCGAGCAAAAGTAATCATTTAGTGCTTCTGCCTTATCGCACCCTGCTTCCACCCAACCACCCTCCTTCCTAATCCCTACTATATGGTCCTTACAGCTCCTTTTTTCCCTGATGTACCTAAAGAAGTCCTTCTCCCCCTTCTTAATGCCTTGTGCCAGCCTGAGTTCCGTAGATGCCTTGGCTCCCCTTACTGCCCTTGTCACCTCCTTCGATTCCATCAAGTACTCCTCCCTGTCCTCCCCCCTCCCTGTTTTCTTGTACCTTCTAAAGGCAGCTCTTTCCCTCCTTACCTTTTCCATGACCTCCTTGCTCAACCAGCTCATTTTCTTAGCCCTAGCCTTCTTGATCTGGGCCTTGCAGCGGGTTTTGGTTTCTTCCACTATATCCAGCTTTATGAGCTCCCACCTCTGGTTAGTGTCCATACTAGATTGAATTCTGGCCAGGTATCCTTTTACCACTTACCCCATCCTCCCAAAGTTGGCCCTCCTGAAGTCCAGCACTCTTGTGCCAGATTCCACTGCTTCCTTTCTCATATCCAGTGTGAGCCATACTGAGTGGTGGTCACTCCCTGACAGTGGTTCCTCCACTGTAAGTTCTCTCACAAAGTCCCCATTTGCCAGCACAAAGTCAAGGGTATTCCCTAACCTGGGTGGTTCACTGACCATTTTCAGCAGGAAGCTGTCCTGGAAGGCATCCAGCAGTACCTGTTCCCTTCTGTTCCTGGTTGTTGGGGTACTCCAGTCCACTCCTGGCATGTTGAAGTCCCCCACAGTCACCACGCTACCCTTCTCACAGGTCCTCCTGATCTATCCCGCTAGTTCACTGTCTAACTCCTCCATCTGAGATGGCATCCTGTACACCATTCCCATCCTGAGAATCCTATTCTTGGAATCCTGGATTTGCATCCAAAGTGACTCCGTACTACCCTCCTCCCCTTCCTCCCTTACACACTTCAGTCCTTCCTTCACATATAGTGCCACACCCCCTCCCTTCCCAATCACCCTGTCCCTACAAAATAACCTGTACCCTGGAACAGACAGGTCCCAGTCATTGTATTGGGTGGCCCATGTTTCTGTAATGGCTGCAATGTCCACCTCTCCCTCTGCCATGAGCACCTGTAACTCTTCAGTTTTCCTCCCAAGGCTCCTAGCATTAAGGGTAAACACCATCCACCCTTTCCCCCTCCCATCCTATCCTCCTTTACTAGCATCACCAATAGTACTTGACATTTGTCCTTTGTCACTGTTATGGGGGGTAAGCTCATATGGTTTCCCAACCTGTGATCTCTGCATGTCTCTTGCCCAATTGCCACCCCACGATCCCTGTTTAAATTCCCAACTGCAAATAAAATGAACTAGCCCCCGTGTATATTCACAAGTGCCTGAGCTGTTGTGCTGAGACTGAATGGGACTCAGGAGGACAACCCTCTGCTATGAATTGACAAGTTTCATTGAGCATTCAGAAGCTAAGCACTAAATTAAATTGAGCTGTTACTGAATGGTAAAGGGGTGTTCCTTAGTCCTTTTATGAAGTGACTTATCATAATGTACTGCGCTAGTACCCTTACTCGCCCTTATATACCTTCCTGTATGTTTCTACTTAGAATATGCTACTGATTATTCTGGGAGCAAACAAACTAACACTGCAGTAGTGATGTAATTGAAAGGGGTGTTTGCTTGCTAGTTCTTAAAAAGTAGCTGGTCAATATGGTGGCTGATCGGGGACTATGGTAGAGGTGCAAGTAGAATCAGAGCGGCTTAGGAATCAGAGGTTTGTTTGCTAGAAAACAGAAGCAGACCTGTCTATGAGTACTACAGCTTTAAGAGCTGATCTACATCAAACGGGAAGTGGAATTTCCAGGAGTTCCACTTCCCACAGACCCCTACCCCACTTGAGAAGAAACAAGTGGAGTTTTCTTCTTCTTTTGGAGTTGCTGATCCTAAGCCTGCGAGCGAAATGGACTTTAATTTGGAGCTGTAGGCAGGGCAGTGACATTGACAGTGTCACAAAACCGGAAGAGGGAGAGTGCTCAAAGGACAAAGCAAACAGAGACCCCCCCCCAAAAAAAGGAAAATAGGACAGCCAGGACTAACGTGGAACAGACCAGAGAAGTGAACCCCGGGGAGCCCTGAGGAGAAAAGAGGTATGGGGAAGGGGGTGGGAGGAAAATCACCAGTCAAAAACACCACTGGGGGAGAATGCAGAGAGGTGGCAGGGAGAAGGGCAGGCAAGGAGGAAGACCATAGAAACAGGCAGGAGAAAATAGAGGAAAGAGGGGTCTGGTAAGGGCTGTAGGAGCAGCAAAAACAGCAGAAATGAGAACAGTGAGGGGGAAGAAGGCAACACATCAGAAACAAAGAGGGGAAGAGGAGGAGCACAGCCACACAAACCATGCAGCAACTCAGGTGTTTGAAACACTCTGAGTGGGAGTTGCTGGGAGAAACTGGCTTTCACACGGAATGTAGGAGGAGTTTATTCTCCCACACTGAATCTCGGGCAAAGACCTTCTCAAAAAACTGTGAAATTTGCAGGCTTGTGTTACACAGACTGTAACAGTTCTAGGCAGTAATCAGAGAGAATGAGCAAAAACAAAATAGTAGGAAAGAATAAGGAAGGGGAACCTGTGGCCTACATAACTGTATGAGGATTACCCAAGGATAAAAGCAGCAAACATTTCTAGCAAAACAGAACCTGATCAAAATTGCAGAGAACAGTGTCTGTGAGAAAACGACAATTAGTGTGCAAAAGGTGCACCCTAATAGTGAAAATATAAATAGTACTGTTGGAATAAAACAATAAGCTGTGAACTATGACTGCGTACTGACAGTACTAGTACAGTAGGTATGGACTAAATAAATGAGCACAGTGGAGTGACTGTACTTACTGCACGACCAGTTAAACAACAAGAGATACAGGTGGGACTTAGGAGAAGCAGCATGGACAGCCAAACGCACAACTCACGATTGACTCCAGGCAGACTCCTTGATGTCCTTTGTGCTCAGTCCTTAGTGAGGAGGGCCGCAGCATGGAGGGGCCACTCAGAAGTGCCACTGAAAAGGAGGAAAGGAAACAGTGCTGGGGTTTCAAAATTCATGCCTCCTGAAGTAAGCACTGTCTCTTTTACCCTGATTGGTGGAATCTGCTAGCTCAGGTCTTTGCTGCTTCTCAGGTGCAGCTGGGAAGGCAGGGGATGGCGTCTATCAGTGGAGGGAGAACCTGAAGATGGCATGTGCTCATCCATCACAATTTGACCAGTGCAGAGTGAAGATCTGAGGCTGCGGTGTAATAAGGCTATAGAAAGATACACATTCTTTTAAAAGTACAATAACCACCTACTTCCAGTAGGGGAGGAATTTGATTACTAAATATGCCTATGCTGAGAATTTTATTATTTATGTATTGTTGACCGGGTAAGTGCACTAGACAAATTCTGTCTATTTTCATGCACGACCCAGGAAGGGGGATAGAGATGATTTCCAACTGAACTTGAACCAGGTTAAGCTGGTTGTGGTATTTTTAGTGAATGGGGGGAAATTTGACCAGGGCACCAGGGAAATTCCCCTACTCAGAGACTGCTGCGGCGTTGCAGCGTTGTGGTCAGTAGGGGAGTTGCTGACCTACATGATGGCCACTCAGGCAGATGCACTGATGAGTGCAGGTGGAGTATCGACTAGTGTGCTGGAGATTGGAGTGATGGAGACCGAGGAGGAGGAGGTGCAGTTGCAGTCGTTAGAACTGCAGATGGAGTTCTCTAATACAGAAAAGCAGGCGAGGCCTGTATCGGAGCTTACCAGCGAGAGGTCCTTGGAAGAAGTGAGGGCCCAGGGAGGTTTGCCTGGCTGCAGTTCAGAGAAGGAGGCGGCTGCTGTGGTATTGGAGCGAGAGATAGAGGCGGAGAATCGACCCAGGAAGGAGTCGCTTTCAGAGGAGGATCGTGGTGAAGGCGCTCCGGAGCTGCACAGGCACAGCAGTCAGGACGAGTTACCGGAGATCACGAGGGCTGCTACGTGTACAGAGGAAGGAATGAAGCTGAACAGAATAGAGTGTGGGACCGGAGGTACAGGCCTGGAGAAGGGTCCGAGTACTGACTGGTCGGAAGAGGTGGCTCTATCGCAAGCAGGATGGATTCAGCAGGCAGACGGTAAATGGGTGCCTGATCCAGAATGGATTTCCTTTTCTCCAGCAGACTCTGAATCAGCAAATAGAACTCTGCAGGAGGGTGAGTCTTTGACTTTAGCCAAACAGCCTAAATGGGGCCAGACTTTGGTCCAGAAGGGGTTGTTGGATGTGCAGGGGGGGATTTCCCCTGCTAATAGTGTGACTGAACTGGTTGCAGAGGAGCAAGAGGTGAGGAGGGGCCCGCATTTTTCGGATCTTTTCAAAAGGAATAAAGTGGAACAAGCCCCAAGAAGAAATGCAGTGCGGCTGAGGTACAGAGGGGGTCTACCTGAGCATCCTGATCGGATTTATGTGGCAAGGAAGTTGTTAATGGACTCTATGAACTTTTTGCCTATTGATATTTATGCGTTAATTAACATACGAGGGGAGGATACCTTTGATATTAGTTTTAAACAAATGGCCAGTTTAGACAAGTTTTGGCATAAATATGATAGTTGCAAGTTATTGCCTTTATGGTTACCTTTTCTAGCTATCCCAATTACAAAACCTGTATTTAAAACTGTGAATGTTATGTTTAGGAATGAGGGTGTGAATGTGGGGGATATTGTATTCTGGTTAAAACAGAAATGTGAGGTTCTGGGCCCACCGGAGCCTATTCTGGACTCAGAGAGTATTTGGACCGGGGCATGGAAATTTAAAGTTAAATTGCATGTGGTGAATAATGAAGTTTTACATGTTCCAAATAGTTTTTTCTTGGGTAGAGATCGTGGGGTTTGCTTTTACCCAGGACAGTCAAAAGCCTGTTATAGATGTGGTAGTCGTAGGCACTTAAGTAGTGCATCCGACAAAGTTAAATGTGCTTTATGTGGCGAATTGGACCATGATAGTGAGGTCTGTAGGAAAGAATTCAAATGCAATTTGTGTGATGATTTGGGTCATGCCTATCACCAGTGTCCGTGGGCTGAGCAAAATAGGCAAGGGGGTTTAAATAAGGAGGATTTGATTGCTCAGGCCCAGGTTAGGGGATGGCCGGCCCAGTCAAATTTAAGTAAAAAAGGGAATGTGTCACGGGTGGAGACAGAACTAGCATCGGCCCCGGAGGTTTCCGTTGATACCCTTAATGAAAGCAGAAAGATGGCAGATCAATCCACAGCTTTGACCCCACAACAGGTTTTGGTCCCCCCCCCCATTTTGATTGCGGAACCCTTGGCCCAGCCTATGTCTATTGAAGACCCAGCCATGGAAACTGTGACAGAAATCCCTTTTCAGACCCCTCGGAGGGTTACTAGAGCAAGTAGTCCTTCTGGAGGGGTTTGTCTGACTCAGAATTCTTTTTCAGTATTAGCGGATTTAGAGGGGGAAGGGGTGTCAGATTTGCAAAAATCTGATGAAAATTTGAGTATGGAAATTGAGGAGGAGGGTGGGATGGAAGTATTGGAAGGGAAGAAGAAAAAGGGGAGAAAGAGGAAACAAGAGAAATCCTGAGTGGATGAATTATAGCTGCTATGGCCTGTTTAAAGATTATATCTCTAAATTGTTGTAGCTTAAAGAGCTACAAGAGGCGCCTAATTGGCGTGCAGCATTGTAGAGATTTTAAAGTGAACGTTATTTTTTTACAGGAGACTCATTTTTCTTCTTTAATGGAGGTGTCTCAGATAAAGAAACTGTGGTGGGAAGGCCCTTCCTTTTGGTCTTTTGGGGAAGATGTGGCAGACGGGGTAGGTATATTATTTTCTAACCCTGCAGTTCAGGTAACAAGGTTGTTAGATGTCCTGCCTGGGCGGTTATTGATTTTGGACTGTTTGGTGTATGGTATTTGTTTTAGATTAATTAATACTTATGCCCCGCAAGTTGAAACAGCGAGGATTGCTTTGTTTAATTTGGTAAAACCATATCTATTTACGTCCAAGCATGTAATTTGGGAAGGGGACATGAACTGTAGTTTAGATATCCGGATAAAAAATGGAGTTCAACAAAAAACTTATTGTGACTCTCATGCTCTTTCTCAAACAATAGAGGTTGCAAAATTGAAAGATGCCTTTAGAGAACTGCATTTATCTTCGGGTTTTACTTATAAGAGGGCCACTTTTCAAACAAGAATTGATTATTTTTTTCTTTCCAATTGTTTAATACCTTTGGTGTGTTTGGTGGCGCCGTATGATTTTTCAGACCATAATGCCTTATGTAGCGTCGTAAGTTTACATCGGATTCTGGCTTCATTTCCAGCGTTTGCAAGCAGATGGATGTTAAATTCAATGCTACTTTCAGAAGCAGTGTTTTTGGCTCAGTTAAAGGACTTTATGTTTCTTCGTAAATCAGTGGCAGTGTTTTTCCCAGACTGGATTACATGGTGGTCAGATACTAAGTTGGCTCTAAAGGATTTTTTTATAGCCTATGGGAAAAGGAAAGATTTGGTGGAATATCTACAGTATTTAGAATTTTGAAATCAATACTACAAATTACAGTCGCACCTGAGAAGTAACGATATAGAGATTCAGTCTCAGATTCAGTTGGTGAAGAAGAATATGTTGAATTATCAATATCAGAGGGCAGAAACCCTTCATGCCAGTTTAAAGTTTGGTACACAGCGACAACCTTTTCAGGATCCTTATAAGGCGTGTAAAAATAAGATTGAGAAGACATTTATGTCAGGGCTACGAAACTCTGTCGGGGAGTTAAAAACATCTGTGGCAGAAATGTTGGTAGTGGCAGAAGGAAGGGTGGCTTCTCAGTTTGGAGAGGGGTTTGTTCCTTCCTCTGCTTGGGAGGATGTCTTACATTTCTTGGTCCCTACTATCTCTCAGGCTGATATTGAGCTTTTACAAGGACCTATCGCATTGCAGGAGGTCCACCGGGCGATAAGTTCTTTCCGGGGGGGGGGTGTCACCTGGGATAGATGGGTTAACTAATGAATTCTATAAAACTTTTTCTGAAGACCTGAGTGGTATACTGACGGAAGTCTTTAATGATATCCTACAGTATGGATTTGGGGATACGAAATTTAACTTAGCAATTTTAACATTTATTTTTAAGACAGGGGACATTACAGATCTTGGTAATTGGAGACCAGTTAGTCTCCTGAGTACGGATTACAAGATTCTTTCTACGATTTTATGTAAAAGACTGCAAGAAGTTGCAAAGGGGTGCTTCACCCTGCACAAACATGCGCTATTCCCCAACGATCAATCCAACAGAACTTAAAATTATTGAGGGATGCATGTGAATTTGGACTACAGAAAAAATTGCCAGGTTTCATTTTGGCGTTAGATCAGGCTAGAGCCTTTGATTCCATGTCCCATGATTTCCTTTTTCAGGTATTGGATAGGTATGGGTTTCCGAAAGTGTTTATTAAGTATATTTATACCTTATATTACAAAGCGAGTTCTTGCGTAAGTATCAATAAGGTTGTAGGCTCTGAAATTCAGATGAAATGTGGGGTTAGGCAAGGTTGTCCTATTAGTCCCTTATTATATGCTTTTGTATTGGACCCTTTGTTAAGGGAAATTGAGTGTAACAGGGCAATTCAGGGTTATCTCCATCATATATTTTACCGGCACAGAAGATTTCTGCATATGCAGATGATATTTGTCTGTTGGTAGAAGATGTCCAGTCAGGTGTTAAGGCTATTCAAGTGATCAATGGATTTGCAGATTTCAACAGCACTAGGTTAAATTTAGATAAATGTAAATGTCTGGCTATTGGGGAGACTACTGATTGTCAGAATGTTGGGGGGATAATAGTTAAGGATTCTATTACCATTTTAGGGCTTCTGTTTGGTAAAGGAGATTTAGCATTATTAAATTGGGAGAAAGCCTTGGCTATTGCTGAAAAAGATTCAACAATGGAAATCTTGGGGTTTTCTAAAAGAAGGGTATTAATTATTAAAAATTTCTATTACCCATTTTTTTACATGTGTCTTCCATTTTCCGGTACCGTTTATTAGAAACAAGATTGTATAGCGTATTTTTCAAATGGTGTGGGTAGCCGTTTAAATCCAATTAAACGGGCAGTTACTTATTTGAAGTTAAATCAAGGGGTCTGGGGATGATAAACCGGCTGTGTTTTTCATTCCTTTTTATGATTGCAGCTTTTCAATCAGTGGTTAAACCTCAGGATCACCATATGTCGGCTTGGACGCAATTGCTTTTTACCTTTTATGTCTAACTGGGAAGGAGGGTTTTCCTATTAGAAGTAAGGTAGCCTTGGCCCTTCTATCAGGATTCCTCAATTCGGAAATTACAGGAATGGAAACTAGGAAAGGCTCAATTACAGGACATACCTAGGAAGGATTTTTATGCAGAAATTATGTTTAATTTTTTCTATGTTCAAGTGGATTTCCCCTTGTGTACCCCCACTAAACTGTCACAAGCCCTTCGGCTCTTAATGGATCATAGGATACCCCCAAATATGTGGGATGTGCAGTGGCTCTGTTGTCATGGGAGGTTGGGAGTTAGGGGTAATTTAAAACATAAACAGATCGTGGATAGAATGTGTATTAGATCAGGGTGTACAGATCAAATTGAAACATTAGAACATTTTCTGCTTTTTTGTCCATATGTAATGTCTTTTTGGTCAGATTTAGCGATTCGGTGGGAGTGGGGAGTTTTGAAACATATTACTTATCAGAGCCTTGTTTTGGGTGATTATTCTGGTTTTCTGTGAAGATATCACCCAAGTACCTTAAATCTGATTTTTGCTTGTATTAAATATCACCTGTGGCAAGCTAGATGCCAGTTTTCTTTACAACATACCCATCTTCCTTACAGTGTTATTTTTAACCGTATAGAATTGGCAGTAGGTAAGCAAAAAATGTATGAGCAGCGAACATTAGAGAAGAATGTTTTTCAGAATCTTTGGAAACATATTGTTTGGTTTAAATGACATTGGTGAAAACTGCTTTATGTGTATTTTTGTTAAAGTTTTTTTATTTCTGTTTATTGATTTTTGGGCATTGTATTTGAGTTTAACTAGTTTTGTCATAGAAGAGTGTGATTTTTTTATTTAGAATGTTTTATGTTTACAGGTGTTTTTGAAAAATGTTAAATGCATTTGTTTCATATTGTTATTGCTTTGTTCTTTCAATAAAAATTCCCCTACTCATCAGTAGGGGGAGCTGCTGAACCATGGCCTCACCTCTGGAGAACTTTCAGTGTGCTGGTGTACCTGAAGGAGAGCTGATCTCCATTCCTGCAGGTCCAGCTATGGCGATTGTTTCTGGCACTGTGTGTGTGCCTTCTGAAGCTTTGGACACTGCCTTGGATACTGTTGTGGAAAATGTCATTCTAGTTTATTGCCAGCAGATGAATTATGGCTGAAAAATGTGCTTGTTGTGAACAGACAGCAAGTGTTGGCTGTAATTGCAGCAGAAAAGCATTCCAGGTCTTTACTGGATGCTATCCCTTCGACCAGTTTAGCAGTGCAGTAGGAGCCTGTCTCTGCCTGCAGTAGTACCTGTACAGACCTCATCTCCCTGCATGAACCTCTGACAGGTGCCTCTTCAGATGCACAGCCACTTGATATCTCTCGTCATGATGCACTTGCATCAAAGACTTGTCATACGAATGATTCAGCTGCATATGCAGATGATATTTGTCTGTTGGTAGAAGATGTCCAGTCAGGTGTTAAGGCTATTCAAGTGATCAATGGATTTGCAGATTTCAACAGCACTAGGTTAAATTTAGATAAATGTAAATGTCTGGCTATTGGGGAGACTACTGATTGTCAGAATGTTGGGGGGATAATAGTTAAGGATTCTATTACCATTTTAGGGCTTCTGTTTGGTAAAGGAGATTTAGCATTATTAAATTGGGAGAAAGCCTTGGCTATTGCTGAAAAAAAGATTCAACAATGGAAATCTTGGGGTTTTTCTAAAAAGAAGCGGGTATTAATTATTAAAAAATTTCTATTACCCATTTTTTTTTACATGTGTCTTCCATTTTTCCGGTACCCGTTTTATTAGAAACAAGATTGTATAGCGTATTTTTTCAAATGGTGTGGGGTAGCCGTTTAAATCCAATTAAATGGGCAGTTACTTATTTGAAGTTAAATCAAGGGGGTCTGGGGATGATAAACCCGGCTGTGTTTTTTCATTCCTTTTTTATGATTGCAGCTTTTCAATCAGTGGTTAAACCTCAGGATCACCCATGGTCGGCTTGGACGCAATTGCTTTTTTTACCTTTTATGTCTAACTGGGAAGGAGGGGGTTTTCCTATTAGAAGTAAGGTAGCCTTGGCCCCTTCCTATGCGGATTCCTCAGTACGGAAATTACAGGAATGGAAACTAGGAAAGGCTCAATTACAGGACATACCTAGGAAGGATTTTTATGCAGAAATTATGTTTAATTTTTTCTATGTTCAAGTGGATTTCCCCTTGTGTACCCCCACTAAACTGTCACAAGCCCTTCGGCTCTTAATGGATCATAGGATACCCCCAAATATGTGGGATGTGCAGTGGCTCTGTTGTCATGGGAGGTTGGGAGTTAGGGGTAATTTAAAACATAAACAGATCGTGGATAGAATGTGTATTAGATCAGGGTGTACAGATCAAATTGAAACATTAGAACATTTTCTGCTTTTTTGTCCATATGTAATGTCTTTTGGTCAGATTTAGCGATTAAGTGGGAGTGGGGAGTTTTGAAACATATTACTTATCAGAGCCTTGTTTTGGGTGATTATTCTGGTTTTCTGTGAAGATATCACCCAAGTACCTTAAATCTGATTTTGCTTGTATTAATATCACCTGTGGCAAGCTAGATGCCAGTTTTCTTTACAACATACCCATCTTCCTTACAGTGTTATTTTTAACCGTATAGAATTGGCAGTAGGTAAGCAAAAATGTATGAGCAGCGAACATTAGAGAAGAATGTTTTTCAGAATCTTTGGAAACATATTGTTTGGTTTAAATGACATTGGTGAAAACTGCTTTATGTGTATTTTGTTAAAGTTTTTATTTCTGTTTATTGATTTTGGGCATTGTATTTGAGTTTAACTAGTTTTGTCATAGAAGAGTGTGATTTTTATTTAGAATGTTTTATGTTTACAGGTGTTTTTGAAAATGTTAAATGCATTTGTTTCATATTGTTATTGCTTTGTTCTTTCAATAAAATTCCCCTACTCATCAGTAGGGAGCTGCTGAACCATGGCCTCACCTCTGGAGAACTTTCAGTGTGCTGGTGTACCTGAAGGAGAGCTGATCTCCATTCCTGCAGGTCCAGCTATGGCGATTGTTTCTGGCACTGTGTGTGCCTTCTGAAGCTTTGGACACTGCCTTGGATACTGTTGTGGAAAATGTCATTCTAGTTTATTGCCAGCAGATGAATTATGGCTGAAAAATGTGCTTGTTGTGAACAGACAGCAAGTGTTGGCTGTAATTGCAGCAGAAAAGCATTCCAGGTCTTTACTGGATGCTATCCCTTCGACCAGTTTAGCAGTGCAGTAGGAGCCTGTCTCTGCCTGCAGTAGTACCTGTACAGACCTCATCTCCCTGCATGAACCTCTGACAGGTGCCTCTTCAGATGCACAGCCACTTGATATCTCTCGTCATGATGCACTTGCATCAAAGACTTGTCGTACGAATGATTCAGCTGCTTCCACATCTATTGCTGCATCTTCTAGTCTCCCTCAGGATTCTTGTCTTCTCGGTGTTTCTGAAAAACAGTCTCCTGTAAGTACTGTTAATGTTCTGTCTTCAGTTTGCAATTCTGATTCTTTTGGGGAGTTTAAACTGTGGCGCAGGAAGGCGGAAACTTCGGCTGAGGCTACTTTCAGACTGGGTGGCCTCTCCCGTTCTTTAGAATGATCCATCATGAGTGCTGGGTGGAAACGTGGGATGGAGGGTCACTGGATTCTTGACCCTCAACACAGACTGATTCCTGGTGCATGTCGCATCTCTGAGGACCAAGTGGAACTTGTAATAGGAAGGGATGTTTCCCAGTCAGTGGCTTTTGTTACTGATTCTGACTTGGATTTGCATGTTACTGATGTACAACCTTCTGTGCTGGACACTAGTACTCTCACAAAGGTTCTTCTGCTATCAGGCTCTTCTTCAGCTGATGAGGGGCCTAGCAATAGACTGCCTACATGGGATGAGCAGATGGATGCTGCTTCCCTTCCTCAGGAACCTCACTCTGACTCCCGTGAATGTGCTAAGACTACTTGGGAAGAGTTTAGAAAACAGGACACTTTTTCTGGTCAGCCTCCTCCTATGCAGAGGAGAAATGCTGTTCGCTTACAATATTTGTGGGGCCTAGCACCCACCCCTGACAGGAATTATGTTGGGAAGAAACTTATTAAGGAGTTCAAGTTTTTTTTTTACTAACAAAGTGTATGATGTTATTCATGTATCAGGAGATGACCTTTTTGATGTTAATTTTAAAATGCTCCAAGGCTTAGATAGTTTCTGGACCAGGTATGAAAACCTAAGATATTCTGCCCTGTGGTTACCTTTCAGGGCTATTCCCCTTACCAAACCAGCGATTAATGTTGTCACCATTTTATTTAGGAATGAGAATGTAGCTGTAGCTATAGAGAATGTAACAGACAGAACACCAGGAGGAAGGAGCTACTGGTATAACTAAAACTTCTGTACTGGGATTAAGAACTAGATCTCTTGTACTGGGACCTTCAATTTAGGGTAAAAAAAAAAACAAAGGAGTTAATGTGTTTGTCAGAGGTAGTTGAAGTAAATTGTTATCTGTTATCTGTGTTATCTGTGTACTTATCTAGGTGCTTGTCACAGGTGTCAGAAGGGAATTGTTATCTGTGAAATTAAGTGTAGAAAGATTTGCAAAGTAGGGGAAGTGGCTTAGCTAGAAGGAGCCAGGTTAAGACCAGATATAAACACTGCCCTAGATAGCTTCTTCTAGAGAACAGACAGAACACCAGGAGGAAGGAGCTACTGGTATAACTAAAACTTCTCTACTGGGACTATATTGCCCTCCTTCCCTCCCCTCCACCCTAAACCAGTTCTACTTTTATAGCCACAGGATTTAACTGACAACAGGAACTTCCTGTTTGGGAGCAGGAAGTGAGTGATCACAGAGCCACAAAAGACTCACCATCCTAGAAGGGCAAGAGTAGCTCTCTGTCCCCCCCCCCCAGCTGCTGGAGGTCTGACTCTGAGCAAGTAAGGAGACTACTGAGAAATATAGGAACTTCTTGTCTCAGAACAGGAAGAGCAGGAGCTAAAATGGTGCAGAGACAGTAAGTAAGTAGAGAGGGGAAAGAAGAAAAAAAAGAATAAACAAACAGAGGAAAGAGTAAGTATTCCAAATAACAGTTAGGGGGCCAGAAAAAAGACATGATGGGAGTGGTGCAGTGCAGTGGCTGTGGAGCAGCAGTCTACCGGGAGATGTTCTGGAGGATGCAGTGTTGTCCCATCTGCAGGCACCTCACTGGGCTGAGGAAGGAGGTTGCTCATCTCCAGGATGAGTTGGCCAGGATTTGTGAGACCTCCTCTTCCATCCAGGGACCACCAGGGTCACTGCTGTTGCCTCAGAGGTTGCCACGAAGAGGAGTGGTTGGACCACAGTGGGCTCAGGGAGGCTGAGGATGGTGGAACAGAGGTGCATCCCTCCAGTTGTACCTCTCCACAATTTCTATGCTGTTCTGGAAAAGTGTGGTTCCTCTATGGAGGTTCCCACAGTGGAGACCAAGGAGGATGCTGGGAACCTCCACAAAGGAGACCCACAGGAGGGTGGCATGGGACCCCACAGGGGAAGGAAACAACTCCTGGTGGGGGACTCCATTGTTAGGAAGGTAGAACTGGGGGAGGAAGGGGAGAAGGAGGTAAGGTGCCTGCCTGACGCCATGGCTTGGAGGGACAGGGAGCAAATCCTCAGGATCACAGGAGCAGCTGCACAGGGGAGGGAGCTGGATGTCAGTGTCCACCTAGGGACAAATGACTTGGCTAAGAAAGAGATCAGAGCAGTGCAAGAAGCATTTCTGAAGATGGGGAGGGGCCTTAGACAAATAGCATACACGGTAACCTTCTTGGAGGTGCTGCCTGTCTATGGCACGGGTGAAGCTAGGGTGCTCCATACCATGGGATTCAATCAGTGGTTGAAAAACTGGTGCAGAGCTCGGGGATTTGGCTTCATTGGGGACTGGGGGTCTACCTGGAAGGACGCAGGCCTATACTGGGATGATGGTCTGCATCTGTCCAGGAGGGGAACCAGGATCCTAGGTGATAGGTTTAAATACTTCATTGACAAGCATTTAAACTAGCCAAGGGGGGAGGCACTGGAAAGGAGCAGGGAAATCCTAGGCCCCCCAAAATATCAGGGTACTGAGTGAGGTAGACACCAACATAGAGATGTCAATAGGGAGAAGCGAAGGGGTAAATGGAGAAAGTGACAAATGCAATAAGGACAGGGATGGGGCAAAAAGGGGTAAGACCATCAAGAAATGGAGATTAATGAGTACCAACACCCGTAGTCTGGGCAACAAGCTCCCTGAACTGGTGGTCTTGATGGAAGAGGGATGCCTGGATATTGTAGCAGTCACAGAAACATAGTACACAGAGAACCATGACTGGGATGTTAACATAACAGGGTACACAACCTATAGGAGAGAAAGGGAGGGCAGAAGGGAAGGGAGTAGCTCTCTATGTAAGAGAAGGGATAAAAACAACTGAACAAAAGAGTACACAGGGAGGAGAGGAGGCACTGTGGGTCACCTTAGAGACTGGAAATTGCACCACAATCTGCACAGGGGTTGTATATAGACCCCCATGTCAGGGGGAGGGAATGGACAAGGATATGACAGAAGGCATACTTAGGATGGCAGAGAAAGGGGAGATACTGTTGATGGGGGACCTTAATATGCCAGATGTTAACTGGAGAACCTCTGCAGCAGCCACCTCCAAAAGCAGGGCCATTCTTGATGCCCTTCATGTGGCATGCCTCAGACAGCTAGTTTTGGAACCTACTCATGAGGGAACAATCTTAGACCTCATACTCTCAAATGGGGACAGTGAGAGGATCTCAGATCTAGAAGTGGGTAGCCATTTGGGAACAAGTGACCACCAAACAGTGTGGTTCATGACAAACTCAGCTATAGAGTCAAGCCATACAAAAGTGAGGGTTCTGGACTTCAGGAGGGCTGACTTCGGCAAGATGGGAGAGTGCCTTAGAAAAGCACTCGTAAACGGGCTAGAAGGAGGGGTGGAGCAACAATGGTGAAATATCAAAACTGCCATCATAGAGGCAACAAGCCTTTGTGTGAAGCAAATAAACAAATCAAAATGAAAGAAAAAGCTACTATGGTTCTCAAAAGAGGTGGTGGTAAAGGTTAGGGAGAAAAAGATAGCATTTAGGAAGTATAAGGAAACACAGAAGGAGCAGGACAGAGAACTGTACCAGTTAAGGCAGAAGGAAGCAGGGAGGGTAGTCAGAATAGCAAAGGCACTAACTGAGGAAAAGATAGTTAACTTGGTTAAGAAGGGGAATAAAACCTTTTATAGGTATATCAGGGAGCGTAGAAAGACAAAGAGAGGGATAGTGAGGCTGAATAGAATGGATGGTGGGTGGGCAGAGAGTGACAGTGAAAAAGCAGGGATACCGAATGAACACTTCTGTTCAGTATTCACAAAAGAGAAAGTGGAGGAGGTGCCTAATCCAGTTAACAGAAGCACTCTGGCGAGGGGCATCAATCCCAGTCCTTTCACAGAAGAAAGGGTTCTGAAAGAACTCCTGAAACTGAAGGTGGACAAAACAATGTGGCCAGATGGAATTCACGCCAGAATTCTAAAAGAATTAAGCAGAGAACTAGTGACACCACTGACTACCCTTTTTAACAGATCATGGGAGGATGGTGTGGTACGTGAGGACTGGAAGTAGGTGGATGTGATTCCCCTTCACAAAAGTGGGACCAAGACAGAGGCAGGAAACTACAGACCTGTCAATTTGACCTTTGTGGTAGGGAAAGTGATGGAATCACTTCTGAAGGAAAGAATTGTTGAGTACCTAGAGGCCAGTGGGGCACAGGACTCAAGGCAGCATGGGTTCACAGCAGGTGGGTCAAGTCAGACGAATCAAATTGATTTATTTGACTGGGTGACCAAAGTAGTAGACCAGGGAGGGGCTGTGGACATGGCCTACCTAGACTTTAGCAAGGCATTTGACACAGTCCCACACAAAAGATTAGTAGTCAAATTAACCAGCCTGGGAGTGGATCCCAGGGTGGCAGCCTGGGTAAAACATTGGCTGAACAACAGGACACAGAAGATAATTGTAAATGGAGTCCACTCTGAAGAAGAGGGGTTACTAGTGGGGTACCGCAGGGTTCAGTATTGGGTCCAGTCCTTTTAATGTCTTTATAAGTGACATTGCAGAGGGACTGGAAGGAAAATGTGCTCTTTGCAGATGACACAAAGATCTGCAACAGGGTTGATACACAAGGAGGCGTGGAAAGGATGAGAAGGGACTTGGCAAGGTTGGAGGAATGGTCAGAAGTATGGCAGCTTGGATTCAATGCAAAGAAGTGCAAAGTACAGGGAAAGATTACACAATGGGGTGGAGGTAGTAGCAACAGCAAAAATGGAAAGGGACCTGGGGGTAATCATATCAGATGACCTTAAGGTTGGCAAGCAATGTGAGAAGGCAGTAGGAAGGGCTGGGGGGGATACTGGGATGTATAGGGAGAGGTATCACCAGCAGAAAACAGGAAGTTGTTATCCCCCATACAGACAGTTGGTGAGACCCAATCTGGAATACTGCGTCCAGTTCTGGAGACCCCATCTCCGCAAGGACATAGACTGGATGGAGGCAGTTCAGAGGAGGGCAACTAAAATGGTACATGGTCTGCAAGAGAAGCCATACGAGTAGAGACTAAAGGAGCTTAATATGTATACCCTTAAGGAAAGGAGGGAGAGGGGGGACATGATAGAAATGTTTAAATACATCATTCGAATCGACAAAGTCCAAGAGGGTAGCATCTTTCAGAAAAAGAGATGTGCAAGAACAAGGGGACACAACTTGAAGATAGAGGGAGAATGGCTCAGGGGCAATGTGAGGAAGTATTTTTTCACAGAGAGGGTGGTGGACGCACGGAACAGCCTTCCTGAGGAGGTTGTGGGGTCTAAAACTGTGGGAGAATTCAAGAATGTATGGGACAGACATAAGACAATTTTTGTTGGGGGGGTAGGAAGAAATAGGCTGTTGGTTAAATAGGATCTGCAGCTTATCCTCTAGGTAGGTAAATGGGCAGACTAGGTGGGCCAAGTGGTCCTTTTCTGCCGTCAAAGTCTTATGTTTCTATGTTTCTCATTGGCTGCAGCAGAGATGTGAGATTCTGGGAACGCCACAGCCCATCTTTGATACTGAACACTGCTGGACAGGGGGCTGGAAATACAGGGTGAGGTTGCGACATAATAATGTAGGCCCCAATCATTTACCCAACAGCCTGTTTTTGGGGAGGGAGTGGGGTCATTGCTTTTACATGGGACAGCCTTGAACCTGTTTTAAATGTGGGTCTTATATGCATTTGAGTGTTGCATGTGACTATTTACAGTGTAATCTTTGTCTGTCGTATGGGCATTCCAGTGTGGATTGTAAAAGTGAGCTTACATTTAATTTATGTGATGAAACAGGGCATGGGTTTCGGACATGTCTCTGGGCAACACATAACAGAACTGATCATTTGAATCAGGATGTTATTCTTACTGAAGCCCCAAAAAAATATATTGCTGCTCATAGACCACCCCTTGATCCTTCAGATGCTACCCTGGTTCCCCCTCTGCAACCAGACCCTGTGCTTGTGGTCAGTTCTCCCCAGGAACCCCATCCCCCCTTCAGTCTCAGACTTTGGGTTATCATAATTCACCCCCATGGACCAAGGTTCTAGTGCTGCTCCTCCAGATACTGTAGAAGTTAGTGTAGCCCCTGCTCAGGTCCCTGAAATCTCTGTGAAACATCTAGTTATGCCACCTCCTGAATCAGGTGTGCCAGCTAAAAGGAGAGCAATAAAACAAACCAGGGCCAGATCCAAAATGGTTAAGGCTTCATCCCCTAATATCAGTCTACCCCTCAGTAATAAATTTGAGGTTCTTTACAAGAATTCCCAGTCCTCTGATCCAGGAGGGCATTCAGAGACCTCCTCTCAGACCCTTCTTTCCTCTGATTCAGAGGGAGAGAAATTTCAGGATACTAAGGGGTGACCATGGCCTCAGAGACTTGGAGTACAGCCTAGAAGGCGTACTAGATCTGGGAAGATTACTAACCCCCCCCTCTTTTTTCCCTTTTTCATGACACTTGCACATGGCACCTGATTATACACTGAGTATTGCCACTCTTAATACTAATAGTATTAAAAATGATCGGCGACGGTTGCTGTCCTTTACTATCTTGCAGGATCTGTCTTTTGATATCTGTCTTATTCAAGATAATAGATTGAACACTTTATCCTTGGTATCCCTTGCGAAAAAACTATGGCGTTGGGGCCCTTCTTTTTTCTCCTTTGGAGTAGACACTTGTGATGGTGTAGGGATCTTGTTCCGTGGGGATGGGTTTCAGCTTAGTGGAACTAACCTTTGGGAGGGCACTATTCTTAGATTTCACCTATTGTACTGTAGCTTGGAGGTTAATAAATGTGTATGTCCCAGTTAGTAAAAAGAGCAGAGTGGACCTGTTTATTTCTATTAAGCCTTATTTATTCACTTCTAAACACATTATTTGGAGGGGGGGGTGACTAACTGTGTGGTAACTAAACAGGACAGAGGGGCACGTACCGACAAGATTTTTGTGACACAAATTGTCTTAAACACATTCTTTCAGTCTGTAGGCTTCAAGATACATATAGGACGTGTGGCCCACAGGGAGGTTGCAATTTTTTAAAGGTAAATTGTCCACTAGGATAGATTTTATTTTTACAGATTACTTAGTGCAGGTCCTTTATGCCAGAACTATCCCTTCTGAAACCTCTGATCATGTTATCTTAGCGGCTACTCTAGGGTTGGGGACACATGTACCTTTAGGAAAAGGATACTGGAAGTTTAATATTACCTTATTAGATAACAAACTTTTTTTTCACTCTGTTCAGGAACTTCTGAGAGCCTGTATGTCTGTGGCAGGGCTCCTGGATGACTTGAGTGCCTGGTGGGTAGAAACCAAGTTTGCTCTAAGGCAACTTAACTACATGATTTTCTAGGTCACACACTCTTACTCAGTATAAGAAATATCTTGCTTTAAGGGACCCATCTAGAGACACTATATACTACTATTAATACCCAGTGGCTTAACTTAACTTCTCAAGTACAGGTGGTCAAAAAAGATATGGAGGCCTTACAATATACCAGGGCAGCTTCAATGATGCATGAACATAAGATTTGTTCCCGTGGCAAGAAGGGGTTTGGAGATGCCTTTGACTCCTGTACTAAGAGGTGTTCAGATAGATTTCTTACAGAAGTACTAGGCTATGATGGCAATAGTTACACCTCACTAACAGATATTTTACAGGTCGTTTCTAGATATTTTACAGACTTGTATCGGGCCCCCAAATTAGCTGACTTCCTCTCCACTATTACTGTATAAGAATGTCTGGCAGACATTCTTCGCCTATTAACCTCACTGATACTCAGTGTTGAAGCGGATTAAGCTATAACTCATTTAAAGAATTACATTATCCCTGGCCTAGATGGTTTACCCTCCGAGTTTTACAAATCATGTAGTGTTCTCCTTAGTGAGGTACTTGCTGAAGTTTTTAACTGGTGTTTGCAAAATCACACAATTGACTTCCATATCTGTGTGACTGTGCAGATTCTCATTTATTAAAAGGGTAAATAGAAGGGACGTAAATAATTGGAGATGTTTAAGTATACTGAATACTGATTTGAAGATTTTGATGAAAATACTAACTACTGGGTTACTACACACTGCACTCTATCTGATTTTGTTGACTCAGATGTGTTCTATTCCTGGTAGATCCATCGAAACAAATATCCTTTTGCTTAGGGAACTGGTGGAACAGGGTAAGAAAAATTGTATCACTGGGTATATTATGTCCTTTGATCAAGAGAAGGCATTTGATAGGGTTCCTCATCAATTTATTGTACGGGTCCTGAGAGCTTATGGTATTCCTGCTGTGTTTTGCTCGTGTATTTCCTTATTATACCAGCAAGCTACTGCTATACCTCTGGTGAATGGCTATTTGGGTTCTTATATCCCGATTGATACAGGGATGAGACAGGGGTATCCCATGAACCCCCTGTTATATGTTTTCTGTTTAGACCCACTTTTAAGAGCGATTAATCAGGATGATCTTGTCTCTGGTATTTTGCCCATGCATGGTCCACTCTCTGTTAAGACTGCATCATATGCTGATGATGTATGTGTCTTTGTTTCAGATGTTGCCTCAGGACATAGAGTGTTGCATCATTTAAGTGACTATTCGGCTGTGGCAGTGGCTTCTGTTAATTCTCATAAAAGTTTTATCTACCCTGTTAGTGATGCCACTCCTGCCCTTGTCTCACTGCAGGACATAGCTGTAACAACTGGACCCATCACGGTTTTAGGGATAAAATTTGGGAGGGGGATAATGCCTCACTGAACTGGTCTGAGAAAGTTGAGGTTGCTAAGCAGAGGGTTGCTGTTTGGAAAACTTGGCAGCAAACAAAGATGAAGAAGGCTGCTGTTGTTAAAACATTTGTACTTCCCATTTTTTTATATCTTAGCGTTGTTTATCCAATTCCTCAAAATATGGAAACTACTCTTCTCAGTTTATTCTTTCAAGTTCTTTGGGAAACAGACTTAATCCTATTAAGAGGGATGTGCTTTATCTACCCATTGCGCAAGGTGGACTGAACTCGGTTAATCCCATCACATTTTACTACAGCATTTTCTTTCACAGAAATTTAGTTGACATATCTAGGTTGTAATCTGCTGTTTGGTTGCTCTATGCAGAACACTGGCTTGGGCGAATTCATGGGATATGGTAGTCACAGGGAGGTAGGATGTTCTCTGTTTCATCCTTCCCTGTATACCTACAGCCTGCTTTTAGAAAACCGAACAAAGGGAAGTTATTACCGGATCAGGTGTTGTGTAAACCTAATAAGTTTATTTATACTACTTTGCAATCTCAGGCTCATTCTATTGTCCCAGTTTTTAAGGGTATACTGGACCACTATCATGGGAAAGTGCTCAGAGGATTGACGGATAAAGGAATTCCACCCAGGATTTGGGATGTCTTGTGGCTTAGTAGCCATGGCAGAATTAATGTTAGGGGCAATGCTAAACATAAAATGGTGACTGAAAGGATGTGTCCTAGACAATCTTGTGTAGCATAGGAAGAATCTAAGGACCACTTTCTTATTCAATGTCCTTTTGTTCATGAGACTTGGAAGGCAGTAGCCAGTAAGTGGAAAAATTCACTATTGCAAGCAGTTACTTATGTAGAGGTGGTTGGTGGATTTTTATTGAGGCAAAATACCCTTGACGAGGGTACAGTGTGGCTTATCTTTGCTTTTTTTAAATTTCATCTCTTTGTTTTGCAGCAAGTATATCAACCTCCTACCTGTGTTGTGGAGAGGATTGAACATGATTTGTTTCATCAATGTATGTATGAACGGCAAAATTTACCTCATAATGAATGGATTGCAAGATGGAAAACTGTTCTTTTTTGAAGGATAAAATAGGATGACTAATGCGATTGTCCCTGGTTAGGGGATGATGTTTGTTCAGCTGTATTGATGTTTATGTTCTTATTTTCCTATTTTTTTCTAGTTCTTTTTACATTTGTTCATTCTTTCTTCTTCACTGCTATACTGTGCTTATATTGGTTGTTTTCATATGTTATGTTATTGTAATAAAACTTTCCCTTACTCTTTTGGTAGGGGGCACTGTCGCCCTGTGTCTGTGTGATGGAGGAGTGTGAGAAGTTGGGTCAGAAGGAGGAGGTGCTGTAAGCAGCAGCAGCAGGAGTACCCTCCAAAACTGGTGTGATGTTCTCGAATGAAAGTTTGTCCGGTCAAATAGAGCAAGTAAATGAGTTAGCACCAGAACAAGATATGGAGGTATGGAACAATGTACTGGGAGATCTAAACCCAGTACAGGTGGTTACTATGGAATTGGACGAAGGAGTAAATGAGTGGAGCATTGAGGAAAACAGGCTGTGGAGAAAACAGATGTTGGCAGCCGAGACGAAAACACTGGAAGCGACAAAATCCGTTGCCGATACAGAGGAGAGAGAAAAGGAATCTAAAAGATGGATAATGGAAGGAAGGAAGGTACATCAGGAAAAATGGCAGCTAGATCCATCCAAATCACAGGGCTCTAAATCTTTTCAGATGGCCCAGGACAGAATCAAAGGAACATTTTTTATTCCCTCACCGCACATCGAAGACCCAGACTGGACCCCCCAAAAAGCTCTAAAACAAGCTGGTTGGCAAGTAGATGAAGTGGGAGTCTGGATTCTGGATGAGTCACTAGAGGCAGCTGATGATGCAGCATGTCTGGAAAGCAGGAGTGCAGCAGCTGGAAATGGGAGCATTGTCTTGGAGCAGCATACGATGGACAGTACTGGTAAGCAGAACCAAACTGGGGTAAGTGCTGAGCTGGGTTTTCCTGGGGGTTTGGTTGACTGCAATATTACTGGGAAAGGGGAGAATCAGATGGTTAACACACCTTTTGTGTTTACTGGAGCAGCCAGGGGCCTTTAAGAGGTGGGTATCTCATTAAGGCCAGAGGTAAACAATGCCAACTAAAGTGTCAAAATCTGCAAAAAGGGACAAGAGATTGTCCAGAAAGGCCTGTAACTTATGCAGCAGACAATAGCCAGGAACTGGGTGAGCCAACACAGTCAACACCAGTGAAAGACTCAGTGGGGGAACATGAACAGGAAACAATTTCATAGTGCTGCAAGCTCAAGTGCAGAGGAAGAAGAGGAGCAAAGGGCCTCATCCCCCCCTCCTCCATAGATCAAGGTTCTCAGAATTATTTGACAGATCAACACCCAAACCAAGGAGGAACGCTGTTAGACTGCAGTTTGTGGGGGGGGGGGGGTGGAGGTGTTCCCAGACAGGGAATATGTGGGCAAGACTAATAAAAGAATCACTAAGAGTTACTCCGGGGGAGGTCCATGCACTCATCTATATATCGGGAGAGGAAGATTTTGACATTAGTTTTCACACACCAATGGGGCTGGAGCAATTTGGGGCCAAATATTACCAGATCAAATAATCTTCAGTATGGACCCCTTTCATTGCAATACCTTTAACTTTACCATTGACTAAATGAATAACTGTGATGTTCAGGAATGAAGGAGTCAGTGATATCCTCCACTGGCTCCAGAAAAAATGTACTGCGATGGGTCCAACTCTGAACAATTTTGGACCGGGGGTTGGCACTTTCGTGTCAGACTGTTTAAAAGTGGTGAAGGGGCCCAACTTATCCCAAACAGCTTTTTCTCTGGAAAAGATAGAGGGGTTTGCTTCTTTGTGGGACAGCCAAAGGCTTGCCACAAGTGTGGGGACAGGCCTCACCTTGCTAGTGCCTGTGACAAACTTAAATGTATCCTATGTGGGGAATTCAACCATGTAACCACAGCTTGCATGAATATTGCTAAATGTAATCTCTGTGACATGGTGGGGCATGTTTTCCAAAAATACCCCTGGGCATCTCATAACCGGATGAATGGTTATGATCAAGATGTTCTTATTCGAGATGCCCAGACAACATCTGCTCCATGTGCACAACCTGATAGAGCACAAGCATTCAGACCAGGCCCAAATATGAAAACTATCAAGCCTAGTAGGGCGGACACTCCCAGTCAAGAGCAGGAGAGCCATGCTGGTCCTCCAGAAACTACCACAGGCCCTGTCCCAAATTCTCCACCTCAGCCCGAGGTAAGGGTACAACAGCTCCCAATGGAGGAAAGCCCTCAGCCCACACAGGTCATGCCCCCCCCCAGCCGAATGGTCAAAACTGATCAGACACCACAGCGCCAGGCTGAAAGCTATGATAGTTCCTATGGGAAATAAATTTGAGACATTGGCAACGCAAAACAATTGGGGTGACATGGACTAGGACGATTCAGAGTCTGATACATTGACTCACTCTTTACCCCTTCCAGAACATAAAGATGCCAGAAAGAAAAAAAAAATTTGAGGAAGACAAATTGGAGTTCCAAATAAAGAAGTTTGGAGAGGCTTGGAAATTAAACTTGTCTAATCATTATGGAAGCCTACACCTTTCCTTTCTAAATGTATGCAGCATTAGAAAGTCCCAGAAATGAAAAGCTGTATTTCCTTTTTTATACCAGGGGAAGGTGGAAGTAATTTTCTTACAAGAGACATGGATGCAGGATTCATACCAAATGAATCAAGCCTAGAAAGAATGGGTCTGGGGTCTCTCTTTTTTGGTCTTTTGGACTGGATAATGCTGATGGGGTGGGAATTTTATTCACAGGGTCTGGATTTCACCTTCACAAACTGACTGATCTCATCACTGGCAGGGCAATAATTTTGGATGGGACATGAGAGGGGAGGTCTTTACGGTTCATAAATGTACTGTATATGCCCTGCAAATTAAATCTGAAAGAAATGCTTTATGGGATATGATTCAACCCTATTTGGCAACTGCTAGAATTGTTAATCTGGGGGGTGATTTTAACTGTTCCATATATGTTGAAGACAGGCTGAAATCAGGGAGGAAAGTGTATTGTGACTCTCATGATCTTTTTTTCAGTGTTTAGAGAAGGCTGGGCTAACTGATGTTTCTAAAGTTCAGGGTTAAACCCCAAGAAAACATATTTTAGAGGTCCCCTGGCAACACAGATAGATTTTCTTTGTGTCCCCCAATACCTGGATAAAAGACCTACAGACTCTTACATGTGAATTTACTGACCATCTTCAATTAAGACTAAAATGTTCTTGACATCTAAACTATTTAATAATATGAGTAGTTGGCATGAAAATATTTCCCTATTGTCAAACTTAAAGATCCAGGAGGGGCTTAGGCAGGAATTATCAGACAGAAATTCGGTAAGGTGTCTTAATGACTTAGCAGGGGAATGGTGGGAAGACACCAAAAATATCATTCAGACCTGGTTACAAAGAAGGGGAGCCCAGAAACAAATTTTTGAAATATTTCTCTCAGAGGGCAATTGCAGCACTTATTTTCCTTAACAACGAGAACAGGTATTGATTACTCTTCCCAAATAACAGACCTGAAAAATCAAATGAAAATCCATCAGTATGATAGAGCAGCAACACTTTTTACAGAATTGAGTTTTTGAAACAAGATTATCACATCTTATGACCCTTGTGGGGCTTGTAAGGCCTGGGTAGATTCATCCAAGGTGACAGAATTGAGGAATAAAGACGGCAAAATCTGTCGGACACAGTCATAAATTGAGAATATTATAAAGGAATACTTTATCTACCTCTCCAGGGCCCAGGTTGGAAGTCAAGTAGAATGAGAAGATTATTTATCTTCTAGTCCAGTATCCTTGAATAAAGATGAAAAGAAGGCCCTTACGGAGCCAATCATTATTGATGAAATTATGGAGGTAATTAATTGTATGGGAAAAAAAGTCACCAGGGTGGGATGGGTTACCGATAGAATTTTTTCAGTTGTTTTTAAGGGAAATGGCCGACATGCTGTTACAGGTTTTTCAAGAGATTACTGTGGAAGGGAAGTTGCACCCTGAGTTTGCCACAGGTTTGTTAAAATTCTTATATAAAGCAGGGGACAAGCCTGTCCTTCAGAACTGGCAGCCTACAGTACTGTTGAATACTGATTGGAAAATTTTGACCTCCATTTTGCATGAAAGGTTATAGAAGACAGCAAAAAAGTTAATTCACCCAGCACAGGCCTGTTCACTACCAGAGAGACACATTCAGGAGAATCTATGGGTAACTAGGGATGTTTCTACCTATCGCAGCATGTATAACAGAAAGGGTTTTTAATTGCCATGGATCAAAGTAAGGCCTTTGATATGGTATCTCATCCATATTTATTCCAGGTACTAGACAAATATGGGATACCAGGATGGATGGTTAATGTGATTGCTTCTCTGAATAGGGCAGTGACAATCGTTCCTTGGGTGGGGAGTACCGTAGGGGACAAAATAACTCTGAAATGTGGGGTGGAACAGGGGTGTCCTCTAAGCCCCCTGTTGTACGTCCTTTATTTAGATCCTTGCATTAGACAAATAGTAGAAAATGATAATATCAGGGGGATACTAAACCCTCAAGGGGAGCTGGCCCTTAAAGCTTTGGCCTATACGGATGATCTTTTATTATTCTGTCATGATGTCTCCAGCATTCAGCAAGTTATGGGGGAATTGACACATTTCTCAAGGTTAACAGGGCAAAAATAAACACAGATAAAAGTAAATGAATTTGTTTAGGAGGATTCCAGGTGGGGGACACTATTGGTGGAATTAAAATGCAATCCACACCTATTAAAATTTTGGGGGTATATATGGGGAAAGGGGATATGGCATACTTAAACTGGCATGAGGCACTACAGAGATGTGAATATAGGGTGGCCAGGTGGAAAGGGTGGAACTTATCTAAACCTAAAAGAATATTTATTATAAAAAATTTCTGATACTGATTTTATTACACATAGCATGGGTGTACCCGATCCCTTTTTGCCTGGAAACCAGGATATTTAGTCTGTTCTTCCAAATATTGTGTTGGAGTCAACTCAATATGATTAAAATGAATTTTACGTACCTTAGTAGACACAAGGGAGGGTGGTGGTGGTGATGGTCCACCCTTTGGTGTTTTTTCATACTTTATTTTGGTCGGGTTCTTTTAAATTACTGGCCCAAGAGGAACATTCTCATAGTAAGGATTGGTTTCAGGGGATTTTACAGAGCTTTTTAGTACATTGGTTAGATGCCCCTTTAAAAATAATCCCTACACATCAGTTACCAGACTTTGTAAAACCCTCAATGAAGAAAATGAGCCAGTGGAAAGTTTCCAAGACCTATATCTTAGCCCTCTCGGGAAATATGCTCTATGAGGATATTTTAGCAAAGATATGTCCCTAGGAACCAGAGTTAAAGTAGTGCCATAAAGATAAGATTCAAATGTCAATTCACTAGCTTCAAAATGTGAGAATTCCTGTGAGAATGTGGGATATCCTTTGGTTGTGTACTTATGGGAAAACAAATGTCCATGGGAATTGGAAACACAAAGCCTTGGTAGAATGAAATTGCCCTTACTATGAATGCTTAAGCCCAGTGGAGACTGTGGAACATTTTATTTTACATTGTACATATACAGTTCATTTATGGGGATTTTTGGCATATAGATGGCAGCTGCCTTGGCTGCAGAATCTTACCTATAAACAAATAATTCTAGGAGAGTATTGCAGTAGATTAAATAGATATGATAGGTAGCCCATGACATGGGCATTGGCAATTGAGCACCTACAATAACGGTGACCCAATCCCTGGCACATGTCATCGGGGCTAGGGTAGGGTAAGGTGGCTGTATGGGGCGGTTGGTGACTATAGCGACGGGATGTCGCTATACATATGCACACAGGGAGAAGTGAGCATGCACAGTGAGGGGCAGGAGAAATTGTGAGGGGTGGTGCCACGGTGGGTTGCCGAGCTGGCTCCATGGCATGGTGGGTGGGTAGATGGCATTGGTGGGCAGGGTGCTGGGTTCGGGTCCAAGTGCTGGTGCCTTTTTGTTGTGCCCAGCCCAAAATTTTTTAATGGTTTTGCACCCCCTGTTATGCACCCCTCTGGAGTTGAGAATCCTTAAGTAGGGGGATGTGGGGGGTGGCACAGCCCCCCACACAAACCATTAAAAAACCAAATCCCCGGCACCATTTTGCTGTGTGCTGGGGAGTCAGAGTGCCAAAAACTTTGCGATAATGGCGATCACCTTTAGGCTTTCGCTATTATCACATAAACCCATGAAATAGAGGGACATTAGAAGTTTTTTTCGTTATTTTAAAATTTTACGTATGGCAAGAGGTAAATATGTGCTACAGCAAATGAGAATGCCTTATCTGTCAGTTGGGAGGTTGTGTGAAGCAGCTTGTCAGGAGGTGTATCAAAAAGATGTACTAAATACTAGTAGAGGGAAGCTCAGAGCCTATGGAAAGGGCTGAGGGGGGTTCTAAAGAAAATAACCTAAAGAGGTGATATAAGTGGGTTGTGGGCCTAACCCAAAGGTGGAAAAGATGATAGGGTAGTTATGTTTAAATGTTTAAAGAGGAGGAGGAATTATAACTACGTACTGGTTTCTGTACATATGGGATACTGTTTTTAGGTGATTGTTTGGATTATTGGTAGTTTTGTTTTTTCTGTATACTTTGTCAATAAAATGCCCCTATTTTTTCAAGGAGTGCCATGGGATCTTTTAACATCCACCAGAACAGGCAGATGGGATCTCAGTTTAACGTCTCATCCGAAAGATGCCATCTCAGGAGTGCAACACCCTCTCATGCTGCACTACAGTGTCAGTATTGAGATTTAACCCAAGTACCAGGTGTGGGGATAGAACCCACAGCCTTCTGATCACCCAGTCTCAGAGGCAAGTGTGCCACCTGCTGAGCCACTGACACTAATGGCACCTGAGCTTTAGTCTGGCAAGGGTTAAAGCAGGTAGCAGTGTTTAGATATGATTAAATATACTAGATCAGAAAATGTGTTAGGAAAACCTTGAAACCTGATTTACTGACAGCAATTTAATGCCATATGTTTATCAAGCAATAGAGTCAATTAAAAAAGAATTGGCACTGCTCCTGCATAGAAACAACAGTATTTTACATATAAAATGTTTTCTTTGCATTTTTTAAATTCTTATTTTTATGGCTGCATAGCGAGAGCAGGTTTTTGACCGAGAGCGCTTTCTGTGCCAAACAAAATGTTTCCTTCTTCAAAGTCTTCACTATCCTGTTCCAGCTTGAACTGTTTTTGCCTCACCACCTCTGCTTCATGCTTGTCTAATTTACTTCTAATGGATTTGCCTAATTCCTGTAACTGAGGATGGTTAAGGTACTGTGAGAGTTCAATTTTCTGTAAGCTTAATTGTAGCTGAACATTCCTGGTGCTTTTCAGTTTCCTCAGTCACTAGGAACTCAATAAACATTTCTGTACAGTCTAAAGCTGCCTTATCCCAAGCATTCCTTCTAAAGTTCTCAGAACCTCTTATTTTTGGATGCATAGCAATACTATGCTGACATACAAGGAAAGAGAAAAGAAGGCTCTGGAAGGGTGTGGCCGGATACCAAACATTATCGCCATGTTTGCTACAGGGAGAGTGGAGCTGAAGCACAATATGCAGGAACCAGGGCTCTCTCTCTCTATCTCTGCCCCTTCCCCCAGCAACAGAGATAGTCAATAGTCTTTTTGTCTCTCTAGCCTGCTCCTTACCCCTTTCAGATCTACTTCTGTCTCCCCTACCTGCATACTACAAAAGTATCTTTCCCTGGCTGGTCTGATCCCTCACTCCCCTGCAGAAGCCTGCGGCCTCCATCAACCCCCGATCTTTTCTGCCCAAACACTGGTATCTCTCTCATGTCATGAGTTAATGACAGACTAGTAGGAGCAGCACTAGTCTTGCAATGTGTCTGTCTTGCAAATGGCAGCTGGTGCACCACACACTGCAAAAAGTCCTTTATCTTGACTGGTCTCATCCCCCAGAAGCCAGCTGGCCTCCATCAACTCTCCCCCACTTGGTACCAGAGCCTCCCTGCCTCCCTGAACTCAAGAATCTCTGTCACATCCTGAATTCACAGCAGACTGGCAAGAGCAGCAGTAGTCTTGCCATGTGTCTCTGCTGCAAATGGCAACTGGTGGGCTCATCTGGATTAGGTCCTGCTATAAGAAAAGGTCAAAAAGTGATGCAAGGAAAAAAACATGTATTCAAAAGCAAATGAAACATAGAAACATAGATTTTGATGGCAGATAAGGACAGCTTGGCTCACCCAGTCTGCCCATTTCCCTACCTAATGGATAAGCTGCAGATCCTAGTTAACCAGCAGCCTACTTCTTCCTACCCCCACCCCCTAGAATTGCCTTATGACTGTCCCATGCATGCTTGAATTCCACCACTGTTTTGACTCACAGCCTCCTCTGGAAGGCCGTTCCATGCATCCACAACCCTCTCTGTGAAAAAATACTTCCTTGTTACCTCTGAGCCGCCCCTTCTATCTTCAAATTGTACCCCTTGTTCTTGCACACCTCTTTTTGAAAGATGCTACCCTCTTGGACTTTGTTGATTCCCTTGAGGTACTTGAAGTTTCTATCATGTCCCCTCTCCCTCCTTTCCTCGAGGGCTATACATATTAAGCTCCTTAAGTCTCTCTTCATATGTCTTCGGTGCAGACCCTGCACCATTTTAATTACCCTCCTCTGGACAGCTTCCATCCTGTCTATGTCTTTGCAGATTGGGTCTCCAGAACTGCACGAGTACTCAGATGGGGTCTCACCAACTGTCTGTACAGAGGATAATAACTTCCTGTTTTCTACTGGTGATGCTCTCCTATCCATCCCAGTATCCCCCAACCCTCCTTGCTGCCCTCTCTCACATTGCTTGCCCACTTTTAGGTCATCTGATATGAGCTACCCCAGGTCCCTTTCCATTTTTGTTGTTGTTAGTATCTCACCCCCATTGTGTACTCTTCCCTGGGTTTTGTTTCCCAGGTGCATTACCTAGCACTTCTTAGCAGTGAATCTAAGCTGCCATATATTTGACCATTCCTCTGACCTTGCCAAGTCCCTTCTCATCCTTTCCACCCCACCTTGTACATCAACTCTGTTGCAGATCTTTGTGTCATCTGCAAAGAGACATACTTTTCCTTCCAGTCCCTCTGCAATGTTGCTTATAAAGACATTGAAGAGGACCAGTCCTAATACTGAACCCTGCGGTACCCCACTAGTAACCCCCATTTCTTCAGAGAGGGCTCCATTTACTATTACTCTGTGTCCTATTCTCCAGCCAATTCTTTACCCAGGCTGTCATCTTGGGACCCTCTCCCAGGCTGGCTAACTTGTATATTAATCTTTTGTGTGGGACTGTGTCAAATGCCTTGCTAAAGTCTAGGTAGGCCATGTCCACAGCCCCTCCCTGATCTACTACTTTGGTCACCCAGTCAAAGAAATCTATCAGATTTGTCTGGCATGACCTTCCCACTGTGAATCCATGCTGCCTTGGGTCCTGTGCCCCTCTGGCCTCTAGATACTCAACAATTCTTTCCTTCAGAATTGATTCCATCATTTTCCCTACCACTGAGGTTAAACTAACAGGTCTGTAGTTTCCTGCTTCTGCCTTGCTCCCACTTTTGTGAAGGGGAATCACATCTGCCTCCTCCAGTCCTCGGTACCACCCCATCCTCCCATGATTTGTTAAAGAGGGTAGTTAGTGGTGTCACTAGTTCTACCCTTAGTTCTTTTAGAATTCTGGGATGAATCCATCAGGCCC
Organism: Neoceratodus forsteri; assembly: GCA_016271365.2. NCBI lineage: Eukaryota > Metazoa > Chordata > Ceratodontiformes > Ceratodontidae > Neoceratodus > Neoceratodus forsteri. The sequence goes on along the minus strand of CM028129.1, from coordinate 589,512,943 downwards.
CATTGCTTTTGTCCACCTTCAGTTTTAAGAGTTCTTTCAGAACCCTTTCTTCTATAAATGGGCTGGTATCAACTTCTGTATCCAGAGTGTATCTGCTGTTTGTTTTAGGTACCTCCTCTTCCTTTGTAAACACTGAGCAAAATATTTGTTTAGTATCTCTGCCTTTTCACAGTCACCTCTGCCCACCCTCCCTCCCTTTATTAAGCCTCACTATCCCTCCCTTGGTCTTCCTTCACTCCCTGATGTACCTATAAAAGGTTTTATCCCCCTTCTCAACTGAGTTGGCTATCTTTTCCTTGGTTTGGGCCCTTGCTGTTCTGACCGCCTTCCCAGCATCCTTTTGCTTTAACTGATACAGTTCTGTGTCCTGCTCCTTCTGTGATTCCTTGTACTTCCTGAATGCTTTTTCTCTTGAACCTTCACTGCCGCTTTCTTTGAGAACCACAGTGGTTTCTTACATCGTTTTGTTTTGTTTATTTGCTTCACACAAAGGCTCGTTACCTCTGTGATGGCAGTTTTTATTATTCCCCATTGTTCTTCCACCCCTCCTTCCTGCCCATTTGCTAGTGCATTCCTTAGGCACGCACCCATTTTGGCAAAGTCAGCCCTCCTAAAGTCCAGTACTTTTGCCTTTGTATGACTTGACTCTATTGCTGTGTTTATTGTGAACCATACTGTTCGATGGTCACTAGTTCCCAGATGGCTACCACTTCTACATCTGTGATCCTCTTCATCTCCATTTGGGAGAACCAGGTCTAAGATTGCTCCCTCTCGAGTGGGCTCCAATACTAGTTGTCTAAGGCATGCCCCTGTAGGGCATCTAGAATAACCCACTCTTCGAAGTGGCTGCTGCAACTGCACTCCAGTTAACATCTGGCACATTCAGATCACCCATCAACAATATCTCCCCTTTTTCTGCCATTCTAAGTATTCTTTCTATCATTTCCTTGTCCATTTCCTCCCCCTGAGAAGGGGGTCTGTATACAACCCCTGTGCGCATTGTTGTGCCATTGCCGGTCTCCAAATTTACCCACAGAACTTCTTCTTCTCCTCCGTTTTCCCTTTTGTTCTGTTGCTTTGATTCCTTCCTTTATGTAAAGAGCTACTCCTCCTCCTCTTTTACCCTCCCTGTCCCTCCTGTAGATAGTGTATCCTGGTATGTTTATGTCCCAGTCATGGTTTTGTGTGTACCATGTTTCTGTGACTGCCACGATATCCAGATGTTCCTCCTTCATCAAGGCCACTAATTCAGGAAGCTTGTTACTCAGACTATGAGCATTGGTACTCATTGCTCTCCATTTTTTGATGGCTTTACCCTCTAGCCTCTAGCTTGGATATACTTGTATTTTCATTCAGCCTATCCATTAAACTAGTGCAAAGACAAAGAAGGTGATCTGCACTCATCCTGTGCTAGCCATGGTGCTGCTGGGGGTATGAGCTCTACCCTGAAGCTCAAAACTGGTAACTGGAATCAGCGCACACAACATAGAAAACGTAACTTCCCTTAAACTAGTGACATCCTCCTCCAGGACTTTAACATATAGACACATTTCATATATAAAATCTCTCCACGTAGTACACTGTCATGGTGCTGTTTGTCGATATTTGAACTGACTGACCCTGTAACTTGCAGGAGAAGGACTGCATTGCCAGCAGTCCTGCCCTCAGCTCGAGGACGTTTATGTGCCCTGAGTGTTGTAAGGACTCCAGATTCTACTTAATGTGAGGTCCTCTAGGTGGGAACCCCACCCTAGGAGTGAAGCATCTGTTGTGAGGACCATGGTAAGAGACCGTGGAGGAAGACAATGCCCTCTCTGTAGCTGCTTTACTCCTTCCACCACTCCAGTGCTTTCAAAGCCTTGTGTGACTGGCACTAGGTGAGATATGGAGTCTGACCTTTGGGACAAGACAAGTAACCCCTTAGGATATACTGTACATTCTTCATCTGGAATCTGGTCCATGGCACCATGGCTGTGGATGAAGCCATGTGGCCTAGCAGCTGCAGGACATCTCTTGCAGGTCTTGGCTTGCCTATGGTGAATGATTCTGCACTGGCAATCAGACCTGATACCCTGTCCTGTGAAAGAAAAACCTTTCCCTGCAGGGCATCGAGCTCTGCTCCTGTGAAGTCCAGGACTTGTACTTGTTCTGTCTGGACTTTTGCAGGTTTATCAGAAATCCCAGGTTCTCTGAGGTACTGGCTGTATGAAGCATGACTTCCTCCTCTGTTTTTCTTGAGCCTAACCAGTCACCCAGGTAAGGAAAAAAACATCACACCTTGTCTTCTTAGGTGAGCTGCCATGGTCCACCACAGTTATGTACTTTGTGAATACTCTTGGTGCTGAGGTTAAGACCAAAAGGAAGGGCTGAAAACTGGTACTGGCAGTTTTCTAACCAGAATATCGCATATATCCTGTGACTGAGTCTGACTGGAATGTGGAAGTAGGCATCCTTCAGATCCACAGACTCCATTTCATTTCCTGATTGCAGAAATGGTATTACTGTGCTTAGTTTGACCATCTTGAATTTTTCTTTCTTGATATACTATACATGTTCAGGTATCTTAAATCTAGAATGAGTCACCACTTCCCATTTTTCATGTGGGTCAGGAAGTATCTTGAAAAGAGGCCCTTGCTCCACTGTGATGCAGGGACCTTTTCTGCTGCTTTTTCTTGCAATAACTTTTTTAGTTCCCTTTCCAGCAAAATTCTTTCTGTTGGTGAGTGAGCTGGGAAGTTTTTGGTCTCTGCAGTTTGGGGTATTTTTGAAGTTGCAGAGACAATCCCTGACCCACGACTTCCAGGACCCACTTGTCTGTGGTAATTTTTTTTCCCATTCCTGGAAGTAGTGGGTCAGTCTTCCTCCCACTGGGAATGGTTGACTGGCAACATGGGCAAAATTATCAGGGGGTTTGTTCTGGCTGTGTCCACAGCACACCTTGAGCCCCTCCTGCCCCTACCTCTACAGTACCCTCTCTGTGGCTGGTACTCATAGACATTGTAGAGTCTGGGATAGTAACCTCTTACCCTGCCTCCCCTTCCACAAGGCCTGTAGGAAGTGGAGACCTTCTCTTTCTCAGTCCTAAAAGTTGTTCTGTACTCATCCACTTTTTCATGTATGCCTCTATTTTGTCAACAGAGAATCTCCCTCAAAGGGTAAATCATTGGCTTCAGTCTGCGTGTCACAGAGACAGAGAATCTGTTGACTGAAATGAACTGCTTGGCCCACCCCATCTGCCTAGATGGTCCCCGCTTAGTCTGTCTCTGCAGGCCCTAACTGGTCTCCAGCAACCCTCTCTCCTCCCTGCCCATTTCCTAATATTTCCCTATGTCTATCCCAGGCATGCTTAAAGCCCCCTACTGTTTTTGCCTCCACCACTTCTGCTGGCAGTCTATTCCAGGCATCAAACACTCTTTCAGTGAAGTAGTACTTCCTCACATCCCTCCTAAACTCTGCAACCCCCTCCCCCCCAGCTTCACTGCATGCCCTCTGGTTCTTGTGCGCTTCCTCATTTGAAAAAGACTCCCCATCTACACCCTACTTACACCCGTGAGCTACTTGTAGGTCTCTATCATGTCCCTCTTGCTCTCTGTTTTCCAGGGTATACATGCTGAGACCCTTCAGTCTCTTTCCATAGGGCTTTTGGTGCAACCCCTGCACCATTTTAGTTGCCCTCCTCTGGACTGCCTCTACCCTGTCTATGACTTTTCTGAGGTGCGACCTCCAGAACTGGACACAATACTCCAGGTGGGGTCTCACCAGACAGTGATATAATGGCAACACCACCTCCCTCCTCCTGTTGGAGATACCTCTCCCTATACATCCCAGCATCCCACAGGCCCCACTCACTGCTTTGCCAGAATGCCCAGCCACTTTGAGGTCATTAAATATTATAAACCCAAGGTCCCTTTTCTGCTTAGTGACTGACAATACACCCCCATCCTGTACTCAGTTCTTGGGTTCCTGTGCCTCAGGTGCATAATTTTGCACTTTTAGACATTGAACCCCTACTGCCATGCTCTTTTTTTTTTTTTTACTCTTTTTCCCTCCAGTCGCTGAACCTGGGGGATCTCTCTCAGATGACCCCTTGGCTGTTCCCACCCTGCCGGAGACTCCCCCACCTTGGGTTCCCTCCCAGAGCTCCACTTCACAGTCCCTACCTGACAGCAACCCCCTAGCTTCTACCCCCCAAGACGGGGTTGCCTCCACTACTTCAGTGCTCCTTGAAATCCAATGGATGCAGGGCTTCAGACTGTGGCATGGAGGATTGGGACCCAGATGGGCAGAGTCCGATGGTGGGCGAGGGGCCTTGGAGCATCATCGCCCTCCCAAGGCTCAGAGTTTTTCCTTGTTCGTGAGGTCCACCCCATTCCTCCCACAGCGGGCACAACCGTGCAATGAAATCCAGGTAGGTACATGCACGCTTCCGTACACACACCAGCCGATGTCTGCCACGCTCCACCTCCCCCTTTCTAAGCCAGATGCCAGCTCAGTATCACCCAGCCACTGCTGGGAGGCTCCCTATTGCCGACTCCCACATCCCTCCCTCCCCAGGAGAAGGTGAGCTGCCTATGGACACTCCAACCTTCTCCTTCCCTGCCAATCCCAAGGGGCCTGAGCTCGCTCCCGAACACAGGTCACCGGCATGTCGTGAGGTGTGGCATCTAGCACCTCAACCCTCAGCTCCACCACGCAGGCCCTACTGCCATACTCTTAACCACTCCTCATGTTTCTCATTGTCCATCCTATTACAGACTTTGGTATAATCTGCAAGAAGGTATACCTTCTCTTCCGGTTCATCTGCAATGTCACTCACGAAGACACCGAAGAGGACTGGTCCCAGCACCAAGCCCTGCAGCAACCCACCGGCCACTCTCCCATCACCAGAGTGAGTGACTGCCTCTAACCACCACCCTCTGTCTCCTATCCATTAACCAGGTTCTATCCCTTTTCACCACTCTGGATACCACCCCTCTCGGCTCCTCAGTTTCTTAATCAGTCTCCTGTGCAGCACAGTGTCGAATGGCTTGCTAAAGTCCAAGCAGGCCATGTCCACTACCCTCCCTGATCTACCTCCCTGGTCACCCAGTCAAAGAACTCAATCAGATTTGTCAGGCGTGATCCCCCCACCCCCGAATCTATGCTGCCTTTGGTCTCATTGTCCACTGGATTCAAGAAGCTTTACCAACCTTTCCTTTCACAGTGTTTCCATTAATTTCCCCACTACTGATGTGAGGCTCATTGGCCTACAGTAACAAGCCTCTTCCCTGCTACTGCTCTTATGTAGAGGGATCATGTCTGCTCTCCTCCAGTCCCATGGCACCATGCCTAATTCCAGTGAGCTGTTGAATAAAGTCATCAGTGGGGCAGCCAGCACCTCCCTGAGTTCTTCTAGTACCCCAGGTGTATCCCATCTGGTCCCACAACCATGCCTACTTTCAGAGCTTCAAGTCACTTGAGAATTCTTTCCTCTGAAAATGGACTTGAGTCTACTCCCTCCACTTTGTTCCTGCTGATCACTGGTGGCCTCCCCCTCCACCCTCCCTCCCCTATGAAGACAGCAGGAAGTACCTGTTCAGGGTGTCTGCTATTTCTTAGTCCTCTTCTGCACGGTCTTCTTCTGACATCCTCTTTATCCTTACTATCCCTCCCCTTGCTTTCCTCTTCTCACTTACAGTACGTAGCTGAATGTCTCATTCCCATTTGCTTCCCTTTTTGCTATCCTTTTATCTGTTTGCACCTTTGCACTCCTCAATGCTTTACCTGCTTCCCTCTGTTTTACCTGGTGCACCTCCCTGTGTTCCTTCCTCTGTGTTTCCTTACACCTCCTGAATGACAACCTTTTTTCTACACCACCATTGTCACTTCCCTGGAGTACTACAACGACCTAGACTTTAGCAAGGCATCTGACCCAGTCCCACACAAAAGATTAATATACAAGTTAGCCAGCCTGGGAGTGGGTCCCAAGATGATAGCCTGGGTAAGGAATTGGCTGGAGAATAGGACACAGAGGGTAATAGTAAATGGAATCCACTCTGAAGAAAGGGGGGCTACCAGTGGGGTACCGCAGGGTTCAGCACTAGGACTGGTCCTCCCCAATGTCCCCACAAGCGACACTGTAGAGGGACCGGAAGGAAAAGTATGTCTCCTTGCAGATGACACAAAGATCTGCAACAGAGTTGATGCACAAGGTGAGGTGGAAAGGATGAGAAGGGACTTGGCAAGGTTAGAGGAATGGTCAAATGTATGGCAGCTTAGATTCAATGCTAAGAAATGCAAGGTAATGCATCTAGGAAACAAAAACCCAGGGGAAGAGTACACAATGAGGGGTAAGATACTAACAACAAAAATGGAAAGGGACCTGGGGGTAGTCATATCAGATGACTTAAAGGTGGGCAAGCAATGTGAGAGGGCAGTAAGGAGGGCTGGAGGGATACTGGGATGCATAGGGAGAGGCATCACCAGTAGAAAACAGGAAGTTGTTATCCCTCTGTACAGACAGCAGGTGAGACCCCATCTGGAGTACTGTGTGCAGTTCTGGAGACCCAATCTCCGAAAGGACATAGACAAGATGGAAGCTGTCCAGAGGAGGGCAACTAAAATGATGCAGGGTCTGCACCAGAAGACATATGAAGAGAGACTAAAGGAGCTTAATATGTATAGCCTCGAGGAAAGGAGGGAGGGGCAGACATGATAGAAACTTTCAAGTACCTCAAGGGAATCAACAAAGTCCAAGAGGTAGCATCTTTCAAATATAGAGGTGTTGCAAGAACAAGGAGACACAATTTGAGAAGATAAAGAGCTGCTCAGAGGTGTAAGATGTTTTTTCACAGAGAGGTTGTGGATGCATGGAGCGGCCTTCGGGAGGCTGTGGAGTCAAAAACAGTGGTTGAATTCAAGCATGCATGGGAAAGTCATAAGGCAATTCTAAGGGGTGGGGGTAGAAAGAAGTAGGCTGCTGGTTAACTAGGATCTGCAGCTTATCCATTAGGTAGGGAAATGGGCAGACTGGGTGGGCCAAGCGGTCCTTATCTGCCGTCAAATTCTATGTTTCTATGTTTCTAACGATCTCTCTTTCCTTTTGCTTTTACACACATCCTTCATGCAAGCATTGTCTAGCTTAACTATGCCCTCCCTTATTCTTCACCACTGTTTCTCTACCCCTCCCACACATTCCCCATCTACTAGGCAGTTTCTGAGGCAGTTTTCCATTTCCTTGCAATCCACACTGCTAAACTCCAGGATCCTCATCTTCATGTGGTTTGCCTCTGCTCCTGTGTAGATGTTAAAACCACACTGTATGTGATCACTGGTACCTTGGGGACTGCCCACTGTGATGTCTGCAATGCTGTCCTGGTTTGTAAGCACCAGGTCCAGCACTGCCCCATCCTTAGTGGGTTAGCTGACAAGCTGCCTGAAAGAGGCCCCTTGCAGGCAGTCAGGGATGGCCATGTATTTTGCCAAAGCTGCAACTGGGAAGCTCCAATCCACATCTGGCAGACTGAAGTCACCAACTAGCAGCACTTTCCCCTTTTCTGCCATTCTGAAGATGCTTATTTGCCATCCAGGCATCCTGGGTAAGGATACACTGATACACAGGCACACAGAATTTGATGGCAGAAAAGGACTACTTAGTCCAGGATGGTAGCCCTTAGCCAGGCAAACCTATTCAGTGTCACTGCATGAGCCAAGACACTTGATGCAGAGTCACTGGTATCTACAGCCATGTAAAACTAGTATTTTGTGACATCTAAAGCTCACTTTGCTGTTGCAGCTGGGTCCTGTGCCACTTCTCCATCTACGTTATCACTCAGAGACAGTACTGCATTACACAGTGCTTTCTGGTACTGAGCTGTATAAGCCATGTAAGCTGCTTGCCTTAGGAGCAGGGAAACTCTTGTGTACACTTTCTTAGCCACAATATCCAGTTTCCTGGAATCCTTTTCAGGGAGCTGTGCTGAGAGGGGCCTTGTGGCCTTCTCATTGGCAGTCACCTGTGTGCCATACCTTCGTGATCACGGAAGACATACTGGTATTCTACCCCCTGCTTGACAACCTGATACGTTTTTCTTCAGACTTCTTATCAATGCCAGCAGCTGAATTAGGTGCTGACAAGATTCTAGAGGTCAGCCAAAGCTACCAGCTGCTCTGAGTCTGCTTCCAGTAGAGTGCAAGTCTGGGACAGTGTTTCCCAGAGAAGAAGATGATGATAGAAAAGCGTGAAATGCCTCAGCCAGTTCAGCTGTGGGACGCAGTTTCACATAGCCTGCTTCACCCTCTGCCTCCGCAATCACACTCATCATAGTCCCTGCGCTCAGGGTTACAGCCTGGACTTAGCTGGCTGTTGGAACTGGTTAGAAATAGTGGGAGGTGGCCTGTTAGGAGCGGGGGCTCAATGAAGACAGCTCAAGTTGGGGAGACAAGCATGCTTTTTCTGCTAATCAGAAATTCTCTCCACACCACTCGACTCAAGGAGTTAACTCGTTTTTATTCTAAATGGGATTAGGTGTTAGCAGTTAACTACTCCCACCCACTGTTCCTTGGAATCATTTGGAAGATTTGTTTTCATTCTTCACTCACTGTGTGTTTCAAAAGTCTTCCATGATTTCTTTCTTCTGTAAATTACAAGTTGGGCTGTGTGTTGGTTTTAGGGGTTATGCTAACAAAAGCTGAAGGGTCCATTAAAAGCTAAGAATTTAAGAAAGTGTTTTTTTTTTTTTTTTTACTATTATTCCAGATTCTAATACTGTAAAGGTTACTTGGAATGCATATTGACTTGAAAGTACGAAAACAGGTATGTTTAGAGGCATTTTAATAAGAGGTTGGTAAGGGTGATATTAATTGAAATAGTTACAAAATTGTATTAAAGATCCAAGCTAATTTAGGAGTAACAGCTATAAACTAAATGCAGTATGTGCTTTGATACTGCATTTATGTCATGGCAGTTAACTGGTGCAAGTTAATTTCTTATTACTAGGGACATTCATTTCCTCAGTACTACACAAAAAGGGCAAGTTTATTTTTGGACTGCCACATGAATGCCCTATCCATAGGGGTGTCTTGATCAAATGCTGTATAGTAAGTGAAATATTACTGCTTGTTATCATTCATTTAGAATAGTTTAGCCAGGAAAGGCACACTGAGCAAGAAGCCCATTTCCTGAATACAGAACAGGTAGGATAAGTGACTTGAATATACAAGTGGCAGCAGTGGGATTCAAACCTAGGTCTGCTGGGTCTACAGACTTACAGCTTGGTGCTCTAACTTCTAGGCTGTACGGTTCTATGTGATAATTGTGAGTGCAAAATAGGTGAGGATGAAAACGATGAAGGGAAAACAGCATGGCCACACAGGGTGAGTGACAAAGAACAGCAATCGCTGAAATGGTGACAAGTGCCACAGTGACTTTGTGTTGGGTGCTTTGCCCCCACACCCCCTTTTCTGGGGCCTTCACCTCCCACACCCCCTTACTAAATATAACCATCTCTGGGGGGGACACAACTCAGGGAGGGGGGGGGGAAGCTGTAGGTCCCCATTTGGCGATCGCTGTTCTTTGCCAGTTGCCCTATATGTCCACGCTGTCTTGCGTTGCCGTTTTTGTCCTCGCCTTATTTGAGATTGCCGTCTTCATGGGTTACCAGCTGTATTGCCTCCCATGACAACTAATGTGCTTAGCTTCCTACTCTTCCCATGATAACTTGATATTCTGTCATGGTAATTAATATACTTAGGTTTTTTGACCCTGCTTCTTATTTCTTTCATACCTTATTTATTTATTATTTATTTATTTTGTAGGAGGTGACTTGGAATATTTGGTCCATGAAAAGTACAGGATTTTATCTCATTTACAAAAAAAAAAAAAAAATGTTTTCCTTTGCAGGTAACAGATGGCTCCATACCATGAGAGGTTGTAAATGCGATTGTTTACATCAAATATTGCAATAGGTGCTCATGTAGTTCAGTTGGTAGTCTGCTTGCCTCTGCTCCAGAAAATTGAAGGGATTCCCTTAGCCTGCAAGAAAATAGGCTTGCATACAGTGCTGGCACTAGAGTGCAGCACTATTTGTAGGGTACAGTCCTTTGTGTGAGACATTGAATATGCCCTTCTGCACTGTCTCCCCCCCCCCCGGTAGCTTTTTTTCCAACCAATGGCAGGGAGGTGCTGTTCAGCCCTGTCCCACCTTCTCACAACTGGCTCCTGCTGCCCCTGGACTTAACTGATCTTGAGAGTCCTCCCACCACTTCCCCCCACATGGGGGGCAGGAGGAAGGAGGGAGGACCTTCTCCCCCAAGTCCAAGTATCCAGGGCAGACCAGGTTGCCATGTCAGCATAGTGGGTTGGAGGTAGGCTGTAGGGCTTCAGTAAGCCTCCACCATCCCACTTCTGTGTTTCTCTTTCATCTGGTGCCATGGCAACATGGAAGACACATGCGCATGGAGGTGTGCATATGCTTCAGAACCACAGCCCCTTTCACCCACCCTGACCAAAGTCTGCCATTCAAGCATCAGTGCTACCATCAAGCCTCCATCTGGTGGCAGTCAAGAGTCAGTACAACACACCACCCCAAGCTGGGAGAGGAGAGCTGCCAGGCTACCACTCCATTCTCTCCCAGCCCTCTTCCCCTTTGCACGTCTTTGCATTGAATTTCAACTGCCAAACCCTTGACCATTCTTCAAGCTTCTGCAGGTCCCTCCTCATTCTGTCTACACCCTCTGCCGTGTCCACTCTGTTACAGAGTTTTGTGTCATCAGCGAACAGGGAAATTCTGCCTTCTAGGTCCTGCACAATGTCACTGATGAAGACATTGAATAGGACCGGTTCCATCACTGATCCCTGTGGTACCCCACTGGTCACTCTTCCCTCTGTGGAGTGACAGCTATTTACCACCACCCTCTGTGTCCTGCCACCCAGCCAATTACCCACCCACTGCACTACTGTCCTGCCCACTCCCATATTCTCCAGTTTGTTTAATAGCCTTCTATGTGGCACAGTCATGTCTCACGCCTTGCTGAAATCCAGATAGGCCACATCCGCTGCCCTTTCCTGATCCACCTCCCTCGTCACCCAATAGAAAAATTCAATGAGGTTGGTATGGCATGACCTCCCCCAAGTGAAACCATGCTGCCTTGGGTCCTGTAGTCCAATGGTAACCAGATGTTCCACCAATCTCTTCTTCAACAGTACTTCCATGATCTTCCCCACTATCGAGGTCAGGCTGACTGGTCTGTAATTCCTCGCCTCCTCTTTTGTTTCCACTTTTGTATAAGGGGACTACATCTGCTGTCCTCCAGTCTTTGGGTACCTCCTCTCTTTCCAGTGATCATCTAAACAGGATTGCCAGAGGTTCAGCCACCACCTCTCTTAGTTTCTGTAGGATCCTGGGGTGCACCCCATCTGGTCCCATTGCTTTATCAACTCTTATTCCTTCCAGTTCCTTTAGGACTCTTTCCCCTGTAAAAGGATGTGTGTCCATTTCTGCACCATTCCAACCCCCTGTACTTCCTTCAGGCCCATTATCCTCCTCTTCCTCATAAAGACTTGAGCAGAAATATCAATTCAGTATGTCAGCTTTACTGTTCTCATCCTCCATGCGGTCCCTGCCTTCCCCCTTCAGTCTCACTGTCCCTTCCTTTGCCCTTCATTTTTCACTTATGTACCTGTAAAATATTTTTTCCCCCCTACCCACTGATTTTGCAATGTGCTCTTCTGTCTGAGCTTTGACTTCCCTTACCGACCTCCCTGTCTCCCTTTGCTTCTCCTGGTACTTCTCCCTATCCCCTTCTGCCTGTGTCTTTTTGTATTGCCTGAATGAGATCTTTCTGGCTTTCACTTTCTCTGCTACTTCCTTGGAAAACCATAATGGCCTCCTCTTCCTTTTCCCCCTTGCTAATCTGCTTAATGCATAATTCTGTTGCTCTTGTAATCCCTGTTTTAAATATAATCCTCTGTTCCTCCACCCCTGATTCCCTCTCCATTCCCATTAGTGCCTCTTTCAAGCATGCCCCCATTTTCCCAAAGTCTGCCCTCCTAAAAATCCAGGATATGTTTTTTTGTGTGATTTGGTTCTGTTCCATCTGTGATTTCAAACCACAGTGACCGGTGGTCACTGTTCCCCAGGTGCTCCCACACTGTTACCCCTATTACACTGTCCCGGTTTGTGAGCATGAGGTCCAGTATTGCCTTCTGCCAAGTTGATTCCATGACCAGTTGCTTAAGGAAGGCACCTTGAAGGGAGTTCAGGATAAATCTGCTCCTGGTTGATGCTGCTGCTGGGAGGCTCTGGTCCATGTCTGGAATATTGAAGTCTCCAACCAGCACCACATCCGCCTTGTCTGCAATGCTTTGGATGGCTAGTATTAACTCCCTACCTGCCTCTTCCTCCTGGGCTGGTGGTCTGTAGACCACCCCTGTGTGGATGACTGACCCCATTTTTTTTTCCAGCTTAACCCACAGTATCTCTCCCCCATTTTGTTCCTTCTGGATCTCTGTGGCCTTTATGCCATCTTTCACATAAAGTGCCACTCCTCCTCCCTTTCTGCCTGTCATGTCTCTTCTGAATATGTTGTAGTCAGGCATGGTCATCTCCCAGTAGTGATTATCATTAAACCAGGTCTCTGTGATGACCACAATGTCCAGGTCCGACTACACCATGGCAGCCTCCAGATCCTTCATCTTGTTGCTAAGGCTCCTGGAATTGGTACACATGGATTTCCATGATGTAAACTCCCTGGACTGTTTAGCTGTTTTACTCCAGCCCCTTCCCTGGTTGTCCTATATCCCTGGTTCTCCCTGCTGTCTGCCCTTCTGTTAAATTTTGCCCACTTTCTGCCTATCCACCCCTTGGGTGCCTATCTCCATCTTTTGCACACTGCTTTGTAGAGATATCCCCCCTCCTGTTCACTGGTTCCATTGCTAGCTATGGGTGGTGAGCAATTAGGTACCCCCTTGGCTAGTTTAAATGTTTGTCCATGTAATATTTTTAACTTATCATTGAGTGCTTTTATTTGCCTCCAGGACGGATGCAGGCCATCAGGATTGAACAACCCCCATTCTTCCAGGTGGGTCCCCAGTCACCAATGAATCCAAACCCTTCCTCGCAGCACCAGTTCTTCAACCATGTGTTACAGTTCCTGATGTGTCCACCCCTATGCTCTCCCATGCCTTGCACAGGTAGTGCTTCCGAGAAGGTGACAGATGCAGCTACTTGCTTGAGACCCTACCCCAATTTCCAAAACTCTTCCTGAACTTCCTTAGGCTCCCCCTTTACCAGGTCATTAGTACCTAGGTGGATAATGACATTCAGCTCACCCTCCTGTCTTGCCTTCCCGGTGATCCCCAGGATCTTCCTCCCATCCTTTCATGCCGTGGCACCTGGTAGGTACATCACCTCCTTGTCCTCCCCCTCGTGTGTTCCTAGCTGATTCTCTCTTATGATAGAGTCCCCCACCAGATTCACGTCTTCCTCCTCTGGGGTCCACTGCTCTCCCCACTGAGGTCACCTTCTTGGTTGACCTCCACATCCTTCCCTTCCACTTCTCTGGTTACCTCTGTTTGGTTGTCCCTGTTTGCCAGTGTGGCATACGAGTTGTGGAGTGGAATAGGATTTGGGTTGTGCCTCTGCCTGACTGCTCTAACCCTCCCTGAGCCCACTGTCATCCAAGTACTCCTCGTTCTTGACATCCCTTGAGGCAGCAAATTTGGACTGGGTGGTCTCTGAATAGGGGTGAAGGCACTCCTGACCCAGCTTACTTCCGTTGTTAGTCTGACTACCTTGTCCTGCAGTCCTGAGAGATGTCTGCAGATAGGGCAGCACCTCAGCATCCAGAAGGTCTGCCTGAATATGGCTGCTCCGCATCCACTGCATTGCACCACTCCCCACATTATACTGCACTTATACTGCTATATACTGTTCTATATACAGTCCTGCTTTTTTTTATCTTTTTATCTTTAAACTCCATTTAGGCAATAATGCATGACAAGGTGTGTGTCGTGCTGGGATAACGTCATGCCTCAAGTATTGGGCAAGAGGCTGCAGGCTAAGTGTGTCCAGCACCCAATAACTGACATTAGCCAGCATGACACACACCCTGGAGTGCATTGTTGCCTAATACTCTAATATTATTTGTTAGAAAAAGGAACAAAAATATTTTTATTCATTTTTTATGATTTTTTGTGTATGGAGGTATATTTTGAAAAAAAAGTCCAGAATATTTTTCCACCAGTAGGTGGAGCTACTATCTTAATGATGTTGCCTGCCCATGCCCTCTCCCAAGGCTTCTCCATAGTGTTACTGTTCTGTGGTGCCTGCTTTTATCTTTCACATGACCCCCCACACGTCCGTTCAGCTGCCCATGAAGTCTGGCTGTATTTCTAGTTGTTTTTTTTTGTGTGTGTGTGTGTGTGTCTAAAGGTTTTCTGTTTCTTTCTGTGGTGTCTGAGCCAACACATGTGCTAAAGATTTTGGAGATGCAACCGAGGAAGACGTGGAAAAGCTGTTTCCTCTGATGGCTTCAGTTTGATTTGAATTATGCATTTGGCAGTGAGCAGAGGAGGAGCAGGGCAGGGATGGAGGATGTGGGGCACTTCTTATTTTCAGTATACAAAATAACTTTAGTTTTGATGTTAGGTTTTTCTTCCCCAACTTGAGCAGCTTCAGTGAAACCCGTAACTGACAGTCACCCCTTATGAAAATGGAATATATTGCAATATATTGAAAATTATGTGTCGATGTATGTGTAAGTCCCCCAAAGTGGGCTTACCTGATTTGGAGCTCCATGTTCCCTGGCTTCTCCCCTCGGTGTTGTTTGGTCCTGGGGCTGTGGTGGAGTGGCATTTTGTGACTCCCTGTGAGGCTTGTGATTGCGGCCATTTTTCCCGGTGGCTCGGCCCATTCAGGGCTGGGCAAGCTTCAGAATAGATGTCTGTGCTGCCGGGTGTGGGGAGTGTGGTCCCAGGTCCGGTTTAGAAGTGGATCAGGCTTGGGACCGCACCTTGTAAATAAATAATTAATTTGATTTAAAATGGCAGCCCCGTGCATTATGCACATGTGCGGCTATCGCCGAATAGGAATTTAAAGGAGCAGTAGCTCTGTTTCGAGGCAGTAGTTTTCGGTGCTGGCTGGTACCATGGAGCACAACACTAAAATATTGTATTTGGGACTACAAGTCCCATGGGGCAACAGTGTGACACGCAGTTTTGGTGCCAATGAGATTCGCTCCATGATTGGACCGTAGGAGTTTAGGCGCCAATTGAGCCGAGGGGATAAAAGTGAGTGCAGAGCTAGGGGCGAAAGATTCGAGAGGGAGAGCGAGCGAGGAGGAAGTCAGAGTGGGGTGCTCACCCGCGCGGCCGCTGCTGCATTTTATTATTTTTAATAGTATGGCCATAGAAACATAGAATTTGATGGCAGATAAGGACTGCTTGGCCCACCTAGTCTGCCCATTTCCCTACCTGATGGAAAAGCTGCAGATTCTAGTTAATCAACAGCTTACATCCTCCTACCCCCCCACTAGAACTGCCTTATGCCTGTCCCATGCATTCTTGAATTCTCCCACTGTTTCTGACTCCACAACCTCCTCAGGAAGGCTGTACCATGCATCCACAACCCTCTCTGTGAAAAAATACTTTCTAACATTACCTCTGAGCCGTCCCCCCTCTATCTTCAAATTGTGCCCCCTTGTTCTTGCGTCTCTTCTTCTGAAAGATGCTACCCTCTTGTACTTTGTTAATTCCCTTGAGATACTTGAAAGTTTTTATCATGTCCCCCCTCTCCCTCCTCTCCTCAAGGGTATACATATTAAGTTGCTTTAGTCTCTCTTCGTATGACTTCTGGTGCAGACCCTGTACCATTTTGGTTGCCCTTCTCTGAACAGCCTCCACTCTGTCTATGTCTTTGCAGAGATGGGGTCTCCAGAATTGCACGCAGTACTCCAGATGGGGTCTCACCAACTGTCTCTACAGAGGGGTAACAACTTCCTGTTTTCTACTGTTGATGCTTCTCCCTATGCATCCCAGTATCCCCACAGCCCTCCTTACTGCCTTCTCACATTGCTTGACCACCTTGAAGTCATCTGATATAATTACTCCTAGGTCTCTTTCAATTTTTGTTGTTGTTATTAACTCACCCCCCATTGTGTACTCTTCCCCTGGGTTTTTGTTTCCCAGATGCATTACCTTGCACTTCTTTGCACTGAATCTGAGCTGCCACATATTTGACCATTCCTCCAACCTTGCCAAGTCCCTTTTCATCCTTTCCACCCCACCTTGTGTATCAACCCTGTTGCAGATCTTTGTGTCATCTACAAAGAGACATACCTTTCCTTCCAGGTGCTCTCCAATGTCAATTATAAAGACATTAAAGAGGACCGGTCTAAGTACCGAACCCTGCGGTACCCTGCTAGTTACCCTCCTTTCTTTACTGCGGACTCCGTTTACTATTACCCTTTGCGTCCTGTTGTCCAGCCAGTTTTTTATCCAGGCTACCACCTTGGGACCCACTCCAAGGCTGGCTAACTTGTATGTTAATCTTTTGTGTGAGACTGTGTCGAATGCCTTGCTAAAATCTAGGTAGGCCATATCCACAGCCCCTCCCAGGTCTACTACTGTGGTCACCCAGTCAGAGAAATCTATTAGGTTCGTCTGACATGACCTTTCTGCTGTGAAACCATACTGTCTTGGGTTCTGTACCCCACTAGCCTCTAGGTACTCAACAATTCTTTCCTTCAGAAGTGATTCCATCATTTTCCCTACCACTGAGGTCAAACTAACTGGTCTGTAGTTTCATGCTTCTGCCCTGATCCCACTTTTGTGAAGTGGAATCACATTTGCCCTCCTCCAGTCCTCAGGTACCACCCCATCCTCCCATGATTTGTTAAAGAGAGTAGTCAGTGGTGTTACTAGTTCTACTCTTAATTCTTTTAGAATTCTTGGGTGAATCCCATCAGGCCCCATTGCTTTGTCCACCCTCAGTTTCAAGAGTTCTTTCAAAACCCTTTCTTCTGTGAATGGACTGGTATCGACCCCACCCCCCATTCAGAATTTCTCTCTTGTTTGGTTTATGTATCTCCTCCTCCTCTTCCGTTGTGAATACTGAGCAGAAATATTTGTTCAGTATCCCTGCTTTTTCACTGTCCCCCTCTGCCCACATTTTCTCCCCTTTATTAAGTCTCTATATCCGTCCCTTGGTCTTTCTTTGCTCCCTAATGTACCTATAAAAGGTTTTATCCCCCTTCTTAACAGAGTTGGCTATCTTTTCCTCAGTTTGTGCCTTTGCTATTCTGACTGCCTTCCCTGCCTCCTTCTGCTTTAACTGATGAAGTTATCTGTCCTGTTCCTTCTGTGTTTCCTTATATTTCCTGAATTATATCCTTTTCTCCTTAACCTTCCCTTCCACCTCTTTTGAGAACCATACTGTTTTTTTCCTTCATTTTGTTTTGTTGATTTGCTTCACACAAAGGCTTGTTGCCTCTGCGATGGCTGTTTTGAGTATTCCCCATTTTCCTCCACCCTTCCTTCTTGCCTGTTTGCTAGTGCTTTTCTGAGACACTCTCTCATTTTCCCAAAGTCAGCCTTCCTAAACTCCAATACTCTTGTTTTTGTATAGCTTGATTCTATGGCTGTGTTTATTGTGAACCACACTGTTTGGTGGTCACTTGTTCCCAGATGGCTGCCCACTTCTAAATCTGAGATAGTTTCTCCTTCCCCATTTGAGAGGACCAGGTCTAAGATTGCTCCCTCCCAAGTGGGTTCCAACACTAGCTGTCTGAGGCATGGCCCCTGTAGGGCATCAAGAAAGACCCTGCTCTTGGATGTGCCTGCAGCAAGGGTACTCCAGTTAACATCTGGCATATTCAGGTCCCCCATCGACAGTATCTCCCCTTTTTCTGCCATTTTAAGGATGCCTTCTATCATTTCCTTGTCCATGTCCTTCCCCTGAGATGGAGGTCTGTACACAACCCCATGTGGATTGTGGTGCCATTTCCCTGTCTTCAGGGGTGACCCATAGTGACTCATCAACTTCCTTTGCGTCACCCTGGAGACAGGAAATGGCACCACAATCCACATCTGAGGGAGATATGAAGGAGTAGGAGTTGCAGGCTGTGTGGAGTCCTGGGATTCTTGTCCAGAGAATCCAGAAAGCAGAAATGCTGCCTGCCAGACCAGCCATGTGGTAGGAGGTTATGTGTAGGGTCTGAGGATGGGGTAGCCTGGAGCAATGCATGCCACTGTGCCTAAGTAGCCTAATCTTGGGCTTCATGCCCAGTCACTAGGAGACGCGTGCGTTGGGGCAACTGAGGGTCAGGCAGTTGTTTCCCCAATTATGCATGCTCCTTGCGGCAGTGTTTGGAGGGAGCTAGAAAGGGATGTGAAGCCTGCTTTTTCCTGTGTGGAGATGGTCAGTTTGGCCTCAAGTGAACGTTTGCCTTGGACTGTGAGCTGCCTAGCAATGTCATGGTAGCTGCCTGTGACTTAATGGATGTTCAGCTGCATGTTCTGAATTGGGACTCCTGGGTCCAAAGTACAGTTTACCTTATTTTGATTCAGCTACTAATGTGACCTCCTGGTCCAGCTTTATTGCTCCATGGCATGACTGTTTTATGCTATTACCTGTTCATTAAATGGGATCTCTGTTTTGAAGAAACTGTTTTGCTGCAGCTAAAAGAAGTTGCCTCCACAGCATGGCATCTAGTGTGTTTCCAAGGTGCCATCCAGAACAGCAGGGACCAGAGACCCACAAGGAAGTAGTATAGCGCAGTGGTTTAAGGCTCTGAGCTACAAACCAGGAGACATGGGTTTGAATCCCACAGCCCCCACTTGCATACTGCATGACCCTAAGCAAGTCATTTAACTTCCTTGTGCTCCCAGGTTGCACCTGTAAGCAAGCTTCAGTTTAGTTTGTCTCTCCTGGTTAAAAAAAAAAAAAAAAAGACCCACCGAGGAAGACATCGAGAGGCCTGCCTGGTGACAGCAGTCTACAAAGGCCTCTGGGTGAAGTGGGCAAGACCAGGCAGGTGAAGGTCTGCAACACACCTCCTGTGTTCCAGCTCAGCTCCCTAAGGGTCTTGGACACCCCAATGGAATCCATCCATCACCATCATCACCCATAGGCAATCGGGTACTGTTTTTTTCCATGTCATATTTCTGGACTGTGTTTTCTTGGCTGTACAGCGCTCCCCCATGAACTTTACCACCTTAAATACCCCTAGACAGGGAAGTGGGGGGGGGGGTAGTTTAATTTTATTTATTTAGTTTTTGTTAACCGGATAAGTGTATTAGCCATGAAATGACTATTTTCAGGCATGACCCGGGTGAGTACAACAGTCATAAACAAATACATAACATGAGTACAAGAAAATTACATATAGCACAGGTCAAATAGTCAGTAAAAATTATACATTCAGCCAAATAACAGAACATGACATCAAAATTCACATAGAGTCAGGGTAAATAATTTGCACAGTAAAGGTGAAATATTATGTAAATACACCGAGAACTACACTGTCCCAATGTAATATACTGTAGAACTAATTTATTTCACTTTCATTTTATTTTCACTATATTCGTTGAATGATGCATAAACACGAAAATAAGATGAAAGTGAAATAATGCAGATGCGTAAATAACATTACGTTTGGTTTACCGTGCCATCGTTTGTACAAGGCATGTGTTCCAAAACTACTGCTTAGCTTTATAAGACAGGTGTACTGAACTGAATTAGCCAAACAATGATAAGAGTTAACAAAAAGATAAAAAATATGGCAGACATACTGAAACTTTGCAAATTCATTAAAAAATTGCACTCACTCTGCTCGCTATAATTGCATTTGTTTACTTGCTATTACATGTACAATCTATCTACTCTGGTTCAGCAATGCTATCAGCAGTGTCAAGACAGAATAGAAAATATTTAAAACATGACAAAAATTACTGTACTTAGCAAATTTGGTAAAAACATTCTGATCGCTCTACTCTGTTCACTATACTCTCATTCGTTTACCTAAAAGTGCATAGCAGTTGCTATGTGATTCTGCAGAGCAAATCAGCAAACTGATTACTGAATTAAAGCCTAATTTCTGCTGCTGTCGTCACCCTCTCCGAATTCAAACACACCATTAGCCAAAATGATTACTGAATAAACCCCTCATTTGTGCTGCTGACATCACCCTCCACTCGCCAGATTCCAACTCGATGCCCCATCCTTTGTAAAACTAAAACTTGTGTCTGCCCCGTTAAGAACTTCAGCTTGTTTTGGTGTGTGCTGCTCCCCCCTCCCCATGTCTTACCATCAGTCAACCACTCTGAAATGATAAATAATAAACTGATTACACTGGCAAGTACAGTATGTTTTTTTTGTTAAATAAGTGTAGTGTGGTTATGGGACATGTCGGGAAGCGCGAATAAGCAGGACTTGTCCAGTGGCTGAAGCGTGAATATTAATAAATGCTAATACCTGGCAAGTGTCCAGAGCGCGAAAATTTCAGCAAGCGAAATATTTTAGTTCTACAGTATTATATATTATGAAATATACTGACATAATATATTTCTAATCCATAGTATGCAAAAATATATGTCACTATATTGAGAAATACACTGACTCAATAAAATATAATACACAGCATATTTCAGCATATACTGAAACCATATATTCTGCCTCATGCATTACTTGAAAGCATGTCAATCTATTTAGTAATTCATTGTCTGAAATATATTATTAGTATATTTCAAAATATATACTGCATTCTTTGTATGCTACATATATTTTTATATACATTATGTTACATATATGTTTATATATGTTACATATATTTTATGTTACATATATTTTTATACATTACATATATTTTTATATAGTTTTGTCCCATGTGTACACTTGCATAACTAATTTGCATATTTGAAAAACATAGTTTATCAGCCAAAGTCATTGTCATCTCTAGTTTTACAATACTTTTGAATTTACAACATTAGCTTAAAGACTGAAAAGAAAGGTATCACGCTATCAAGCAAGTACATGTAGGATCTCACCCTGACCTAAAAGTGAAACAAAATGGGGTGGTATAAATACTAATCTGAGCCTTTAACAAACATGAGCTTGTGAGGTAAGTCATGTGTGAGTATAAGTGCATAAAATGTATGTCTGAGTTAAAACTACACTTTAAAACAATATGTAAGCCCCCTGCAAAAGTAGGGCTTATATTCTTACATTTAGGCAGCCCCTTTCCCTTCCTTCCCCCTCTCCCCCCGAGCTAGGAAATGGGTTTAGTGCTCTGGGGGTTATTGCTGTGGACTCCTCAAGGTTGCAGCAGAGTGCAGAAATAGGGTATATAAGGGAGCTGACAGGAAGCATCATGGCCTTTCCAGCCTGGGCACTAGGCCTCGGGAGTCTGGAGAGTAGAACCAGGACCTGGGTAGGTGGACATATGAGGGAGTTTGGCAGTTCAGGAGGGCCAGTGGGGAACCCCCCAATGTAAAGTGCAGTCAGGACGGTTTCATTCACTGTTGCCAATGAGGAGTGGGGATATAATAATAACAATACATCTTTATTTACACTGCACCTTTCTTATAACCAAGGTACCTTACAAAAATTACACATGAAGCAAAAATAAACACAAATCTAAAACAACTGGATTCATAAAAATACAATAAAATAAAATTGTCAAGTATATATCTTAGACCATAAATAGGCCTTTAAGGCCTTTTAAGTCTCCATGGATGCACTACTACTGAGCCGGATGGGGTAGAAATTCCAGGCGGCAAGGGCTGCGTGATATAAAAGCACGGCCCGGAAGATTTTAAAAACTTGGAATTCTAGAACCCCTCATCTGCTGAGCCGGAGTAATCGATTTAGGCAGTAAGGTACCAGAAGCTCTTTCAAGTAGTCCAGGTCCAGTCCATGTAGGGCTTTGTAGTCAGAAGACCAACTTTAAAGGTGATCTGCCACTGTATTGGCAGCCAGTGCCGATCATGCAGAACCAGAGAAATATGACAGGTACGGGAAGTACCTGTCAATAACCAGGCTGCAGCCTTCTGCATGAGCAGCTAGTGGTGGATATCAACCCCAGGAAGCCCTAGATAAAGGGAGTTGCAGTAATCAAGATGAAAGGTCACAAAGGCATGGACCAATGTAGACAGCTCACTGGATGGAAATAGTTGCTTAATCCTGGAGATGTTCCTCAGATGATAAAAGGATGACTTGACGACTGCTGACACCTGCGATCGTAGTGTCAGCTCATTGTTAAATATCACCCCCAGATTCCACACCCGTTCAGAGGTAGGGAGCTGGATACCTCCCAGGAAAAGTCCTGAGGGTAGACCAACACCCATCCCCTCTATCCGGTGACCCAGGTCCACCACCATCATCTCTGTCTTCTCCAAGTTCAACCTCAGCCAGCTTGAATCCATCCAGTGCTGGATTTCAGTGATGCAGTTGTTAAATACCGAGAAAGCTCTATCCTGGTTGGGTACAAAAGATAGGTAGAGCTGGGTATCATCAGCATAGCGGTGAAACCTCATCCCATACCTTCTTACAATGTCTCCGAGGGGTAGCATGTACACTGAGAACAACATGGGGGACAACACTAAGCCCTGAGGAACCACACAAGACAGAGAGACTGGGTGGGAGGAATTAATCCCTGACATCACCCTCTGGGTTCTGCCTGTGAGGAAAGATCTAAATCACCTGAGGACCGTACTGGTCAGGCCACAGATGAACCTCGGGTGCTCGAGAAGTACCCCACGGTCCACAGTGTCAAAAGCTGAAGAAAGATCAAAAAGAACCAAGATGGAATGGGTCTTACAATCTGGAGCTCCAGTGGGGATATAGGTAGCCAGATCCTGCATCAAGGGGGCTAGGGCGTTAGGGGGCTTTAGCAAGCCTAGCCGATATATGTAGGAGCCCTTAGGAAACCTGCTGATGTTTTCCTAGGTCACCAAGGCTGGGAGGGCTGTGGCAGGGCCCTCTCAGGAGGGGAACCGGTGGCAGAGGTTCCCCTCATACCTGGTGTGGCAGGGCAGCCTGGGGGGTCGAGGGAGCTGGGGAGCCTTTCACCCATTTAAGGGGCCTGTTTTGAGGTTGAGGGACAGGACTTGGGGCGCCATCTGTTAAGGTGCAGGCGGGTTGTGGACCCAAACAAATGATAGACCTTGAAGGGTGATCCCCATGCTGATGCTTAACTGAAGCCCGTGAACTGTTGTAAGGTATGTGGGCCTGGCAAGGACTCCCTGTAGAAAGGAGGTAGTGACAGCGGAACAACCCCAAAGTGAATTGGAGGCCATGGAGGACTGAGGCGGAGACAAGAAATCAGTGGCAGGAGAGGCCTCAGTGCGGATCATCAGAGCCAGCCATTGGAAAGTGGGTCAGGGCCTGGATCGTTGGAAAAAATCCTGGATGCCCTGTGGGTGTAGGCCATTTTGCACAGGGATCCAGGTGGGAGAGGCAACTTGCTTTCTCACACCGGAGATGAGGGGACAACCAGTACCACAGAGGAAAAGGGACCCATAGGTAAAAGTAATAGGAAGGCTTGGCTCCAGGATCTTGGGCAGAACACCCAAGAGAGAAAGGGTAGGAGATGAGAATCCTTCTTGTGTCTGCTGAAATAATGGTTCTGTTGTTTGATATGTCTAGCCAATGTGTATAAAGTTGTAACCCAATGAAGCTGTTTGGTTATTTTCTAAGAAGAAATGCTGACCCCTGTATAGCTGGAATCATTTGCCATGCAGGTGAAAATTTTTATTTTATTTAGCTTTTGTTGACTGGGTAAGTGCACTAGACAAATCCTGCCTATTTTCAGGCACGACCCGGGGGAGAGGGATACAGATGAATGCCAACTGACCTTGAACCAGATTAAGCTGTTTGTGGTATTTTTAGTGAATGAGGGAAATTTGGCCAAGACACTGGGGAAATTCCCCTACTCTTTTCGATAAGTGCCATGGGACCTTTAACATCCACCTGAACTACCACCAATCTAGGCAGATGGGACCTCGGTTTAACGTCTCATCCGAAAGACGGCACCTCAGAAGTGCAGCACCCCTCTCATGCTGCACTACAGTGTCAGTACTTGGATATTAACCCAAGTGCCAGATGTGGAAACTGAACCCACAGCCCTCTGATCTCCCGGCCTCAGAGGCAAGTGTGCTACCTACTGAGCCACTGACACTGATAAATAAAGTCAGTTGGGGAGTAACCATGGTTTGCGCTTTGATTGTAGAGAGGGTATCTAATAAAATTAAATCCCCCCCCCATTTTCAGTCTGATTAATTTGTCATGAGTTGTATTCCAGGGGAAAGGATCCAGCCTCTGGGGGCTGAAGGGTCTCCACGGGACCTCAGAGAGAGAAGAGAGAGGTCCAGGTCTGGGGTCGGTTAGGGGAGTGGATCCGTTGCTGAGAATGAGTATGTAATCCAGCATCTTGAAGACAGCAGCAGGTAGGGACCATCAATTTTCCCTGATCCAGTATATATAATGTCTCATATGTTAGTACTTTAGGAGTGTTCCTCCCTTCCTGCCCGGACCACCTGCAATATTTTTAAGTATGCCACTAGATGGGTCAGGAAGGAAGGGTTTACACTGTGGTGGCTAGTGATCTGGGATGTTTCCTGAACCTCAGGAAATGCTGCTGGAACTTGAGCCTTACGGTCCATAGTGTGCAGGCTTCCCGGCCTGGTTGGGCCCTGTTGTGCACTTTAAATTGCTGTGGGGTAGGCCTGGAGCAGGCATTTGGCCTGGCCTGTTAGTGTGGTGTGCACACTCGTGACTTGCTGGTCATGTGGCCCTCAGGAAAGGTACTGATTGGAGGGTGGGCAAAAGGGAGCTATAGCAGCTGCACAAGGAAGCGCCATCTTGGGGATCACAGCAAGTGAGCTGAGGGAGTGAGGCCAGCATTGACAGAGCAGAAAAGGAAAATAACAATAACAAGAACAGAGCAAGAGAGATCACTGTGGGAGCATTATTCAGTAGCAGGCAAGTGAACTGGACTGCATATTTTTGGAGCAAAAGAACGTTGGACTCCAAGTGACTGTAGGACTGGGAGGGAAGAAAAAGCAAGTGCAGGCATCCACGTGAATTGGCAGCAAGTGATAGCAGGGGAGATGCAGAGAGGACTGAAGCAACCCCTCAGGAGTAACCCCTGACTACAGTTTCAGCCTCACTTCTGTCATGGCTTTGAAAAGCTGGGGGAAAATATAAAGGACATGAACGATGTGTGAGATGTGAATTTATGGAAGAGGCAGTAACCAGGTTGTCCATATGTCCTTATTGTATAGGCAGCCTGCCAGTGCCATGTAGGGGGATGTATGCTCCCAGTTCCACTTCTAGATTATTCATCCCTTGGCCACTCACCAGTGGGGATTCAGGGGGTTTTGAAAGGTTGTCCCTGGGAGAGAGCACATGTGTCCAGGTGGATGAAACCCGAAGTGAATCCCCAGATGTGGTAGTGGCGGCTGTTGAAGAAGAGAGTGCAGGTGCACCAGAAAGGGACAAAGGTGATGGGGAGCACAGCCGTCGGCCTTGGTCTCCACCATCTGCCACCGGCTATCCTACTGGCAGAGGGAGGGGCAGGGACCTCAGACAACTGATTGGGGATCTTTCAAGGCCTGGGAGACCCTCTCCACAGCCCCTGTTCAGCAGTACTGCACAGGCATTATCCAGCAAATTGGAGCCTGTCTTGGGTACCAGAAGCAAATTTAGATCCATGGAGAGTGGCCCTGCATTGGTACCTGCACCAGGTTCAGCCAGTGGACAGGTTGGTGACCCACAAGACAAAAGGGAGCTGGATGAGGAAAAATATGTCGGCAGGTAGTTCCAGTTCCAGGACCACATGGTGGTTAGGGAAATCCCTGGGCCCTACCATCACCCAGTTATCACCTTTGGTGATACCACCTTGCAGCTCCTGGTCCGGACCAAGACCCTCTAGACCCGGATGGACAGGTTAAACCCAAATGACACATTGAACCTAAAATATCGACCAGGGATATGGCTAATCATGGGACAAACAAGGAGAACAAGTGTGAGAGACCTGCCTGAATGGAGTCAGGCCGAAAGGAGGGTTCGCAGGAGGCCGAGGGTAGAATATCAAAACTTGAACTATCCATACTTGCCAGAGAGAATTTAGGACATTACTGAAGAGATGCGGGAGGAGTGGATTTTCAAAACACAGTTGGAGACCCTGAAGAATTGCCTTGGAGGAGGAAGTGCCCCATCTCAACAGTTGTTCCAGCAGGCACAGTCGATGTGCCGCACAGGGACTTGGTCAGGAGTAACCATTTTCAAATATTTTGCTGTGGTTCAGGACTTAACTGGGACTTTGGAACAAGTATTACATTTTGAATCAAGATTCATTTGGAAAGGTGACCACTAAGCTGGACCCAATGTATTATTTCCCTCCAGGTGGGGGGACTGCAACCTAGGCCTCTTGGACTAAAAACTTGTGGACTGCGCCAGGATAATTCCTCTACAGAGAGGATATGGTGACTCTAATCTCATTTATTGATTAAGCTTTAACTTTGAAAACAAAGGGTTTAAATTGTTACTGTTTTACTGGGAGGGCTTTAAGCCCGAAGTTCGATGGGTGGAGCAACAATATCACTCCCCCATCAAGCTTAAAAGGTCACAACATCCTGGGCCTTGCCAGGATTCTTTTTAGTTGCAGCCAGAGGTTCGGCCCTCCGTGCGGCGTTCCTATTTCCTTGTTTGTCTTCTTTCTGGTTGCTGCAACCCTGCCGTGCTCTGCCTTCCCCCTGCTTTTGAAGCCCCCCCTCCCCCGCTGTTTCACCCAACCGCCTTGTCTGTCGGTCTGCTTCTGCGGCACTCCTCCATCTCCGATGCCCGGGCGCTCCGTTTGATCTTTTCCTCATTCTTGCTTCCCCTTCCCTGCACCTATTTCGCCCATTGCTACTCTGTTCGTCTGTGTTTCCCTTCATTGCAGGAGCCTCAGTCACGGCCCACGTCAGCACCCTGCCCGGCTCCTCTGCCGGCATTGCAGCGGATCTTGGATTTTTTGTTTACCTGTGCATTCCTGGGACAGTTTCGCATGCATGCATTTCGTGTCCCCCCCCCCCCCCGGAACTCGCTCTTATCATGCTGCACCTGAGCACCACATTTCTGTCTGTCTCTACTTCTCTCCATTTCTTGCTTACCTCTGCACCCTTTGCTAAGGGGCTATTTCTGCGCCATCCACCATTTTTTGGTCTGGGAACCATTCTCCAGGTTCTGTTCCCTTGTCCTGCTCTGTGTTCTGCCACTTCCAGCACCTCATTCGTTTGCTGCCTGTATGTGTCCGAATTGGGAAAAATAAAATAAAATTTGAGTGGACTCGATTCTTGTGGAGTTTTTTCCCCTTCTATCAGTACTTCCTCATATCATATTTCTAGCTCTGTGGGCATCCTTTACATTTGCTGTTGCTAGTATTTCCTTTCAAGTGCTCATGTCACAATGTCCTTTTTCTGTTTTTGCCGTATTCCTACCCTTACTGTATGGACTAATGGCTATATTTCATTCCGTGGGTCTCCTCTCTGCATCTTCAATTGTGGGATGTATACAGTCACCTGATGTTTTCTTTTGGACTTTTCTTATCTGTCTACTGGTAAAGCCCTACCTGGATGCTCTCTCTACCAGTCTGGTGCAGTGCGATCTAACATAGCTGGGGAGAATTCCTCCTCTGTCGCTGGCAGGTTCTCCTTCTGCCCCGAAGGTGGCTCCGTTTGCCATGAATGCTCAGATTCCTTTACCTCATGCCTCTAGTTTTCAGTGTGATATCTTGTCAACCACTTATGGGCTGACCGATCTTCCTGAGCGTCCTCTCTGGTTTGCATACCCTCTGGTTCCTGACATGCCCCATTGCCATCTCTTGTCCACGATACCATGCCTCGACCTGCTCCTCTATTTTCCATCACTCATTCAGTATGAATCAGGTGCCTCCATCTGATCTGCACTCCATATTTCTTTTGAGCATACCTATCATTACTCCTATGCCCACGTCATCGATCCGTGGCCCTCATGCCACATGTATCAGGTTCCTGATTTCATCCATCATCAGTCAAGGATTCACTCCAGTCCTTGCTTCTATCTCTCATCCTGCCATGGTTTATCTATTCGCTTGCCCTGCCATTCACATCATTGGGCCATCTATGGCTGACTCAATCTGGAATCTATGGCTGCCTCCATCTGGCCTTCCATCAAACCTGGCCTACTTACCACTTCATCCAGCTCGCCCTATTGCCGTTCTCGTCCTGTATCGACTGGGTCCTATGTTACCCCATTGACCTCCCTCCGTCCTTTGCCCTTTCATACCTCGCTTTCCTGTACCAGCCTCCATGGCTTCAATCCATCATTGTACCTCATCCATTTCCTAATTTTACCTTCCTTGTCCTGGTGCCTTTTCTAGTACCAGCCATCATGGCTTCACTCCACTCTTCGCTTCACTCCTCATCATGCATCGTCCAATTTTGCTCACTCCCCATCATACCGCATCCAGTTTTGCTCCTTGATCGCTCAGCCTGAGTTGCCTCTCATTCCAGATCTACCTTCTTGGCCTTGGAGTCTCCCTCCTTTCGAGGAGCCTACTTTATTTTACTTCCTTTGTACAAGTTCATTTTCAAGTTCATGCCTGTCTCCTCCTCTTCCAATTCCATACTGGCCATCCAGGATTCACTCCACTCGTGGCCTGCTATTGATATTTCTTTTTGATCATACCTATAATGACTCCTATGCCACCTTGTCAACATGCGGCCATCCTGCCGCAAGTATCGAGTTCATAACTCCAGTCATCATTCACTCAGCCTTACCTCAAGGTTCATCTATTTACATCACTTACTCGAACATTCCTATCATTGAATCCTATGTAACCTCATCGACTACAACCTCAGGGTCTAATCGTTCAAAGTCTAATCGTTCACATCACATAATCAAGCATGCCTCTTCAACCTCAGTGTCTGTTCACTTGCATCGCTGAATCCAGCCAGTCTGCATCGTCCTCAGTCTTCCCATCAGCACATCTGGAATCTCCTTGTGCGCACATCTGGATACACCTTGCTCCTCTGACTTCTACATGGATTTACTCTCTCCCATCAACAAAGAAAGTATTCATTGTTGCCTCATATTCCTTCTTCTATCTGTGTGCAGCCTCATGTTCCCTCTTCGATCTGTGCTCTCTTTTGGGGATTTTCCCGATTCCATCATCATCCTCCCTATTCATATTCCTCTCGTTACTGAACCCTTCTTTTTAATGACATACATCCTCAAATCAAACGTCGTCAGCCTGGAGGGAAGGCGACCAAGTCCTTGGATCCCCAGAGGTTTCCTCCTCAAGGGTTTTTTTCCCTCTCCTCCGTGCCAATGGTCATAATATTAGTTAGAGTTAGTTCTATCTTCAGTTAATTAGTTAGGTTCGTTGGTGCTTTCTTCAGTTAGTTAGTTAAGTTCTACTGTTGGATGGAGGCAGATGGTGGCCCCGGCTTTCCCCTCTCCTTGGGAAGTCGGCCCTTCTCCTCTCAGAATTCATTCATCATCCTCGCCTCTTCGAAGCTCAGCATCTTTGGGTATTCTTTTTGGGCTTCTTTCTAACCTACCTTTAGCCGATGCATTCATTCCCGACACCAGTAGGGGGGGAACCCTCCTCTAGGGTTCCTTGCGTCATACACCTACAGGGTGGTATATCCCATGGATAGAGAGGCGGAAAGCCACAGAGCAAATCTAGTTACACAGCATCATCTCATATTATCTCATCCAGTTGCATAAGCACATCGACTGGGAGGGCTTTAAGCCTGAGTTTCGATGGGCAGAGCAATAACGTCACTCTCCCATCAAGCTTAAAAGGTCACAACATCCTGGGACTCACCAGGATTCTTTTTCGTTGCCCACCATCCACTACTCCTCCTCCAGCAGCTCATCTCTCTTACCCATGGGCTTCTTCCTAACCTACCTTTAGCCAACACATTCATTCCCAGCACCTGTGGGGGGGAACCCTCCTCTAGGGTTCCTTGTGTCGTACCCCCACAGGGTGATATATCCCACGGACAGAGAGAGACGGAAAGCCACAAAGCAAATCTAGTTACACAAGCATCATCTCATATTATCTCACCCAGTTGCGTAAGCACATCGAAATATATCATGATAAAATACGTTTCAGGGAGATTGGTGAGAGAATGTGTGTGCACGTGTGAGAGAGTGGTCTGGGGTTTGTACACAAAGAAACTTATTTTAAAATTCTTGAGGGAGGTGTCTAAGGGGAATGTCTATTACCTCGTTAATAATGTTAGCACAAAGCTTAAGGAAAATCTTTTTGAAATGCAGGGATTTATTTAACTCCAAAAATTGATTAGTGTTTTGCTCATAAAAGTGCCAAATCATTGTGAAAATGCATAGCACTTGCCCCACTGTGTTTAACAAACATAACACTTCTAGAAAACCTATATAAATACTTTCTGTACAGTTAGCATTGTCCCAAGAAAAAAACTGCTAATCAATTATTTAAAATCCTGAAATGCATAATATTTATAGAAAAAATGATTGTTGTTACTGTTTAAAAATAAATAATGATGGTTGTGACTAGCACTTAAGATTTATCTCCTGGCACAGGTAGGGTTTAGAAATGTTTTATTTATTTTTTATTTATTTATGACTTTGGTAACTGGTAGGTGCACTGATCCCAGGGACCGTTTTCAGGCATGACCTGGGTCACATACAGTGGCACAGAGTAAAACACAAACAACAATGCGTAGAACAGTAGACAGTCTGACAAATAATAAAAGGTTACAATAGTACACAAGATATAAGGTAGCAAAATACATAAATCCACGAGATATGAGGTGATATAGTACATAAATCCCATGTGCATATACATAAAGAGAAATATATATATATATATATATATATATATATATATACACGTAAAATTGATATACAGCAAGTTGCATAGGAGATAATCAATGTTCCTCAGGAGTAGCGTGAAAAGGATAAAGTGGGGCTAGTAGAGGGAAGAAGAGGGGGTGTGTGAGAGGAAGGGGAATTGGAGGACTTACAAAGGGAGTTGCATAGGCAAGAAACTCTTGTGGTAAGGGCAGATGGGAAATGAAGGACTACCCAGGAAAGCAGTGGCAGCGAGAAGTCTCCAGGAGCCAATCTTTGAGGCAAGATTTGAACTGGCACTGGGAGTGAATGAAGCGGAGTTCGGCAGGCAGTTTATTCCACAGCATAGGGGCTGCCACTGATGAGGGTCTACCGCCCATATTGGTGGATACCTTGGGAACATTCAGAGGAGGAATGCTGTTTGAGTGGAGGCCACAGTGTAAAGTTCAGACCTTGAGGAAGGCTGCAAAGGGAGATTCTTGGCCAGTACAGAAGATGGAATCCACCATGCAGCAAAGGGCAAGGTCAAAGTGGTTTTGCAGGGGAAGCCATCCTAGTGAATTGTTTAGGATATTGTTTGGGCTAGGTAGGTAGCTTGGGTGGTGCCTGGTGGCCAGACATGGTGTGTCCACCACCAGAAGACTGGGGAGCGCACATACTCAGCCTGATAGGGGTGGACAATCACTGGCCCTTGCCATTATTCCCAGGAGGGAATGAGTTCCTGGGTGGGGGAAGAGTGTAAGCCTCCTGCAAAAGTAGGGCTTATATTCCAATGTTTAGGCATCCCTTTCCCCCTCCTACCCCCCGAGCTGGGAACTGGGTTTACTGCTCTGGGGGTTATTGCTCTGGACACCTTAAGGTGGTAGCAGAATGCAGAAACAGGGTATGTAAGGGAGATTACAAGAAGTATCGTGGCCCTTCCAGCCCATGAACTAGGTCTGGAGCAGGAGGGGGAGGCTGGAGAGTAGAACCAGGCCCAGGATAGGTGGACAAATGAGGCAGCTCGGCAGTTCGGGAGGGCCAGTGGGGAAACCCCCCCAAATGTAAAGTGTAGTTAGGATAGTTTCATGCACCATTGCCGATGAGGAATGGGGGTATGGAGCTCTGGTGGGGATAGAGGTAGCCAGGTCCTGCGTCAAGGGGGCTAGGTCATTGGGGGGGGTTATCAAGCCCAGCCAATAGATGTAGGAGCCCTTAAGAAGCCCATTGGTGTTTTCTTAGGTCTCCAGAGCTGGGAGGGTTGTGGCAGGGCTCTCTCAGGAGGGGAAATGGTGGCAGAGGTTCCACTCATACCCGGTGTGGCAGGGCAGTCTGGGGGGTCGAGGGAGCCGGGGAGGCTTTCACCCATTTAAGGGGCCTGTTTGGAGGGACAGGTCTTGGGGCGCCATACATTAAGATGCAGGCATGTTGTGGACCCAAAAAAATGTTATACTTTGAAGGGTGGTCCCCGTGCTGGTGCTTAACTGAAGCCCAAGAACCATTCTAAGGGATGTAGGCCTGGCAGGGACTCCCTGTTGGAAGGAGATGGTCACAGAGGAACAACTCCGGAGTGAATTGGGGCCATGGAGGACTGAGGTGGAGACAAGAAATCAGTGGCAGGAGAGGCCTCAGTGCAGGTCATCAGGCCAGCCATCAGAAAGTGGGTCAGGGCCTGGGTCATCCGAAAAAAATCCTGTATGTCCTGTGGTGTAGGCGGTTTTGCACAAGGGTCCATGAGGGGGAGGTTGCTCGCTTTTCCACACAGGAAATAGGGGGAACGACCAGTGCCACAGAGGAAAAGGGACCCATAGGTAAAAGTACTAGGAAGGCTTGGCTTACCGGATCCTTATATGTCAGGAGATTGCAGGGATCCAGAGTCTTGAGTAGAGCACCAGACAGAAAAAAGTTAGGAGATGAGAATCCTTCTGGTGTCTGCTGAAATGATGGTTCTGCTGTTTGATATGTCCAGCCAATGTGTATAAAGTTGTAGCCCCAAGGAGATGTTTAGTTATTTTCTAAGAAGAAATGGTGACCCCTGTATAGCTGGAATCATTTGCCATGCAGGTGAAAATAGTCAGTCGGGGAGAAACCGTGGTTTGCGCTTTATTTGATTGTAGAGTGGGGATCTAATGAAATAAAATCCACCCCCCCATTTGCAGTCTGAATAATTTTGTCACGAATTGTATTCCAAGGGAAAGAATCCAGCCTCTGGGGGGCTGCAGGGGCTCCTTGGGACCTTTGAGAGAGAGGAGAGAGGTCCAGGTCTAGTGGGTTGGTTCAGGAAGTGGATCCATTGCTGAGAATGAGGAGGTAATTCAGCATCTTGAAGACATCAACAGGTAGGGACCATCAATTCTCTCTTGTCCACTACATGCAATGTGTCGTATGGTAGCGCTTTGGGAGTGCTCCTCTCTTCCTGCCTGGACCACCTGTGATGTTTTTAAATATGCCCCTAGACGGGGCAGGAAGGGAGGTGTTACAAATAATTCAATGTAAATATTGCCATGATTAATAACAAGATGAATTCCATGTGTAAATCATAAATAATTTTCTTTGTTTTTGTCTGGGTAAGTTGACAGTTATATTAATATATTTTACACATGTATATTATTTATATTTGTAAATATGGGAAACAACATTTGAAATGTAAAAAATGCATTTATACATATATTGGCAATATACTAATAATATATATTTACCATCCTTATTTCAATATATTTGGAATTTAATCAATATATTTTGCAATATACGTAGTATACTAAAGTTCCATAATGTGTATATTTACAGTACATTGCACTATATTTGCAAATTTTATTGATAAAAATATATTGATTTTTGAATACATAATGCATTGTAAAACAAGTAAACTGGAATACATTTCACTATATATATATATATATATATATATATATATATATATATATTATTTATGATATATTTTAAAATATATTTCATTTTCATAAGGGACAGTCTGCACAGTTCACTGAAGCCACTCAGTTCGGGGAAAAGAAGCTACCATGAAAATTTTATTTAATTTGTATGCAGAAGTATGATATTTGGCATGACTGTCAGAGTGAGGTATGGAACTGGTGTTAGGTGTGTGTGAAGCTGTGATGGGTTTACTGTCTGGTACTGCAGGGATGTGTATGGTCAGTGGAGATGGGGTGCAATGATTGTTTTTGTTTATTGAGGTTGTACTGCTTCTGGACCTTCACACAGTGATGTTATACTGAGATAATATCACTGATAAATGTGGGCACTGACCAGTCAGAGCCCAAGATTTTTTCCTTGCTATGGTATAATTAAACAATAATGCATGACAAGGTGTGGTATATCATGATATCATCAAAGTCTTTGGGTGGTTAGCACAGGTCAAGAGGCCGAGGCATCCAGTGACCTAAGAAGTGATGATATCCCACGATATACCACACCCTGGAGTGCATTATTGCTATTATGAAGTGGTTTCAATATTTTTTAAAGTAAAAAAAAAAATAGAAACATTTTAAAAATGTGTTTTGGGTGTGTTGGAGGAATACCTTTAAATAAAATAGTTCCTGGAGGGCTCTGGGCAGCAAGTGGCACTGTTGGCCGTGATAGAGGAAGTGGAACTCTTGTGACTGGTTGACCTGCTCCTTACCATTGCAGTTTTCTTTTTTTAAAGTGTTCTCCATTCACAATTCACTTTATTTTTATTTTTGTCCTGGGAATTGGATGCTGAGGATTGGTAAGCTATGAGAGAAGTTGGAGAGGCGTGCCAATGATGAACAAACGAGAAAAAGGTAGAGTCTTGGTGTGAGTCATTCAGGACTGTTACTGTAAGAGCTACTATTAGAATGGTTAGGAATGTCTGGGACAAGACTGGCAGTTTTTTCTATGTGGCTGGGACGTAGCTTTCTTTTTGTGGGGGAGCTGCGGTTTGTGTGAGAATGACTACAATGCGTGGGTCTGTCATTTGTCCTTTTCAGAGAGAAAAAAAATATTCATCTGTTGCTGCCACTTGCATGCTGCTGGACATATTACTTTTGAAAGTATTGATCCCAGGGCTTGCGTTGTGCTGAATTCTGTTGCGTGCGCAGCTGGTGGGAGTTCGTTTTTTTTTTTTTAAATAGCAGCCGACTGGAAGTCTGACTCGCTGTGGACTGCTGGAGATGAAGAAGACTGCACGGTCAGTGAGGAGGCTTGTGACTGGAGGTTTTCTGAAGCCGTGATGATGTAGCCCGATATCATCACGGCTTCAAAAATCTCTTGGCCAATCAGCTTCCCCTATTTACGATCCTCAGTTCATAATTTTTATTTAAAGACAGGACTGTCACATAAGCACTTTTAGTAAAACAAGTAAATACATTTTAGGAAAATCAGCAACTCCCAAGTTAATCATCCTGTTCCCCATCTCATCAAACATTATCCAGGTCTCTCCTGTGACTGTTTAAATAGCCCAATCATTCCACCATCACCACCACTACCTTTCTGATACTAAAAGGAAAATGTGGCCACCAGAGCTCCTTTCTATACCAGGTCACCTACTGTATATGACAGACTTGACAGTACATTGCATTGCCTCTGGATCATTGGGGTGGTGAGTGTCTTTCATACAAATGAAACTTGCAGCTATATATTACCTTTTCTTTTTCAGTCCTGTGAAGGTAGCAGGGAGAATCTAGTCACTCTGGTATCACAAGAGACTTGAATAGTTCCCGAGTGGGTGGGTGGGGGATGTTAACATGACAGTTGATTTGGGTATTAGTAAGTCAGCTAAAACATTTTTTCTATATTTGTTTTACAAAATGTGCTTATTTGACAATCAGTCCTGTGTTTTAGAATGAATGTAAACCAATCAAAGGAGTTGACTGTAAACTAAGAGAAAAGGTAATAAAACAGGGACTATTTTTTCTCGATACAGTAATTCTGCAAATCATAGTTGGTAAATAAAATATCTATTTAAAACTTATGAGTATAGCAAAAATGTATAGAAAAGTTTCTGCATATCTGTTCATTTTTAGGGCTGTGGGTGGAGCCTATAGCCATTTTGGGATCGCTCAGCAGCTGTAAAAATGGCCAATCGTGGAACCTTCCATTGGACTTTTGGAAGTATCCTTCCAAAAGCCCAACAGAGCTTGAAACCCTCCGCCACGATTGGCTGCTATGGAATAACAGCCGCACTATTTCGGCTGTTACCTCCACATTCTGGAGCATGAACTGCACATGTGTGAGTCACATACATGTGCAGTTCTGCTGGTGCTGTCATGTTGTGAATGGCATAATGCCATTCACCACAACTGCACATGCACGAGTGCCACACATGCGCAGTTGTGTCACCACCGCCAGCACCTGCAACAAAGGAAACCCACACCGACATTGGAGTCCCCAGTCCCCATGTTGGCATTATGTGGCCCAGCCCCTCACTCATGTGGCACACTGGGAGCCCACCTCAGTGTGCCCAAATGTATTTTTCTCCCCCTGCTGACATCGGGGCCCCCAATCCCAGGATCGGCATTATGTAGCCCCCCAAACTCATGTGGCACACTGGGGCCACCCCAGTGTGCCAAATCTCGATCCCTGCCCTAGGCTCATGTGGCACACTGGAGCCCACCCCAGTGTGCCCAAATGTCTGATTTTTTCCCCTGTAAATCAAGAAAACAGTTCCCTGATGTGTTTTTTTTTCTATAAGAAAGAAAATGGTCCCTCGTCATGGCCCCAGTCCCCTCCCCCATCCCGACTCATGTGGCACACTGGGAGCTCACCCTAGTGTGCCCAAATGTATTTTGATCCCCCTCCCTACTGAGTCATATGGCACACTGGGAGCCCACCCCATTGTGCCCAAATGTCTGTTTTTTCCCCCCCTTGTATATCAAGAAAACAGTCCTCCGATGTGTTTTTATTCTGTAAAAAGAAAACGGTCCCTCATCATCATCCCAGTCCCTCCCTATCCCCACCCACCCACTGAGCACCCACCTCCCCACCCCATACTTACCTCTGGAGGTCAGCACTGTCATCTTCTCTGGACTGGGACATGTCTGCACTCTTCAAAGCCAAACCGCAAACTAAAGAATCAAAGGTAAGCGTGCTATAATACCATTCAATGGATTTTCAACTTATGTTGATAAATCAGTCATGTTTTTTGAAATTTTATCCCCAAATTTTCAACATGGGGTTCTTGAGACCCCACCTCGTGAAAACTTTCACTGTTACTTCCTTACTTGGTCCCGAAAGGTGATTTCGCGGTCACTGCATGGAATCACCTTTCAGGACCTATTCATGAAATGAAAATGACACTGTTTATGAGGTAGAATCCCACAAAGCACATGTTGCAAATCTGGTGAAAAAATTCCACAAAGTGACTGCATTACGAGCGAGCATTGCGCAGTTTCTACGCAAGCTCCTAATTTTGCCAATGTTTAATATTTTCACTCCACATTTTCAACATTGCCATTTTTGCATATCTCCTTTTTAACAGTACAGCTGCCATTTATCACATCCTTCCCGAAACATGTGTTCACACCTGTGGCACAGAATGGCATGGTCACTCTGCCAAATCACCTTTTGGGACAAGTGAACAAAATAACACTGGCACTGTTCATGAGGAGGTGTCCCAAAAAGACCATGCTGAAAATTTGGTGTAACACCTCCAAAAAATGGCCAAGTTACACCCGGGTTTTCAATAATTTCTATGCACACGTGTAACTCTGCTCACTTGGCAGCTTATCACAGCCCTATCAGCTCTGGCCAGAGTTTGTCATAATAGCATTAAGGTATTCCTGGGAGTTGGTTTACCAGTAGTTAATCCAGCCCCCATGTGCATGAGGCCATCGGTTATTCCTGAGGACCTCATTATGCACCTGAGGGTTCGATTACCTACTGGTAAACCAATCATGGTCATACCTTAAGGATTAAGTAGATAACACTCAGGGTGGATAGTTCTCTGAGGTCACAACAGAGATCAGTGGAGATCGATGGTTCCATGCAGTCACAATAGACCACAGAGGTTAGATGGTCCCCGAGGTCAGAACAGAGACTGGTCAAGACTGATGGTTCCATGAGGTCACAGTAGACACCGCTCAGGAAGGAACTTTCCTCAAACTGAGTGTGAAGGAGCAAAACTGGTATATAGTTGCCCTCATGTAATGCACAGCTGGTATGTACATGTGAAGAATGGCTAGACCTTGTAACTGGTCTTCAGAATCAGACCTAATCATGTATTGGGTCTCTGGACCTAGGTGTAGTTGCAGTGTGAAGTTCGATTTGTGCTGAACTACGTCATCAATGTCATTTATTTGGGCCACAGTATAGCAACATTTATACCCACAATTTAAATTAGGATCTCAAAATGAAATATAAATAGTCACTGTAAGGGATCATTCTTGTTGAGTACAATTAGTGGATAGAGAATATCTTGGTTCATCACCTAAGGACTAATACAGTACCCAGTCACCTCTGAGTGCTTTCATCAGGACAGCCAGGGAGGTCCCAGGTGAAAGAGTTACACAAGATGTCAGGAAACATGGGAGTGCATAGACAATTATGTAACACATCTCAAAGTTGTAGCAGCTAGTTACAGTTTTGGTGATATTTAAGGATTTGCTCATTCGAAACAGAATTGTGCTATATATGGGATTAAGAACTCTCAGCTATGAGAAAGCCTGTTAAGGGAAGCAGAACAGGCCTTGGACAAAAGCTTACAAATATGCAGAGTTTCAGAGTTATCCAAAGAAAGGATTAGAATTCCCGAGGGGCATGGGACTGAAGTGGTGCATAGTTTCCTAATGACATACAAATATTATGGGAAAGGCCATACAAGAACTAAAGTGAAATGCCTTGCCTGTGGTCAACAAACTCTGGTCAGAGGCACAATGGCTGCTACTGCATTAATGTGATAAGAGATTTATTTATTTCAATGGTTTTACGAGGAAAAATATACTGCGATAGTAACAGCTCATTTTCAGTTGTGTCCTGACGACACAGAATATAAAGTTCAAAGAAACAGAATAAGTGTAACAAAGCTAAAGAGGACAATTATGTCTAAGAATAAATTGACAAAAATAAGTTACCAAGCAATACATTGTGGAACTGACCAAAGAATAAAAATAAATATCAACTTAGCAAAATAAAACTAGGGGAATGACTGATAGTGGGGAAGAGATATAGAATTAATGTGTGACTTAGTTGTATCACTGTGATGTAAATGCTTCACATGGTCAGGCTGCCTTCTCTTTCTGCTTTCCTAAATTTTGGAACTCTCTACCTCTAACCATTCGTTCCACCTCTTCCAAATGCTCTCACTCCTCTCTGCTCCATGATCACATTGCTACCTCCTGTGCCTGCCCTTGAGTCATAGTCCTTCCCCACTTCTAGGTTTACCCTCTTCCCCTCTTTCTTCATGAC
Source organism: Neoceratodus forsteri (assembly GCA_016271365.2). NCBI lineage: Eukaryota > Metazoa > Chordata > Ceratodontiformes > Ceratodontidae > Neoceratodus > Neoceratodus forsteri. The sequence continues at coordinate 589,473,746 of CM028129.1, read as the reverse complement.
CATGCTGCTCCCTCCTGTGGCTGCCCTTGAGTCATAGTCCTCATTTACCATCTTTCCATCTTTCTCCTCCTCCTTGCCCCTCCACTCACCTCACCAACCTTTCTCCCACTCTTCTTCCTTCTTCACTTGCCTGCACTGTCCTTTCTTTCCCCATCTGTGCTCCTTCCTTCAGAGCTCTTTCCCCTGGTGCCCACACTGTTGAAAAGTACTATTGCTTGTACCCAGAGGACAGATTCCCCGCTGTGTCCTTGTAAACGTTTTGCCTATAATTTTACCTGTCTGATGAACCTCGTTTATGTTCATTTTGTACTGTTTAATTTATATCTCTGTATGATGTCTTATTGTATATATTATTGTTCTATGTTGTTCTTACATCTCTTTTCCCCTTTCCCCCAGGACACATCTGAATATGAGCTACCTTTCAGCTCAGTATGTCTTTCCTGGTGAAACTTTTGAAATAAATGAATGAATGAATCAAGTAATCATGTAAAAGTCCCACATTTACACCACACTAGTAGAAAAACGCAAAACCATAAACATCAGGGCAATGCAGTAAACAGTGTTTTTGGTTCTGGTCACGGACACACACACACACACACACACACACACACACACAAAGCTATTACAATAATTATGCACACACTTACGGTGTGAGTGTCATTAGCAGGCTAGAGCAACTACAATATTTTATTTTTAGTGGGGTCCTGCTTTTACACATTTTTCCAGTGTACTTAGTAGAGTTAGTATAGGTAAAATGCAGAATCTCAGTTTAACTGTGGTCCTGCTTTTAAATATCTTTGCAATGTAGTTACCCAGGATAGGTTCAGTTAACATACAGGATCTCATTTTCAGTGAGGTCCTGATTGTACCTATTGTAACACTAACAGGTTTGGGATGCCTTAAATGAGTTGGCTCCATCACAGCCTGTATGTTTTCAGTGGCCAGACACTGTATCTCTCTTTGATCAGCAGGGGGATGTGAATTGTGCTGAGTGCACATTTTAATGCCTCATTTTTGCTTTGAGGGGCTATATTCAAACATGCTTGGGGCACTGGCACTTTGCTCTAAACATGCTTGAGTATAGAACATTTAGTGAACTGTGCTAATTTGCACTCAGGATAGGGACTTTGCAAAGGGCAGCCTGATACCTTTTAATATGGGGATATTACTCTGTGTAGTTCTGGTTTCCAGTTCTAGGTTTGCCTACCTATTTTTGATTCAAGCTTTTAGCCACTGACTGCCATGCCAGCAACTCAGCTTCAAGAATGGACCTGGGTCACTTGAGGGCAGGCCTGGGAGGGAGGCTGGACATCTGTAAGGACAGGGAGCGGAATCTAGGTGGCAGCACCATGAGACCGCATGGGAAGGGACCCCACACCTCGATGCCGGAGGTGTCTCCATGGAGTCCAAGTACACACATGTCTGGATCCAAAAGGGGAGAAGATAGAAGGTAAAGCCCTCTGACTGCAAAACAGTGATGGCCTGCTCACTTGCAGGCCCCACACCGAATACTAGGCACCTCTAATCCAAAGTCTTGTGGCAGGACCACCAGAAAAGATAAGTTCCAGAGAAGGCAGGGGTGGATAAGACTGGTCGGTGATAGAAATAGTCAGGGTGCTGAAGATAAACAGCTTTGTAATAAAAAAAAAGTATTATAATTTATTATTCATTCCCAATGCATTTCAAATGGAGCCTTCCCCCTCACTTTCTTTCCTCTCTGTCTCTCGCTCTCTCTATATATGTGTGTGCGTATATATATATATATATATATATATATATATATATATATATACCCCTCTCAGTCTCTCCCTCTTTCACTCCTTGCCCCACTAAAAGGCTTTATTTATGTGGCCCAGTCGCCGTATGCCAGTGGGGTACTACCCATGCCTGTTGACCTTCACACAGGTCAAGGGGCCTGGATCCTGCTATGGTGGTATTTGTGGGGTCTATCCCAGAAAAATAAATAAAATAGCATGGTGTCTCTACCCAGAGTGAATTGCAGTAGACCAGGTGTATGACTGGTACAACCCCCTGGGATGCTGCACCTACCCACCTCCCCTTCCAAACACCCCACACACACTGGATGCCAACCAGTTTCCCAATACCATATACCACATACATATTACAGTTAGTTTCCACAAAGCACCCTTCACACAGCAATTTCAAACAACAAAACACAGCTTTATTATGGGAAAGGGCTAGGGTCAGGGTACTTGGAAAAGGGATAGCTGTGGAGATAAAATTGGTTAGAAATGGATAGGAACAGTTAACTTCAGGGCCCGTAGGCCAGACCACCCCAGATGCCCGCCCCCACTGATATCAGCAACTTCCCTTTGTCCTTTTTGGGTACCCAGGAGTTCACAGGCCTGCTCGGTGCTGTGGGTTGGCCAGCATTGGGGCCCTTGGAACAATAAAACTGAATGTTAACAGTGTATTTATTTATTTAGTTTTTGTTGACCGGGTAAGTGCACTAGACAAATCCGGCCTATTTTCAGGCACGACCCGGGGGAGGGGGATACAGATGAATGCCAACTGACGTTGAACCAGATTAAGCTGTTGGTGGTATTTTTAGTGAAATCCCAGTTAACATTAACAATTAAGCAGTTGCTCCTATGATTGTCAGGGCAAGCCCTGGGTACTCACGGTCCTGGATATCTAGGATGTTCCTGATGCAGAGGGCTTCCACCAATTTAGTCTCTGGGGGTTTCAGTTCAGGAAGGACAGAACAGATGGTCAGCAGTAAGTATTCTGAAGACTTAAACTTGATTGAAGGTCTGGCTGCTTGTCCCCTTGATTGAAGATCCTGCAGCTTGTCACCTTCAGCCTACTCAGGCCCATTGCAGTGCTCCCACGTAAAGCCCACACAGCCACAGAGGACCCAAACTTAGGAGTGGCTCCAAAGCCCAGCTCCCTCACAGGTCACGGGTGCCCTAGCTCCCCCAGCATGCTTTGGTGATTCCCAGTGGAAAGCAGACTCCACTTGATGGGGGTTAGCAAGTTCCTCACCTGGCTCTGAATTACACCGGGAATTTCCTGGTTTCTCATTCCTTTCAGCATGCAACAGTTCCGATGTGTAGCCAGAACAGTCTCTCCAACTTTTCTGCTTACCAGCACCTTCGGGCAACAGATTCCCAACTCCAATTTTACAACAACAGTTTCTTTCCTTAGCTGGATTTCAAGATCAGCAACAGGTTCCTGAAGTATAGGACATCTGCTCACCTTTTGCTCTCCCAGTATCTCCGATTTAAAAGAGCAACCACCTTTTCTCTGGCTTACTCACAGTTTCTAGAAAATCTCTTTCCCAGCTCAAAGGTGTTCTCTCAGTCCCAAACTGGTGCAGGATGGCTGCAGTGGAGGTCTCCTCTAAAACTACAAGCTCCAACCAGTTGTCTGAAATGATGAGCTGAAATGCACAGTTCCTGTAGACAACAGAAGTCTTATCCTTTATTCCTGAGAATAAACTTCACTTTAAGCCCTGTGAAAAGCCTTAGATGAATTCTCACACAACACTGAGCCCTTCTTACTCGATCAGAGCCCAGCACAGACTAAATTAAATGCCCAGTGAAACAGCTTATACCCATATTTGCCCCTCTTTGGTTAGCTAATTCTAGCCTTTGTCAAATGACCCCCTAATCATGTTTATCTTTCCCCCCGCAGATGGTCACTAGCTCCAGAACACAATCCCTCCAGGAGCAGGGATCCAGCTCATGTTTATTTAAGGCACTTCATTAATATTAATGAGGGCTCCCTTTAGAGTAGGCTCATTGGTGCTTCAAAACTAACTTCCAGTGCCACTTCTCAAAGGTCTCCTCCAGGTATCTGACCCCTGTTTATCTTAGCTAGGGGGTTGAGAGCACCAAGGAGACATTTGTAAGACCGCAGCCACAGTAAGGAATGGGCTGACGCTACTTCACATGTGCGGACCAGTGGACCTCTTTAAAACACATATCCAGGTCACCGGTCCTGCGGTTAGACCCCCAGCAGCCTGTTCAGGCCAGAAACAGTGCCGGAGCCAAAGGAGGGTGAGGAAAAATAAGATAAGCCCCCATAGGGGGTTACACTTAAGTCTATCCATGTAGCAAAATAAGATTTTAAACAACTTACTGAAAAATGTCACCCATATCCCCAAAAGCCTGTGACATATCTAAGCTCCATTTTTAAGATTTAGCGGTAACACTTTATTTTATGTGTCATTAACTACACTGTAATTACTGTATAACCACACGGTAACCACACTGTAACTACTGTGCAGTTAGATGTAACTACTATGTAGTTGTTAACTAGTTTCACATTTGCATGTTGTGTAGTTAGAATTTGCATGAACTACACTATAACTGTACTGTAACTACTATGTAGTTGTTAACTTGTTTCACATTTGTGTATTGTGTACTTACACAATTTGCATGAAGTAATAGTTACATGTGCAACCATTCTGTCTCATTACAATCCACTAAAGATCAATGGCAAATACATTTTGGTGACATTGAGCTACAAGGATAAGAACATTTCCATTGCGTTAAAAGTCATGTAAAAAAAAAAAACACTATTTCTCATTTTGGTAATTTTGTTCTAAACATTTAGTAGTAACACTTTATTTTAAGTGTCATTAACTGTACTGTAACTACTGTATAACTACACTTTAACTGCCCTGTAACTACTGTGTAGTTATATGTAACTACTATGTAGTTAACTAGTTTCACATTTGCGTGTTTTGTATTTACACACAATTTGCATGAAGTAACTACAATGTAACTGTACTGTAATTATTATTCAGTTGTTACTTGGTTCACATTTGCATGTTGTGTACTTACACAATTTGCATGAAGTAATACAGTATGCACCTCTTGTACCAGATTAGTTTGGCAGTCGCTGTATTGTCCAGCAGAAGCAGCGTCCATTACAGGCATTGTTGCTTAATTAAAAAAGTAAAGTGTAAATGCGGTGAAAAAAGTGGATGACTACAAGTGGACTACAAGTGGACAAACAAACAAACAAACACAGACCTAACACAGAACATTGGGAACACATGGTGGTGATTACAGCTCTTTTATCGATTATTTCCATGTGTCACCCTGTAAGTTCCATTTTCATTAAACTTTATTCAAAACTTCATTTAAAATTTGAGATAAAATGTGCCTACTGTACTAGCACCAGCACCATATCACCAGCACCATAGTTACACCTGGTCTCAGCTACAATCGATGAAGTCCGTAATGGCAGTCTGCTTTTTCTTCATTGTGGTGTAACACATCCAGGCATTCTCTATTTGTGCTAGCAGGCCCCAGTTCAGAATAATGTCTGCGCTTTGTTCTGCTGCTCTACGCAGTGTCAGCAAGGCATTACAGACATCCGAGGGTGTAACACAGACCTCCTCCTCTTGGTTTGTCTCCAAGTCAGGATCTTCCTCCACTTCCTAGTCTGTGTTGCTCTCGACCAATCCTGCTACAGCTTCTTCGATGTCATCCAGTTGGTGAATCTGATCAGGATTCATGGAACCTAAATTGCAAATGGTGTCCAATTCAATGGCAGAGATGCCAGTTTCCTCTTCTGCCTCATCCTCCTCAGTGACCACCCTGATAGCAGGGTCCATCGTGAATCCACCTTTTCGGAAGCAGTTCTGAATAGCTTCAACAGAGATGTAATTCCAGGCCCTATGCATGAGCCTCACAGCATCCATCAGATTAATCCGTCTGACACAGGTAGAAACTGTAATTTCCTTGCTGTGGTCTAGGGTCTCTAGCAGTCTCTCCCTCATTAACCTAACATAATGCCATTTGAATAAATAGATAATGCCCTGGTCTAAAGATTGCATTATGCATGTTGTGTTTGGGGGTAAGAAAATCAGTGTAATGTTTTGTAATCCACTGACATTTGGGTGGGCACTACAGTTATTCAGGATCAGTGCAATTTTTCTGCGCCCTAGCCCGCTGTCCCAGTATCTCAACCACGCATTAAAAATGTCCCCAGTCATCCATGCTGTTTTATTGCTTCTGTACAGCACTGGTAGATGAGAGATACCTCAGAAGCAATGTGGTTGAGCTGATTTCCCTATGACCATTAGTGTGCTTTTGTTAGATCCTGTCATGTTACACGTGAGCACTGTCACGCGCTCCTTTGCTTTTTTAAGTCTCATGCGATTTTCACTTTTAAAAGCTAATGTTCCATAACCCACGCACCTGAAGTAAAGCCCAGTTTTGTGCATGTTATCAATGTTATCTGGGCGAAAACCACTTAGCAACTGGGGGAAACATCCTTCAACCAAGTGTCGGCTGCCGTTGAGTCAGGGTTCAATTTTTCCCCGTGGACTTTTTTAAAACCTATGTTGTGCCACTGTTTCCAGTGACTTAGCCAACCATCAGTTGCATTGAAATCACTTTTGCCAAAGGCTTCTGCTAGTTTATCTGCCTTCTGCATTAAAAGTGGGCCGCTGATTAATGCTTCTCTACCCCGGGTACAAGGGAAGAAGGAGACTTGAGCATCATCATCATCACCGATGACCTGAAATCATCCACGCAGACCACTAAAGCAGTAGGTAAGGCTAGAGGGATGTTGGGGTGTATTAGTAGGGGTATCACAAGTCATAAGAGGGAGGTAATAATCCCTCTTTACAAAACACTGGTTAGGCCCCAACTGGAGTACTGCATGCAGTACTGGAGGCCTCACCTGCACAAGGACATTAACAAAATGGAGGCAGTCCATAGAAGGGCAACCAAAATGATGCAGGGACTGCATCAGAAAACATATGAGAACAGATTAACGGAGCTCAATATGTATACCCTAGAGCAAAAGAAGGAGAGAAGTGATATGATCGAAACATTTAAACATCTTAAGGGCATTAACAAGGGGAAAGAATCTAACATGTTTCAATATAAGAAAAATAGCAGGACAAGAGGACACAGCATGAGATTAGAGGGAGGCCGATTAAGGGGTAATGTGAGGAAGTTCTTTTTCACAGAAAGGGTGATGGATGCATGGAACGGCCTACCTCAGGAAGTGGTGAATATGAATACAGTGCAGGGCTTCAAACAGGCATGGGATAGGCATAAGGGAGCAATACAGATGAGTCTGAATAGATAAACCATTGACAGAGTATAGGCCTATGGCACATTCATAAGGTAGAAAAAATGGGCAGACTGGATGAGCCTTGTGGTCCTTATCTGCCATCAACTTCTATGTTTCTATGTTTCTATCAGAGTAAAGCCTCCTCAACATCATTGTCTTTGCCCTCCCACTTTTGTTTTCTCTCAGGGTTCTGATTGGAGTGCCAGTCGGAGAGAAGGGCAGTTTTGTTTTTCAGCAAGTCACTTACAGTTGACTTCGGGATCAGGAAATGAGAGCTCAAGTCGTGAATGCTTAATTTTGGCAGCTTCTCTATTTCAAGCAGAATCTCAACTTTGTGTGCAAGGTATAAGCAGGTCCGCTTCCCAGAGACAGAAGGAGGTGCAGGTAAAGACATGTTTCAGGTGTTTAGAAGAGGAGGAGAGCGGTGTAGCCAGCAGCAGGGTGACACAGAACAAGAGTGGCTTGAATTATCCAATTCACTACTCCTTTATGCAGCTGCTGAGCAAATAGAGGTGCAATTAGTTGGTTTCATACTTGGGTGCAAAGGTACAAATGTGTGCAAATGATAGCATACGGTGTTACTTAGATGGACAGTACATGCAAAGCACAAGGTCCTTTTTAACTGTTAGTTTATTACAGTGAGTTAATTGAAATGGTATTTGGCAAGCATGAAACGTCCGGTAGAACCAAACGTCTGGTTCATCAGTGTATGGTACTTTTGGCTCATACTGTAGTTACATGTGCAATCAGTACTGTCTCCCTTTCAGCATAAATCAATACATTCTGACAAGCGTAACTACACATTTAATAGCTGTTGCAAAGAGTAACAGAAATATGTTGTGCAACTACCATTGTATCTCCTCCGGCATTATGTAATTTGTTCTTACAAGGGCAACTACACATGAAATAGCCATTGCAAATTGTAACAGCAAATCTATTGTGTAACTACTATGATACTACTTTTGCCATTATTAAATTTGTTCTTACAAGTGTAATTACATATAATTGCAGTTCTTTCACACCCTATAGTTAGGGTTGAGTAGGCACTTTAATGTTAAACCTCATATTTTGCGCTTTAATAACTTTGCACCCATTGAACAGATTTGCACAAAAGTTTGCATGTGCGGTCTTGTGGGGGTAAATATCTTGATGTGCCATGTTTTATTATGGTCGGATGTGCACATTCTGAGATCTGGATAGTGCAAAAACCTTAACATTCACCCTTTTTTTGCAGTTTTTTCATATTGCTTTGCACCGAGATGGTTTTGAATTTTGCTGTGAAATTTCTATGGTAGAAAGAGCTTGGGTCACAAAGCTGCCTTGTGTATGTTTGGTGAAAAAATATTAATCCATTCCACAGTTATTCAATTTTTAAGGTCCCATTATTTCCAATAGGAATTTCACACTCCAGGATACCTTCCTGGAATGAAAAAGGAATTTTGTCTCATAGAAAAGGATTCTTTTTCGCAAGGAGCTAATCCTTTTTCATGAGCCACCATCTTGTTTTTCAGGTGTGCTTACCCTTTAAATCAATGTCAGACACAGACTGTTGAAACAGTGTGCAAGAACTGCATTTATATGTAATTACACTTGTAAGAACAAATTTAATAATGCCACAGCAAAAACACTTGAAAACCCACAAAGTTACCCAGAGAAAGCAACACATTTATCTTGCTCATCGGCACTGCCTTAAGTGGATTGTGAAGTTAGGTGGTGGAAAAGTGACCCTACAACATTTTTTTAAAATATATAAATCCTTTTTCGCGACTCACTAACTTCCTTTCTCGTGAAACCTTTTTCATTCTCATGAAAAAGGAAATTGGCTCACGAAAAAGGATTTAAAAAAAAACTAAATCTGAAATCATTTTTTGCAAGCCGATTCCTTTTTGTGACCACGAGGAAGGATTCATGAAAAAGGAATGTTCTTGTGAAAGAGGATTAAAAAAAAAACAAAGTCCAGAATCCTTTTTCATGAGACAGGATCCTTTTCCGCGACCACGAAAAAGGATACACGAAAAAGGATTCCTTTTCCACGAACATGTCAAAACATTTGCGTAAAAGAATTCCCTGCTGTGAAAAAGGATTTCTGTGGCTTGTTACTCTCCCATATGCAGAATTTCATTAGTGTCAGTGGTACTTCCATCCTCAAATTATATGTAGGAACATTTTATATAAATCTTTAAAAAATTTTTTTTTTCCTCTAGAATGGTATCCGTCGCCATATAATTCAATTAAATGAGTATCACCACAGAATTTATATCCCTGGGGTGGGATAATCAAAAGGGTTGCACATGGTGCAGCAGGGTTGTGCCTTGCGCAACTCACCAATGCACCCCATCATGATATTCAATGGGGCAAGTTGCACTGTGCAACTCCCGATGCACCGGGGTGCAACAGTAATGTATGCAGCGCAAGTGCGGGGGCATGCCCATGCATATGCGGCACATCCTGATATTCAGCCCGGGATGTGCGACGTATATGATGGTACATACCCACCTTGCACCACTCGGGGGGTGCAAAGATGTGCCTGGTAAAACCAGGAACAAGTCCAGGCTACCCACAGGCAAACTGCCATATTGCCAGGTGCAATATGGCAGCCGCCAGCCGTGGGTGGCCTCCCGCCCACCCAGAACAATGTCCACAAGCTCCCTGCCCTGGGAGCATTGTGCCCACTCCTCCATTGCCTGGTCGCGGGCATAAGTGAATAATCTCCCTGGTGGTCCAGTGGACTGCTCTCCATTGCCTGATCATGGGCATTTGTGGTTTAAATCTCTGGTGGTCCAGTGGACACCTCACAGTGCCCGATCGTGGGTGGATGTGGCGACTGTTATCCTGGTGGTCAGTGGTACCCCTCCACCCACCCACTGGGGTCCTCCACCACCCAGAACCCTCCCAGTCAGTGACAGGTGGCACCACCCTGCCCGCATGCCACCTGGCTGCCTGCCAACTGACAGCATACAGTACTGTCTGTACACCTATTGGTCCACCGCATGGGCCAATGGGCGTACTGACCATACTGTACTACACAGGCTCAATATGTGAATGGACATTGGGTGGCAGGAGACCTCAGTGGGTGGGTGGGTGTGTTGGGAGGGGGTACCACTGGATCACCAGGATAACAGTCACTATATCCACCCATGACCGGGTGCTGAGGGGGTTCCACTGGATGACCGGGGATATGCAGCACTGAAGCCCACGATTGGGCGTGGGAAACTCAGTCACTGGGCCCTCAAGACTAGTCACTTATGCCCGCAATCAAAGAAAGTATGGGTGTGAGACCCGCCTAGGGTCAGCAGGGTATCGGTCCCTGACGGCTGCAGCCTGACAGGGTGCCAGGTGCAAGTCACTGGGGATTGGTGCACTGCATGCAAATGGGGCCATAATGACATGCAAATGGCCCCATTTGTGCCTTGCATGCATAATGGCCTCATTTGCATGCCCAGTGCTGAATATCCTGGTTGATGCACCTAGTGCAACCGCACTTACGCTGGCACATCCCCCTGGTCCTCACCTGCCACTTGTGCTGGTGCAGCGCGGGTGCCCCCAGTGCCATATTCAATGATGCTGAGCCATGGCGCAGCACCTTCGAATATCACCTGGACTGTGCCCTGGTTCAACCTAGTTGCGCTGCGCCCAGGCTTTCGCCTCTGCCTGGTGCAGTCTGAATATCCTACCCCTGGAATCTAAGGTTATTTCTGTTGAAATTTTACAATAAAGGAAGCATAAAAAATAAATAAATACATTGGACTGCACTTACCTTATTTCTCATATAGCAGTCACCAGTTCCAGCAGCAAGACATGTCTTTGATGGGAGAGTGGATCTTCACACTGGGACCTGTTCAGGTGAGTGAGAGTGTGTGAGGAGGTCTGAGGGTGAAGGGTGGTGGGTGCTCAGTGGGAGGTTGGTCTGGGGCTGGGCCAGGTTGTTTGCATGTGATTAAGGCACCATTTGCATGCAGTGTGCTGATCCCCGGTGACTTGCACCTGGCGCCCTGCCAGGCTGCAGCCATCAGGGACTGACACCCCCTGCCCCATGGCGGGTAATGCGCCCTATTGCCCGATCACAGGCATAATAAAATTATATCCCAGGTGGTCCAGTGGACCTTACCCCATCACCCAATCGTGGGCGTAATAAGAATACATCCCTGGTGGTCCAGTGGACCTGCTCCCCTGCCCGATCATGGGCATATGAATAAATAAATTCCTTGCTGGTCCAGTGGACCTGCCCCCCTGCCGAATCGCGGGCATATGAGCTAGATAATATCCCTGATGGTCCAGTGGACCTGCTCCCCTGCCCGATCGTGGGTATGTATTGAATTTAAGTACCCTGGTGGTCCAGTGGACCCGATCCCCTGCCTGATCACGGGCATATGGTTAGAAATCCCTGGTGGTCCAGTGGTACCCCTCTTCCCACATGCCCACTGAGGCCTGCCACCTAGTAACCCCCGGTCAGTGGCAGGCAGCAGTTTCCCACCCGCAAGTCACCCAGCCACCCGCCGACTGACAGCGTACAGTATGGCTGTACGCCTATTGGTCCACTGCGTGGGCCAATGGGCATGCAGACCGTACTGTACTACACAGTCCCGAAATGTGAATGAACTCAACAAGTTTTAAAACAAAACTTACTTTAAAAGGAAATAACATAAATACCTAAAAATAAACTAAATTACTACAAAATTAATACACAGGGCCAATAGCCCAAAGTGCAACATGTCTAAATAGTCTCATTTAAATCAATACAGTCTATGCAAAATTTAGATGTTTTAAATTACATATTAACCTGATACACTTCCCATCTAGTTCAGTGGGTAATATAATAAGCTGATTTTTGCTGGAGGTCAAAGGTGAGTCGCTCACAGTTCTGTATATGAGATACTACCTTCACCCATCCCTCTTTAGTGAGGGGATCTTCCTGTAACCACTTTTTTCTATTTTAAATTTCTGTTTATGCTCCTTCCCCAAGCGTCCAGTCTCCACTCCTTCTGGAGGCACACACCACAGAATCCCCACTCCACAACCTGCCTGGTCCACTGCTGAGTCCCCATGGAGACTTGGTATACCCCCCAGGTGGGACTACTACACCCCGACATTCAACTTTTGTCAGACTTCCGATGTATTGCCAGGCAGGTGTGGGCATTCAAGGTCTCTGCATAACGCTCCTTCATCTAGGAGACCGGCTGCTAATTTTCCCTGTTCTGGGGGAGTGGTGCATGCCCAGACATCATGGCGTCACCGCCAACGTCAACACTCCCCATCCCCTGGAGTTCGCTATATGTCTGCCATACCTCCGACTTCCACCAGAGGCCAGTCAGGTGCCGAGCACGGTCCGCCCCTCCCTCCCAGGAGAGGAGAGCTGTCCTTTGGATGTTCAATCTTCTCCCTCCCCTGCTGACCCCCGATGGCCTAGGCTCGTTCCTGAACCAGGGTCTGTAACCACTTTTTAGTGATGGCCTTATAGGCTGCTGCCAGTAGTATAGCCCATAGATATATTGCCTCACATTCTTTCAGTTCTTTTGGGGGAATTCTTAACATTAAATTCTCTGATGTTATAGGTGTCACTAGTGCAAATATTTTAGAAATATGTTTGGAAATGCTCTGCCAGAATGCAAATTGTCTGAGGCATAACTTAGATATGCGTGTGTGTGACCTCTATTATACCACACCTTCTTCAACAAGTGGAGGGACTACTCAGGGCCCACTTAGTGAGAAGGGCCTGAATCAGATAAAACTTGGCTCTGACCTTCCTGACAAATTCTCTCCACACTGGGGAGGTATTGGTGGACCACATACTCTGCCAGGTCTTCTGCCAGTCCCACTCAAGTATTTTTGTATGTAAATCCTGTTCCCATCTCAATTTTAGCACATCCATACAATAAGATTGTCTTTTGATTAACACCTCATAGAGAAAGGAAATGGCTCTCTCCCGCCTGTGGAAGACCATACCTTAAAGAAGGGCACAATCTCCTCAGAGATTTGGGTTTGAATATTCATTCCCCTAAGTTGTTTATTTATATAATCTCTGATCTGAAAAAAAATGCATCCGATCACTGTCCTCCCAACCAAATTGTGCCCTAGCTTGCACAAAAGGTATGACAATCCCCTTCTCCAGAATCTGCCAGGGTGTGCAGAACCCCATCATAGCCTGAGTTCCAAACCAGGTGTCCTGCTCTGTGGGGGTGTGGGGGGGTGGAAGTGAGGATTGTGAGAGAACCAACAATACTTCCAGAAGTGAATCTTCGATACTTTATCATTGGTGCCTCTACTTCAATCCTCTAAGATTGTTGCAGTCTCTACTGGGACCCGAGCTTGCATTTGTCTCAGATGGGTAGGTGGAAAAAGAACAGGCGGCAGCGAAATATCCAGTGGTCTAGAGAGAGATCTAGTGTTTTTCAATGAACAGAATAATTGTGGTTACCCCAAAGCAGGGCCAGTTTCATTTGAACCAAGGACCAGTAGGAATGTAGGTGAGGGAAGGCCATATCCTCTAAACCTTTGGGCAGGATCAATAATTGATGTCTAATTTGAGGTCTTTTATACTGCCAGAAAAATGCTAGTAGAATTTTCTGCCAGCTATCCAATGTTTTCTTTGAAAGACTGCAGGGTACAGTCTGGAAATAGTATAAAATCCTGGGTAAGGCATTCATTTTTAACGCCTGCACCCTACTATATAAGCTCAATGGCAGTAGATGCCATCTATGAAGATCCTGCTTCAGTTGAGAGATCCAAGGGGCATAATTTAGTGTAAAAAGTGGGGAAAGCTCCATAGAAAGCTTGATACCTAATGGTTCAATGTATTTCAATGGTTTTTCAGCTGCACTTACTTTATTTCTCATATAGCAGTTGCCAGTTCCAGCAGCAAGATTTGTCTTCCATGGGAGAGTGAATCTTCACACTGTGTTTTGTTCAGGTGAGTAAGGGTGTGTGTGGGGAGTCTGGGGGATGTGGGATGTTCAGTGGGAGGTTGGGATGGGGGTGCGGGGTTATGGACTTTTTTTTACAGATTAGAAAAAGACATTAAGGGGCTGTTTTCTTCTTTTCAGGCTCAAGAGACATTGGAGGGTGGGTGGGGGGTTGCCACTGGACACCTCATTTAAATCAGCAATGACATGCATAAGGCTGAAACTGATCTAGATAGTGGGGGAATGTAGACTAGCAATGTCTGCACTAACCACCGAGACCCCATCTGCTCTTTCTAATTGTTGTGATTCACAAACACTGACTAATACATATACAAATATATGCATATATATTCCAGTATAACATAGCAGTGCACTGTATGCATACACAGAGCATTGCCACACAAACACACTAACACGCATACAGTGCCTTGTATGGCATTTATTTACTTAAACATCTAACCCTAACTTTTATTTTTATTTAGGATAAGAACAGTGTTTTACACTAACTTATTGTACTAATCTATAGCATGACTGGGTAACTAAGGTAGAGGACCAGGGAGATGCAGTGGAGTTGGCCTATCTGGACTTCAGAAAGGCCTTCAACATCATCCCCCATAGAAGACTGATTAACAAGCTGTGCAGCCTAGGGGTGGATCCTAAAATAGTTTTGTGGGTGGAGACATGGCTGAATGGCAGGAGTCAGAGGGTTGTGGTAAGCAGGGAGTACTCTTGAGTGGGAGAGGTGATGAGCAGGGTGCTGCATGAGTCAGTGCTGGGGCCGGTCCTTTTCAATATCTTTATTGGGGACTTTGCAGAGGGACTGGAGGGAAAGGTATGCCTCTTCACAGATGATACAAAGGTATGCATTAGGGTGGACATGCCATGGGGTGTTGAAAGAATGAGGGAAGACCTTAAAAAACTGGAGAAATGGTCTGAAGAATGGCAACTGGGATTCAGTGCAAAGAAGTGCAGAATCATGCACATAGGGCACAAGAACTCGGGGGCAAAGTACAAACTAGGTGGGCAGGTACTGACAGTCACAAAGCAGGAAAGGGACCTGGGAGTTATGATCTCAGAGGACCCAATAAAAACTACTGTAGGCAGTGCAATAAGGTGGCTGGCAAGGCTAGCCAAATGCTTGGATGTATATGGAGGGGGTATCACGTATAGAAAGAGGGCGGTCATCTTGCCCCTTTGTAAGACACTCGTAAGACTGCACCTGGAATACTGTATCCAATTCTGGAGGCCCCATCTGAGAAAAAAACATAGACAGGATGGAGGCAGTGCAGTGGAGGGCATCTAAAATGACACAGGGCCTGTGGGATAAGGCCTATGAGGAAAGATTAAATTAGTTAAATATATATTCCCTGGAGGAAAGGAGGGAGGAGGGACATGACTGAGACATACAGATACATCACCAGTTTAAATAGTGTACAGGAAGGAAGCATCTTACAAAGTAAGAGATGTTCCAAGTCAAGGTGGCATACAATGAAGTCAGAAAGGGGCAGGCTCAGGGGAAATGTAAGAAAATATTTTTTCACAGAGAGGGTGGAGGACACCTGGAATAGCCTACCAGAGGGGGTGGTAGGGGCAAAAATAGTCACAGAATTTAAGAAGGAGAGCTGACCTAGTGGGCTGGAAGTTGAGGCACTGGATGCTACACCTCATGTCACGTCGGCGACCCAGGTCTGGGAACGAGCCCGGACTACCGGGGGTTGGCAGGGGTGAGAGAGGATTGAGCATGTGGAGGACTGCTCTCCTCTCTCGGGGAGGGAGGGTCTGCTATCCTGCTCTCTGATTGCCCTCTAGTGGTGGCTGGAGAGTAATATGGGTCAGGAGGCACGCAGCCAGTGCATCTGACATCAGAGGGGAGAGGGGTTGGGGAGAAAAGTAAAAACAGAGCTAGCAGACTCAGTGATGGCCCTGGCTGTGCCCATGCCATTCCGCAGGAATCTGGACGCTGGCCTTCTGTGGGGTGGGAGTGGATCGACACTCCTTGTCCCAGCCCTGTTGTGGGGAGGGCAATCCATGGGGGATTTCCTGGGGAGGTTCAGTGCGGGGATGCCGAGGCTGGCAAGATGAGCTCCTCTGAGAGAGGAGCCATGGCCACCTGCCAGCTCCCCCATAAAAAGTACATATGGAAAAAAAAAGAATTTTAGAGGAGCGGGATAGACACAAGGGTATCCTGGAGGTGGGGTGGAGGCTCCAGAGTTCAGTTTTGGCATGGGGCCTCACACTACTTAGGGATTAATAGGGCAGACTGGGTAGGCCAAGTGATCCTTATCTGCCGTCAACTTCTATGTATCAATGTATGTATGTATCTATGATAACCAGCAGAACTAGAACAAAGTGCCACACACACACACACACACACACACACTCGTACTGCTTCATGGTCTGATCTGTGTACTGCTAACATATAGCATTACAGCCTTTTGCAAGCTGACTAGGAGCAGGTTAATGTACTAGGAATGGGTTAACAGAGTGGCACATGCACACACACACACGCACACACACACACACACACATTAACTCTTGCAGATCTCCTAAATTGATAACAGCACTGGTTTACTCCTAGGCTCAGGAAAACACAGCTGTTAGGAATGTGTTTTATCTGGACATCCCATATAACTGATATGCCACATGGAAGGGAGAGAAAGAGAGAGAGAGAGAGAGAGAGAAAGGGAGTGTTTTTTTTCTTTTTCTTTTCTAAATAGTGTAGGTGAGAGGAAGAGCAGAGACAAAACAAGCTGCACATGCTGTTTACACTGAGCACATCCACTGACTAATTTGAGCTGGCATGAGTATGCTCCATGTAAAATAGATGTATGAATGAATCAAACGTTTCAGTTTATCTCTCTCTCTCTCCAAAATAGTGCAGAGCAGGGACACACCAAAGCCAAACTGCTCCAGTGGAGTAATTGCAACCCAACTGCAATTATGTGAAGTCTGTTTGGAATCTGATCTGCTCCATTTTTGTACTGTGATGGCAATATGTCTGCAGAGCTGTACCCTGCAGTCATAAAAATGCAGAATGTGTGGAAAGTACAACAATTTTGCAGCAATGTGTATGACAAAGGAACAAAAAAGCTTTGCAAAGATACATGCCGTGCCAGAAGCACAGGAGTAGTGAGGACATTCTACGTGTGACTGTACAGAGAATCGGACAGTAAATACAATGGAAAATGACACCAGAGGATGTCTGCAACACTTGGATGCTATTAGATAACAACTTAATGAGATCCCAGCTGCATGATGAGGCAAGCTGTAATATTAGCCCCATTAAGGCTGGGAAATCCAGAGACACATAATGAGATGCCACACAGATCAGCTTTTTGTACCACAAAAGCAACACAAGCCCATACGTAAATGAAACATTGATACAAAATCTGAAAAATAAGAAGTCATACTGACTAGAGTTTCTGATTGTAGATAAAGGATCTGAGATGCTACTGCTTGGCAACAAAGCAATGCAGTTCATGATCCCAGTTAAAGTGCAGTTTCAGATCATACTGCTTCTAAACAAGCTAGGCACTGAGGCACCCAAAGATGGAAGCTCCTGGAATTTGAACCAGACAGAATAAAGAGAACTGTATGCAGACTTGCTTCAGGGAGAAGGATGCCTGAAAAGGAAATGTATAAAACAGAGTATAAAAAAATTACCAAATCAAACAATTTCACTGGTTAAAACACAGCATGTGATCATTGATTATCTACATAGAAACTGCACAGTTCATAACTAACTTGTCTTAATCTACTTAGCAACAGCCTAACTAAATAAATAATGCAACTTTTTTTATTCAAATATTTTTTCCACTTTTTAAACATAAAAATCCATATCGGGCACACATTTCTTTAAAATAAATGTGTAACCAGCCTGGCATACGGTTGATGTTATTTTTTGTTTTATTAGCTCTGTGTAGTGCCTCCATTGTGTAATCCCTTACCTGGCTGCCTGGGTTCGGGGAGAAAACTGTTGCTCGGCATTTTGGCTAGGTTTGACTTCTAGTCAGGGGCACCCAAGTAACTCTGGACACAGGAAGCAATAACTGTAATGCCCAAACCAGGAGTGAGATTCTAGAATGTGGCTTTTATTCACAACAACAGCAGAATAATAAAGCATAGATGGATCCCCATGTGGCTACACTCCCTGGTAATGCAGACAAATGGAGACCAGAACACATCTTCTTACACACTGTAACCCTCAGGTTCTGAACACACTGGGCTCTCAGCCCGAACTTGTAATCTTCTCTGGATTTCCCTAGCATGGCACATCCGGCCAGCACTTGGACTACTTTCCATATGGCATGGATATTTATTGGTGGCTCCCTACACCACCCATGAGCACATACTGGCTCCATAAAGGGAAAATCTTCCATCTAATCCCACATCTGGGTACTTTCTGCGAACACTGGCCAAGTGCCCAGGAGAAAGCTAAAGGTGTCCAAACTGAACCTGTAGAGGTAAATCTGGTTACTCCAGATAGGGGTTCTCTCACCTCTTGCTCCAAAATCTATACCCAGCCATTCATTTGGCATCAACACCTTTCTATTTAAACCTCTCTGGTTGTAGATTGCTATCTTGAAATGTATATCACACTTAACAATCTACCGTCTCTTGAAAATAGTGTCCTGACTTGTAATGTTCTTTAAGTGGCTATGTCCATCCCTGTAGACCCCCACTGATTAGAGGCATTTCAAGCCATACACAACTTAAGTACTGTACTTGGCTGTCCTTTCCTGACTCACAGTACCAAATACTTAACACAACAGGCTTGGTGAAACATAGGCTCTTTGGCAGAGCTGACTCACTCTGGTTTGCAGGTGCCCACAGGCTTCTCACAGGAAACACAAACATACTTCTTGGTGCCTGAGCACAAATCTTCTTAGGCAGCTTCTCCTTTTCCAGCAGGGCCAGGGATTGCCCCTGAAGAGCTGGTCAGGTTCCCCTCTATCCCTCTCAGGGATGGAGCCTTAGAACAACTGGGAGATGGTCTCAATCACTTCACAAGTGTTATTCTGTGTCCTTCTCTGGGGTGAGAACACACACCCACTACAACTGGTAGCTCTGATCAGAGCTGAGGGCTCTGAGGGACTGCACACTGCAGTGCACCTCCTCCCTCCTCTGAGTCTCCTACTAGACTGATTCAAAACCTCCCAACGTTCTAACTAACTCCCTGCTGCAACATTCCAAAGTGACTTATGCTGCTGTGAAAATTCTATATGATGTCATCCCTCCAGCTCAGCTGAGACTGAGGACAGAGTGAGACAGTGTGAAATCCATTTAACTGGTGTTTCACAAGCTGCATTTCCTGCCTGCCACTAGATCTAAGCTGGATTCTTATAACCCTGGGCGTCAGGGGGGGTTACACCTGCATTTCCTAGGTTCTTTCAAACAGATAGATAGATAGATAGAAATATAGACAGAGATAGCTAGATAGATAGATACTTTATTTCTGTAGCGCCCCTTTCCAGAGACTTGGAGCGTTTCACAATTAAAAACTCAATATAACAATTTTCAACCATTCATAAAAAATACAAAGTTGGAGCAAGCAGCAAATATCCAAACAGCAATATACTGATTTTTAGAATGTTATTGTTTTAATTGATATTGTATAGACTGTACAGTGCTTTGATACACTGTGAATAGCAGTTTAAAAATAAAGATGTTATTATTATCATTATATATAAAACTATCTATCCAAATAGTTAAAATGCACAAAGCATTTGTTACCAAACTCACCTATTCTATCTAGCAACAACCTATCTAAAGGGAAATAATTTTCCATTAAAAATGTTTTTCCAATTTATAAGTGCAATAACCCACTCAAGGGCATGGGCTTCTTGAGAATAAATGCCCTTCTTGAGTGCATTGCAAATCACTCAGCCATTGACTTCATGCCTTTCAATTCACCGGGGGCATGCATTAATTCTCTAGAAATGCATGACCTGTTGTGGGTTAGTTCTTATTGATAAAACTGTAGAACCAATCAAACTACAAAAATTGAGGGCTGGTATCCCAGGATCAATCTCTGAGAGAAGAATTAAAATGTTTTCAGGATTGTGGAATCATAGTTCCTGTGGAGAGAGGTACAAACTGGATAAGCGGCCTTGTGGTAGCAAGAAAAATATCTGCACTGATCCTCTGTCACTAAACAAAACTTTGAAAATAAGTTCCTTTTCATAGCCTACAACTGATGATATCTTACCAGGTTTATCAAAAGCAAGACAGGCTTTATAGTATGTAATATTTATTTATTTACTTATTGCAATTGTTTCACCAGGAAAGGCATACTGAGCAAAACGAACAAAAATATAAACAAGCATTTGTCAATGCCGAATGTTTGCTTGCACGGTCTGTGTAGCAGCGATGTATAGTATGACGAATAATTCATTTGAAAAGTAGGCACAGATGCAGTGGTAAGAATGTTTCTACTGTGCTTATGCAACTGGATGAGCTGTATGTTTGTGTGACTTAAATACATTGTGGCTGTTTTCTTCTCTGTCCATGGGATATATTACCCTGTAGGAATAAGATGCAAGGAACCCTAGAGGAGGGTTCCCCCCATAGGTGCCACAGGAATAATTCCCTTGGCTAAAGGTAGCTTAGGAAGAAGCCCAAAAAGAATACCCAAAAGGGTGTCGAGCATTGAAGAGGTGAGAAATCAGAAGATACTGAGACCAGAAATAAATGTGACAGACATAGATAGGAAGGACAAGAGAAGAAGTATATAAGGCTAGGACAATGAACGAAAGAAAATCTGATAAGATGCAGAAGGGCGGACTTCCTAAGGAGAGAAGGAACAGCCAGGGCCACCATCCAACTCCATCCAACAGCGGAAACTAACTACAGAACCTATGAAAACACTGACCCAGACTAATATTATGATCATTGGCATGGAGGAGAGGAAAAATCCCCTTTTAAGGGGGGAACCTCTGGGGATCCAAGGCCTAGGTTGTCTTCCCTCCAGGCTGAAGGACGTTTTGATTAGTGACAGCTCAGCTACGGCAATTTAAAGTCAAGATCGAGGAAGGAGGAATAGTCCAAGTTAGAGGAAGCTCTCGCTCTGTTCATCTAAATGGACAGCTGTTGAAGGATGCGAGCGATGTCTCTGCAACTAAATGCTCAAAAGCAAGAGAGGATGTACGATGATGGAAAGAAGCCTTGAAAGCCTGAATGGTTTAAGGTGAGGAATGAAATGGATGATGAACGATTATGAAATGATGTCTGGAAGGCCGGTATGGTTAAGGTGAAATATGATGAAGAAAATGAACGATGATGGAGTGAAGCCATGGAAGCTGGTACGATTAAGGTGAGGTATGAAATGAATGATAGATGATGATGGAGAGAAGCCTGCTGGCCCTGAGCAAAAGGGCAATAGACATGAAGGCATGTCTTTGAGTGGAGATCAGGTTGAGTCGAGGTAGCATGGACCCGAGAGGGTTGTGCTCGAGTAGTCGATGTGAAGATGAGTAGACCCACACAGAGGTCGGATGAGCGAAGGATCCCAGATGCGGTCATGAGAAGACTGATGCTGATAATAACTGCAGGAGTGGAGCAGTTCTATGAGGTAGCATAAGAGGCAGTACCAGGAGGACATCTGAATAGGTTTGACTAGAATGGGGGAATAGGATCGGAGGAGGAGGAGACGAGTAGGCAGGGCGATATGCAGGAGGGAATAATAGGCAATGTGAATGAGTAGGGTATGGTGGTATAGCAGGACGGCAGGATAGAGAAGCCTCCAAAAAAAAGCAGAGGTCAGAGAAGGAGAGGAATGGAGGGCAGAGGGCATGGGAGGAGGAGGGAAAACAGGGCATCAGAGCAAAAGATCCACTAGGCAGCTGAGATGCCTGAGTCAGAGTGTGCACAGGAGAGCAATCAGTGAAGGAAGGGAAAACAACATTTTTATTTTATTTAGTTTTTGTTTACTGGGTAGGTGCACTAGCCATAACCATGACTATTTTCAGGCACGACCTGAAATGACTAACATGGTTAAGGCCAGGTAGAGAGGAAGCCAGCAAGGGCACACAGAACAATCGACCAACAACAGAGGTGGAGGATATGAAACATAGAACAGAGAAAACACTGATGGGCAGTGGGTGCGAGGGCACAGCTGAGCGAAGTAGAAGAATGCATGCCAAAATTGTAAAGAAAAAAAAAATCCAAACAAGAAATGTGAAAAAGGCAGCGTTCAAAGAACAGCAAATGGTGGGAACGTGAAAATAGACAGTCCCACAGTGGTCAAGGCATCTATCTCTGGGATTTGACAAGGTGGTCCACAGAATGCCTTTGAGATCCACAATGTGAGAGGCAGCGCTCCACAGTAGGGGGATGAAAGGTTCAGAGCCATGGGTGAAAGGGGTGCTGAATGAGTGAGGAATGCAGGAAGAATGAGCAGGGAGTAGAGAGAAAGAGCAAGGAGGTAGAATGCAGTGGAGGCAGGAACAAAATGAAAGTGGCAGGCAGAGAAAGGGCAAGCGAGAGGGAAGAACTGCTGAGGAACCCTGCATGGAAGCAGTCTCAGAAGATATGAAATTCACAGGCAGGCACAATGAATTCCAGATAAGGCAGACTGTACCAGGCAACAATTTATGGAAGAAGTATAGAGCAGAAAAGATCCACTACAGACATCCGAAACCAAGCATACATCTGTCCCACAGGAATGTCCAGTGTTAGCAATGACACCTGATGTGCAAGCAGCATGGGTGAGGAAATCAATCCAATGATCTGTAGGAAAAATAAAGGGACTGGATATGGAGCATAACAAGGAGTGCTAAAAGTGCGATGAACTGTGCAGGAGGAAGGATGAGAGGGTTACGGTGATCGGCTAAATGGTAAGGGTGTAACGCATATGAAGGAATGGCCAGGATAAGCTGAATGGAGGAGGCAGTTAATAAGAAAGGCAAGCAGCAGAGCTGGTAGTCGGAGGAGATGGGGCAAAGGAAAGCTCAGAGGAGCAGCGTCAGGGAGGCTCAGAACTTGCCAGGGTGGCGAGAAAGAAGCAACTGAGACAGTAACATGGAATGGCTGTCAAAGTAGGAACAGCCCCGGCAAAAGGAGATGAATGGGGGAGGAGAGGCCAGGGGGAATGAGGAAGTGCAGGGCAGACCTACCAGTGGCGGTCCGGGGAAGCGCAGCAGCGCTACACAGGACAGAAGACCCGAAAGTGGTGGAATAAGGTAGCGATGGTGGGGAAGGAGCAAGAAAGCACAAACTAGGAAAAAACAAGAGGGGGGGAGGAGAGAGACGAGGAGACCAGAGAATGCAGGGAGAGCAAATGTGCAT
The DNA here is from genome assembly GCA_016271365.2 of Neoceratodus forsteri. Classification (NCBI taxonomy): domain Eukaryota; kingdom Metazoa; phylum Chordata; order Ceratodontiformes; family Ceratodontidae; genus Neoceratodus; species Neoceratodus forsteri. The sequence continues at coordinate 589,450,500 of CM028129.1, read as the reverse complement.
CCTAGACAAACGAAAGAAGGTGGGAGGCATGACCGAGGAACAGAAATGGGGTGGGGGAAAACCAGGAATGAAAAGCACAAAACAGCGCTGCATGTGCAGCAGGCGGGGAAGAAAGGAGAAAAGTAGGGAGTTGGTGGCTGGAGGCACCACAAGACAGCAGCAGCAGAGGAAAAGGAGCTATGGGAAGGGCAGCAAGGAAGGGCGGTGCCTCCAGCCACAACGAAGAACGAATCCTGGAACAGTCCAGGGGGAGTGACATTGTTGCTAGGCCCATTGATCCTCAGGCTTAAAGCCTTCCCATTGTGAAAAGTAAACATTGACCTAGAATAAATGTAAGGATGTAAGCAATGCATCTGAGTCCTGGGGAACATGGGCAAAATTTCTGTAACAAGTCTCTCACATTCAGTGGAGGGCTGTAACAGGATTCTAGGGGTGGGCGATCACCTGTTACTTAAGCAGTAAGGCATGAAAGGGGATGCTATATAATGAGATAACAACCTGCTTCAGGTGAGTTGAAGCACAAGGTGAATCTGAGTGCTTTCACCACCTGAGAAGGGCTGTTAGCCCATCAAAATGCACCTCCTGGAGTCCCTTACTGTGATTATGAAATGGATCTTTGTCAGTAAATTGTATGTATTTTTAAAATATATTTTTGTTGAGCTACTTTCAACAGTTGTGTTGGGATAACGGCCCTGCTGAAAGTACCTCTTGGCCAAACATGAGCCAGCATTCTTTCTACCCATTTCATAATAAATATTAACAAAATGTATTACTCACATCCTTACATTTATCCTAAGTAAACTTTTACTTTTCACAAACAATCTTAACACTAGTTCTATGCCTACTTTTCAAATCAATTATTTATCTCACTAACATCCCTGCAATACACATCATGCAAGCAAACATTTGGCATTGACAAATGCCTTACTTTTGGAAGTCGGATACAACCACTATTAATTTAATCTCTGGTTAAGAGGAATGGTTGTTAGTCTCAGCACCAGACTTACTTACAGCACCTCCCCCAGTCACCGGACAGTGGATACACAGGTTACCCCCCCCCCCAACTTATTTTCTACTGCTTTCTATAAAGTTTTGAAACCTATTTAATAACAATCTTTACTACATAAAACAAAATGCTACAATACAGCTTAGCCACCTACCATAGATAGAAAATCTCTTACCTGGGTCCTGGGGAGCTTGGGATGGGGTCTTGAGGCAATGTCTAGTCGTACCTGTAAAAGAAGAATAGCAAAGGGATCACAAAGGATTCATAGTTCTTTAGGACCAGAATAGCACAGCTAGAGAAGGTTAAACATGAAGCAATACTTATCTGATAACCAGGGGGTCTTTGTCCTGTCAGACTGGGGTCAGCATTGTGTCGGATGTGTAGAAACAAAGGGAAAAAGGCGGTTACTATGAGGGGAAAAATAGAAGCAAAATGTATTTGTTTGTTAACCTTTTCTGTTTGTACATTGCCTTGGTTTTTACAAAAGTGTTTTAAGTAAAATATTTATAAAAATATCTATATCCACATGTATGCTAACTAGAGATTAACACAAGGCTGCTAAAATGCTTACAGGCAATCAGTAAGTTCTATTTCTCAGAGTGGTGTACACTAGTGTTTCTATTCAGGACACTAGTACTCCTCCCCCCACATGTGCTTGTCAGCTTCTCGGTATGGTGCTGGAGGTTCCATTCAGCAGTTGAAGTAGTTGCGATTAACTTGACCATGCATCCCCCCAGTCGATAATAAGAGGTCCTGGAGGGGAGTAAAGGCTTTAGACAAGGGTCGTGCCCTGTTGAGGAAGGGGGCTTGGCAGGATGGTTAGGGAAGGGAGACCATATATAATTTATTTATAATATTCTTTTTTTATTAAAATTCATGTTAGTCATGTAACAGACAGTACTGATTTAAATTTGACTTTCTAGAGCTGCACAGTTCAATACAGGAATTCATTTCTAGCCCATGTGTTTTTTTGCACTAATATCTCTGTTTACAGTGTGCTTTAATGCATTTAATTTTTATACCATGCACTTGTTTTTGCTTTATGCCCATTTCAAGTATATCTAATGTGTCGGCTCTTTCATGAACATGTTATAAATATTTACTAAAAGCTTGTAGCCTTGCATGTGAAAACTTTCAGTAAAGAGAAAAACAGAAAGCATCAAATATAAATTACTAGAACTGTAATGCCTGCTTGTGTGTGTCATCATGCTGTTTTCACTCTTTTTCTATGGGATTTCAATATGGTTTTAATGTAGTCTGTGTTATTGAGATAATCATATTTTAATTCTCTTGGGAGAGAGCCTATATTTCCACAGATACAGGGGATTTAAATTTCCTGGTAATGTATTAGGAATTTGGCATGTTGGGATCTTGAAAAAGGGTTCCCATACCTTATGGAATGTGTCCAATATATCCGTGGCATAATAAGCTAAACTTCTTTTTCTAGCAAGGGTACCCACTTTTCAAATCCATACCTCTGCTCTCGGGGTCTCTCCCTGTCTCTATTTTGACAATATTAGTCTTTTGGCCCTCAGCATTGCAGACAGTATGCATGTTTCCTGTTGGCTGGGGAGTCCATGTACTCTGGAGCAAGCTCCTCAGATATATAATTCTGGTGTGTGAGGGTAGTTCTACTTTCATGCTCCTTTACATATTTCATAGTGCCCGCTTGCATGGCACAGCACCACCAACTGTACAGAACTGTTTAAAACAGTTTTTCATGCAGCAAAGAATGGAAGTCGGCAGAAGAGGGCACTATGGGGAAAAGGGCTATGAAGGGGGATCCTCAGCATGCAACCTGACAGAGAAGAGGACACTACCGGGAAAAAGGGCTATGGAAGAGGGCCACTGCATATAACCTGACAAACAGGGCACCATGGGGGTAAAGGGCTATGAAGGAGGGCCACTGCATGTAACCTGACAAAGAGGACACCATGGGGGGAAAAGGGCTATGGAGGGGGATCCACTACAAGAAGAAGAGCAACTACTGAAGGCCATCTGTAAATAAAATAAATTAAAAGCCAGTCTTTGGGTGCAGTTGCTTGTGAAGGAAGGAACTGTCAGCAATAAGCAGCTTGCTGTGCTCTAAGAATGGCTGAATCCTTGCCATATCTCTAAGGGCTAGTCAAAGAAGGCCAGTATGGCTGCCACATGTGGTGTCAGAGACTGGAATTTAGGGGGGCACCACTGCCTGGCTCAGACATGTAGCAATGCAGGGGAAGAGAGAGCCGGCACTACACTTGCTGCTCTACTCTGAGCTTGCGCCACCACTCCTCCCTCCCCAGGGCTTCAGAAAAGGAAGAATTTCAGGAATGGCAACCTTCTGATTACATTGTAAACAGGTGGGACAGCGTTCCATTACCTGAACTTGCTAGCATCGCCTCCTCTGAACCCCCAGTTTGGCACAAGATAAACCTCTTAACCATGTGGCTGCTTCTGTACCAAGGCAAGCAATGACTGACACGCTACCCCTCTGGTGGCACTGTCTATGAAAAGTGGCACCCATGTTTGTCTGCACTTTTCAAAAATAACCCCTTTACAAACATACAAAACTTGCCAGCAGAAACAGGCCTTACAGTCTATCAAGTCTGCTCGTATGTGCAGCTTGGACCCCTATATTGCAGCTGCCCCACCCACCTCCTGGAACTGATTAGGGTCCTTTACCCAATCCCCCTTCTGTGCCCTGTCCCATGCCCTTTTGAAACTCCCCACTGTCCTGCATGCCATCACCTCCTCTGGCAGAGCATTCCACTTTGACACAACCCTCTCAGTGAAATAATGCCTTCTCATCTCCATCCTGAACCTGTCTCCCTCCAATCTCAGCCCATGTCCCCTCATGTCCCTTCCTTTCCTCTGCTTAAACAGCCCCTCTGTGCCAGATTTGTTGATTCCCCTCATGTATTTGAAAGTCTCTCTCATGTCCCCACATCCCGTCTCTCCTCAAGGGTGAACAAACTCAAGTGACTCAGCCTTTCCTCATAGGTTCTGCCTTCCATCCCCTGTATCATTTTCATCGCCCTGTACTGCAAAGCCTCCAGCAGCTTGATATCCTTCCTCAGGTATGGACGCTAGTACAGCACACAGTACTCCAACTGCAGTCTGACCAAGGACCAGTACAGGGCCAGGATCACCTTCTTGTGCCTGGATAAGAATCCCCATGGGATGCACCCCAGCATCCTATTGGCCCTGACCGCCGCCCTCCTGCATTGAGCAGAGTTGTTCATGCTCCCCGTTACTAAGACCACCAGGTCCTTCTCTTCCTCAGTGATCCTTGACTGCATTCCAGCCAGCCAATTTCCTTCTCTGGCTCCTCGACCCGAAGTGCATAACTTTACACTTCTTCACATTAAATCCCAATTGCCACCTCGCGACCACTCCTCAAGCCTGGTTAGGTCACCCTGTAGCCTCTGCCATCCCCCTATGTCATTCACTACAGCTCCCATCTTGGTGTCGTCTGCAAACAGACTGATCCTGCTCTCTACCCTATGTGCTATATCCTACATAAACAGTCCAAACTACACCGGCCCCAGCACAGAGCCCTGTGGCACACCACTGGTCACTGGCATGGGAGATGAGAGTTCTCCACCCACCACCAGTCATTGCAGTCTGTCCTCTAGCCAATTCTTGTTCCAGCCAGCCATCTTAACCACCACCCCTACATGTTCCAGCTTTACCCCCAATCACCCAAGAGGGGCTGAATCAACCTTGCTGAAATCCAAGTATAGGACATCCACTGCATGGCTCTTGTCCAGTTCCCTTGTCACTCAGTCATAGTATATTAGGTTGGTCTGGCATGATCTCCCTGAAATGAACCTGTGCTGCTGCCCATCCTGGAGATCATTGACCTCCAGGAAGGTTACCAGTCTCTCCTTCAAGATTGATTCCATTAGTTTGCCCACTATGGGCGTGAGACTGACCAGCCCGTAGTTTCCCGGCATATTCTTTGGGCCACTCTTGTGGATAGGCACCACATGACCCAACTTCCTGTCCTGCAGTACACTTCCCGTGTCCAGGGAGGTGTTGAAGAGGTCAGTCAGTGGCCCGGCCAACTCCTCCACCATCTCCCTCAACACCGTAGGGTGAATGCCATCAGGACCTGGTGCCTTATCCACCGTAAGTGTCTTCAGACCTTCCAATACCCTGCTTACCTGAATCCCTTGGTCAGTCACCTCCTCCCCCCCTCGTCCCCACCCCTCCAGTCCACGTAGGTAGCAGATCTCCTACTTCTCTTGTGAACACAGAGCAGAAGTATTCATTCAGTATCTCTGACTGCTCCTCCTTTTCCACCCACCCCCGCCCTTCCTAATCTGAACTATCCAGTCCTTACAAATCCTTTTTTCCCCTCATGTACCTAAAGAGTTCCTTCTCCCCCTCCCATATGCCCTGGACCAGCCTCAGCTCCTAGGCAGCCTTGGCCTCCCTTACTAACCTGATTACTTCCCTGGCCTTCCTAGTGTACAACTCCTTGTCTCTCAGTTCTTTTCATTCACCTAAAAGCAGCTATCTTGGCCCTTAACCTCTCCAACACCCTCCTGGTCATCCAGCATGGCACTTTGGACCCGGACTTCTTGCTCAGTGTCCTGGTACACGTTCCAGTATCTCTCAGGCCAGACTTTATGATCTCCCACTTTTGGTGCATGTCCATCTCCAACCTAAGTTCTTCAAGGTGCCCCCTCATTATTTCTCTCATCCTTCCAAAGTCTGCCCGTCTGAAGCCCACTACCTTTGTTGCTGACCCCACTGCTTCCCTGCTCATGCTGAGCATAAACCACACTGAAAGGTGGCCCGTAGCTCTTTCACTGTCTCTTCATTAGATAGTACCAGGTCCGATATGTTGCCCAGTCTGGTTGGTTCACCAACCAACTGCACCAGGTGACTATCCTGAAACGCATCCAAAAGTACCTGTTCCCTGGTGCTGGAGGTGGCTTGGGTTCCCCAGTCTACCTCAGGTAGATTGAGGTCCCGGAAAATCACCACACTCCTCTTTCTACACACCCTTCTAATCTGATCTACCAGCTCTCTGTCCATCTCCTTGCACTGTGCTGGTGGTCTATGCCCCACCCCTATCCTCAGTTTCCTACCCTTCGGGTCCAGGAACTGCATCCACAGTGCCTCTGTCCTCCCTTCCTCCCCCTCATTCCTTGTGCACCTAATCCCATCCATTACATAAATTGCCACCCCTCCTTCCTTTAGTTGTTCTTAGCCAAAAATTTCACACTACTTAAATAAAAATGCAAGGAGACAATTATGGTAACCCCCAACCCCCACCTTAGCATAAAGTGAGGAACCAGATTATGGGTTTGCAACATATGGACAGGGCATTTTGTTACAATGCTTCAAGACTCTGGAACATGTTTCTGACAAACATTCAGGCTGTTAAAATGTAAAAAAAAAGCATTTAAAGATTTGTTGAAATGTTTTGAATATGTTTTCTGCTTAATAAACATGTTTGCAGGTCTTTCTGGGGAGTTTATATAATCTTGGTGTATAGAGTATACCCTGATAGTATATTACCCAATATTTTATTATTGTTGGTATAGTATAAATGCTGTGTTATACAACCCACACAGCTGGGATGAACAGGCAGCATTAAAAGGTCTTTATAAGTGGAATAGCCTGCCTTGTGGCAGTGAATGCAGGCTGGTACCATTACAAGATCAAAGCTGGCTGGAATGATTTCTGAGGGCTTAATAAAGGGAAGAATAGTCTGGAGATAAAATTTCCTCTACAGCAAGTTATTACAAGATGTCTGCTGGTACCAAGTAGTATCATCCGCCCCCAGCACTTACTTTGTTTTGAATTTACAACTTAACCATTGATTCCTATACTTCTTTGCAAGTAAGCACAGATGCACTACAGGGTATAGCAACCTTTCTGCCATGCTACTAAAATGTGTGGCAATGACTGGCAAAGGCATAATTTCCCCAGATCAGTTCGCTAACTGGCATCCCCTGTCAGCAGCTAGGTATACATTTTCATCTAGAAATCAATACCTGCATAAAGCGGTTCTATCCCAGATTTTCATCAAAATGCAAATGAAGTGTGTTTAACTCTAACAAGATATAACTAACTTTTATATACCCCCCCCCCCATAGAACCAGTTGGGAGCTGCATCTGCTGCGGGACCTGCTGCTGCCGCCTACTCCGGGTGGGCAATCCATGAATTCCTCTACTGAAGGTGATTCCTCCAATGATTTTCTATTGAATGACATCTCCCTCGACATCTCAGAATGGTATGCAATTTCAAAACAGTATACAGATGCTATGTGGCTTTGTTCTCGTGGACAAAAAAGTTCCATTCTGTCTTTAATAAACAAGCATTTGTCAATGCCGAATGTTGCTTGCTTATATGTACTGTTTAGGTATTTGGAAGTGAAAGTGCCATGCCTAAGAACTATCATGGTCCACCCCAAGACATCCACTGTGTCTTTCTATTCAGTATTCACAGAAAAGGTGGAGGGGAAGGGCCACAGCAGTACAGCAGTTGCAAAGGCATGAAGAGGTGGACAATAGTCCGTTCACAAGCAGAAGAATCCTGCAGCAGGTGACTAAATTGAAGGTGGACAAAGCGATGGACCAGATGGCATATACCAAAGGATATTAAAAGAACTGTGAAGGGAAATAGCAGTACCTGTAGCAGCCATTTTCATTGAGTCATTCAACACAGAGGTGGTACCAGAGAATTGGAGGAGGGCACATGTGCTCCCTCTATACAAACCCAGCAGTAGGGAGGAGGCGGGGAACTATAGGCTGGTCAGCCTCACCTCAGTAGTGGGGACATTGGTTAAAGAAAGGATAGTGGGGCCTCTAGAAGCCATCGGAGCCCAGGACCATAGGCAACATGGATTCACAGAGGGTAGGTCATGTCAGACAAATCTGATTGATCTCTTGTGACAAAGGAAGTAAATCAGAATGGGTCAGTGGACAACGCTAACCTTGATTTGACATGTGGCACCTACCCCATTTTGGCGCCCATCTTATGGTACGGGCTCTTACTCCCAGGTTCTGTATCCTGCTACAACTGTTAGGCCCCTATTTACTCAAATTCCAGTCCCTCTACTGACCTCTTGCTGACCGGGTTAATTCAGTCTCAAATCTCATCCATTAGATACTGTATACTGTAGCAATCCTAAAGCCTCCTTGTCCGTTTTTCACCCCTCAGCTACTATACTTTTTGTTCTCAGCTCTCATATAGTTTCACTTAGCCCAGTAAGAAATCCTATTGCACTCCAAGTATCACTCAGATCATTTACAGAAATAAACAGAACAAATAAATATGTATTATTACAGCAATCATAACAGCATAGCTCAGTAATTATCTCAGTTACAGAAATACACAGAATTAAATCTGTATTATTACAGCAGTCCTAAAAGTATCCAATTATTGCTTTGTCTCCACTCCAGAAACCCTGCTGTAATATAGGACCACAGAGGACCCTGGGCTGGAGGGTGTGCAACTCTAAAGTCCCAACAGAGCTCCGTTGAGCTCACTCACTCCCCCTCTCTCACTCGCTCGTTCTGTTTCTCTCAGAGCTGCAGGCTGCCCTTTTGTACTGGGCTCCTGCCTGCGTTGGCACATTTTTCTGCTCACAAAGAAATCTGTAGCAGTCCCGACACAGTTCCAGTGAGCTCGTTCACTCCCCATCTCTCACTTGCTCATTCTGTTTCTCCCGGTGCTGCAGGCTGCCCTTTTGTACTGGGCTCCTGCCTGTGTTGGCACCTTTTTCTGCCCACAAAGAAGTTCACAGCTGTCCCGACAGAGCTCCGTTGAGGTTTCTCACACCCGCTCTCTCACTGGCTCATTCTGTTTCTCCTGGCACTGCAGGCTGTCCTTTTGTACTGGGCTCCTGTCTCCATTGGTGCCTTTTTCTACCCACAAAGAAATCCGCAGCAGTCCCGATAGAGCTCTGTTGAGTTCGCTCACTCCCCTCTCTCACTTGCTCATTCTATTTCTCCCACCACTGCAGGCTGCCCTTTGTACTGGGCCCCTGCCTGCATTGACACCTTTTTCTGCTCACAAAGAAATCCGCAGCAGTCCTGACAGAGCTCCATTGAGCTCGCTTACTCCCCCTCCCTCACTCGCTCGTTCTGTTTCTCCCGGCGCTGCAGGCTGCCATTTTATACTGGGCTCCTGTCTGCGTTGGCACGTTTTCCTGCCCACAAAGAAATCTGGAGCAGTCCCAACAGAGCTCAGTTGAGCTTGGTCACTCCCCCCCACTCTCTCGATCTTAATCTGTCCCAAACACTGATTTCCCGAAGCGACTGCGCTATTCTGCTCCAGAAGCGCGAAAACACATTTTGAACCAGATGTGAAAAATGGCAACTGAATTGTTCATAAGGAGGTGTGAAAAAATGTCAGTGTTGAAAATCTAGCGTGAAAATACTACTAATTTGCGAAGTTACAAGGGTGCATAGAAACTGCAGAATGCATGCTCATAACACAGTCATTTTATGGACTTTCATCACAAAATTTTCAACATAGGCATTTTAGGACCTCTGCTCATGAACAGTGTCACTGTGATTTTCATAATGTGTCCCAAACACTGATTTCCCATAATGACCGTGCTATTCTGTGCCGGAAGTGCAAAAACACATTTTGGCCATGATGTGAAAAATGACAGCTGTACTGTTCATTAGGAGGTGCAGAAAAATGTCAATGTTGAAAATCTGGAGTGAAAATATTGCAGATTCACGAAGTTACGAGTGTGCGTAGCAACTGCTCAATGCACGCTTGTAAAACAGTCATTTTTTTTGATTTTTTCCACCACAATTTGCAACATAGGCTTTTTGAGAGCCCACCTCATGAGCACTGGCACTGTCATTTCGTTATTCAGTCCTGAAAGGTGATTCTGTGCAGTGACCGCAAAATCACCTTTTGGGAACAAATAATGCCACGACAGTGGCTGAATTCATGAGGAGGGGTCCCAATAACCCCATGTTGAAAATTTGGTACCAAAATTCCCCAAAATGCCTGAGATATGCACCAAAGTTGAAAAAACTCTATTTATGCCATTATACAGCTTACTGGCATTTCTTTAGTTCACAGTCGGCTTTGAAGAGTGCAGACGTATTACTGGTCCACCGAAGATCATCATGCTGGGCTCTAGAGGTAAGTATGGGGTAAGGGGGGTGGGGAGGCAGGGTGCGCAGAGGGTGGGTGTGGGTTGGGGCGGAGTCACGTACTCAATAAGGGATCGTTTTCTTGTTTACAGGGTTAAAAAAAAACATTGTGGGACTATTTTTTTATTTCAGGGACATTTGGCACACTGGGGTGGGCTCCCAGCGTGCCACCCGACTGGTTTTGGGGGAGCTGTAGCTGGCAGGGGATTGGGCACCCTCGTTGGCACATTCCTAGGGGGTGGGAGAGCAGAAGGGGATTGGGCACCCCCCTCGGCAGACAAAACATTGGGGGGGAAATTATGCCGACGGGGAGGGCTCCCCATTGGCAGCCTAACGGGGAAGGGGACTGAAGCCAATGGGGACTGGGCACCCAGTCAGCAAAGAAAGAGGGGGGTATGATATTGAAGGGGATTGGGCACCCCCTCGGCATACAGCAGAAACTTGGGGGTGGGGACATTATGACAACGGGGACTGGGCTCCCTGTTGGCAAACTGGGTTGGGGCATGCAAGGTACCGCCCTGCAATGATGGATCACTCCCTCATTGCAGTGGAATGGCTGACGCTGCAATGGTGAGGCGGCCCCTGATTGCAGCGGCTAAAACATTTCAAGGTGTTGGCACGCTGGCTGAACTAGTGTCAGCAGCAGTATGCAACCCCATTGTGGAAAGCAGGCTATAAAAAAACAAAATGAGGGCAAATTAACTATGCAAGCTCACATGAGATGCTCCATTGTGTACATGCTGGCAGCTTCTCAGCAAGCAACAAGCTACATCAATGTCTACAGCAAATATGGGGAGGTTGGTTAGATTGGTTAACCTTCTGTGGCATTTTAAAAATAAACCCTGGGAACAAACTTACTGTATCAGCATTAGACAGGGAGTCTGGACAGGTTCACAGAGTTTTCCAAAGAAGAATGATTTTGTACCTGGATCCAGGACTTGGATCTTGCTCAGACTCCCGCTGGGTCACTTGCCCACTATGGCCTATTATCCCTGCTCCCAGTCCCCTGCTGTTACTTCATTACTGAGTTCAGTTACCTGTTTTAATATCCTTGCACGTGTCCTGGTCCAGTCTGGAGGTCCAGTTTGGCTGTCCTGTTTTAAACACCCCTATTTCCTCCATTTTTGAGACGCTGTGGGGATGGGTCCAACCTGAGTATTAGAGCAGTGCCTGGATCAGTGCCAAGAGAGGTGCGGTCAGGGCAAGAGTCTGGGCTCCAGGCCCAGGCCCTGGGGTGGTGCAATGCAGGCAGAACCTGAGGTAATGATGCAGTCCAAGATGCAGGAAGAAAGACAAGAAAATCAGTGACTCAACTCAAAAGTGGAGACAGCGGTTAGTGAAGTTGGTACTCCGGTTCCTGTTTTTTGGGTGATTTTTAAGATGAAGGGAGTGCCTGAGAGTAGGGCTGAGATTAGAGCCCACGGTCCCCCAGAGTGATAATAGCCTGGTGTGTTGGGTCCTGCACTGGGCCTGCTTCATTGATACTGTACTTAAGTTGCAGCCAGAGTGTGCTGCGACCTGAGACAGTGATATTCTTTGGTGTTAATTGCAAACTGTGTGGGGAAAACTCTGAGTCAGCACCATCTGTTTGCATAATATTGCAGTAGTATATGCACCCCAATATATCATTATCTCCAGGCTCCCAGATTCTACCCTCCCCATAGTTTGTTTTCACCTTTACTCCTGGGTGTTATTCTTTCCGTCCCCCAATTTGAATGTTTCTGCTTTGTCCTACCTATTATCTGAGAAGACTGAGCATTCCTAAACTGCTCAGAGTTGTCAGTCACGAGACTAGACAGTTTGCATTTGGATCCAATCTACCCTATAACAAATAGGTTAACAACTTAACCTAGCAGGGCAAATCTGCTTTTGTTTTGGAATCCCCGTGACTGATGCACAATTTCTGATTCGACAATTATTCTCCAGGTAAGGGTCACTTGCAGAGAGGATGGTTTTGAATGTGATGGCAGAAGAATCCAGTGGGAACTTCCCAGCACACCGCGCTACATTATTTGTCCTGTGTGCCGCATACTTCTGCAAAATGAGCACCTGTACCTTGGGCAATCCCTCAATAGTATCTACCTACCTTTCTATCACTGTGTGGGATTTGGGGGAGAGAGGGAAGGGAACTACCACCAAACCACGGTCTGCTGATAAATGGTTTGCCCCCCCCCATCAGTTGACTGGAGGATTGGCAGAACACACAAACAGCAAGAAATACCCACAGAGTGCCTCCTCCAGGCTCGCTGTACTTGAAAACAGTCCAGGAAATTGTCAGGCCGGGAAAAGGAGTGTGGGGGTAGGACAGCACACAGAGGGAGGGGAGATGATCAAGGAACTGAGGAGTGGCACTTCTGAGCAGAAGACAGAGGAATGGGGAAGTCAATGGAGGGAGAGCTGCTAATAGTATTGGGGAAAGGGAGGGGAGCTGATAACTGGACTGAGTAGAAGGAGAAGCGGCATGTCCAAGTCCAATAGAACTCTTTTAAAAGGTGCAGCTGCTGCAGTGGTACTGAGCCTGGTCAGTGGAAGGGGGTGGGGGGGTATGTGAAATAGAGCACAAACATGAGGCAGTATAGTGCAGCGGTCTAAGGCTCTGAGCTGCAAATCTGGTAACATCCAGCAGACCAGACCTGGGTTTGAATCCCACAGCTTCCACTTGCATATTGTGTGACCCTGAGCAAGTCACTTAACCTCCTTGTGCTCCCAGGTTGTTCCTGTAAAAAAGCTTTCAGCTTAGTGTGCTATACCTGGTTAAAAAACAACTAAAAAAATAAACATTTTAATTTAACCAGGGAAGTGATTAGGATCTGCAGCAGTGGGGGTGTGTGTGTGTATGCAAAGTGGAGTGCACACTGTAGGGTGGAAATGAAGTGCAACCTTTTCTCACTTCTATTGTACCTTTAGAAGCCCCCCCCCCCGGCTAGGAATTGATTTGACTCAGTGCTTGGCTCTCAAGGGGGAGTTACACAAAAGATTTTCCTATTTTACCTGTGAACTGGGGTGGGCCATGACACTGGGTACTTGCGCAGTAATGGGGTGCACCAGTAAAACACAACAGTCACAAGCTAATGTCCTTTCCTTTAGCTAGGGTGAGGTAGTAGGTTTATTCTGTACACAAGGTGGAAAAGCAAACACTTTTTACCCACTGGATGGCCGCAGGTGCAGAAGGTACAAAGGGTACACAGTCCATGGCACTGTACACAAAAGTCCACGAGGGTCCCTTAACTAGGAATTAAGCACAAGTCTCTTTGTCTATCCCTCTTCTGGGATTGGGGCCAAAACAGAGCATGTCCTGACAGGATTTGAACACTTGAGTTAAGAAAACACATTTCCCCATGCAGGCAGAACATTGTTGAGGGTAGCTACATAGAAACATAGAATTTGAAGGCAGATAAGGACTGATTGGCCCATCCAGTCTGTTCATTTCTCCCTACCTACACTATTTCATCAGACCGTGCCTGATCCACAGCTCTTTCTCCCTGCCCCCCATCCTTTCCACAATGAATATAGAAACTGAGAATTTGACGGCAGATAATAACTTGACCTACTGGGAACTGAACGCATGCCCCCAGAATACCATCCCAGCAGGGGTTCAGTTAATTTATTTTTTGTGAAAGGCAAATACTTCCATGAGTCAAAATCTGGAAGTCATTCCAATTTTTTGGAAGTCAAGATACTTCCCAGATTACACAATTTGAAAGCCAGTATTTGAAGAAGGATCAATTTATGGACGTTAATATAAATATTAGTTGTAAAATATAATTTCATTTAGAAAAATCCATAATTTTGTAGCTTCTGTAACTTCAGTTTTGGAAGTTATCCAATTTAGTTTTTTACATTTGAAAGTCAATGACTTCCTCCTCCTTTATTTTGGAAGTTTTTGCCTTATTTTTGGGAGTCAAATACTCCCAAAATGGAGTTAACTGAAGCCCTGCATCCCAGTGTTCTAACCACTGAGCTACAGGCCCATACTGAACACACTTTTTGACAGAAACTGCACATTTTGGGACAGATAATGTCCGTACTGAAAATAGGCATCCCGCGGAAAGAGCAAGTCAATTTAAGCGAGTCAATATGAGCGAGTCATAAAAAGCGACTGTAAATTGAGTGACCTGGATTAAATGGCAATAGTAAATGTCAGCGATGTTTTACAAGGTATGAAAAATGTAGGCAGTTAGGTACTGAAGTATGTAGGCAGTAATTTGTAAGGCCAAATCTGAGCTGGCAGTGTGGCTTACAGGGTAGGAGCACTGCCTGTGTGTGCAGCTATGGGTATCAGCTCTGGGTTCTGGACTGCCTGTGGGGATTTATTTTGTTTTTTGTTTGTGTTGTGGGATTTTTAATATTATAAGTGTGGGTTCTGTATTCGTTGCCCCCCCCATGTTCTCCCCCTGCCGACTTCTGTCCCCTGTGAGGTAGCCCCCTCCTGAGTTTTCCCCTCTCCCCCATTATCAACCCTCCTAATGCTGATTATTTAATAAATGGGGGGTGTGGGCACAAGGGGGGCTTTGCCCCCTGCATAAACAATAATTACACATCCCCCGGCAGAGACAGTGAGTGCTGGTTGCTGTTTGTTTCAGACGCTATTGTGTTAATTGCCGTTTTGCTTTTTGGCGATTTGAAGTTGCTCTTATTGAACTCTCCATTATTGATTTGCTGTTATCACATGGAACCCTGAAAATACACTCTGTGACATGTACAACTTGGATTTGTAGCATGTGAGTCCTTCCCTATCTCCTAGTTAGAGAGCACACCGACCCTTTTCCCAGTCAGGGTGTGCCACTCCATCCACTACAGAAACTGTGCCACTGGGGCACGGCATAGACTGTTCCATTTCAAACATCCTGACAGACAAATTGGTTGATTGTCCCTCCAAACCTTCACAGGCATTTCCACTGTGGCCATCCTGGAGGAGTGAGCCCTGCATTGCCACATAAAGCAAAAGCCTCTCAAAATTTAAGGATGTTGCTTACATTTTACTCACAGTTCCCAAGACCAGGTATGAAAAAGTCCTTCACCCCACACAGGGGAACACCTCTGGAGAAGACTTGCATCACGACTCGATATTCAGCTACTCTGGAACTGAACTAGGGATTGAAAACAGGACAGGAGAGGGATGGGACCTCGCACTGCAACTCCCTCTGACAGACTAACTCAAAACCCTGAGTGAGTAACTGACTCCCTGAAATGACATTCCACTGCGGCTCATGCTGCTGCAAGAGTTCCTCCTATTGGCACCTTTGCCCAGATGACTGACAGTGGTGTCAGGGGAGACCTGTAAGTGTTAACCGTTTATAGTCCAGAGTGACTACGTAAAAAGAAACCCAGTACACTGCATAAGATTTGAGCACACTGCTAAACATTTTAAAGACTCTGCCAGAGAAACCTGTAAACACACTGTAGAAACACTTCTAGTACATCTCTAGAAAAAAACCTGTCTAGTAACCTGGGGAGAGGCACTGGGGTTACATGAGGGTGGAGGAGGCACAGTATAGAGAGGGAGGGAGTGGGAGTTTTTTTATTTCTTTATAATAGGACAGGGAACAGAGAGTAGGACAGGACAGCACACAGAGGGTGGGAGCAGGAAAGTTTTTTTTTCTTTATACCAGGATGGGGAACAGAGTGTGCGGGCAGGACATCACACAGAGGGAGGGAGCAGGAGGTTTCTTTTTCTTCATACAGGGATGAGGAATGTAGGTTGGGGGCAGCATGCAGAGGAAGGTCTCATTCAGGTAGAGATATTCTACCTGGGGACTGAGGGGCTGAGAATTTAAATGGAGAGGCAGAGAGTGAGCAGCTGAGCTGGCTTGGTGGGGGATGGGGGTTGTTCTTTGTTTGCTGGGTGAAAAAAAGAGCGGCTGCCTCTTTTGCAGTACACAAAGTTTACATCCAGCAAGCACAAAACACAGTCATGATCAGTATGGCTGATTAATGGTCTGTCACTGCCATGCCCACTGTATCTTCAGCTGCACTGGACCCAACAGTGACACACCTCTGAAACCCCGTTACTGTAGCAAGATGTTCACTTTATGCTGCATGCGCAAGCAAACATAAAAATGGTTTCTGGCACAGTGAGCAAGATGAGAAATCTAGTTATTTTACACTTCATGCAGTTTTCATGAAATGCACACAGTTTATCTAAAATTTTGAGTAATTCACAAAAACCTTTTGTTCTAGTTGAAAGTGCATAATTTTGTGTTTTTTAAATGTGCAGTTTCACTATAGTGTCTTCTTAATGCCAAAAATGGGCACTTTTGCATCTTACACACATTTTTGCAATTAGCAGAAAAGCAGTCACATGTTTCTGTTTGTTTTTGATGCCAGGGGCTCAATTTTCAGAGGTTTGGGACTGATGCATGGCACTTGGGTTAAAAAGAAATGATGCAAGGGACTCCTTGTGCCACACCCTGCGTGGTCTTGATTTTCATAAGGGGCTTGTGGTATACTGGAGTCTGCCTGCATCCTACAGGCTTGTGCCATGGTTGCACCACCCACAGTGCTGCAGCATGGCAGAAGGGGGCTTGCAGCAGAACTCAGCTGCAACATTCCCTTTTTTGGGATCTTGGAAGCTCATTGATCCAGGCACTACTTGGACCAGCCAGAACTTGCCTAATGGGCTCTGCACCAACACCGGCACCCACAGAAGACTAGCCTGACTGGCCACCATGGCCACAGTCACCATGGGACCACTAGTGTCCCACCAGTGGCAGCCCAGTGTAACAACCAAACACTCACATGGCAAATGTGCCCCACCTCAGGATAGACTGACGTGGGAACAGCCTCATTGGAAGGCAATGGGAGACAACAGCACCTTGTGTCTGGCTCTTTTGGTGTTGTGTGCCTCATTAGTTCTGTTGAGATGCACCCCTATCCAATACTATGATGTGTACCAGTTGTTGAATGATGGCAACCATGTCCCAGTGACAAGCAGCACATGTCCTGTTCTGGTCCACTATCCAGCACCTGACACCAGGCAGTATGCACAGTAGTCTGTCATGGCACATGCAAGTAAGCACCTGGTATGGCTGCAGTGCCCTCTACCTGTCAGGCACACCCTGTGGCTACAATGGGATACTGGCATCTGCACTGGTGTGTTGGGAGCCATGGATGGACATGGTGGGGGGGGCGGACATCAGGGCACTACACTGTCTACTGCCTGACTATGGTACTGATGTGGTGCCACTACTGCTGGTTTCCTTGTGCAGCTGCAGGTGCCTCCTGGATGTGGCACAACATGGTTGCAGTCCATGGTGGGTGTGCTTGTTTGCATGCGCTGTCTAACCCGTGCTTCTGCAAAGGTGTACAGGATTTGTATCATGCACCAGTCTGGTACACCATGACATTACGTGGGTCACTGTCCCCTGTGCCTGTCCCACAGCTGTTACCTGCCACAGCTGGCATGCTGCCATATGGAGAGCTACCATTGGCTGTCCACACATGCTGACTTACCTGGGTTTGGTGCACATGGGGGGATTGGACATGTGCACTGTTCATCCTTACTGCGGCCCGCTGGTAGTCATGCCAGGGAACCCTATATCCTGTACTGCCAGTGGCCAGTTGTGCAGTGGTTAGTAGTTAGGGGCAGCCTCCATTAATTCCTCCCCCATGCGCTATGTGTTTGATGTAGGGGAGTGAATATGGTGGCTTTGGGGACTTTGATGCCGGGACCTGTTATCTACCAGAATTTGGTGTAGGGTTCCTGGCATACCCAGTGTTGCTGCAAGTGAGGGTTTGGTGCACCTTGGGCTGATCTATGTGGCATTTGAAAACTGAGACCCAGTTGATGGCTGATCTACTCCCACATCAGTTGTCAAAATGCACAGATTATGGCAATTCACACATTTTAATTGTAGTGTGTGTCACGTTCTGCCTATCTACTTGTTATTATATTGTATCATATTTGTGATATAAATATATGTTTATTTGAATGTCTGCTTAGGGAAATGGCAGCCAGTAGCTTTTAAAGGGGCCTGACCTTTTGACCCTAATGGCCCTGGCTTGCTGAAAACAGTTGGCTATAGTGAAGCTGACCCAGTGAATGAATTAATTAAGAGCTTCCTTTTGACACCTCCTGTCATGCCTGTATTAGCTGTTATACAACAGGTTGTAAAATGACAACTACTTTGAAATCCAGGTGGCCTTTAGAAGACAGCATCTTTTACGACATCTTAGGAAGCCATAATTTCTAACAGATACCTGTTACATTTCTCACTGCTAGGAGGAAAATAGCTGTTAGGATGTGTTTCTAAAGATCAAAGCTGATTGCTCTCATCAAAGAGACTGTATAAATTAATATTGCTATCTTTTCAAATTTTGAGTAAGCAGTAAAATGACACCCTTTTGGATATACTTGGTCATATTACAAATTAATTACGGGGCTAACAGTGACCTCATATGTTGTGACATCACAAGGAGGTGGAGAGATTAGCTTTCAATACTGCCAAGCAGTCTGAGGGGACTGGGTTGTCTTTTTTCTCTGGACTCCTAGGGAACACAAACTGTGTTTCTGGACTTAAAGGCACTTTTGTTACAATTAGGTAATACCAACTAGAAACTGGGTTAAGACTAGAAATTCAGTTACAGATGTTTTTGTTTCTGAAATTCCCTTTTCTTTTTACTTTGTAAGTATTAATGTATATAGGTTCAGTGTTTTGTATGTATTTACTCATTTTAATTTCAGTAAACCTTTTGGTTTCCTTATTCCAGCTTGAGTCTTTTCTCATTTTTTTGCATGTGAATGCTGGGACAGTATTTGATAAAGCTGACATAATTGTTAAAGGGCTTATATTGTTACCATTTTGCACAAAAGGTAAGAGCATACCTGGATCTCAATTGAGTCCAAAAAGGGAAGAATTGTGAACCAGGCTAGGTGCTCACTGGGTTATGTATTGCACTGCATTTCCCCAAAGAGGGTGTGATATTTGATCCTGTTAACTGGGTGTGCTAGCGGAAAAGGGTTCATATTTTGCCTTAGAACTTGAGACTAGTAGGTGTTTTCAGACCCAAAACAGACAAGAGGGTTACCCTGTTTGTCTCCTATTCACATATTGCACTTTGAGGTTTGACACTGTGGGAGCAGAGGGCCTGACCTGCGGAGTGCATTTGTGACAGACCTGGTTAGCAGTGGTGCGATTTAAAAGTATTTGGTAACACAAGCATTAACAGTCCAATGTGTCAGATTGATAACTGTAACAGCTCACAGGCAAAATAAGGCAATGATTTAAAAATATAAAGAACTGTATAATTGTGCTTACAGTCTAAGTTCCCTACCAGTTTTATTTTTTTCAGGTGTAAGCAAGTGTAGCAGTAGCTTAGGGAAGAAGATGGCTTCCAACTGGAGTGAGTACACTGCAGACTACCTGAGGCAGTTGTGCCAAGAGAGAGGAGTCCAGCACGAGGGGCAAGCCAAAAAGCACCTCGTGGAGGCTCTTGTGGCAGCTGATGTCCAAGACCTCGAGTCACAGTCGGTGACTGGAAAGGACCAAATCATGGGCATGGAGGGTCCAGTGCAGTGTCCAGACCCAGGGAGGAGGAGGAGGACAGTGGGACCAGTGCAAGCCAAGAACCACAGCAGCAGGGAAGGTCATCACCATGCTGGAGCCTGAAGGGATCAGGCTGCAGATGGAGTTGTGGAGGATGGAGCTGGAGTTTGAACAGAAAAGGTTCAAAGCCCAGCAGTGAAGGGAGCTTAAAAATAGAAAGATGAAGATGGAGATGGAGAGAGAGAGAGAGAGAGAGAGAGAGAGAGAAGCAAGAGCAGTGACAGGCTGAGTGAGAGCAATGAGAGGCCGAGTGAGAGTGGCAAGAGGCTAAGCAAGAGGAGAGAGAGCACCAGAGGAAATTTGAACTGGAGAAGCTACAACTCCCAAGACCAGTGCCAGAGCAGGTAAGTGGCATGGATACACCTGGAACTCCAGGACTGGGTTACAAATTCAATTCTAAATTGATAGCTGAATTTAAAGAGGGGGAAGATATGGATGCACTTTTAAATTCATTTGAAAAAGTATGTATTCAGGCAAAAATTCCCAGATAGTCCTGGAGCTTCCAGCTATCCCCACTACTTACCAGGAAAGCTCATGACGCATTGGGGCAAATGGACAATCAAGACAGTAATGATTATGGCAAACTTAAAGTTGCCTTGTTAAAGAAATATGATTTGACAGCAGAGGCATACAGAGTTAAATTCCGTAAGCTCAGGAGAAGCCCTGATATGAGCTACGAGGAGCTAGTCACTAAACAATGTCAGTTTTTAAAATGCTGGTGGGAAGGAATACAAGCAGACTTTGTAGAGAAAATTTAAAATGTTGTACTTTTAGAACAGTTCTTTTGGACTTGCCATACAGAGCTGAAAACCTGGCTAGAGGACTGAGATCCAAACACAGTACAGGAGACTGCTGAACTCTCAGACCGCTATGCCAGAAGCAGACCTGTTCTGAGAGGGAATGGGGCAGGCATTGCAGTGCAGAAAGGGAAAGGCCCTCCCTGCCTCCACCAAAACCAGGCAGCCCCAGGTTACAAAGAAAAGATTTGCCTGATAAAAGAAATGAATGTTGGGTTTGCAGACAACCTGGGCATCTTGTCAGGCAGTGTCCAAAAAGGGCATACAGTGCACAAAGTTGTGCTAGGAAAGAAGTGGGTTGCTTGTGTATCCCTGAAAGCATGACAGTAAACCTGTGGGAGCACATACACCCAGTTGCTGTGAATAGGGTACAGACCCATGGATTAAGGGACACGAGGTTGGCCCTGACTTTGGCAAAAGGGGATTTTGTTGAGCCTGAACAGCTTATACCCAATCAGTTTGTTACTGTACAGGGATTCACTGGTGAGGAGAAAATGCTGCCACTTGCTAGTGTTCTCCTGGACTGGAGTGAGACAGGGGAGACTGTGCAAAAAATTACAGTAGCAGAGAATCTTGCTCTGGACGTAATTAACGGGAACAATCTCCAAAAGGGGATGGTGTGTAGAGTTACCCGCAGTCAAGCAGTAAACATAAATTGTAGTTCCCTGGACCCCATAGAAGCCCCTGTGGAAAACACTGGGAGACTGGTTCACCAGCATGTGTCTTCTATAATGGAGAATAGTGAAAGGGGGGTAAAAATTCCCCATCTAACAGAACAGCTACAGAGGGTTACTGTATGGAGAGAGGAGTAACCCATTGTCAGAGGGTTAGGGATGGCAGTGACCCTGAATGCCCTGACGCTAGACCTAGGGACCTTAATTCAAAATCTGAAGGGGACCTGTCCCATGCCTTGGGAATGTGTAAAGATTTTGCAACTGCTCAGAAAAATGATCCTAGTTTAGAGAAGCTGAGGGCTTGGGCAAACTCTGATGGAGCACTGGGAGGTGACGGGAAAAATAAAGTTTATTGGGACAATGGACTGATGTATACGCAGGACATAAGGACGGGGGGGGTAATAGGCAGGCAGCTTGTCATTCCCCAGGGGTATCATGAGCAGTTGCTCAAGATGGCTCATGATATTCCCCAGTCTGGCCATCTGGGAACTGTGTGCACTATGCAGCAATTGGCCCAGAATTTCTATTGGCCCAGCTTCACCCAGTTGATGAAGGATATTGCAAGTCATGTCGCCAATGCCAAGAAATAGGGAAGGTGGGTAGGAAAAGCAAAGTCACCCTAATTCCATTGCCCATAGTGGAGGAACCATTCCAGAGGGTAGGAATGGACATTGTAGGGCCCTTGAATACCCCCAGCTCCTCCGGGAAGAGGTTTATCCTAACAGTGGTGGATTATGCCACCCGGTACCCAGAGGCAGTTGCCCTATTCTCACTGAGGACAGACAAAGTGCCAGATGCCTTACTTGGGATTTTCTCCCATGCTGGGTTCCCATAGGAGGTTATCACTGATGAAGGGGGTTCCTTCATGTCAGACCTGATGAAATGTTTGTGGGAGAAGTGTGGGGTAGTGCAGAGATGCACAACACCTTATCACTCACAAGCCAATGAGCTTGTGAAAGATTCAATGGTACCCTTAAATCGATGCTCAAAGCATTTGCTGAACAGCATAGGAGTGACTGGGTGAAATACCTTCCCCACCTGTTTGCATACGGGGAGGTGCCCCAAGAGTTGACAGGGTTTTCCCCCTTCAAGCTCTTATATGGATGCAGGGTACATGGGCCCCTAGACTTGATACGGGAGGACTGAGAAGGCAAGCGTGCCACCCAGGGAACTCCCATAGTGGATTATATCCTTAAATTTAGGGAAAAGCAGAAGGAGCTTATGGGAACAGCCCAGAGCAACTAGGCAGCTGCCCAACAAGAACAAAAGGTATGGTATGAGCTCACTCATATACTGTGGGTCAGGAGGTCATGGTCCTAATTCTGGTCTGGAAAGATAAGCTGCAGGCTGAGTGGGCTGGACCATACAAAGTAGTCAGACAGGTGAATGACATAAATTACATTATAGCAAGGGTTCTCAGACCTTGCCATGGTGAGCCTCCCCTACTGGACTTGGAAGACTTCCAGGCCTCCCCATGAGTCATGACCTCATTTGCATACGGCGGTAATCGCATAAAAATTGACCATTAGCGCACTGCACATAGACTAAATTGTGCCTCCAGTCACCTTTTGCATGATTACCACTGTACCTTGCCAGATACCAGTAATGATGACTAACTCACAAAAGCACACACACCCACTGTTAAATAAAAAGTGTGTTTATTGTTGTGTAGTAAAATGTATTGTAAATTCTGCTGCCTGTTAATCAAATAATGCCAGTCTGTTAAGAGGGCAACCTGTGAGCCTGTTTTTGTGCAGTCAGCTGTAATATTCTTGGTTTTACATTTGAAAGGTAGAGGCGCAAGTCATCTTCAACTTTAAGACGGGCACGATACTTTGTTTTTATTGCAGTCAGTGCTGAAAATCCAGATTCGCAAAGATATGTTGAGGCAAAAGGCATAAGTACAGCAAGAGCTCGATTTTTCAGTGCTGGAAATTCATGTTCAACTGACAGCCAAAAGTTTGCAAGGGGCTGTTGGGCAAAAGAGACCTTCAGAGTTGGGTCTGTAGCCTGGCCAATGATGCTCTCCTATTCTTCTGGTGATAAGGAGTCTGCAGAGCTTGGCTTGAAAATGAAGGGATTCCTGACCCACTGGTCACTGTCCTCTCTGCTATGTTCAGGGAAGTAGTCTTGTAGCTTGCCTTGCAACCCACATAAATGTTCTGTAATTACTGCTTTGACACAGTCAACTGAAAGTTCATGTTCCTGAAGAAAATCCTCCAAGGTTGGAAATGTGGCAACTGATCCTTGCTGCACTCGTGTGGACCAAAGTTCAAGCTTGGAGCCAAATGCCTTGATCTTGTCCCTGACTGTGAAAACACTGGCATCCCGTCCTTGAAGTGACAGATTAAGAGAGTTTGGTCTGTCAAAGATATCTGCCAAGTATGCAAGCAAAGCAAGCCACTGTTGATTGTGGAAATGTTCCACAAGTGGAGAGTTACAGTCTGCAAGAAATATACGGACTTCATCACGCAGTTCATAGAGGCGGGTCAGCACTTTCCCCCGGGACAACCAGCGGACCGCAGTGTGTAAGAGCAGCTGTGTGTGTTTTGCTCCCATCTCTTCACACAGTACCGAAAACAGTCAGGAATTCACTGGACGTGCCTTGATGAAGTTCATGGCTTTCACTGCATCAGTCAGAACTTTGTTGAGTTCACCTGGCATTCTCTTGGCTGCCAGAGCTTCCCTGTGAATCATGCAGTGGTTCCAGAGAGCATTGGGAGCCACTGCTTGTACCCTGGTCACCATCCCGCTGTGTCTTCCAGTCATTGCACGAGCTCCATCACTGCAGATACCAACACAACGACTCCAATCAAGGCCTTCATTCTCAATGAAAGCATTCAGCAGGCAAAACAGCTCTTCCCCAGTTGCTCTTGTAGGAAGTGCATGGCAGAATAGAAACTCCTCCCGAAGATCTGTGTCTGTGGCATACCGAGCATACACCAGAAGCTGTGCAGCATCTGCTATATCAGTGGACTCATCTATCTGCAGAGAGAAGAATGGACTCTGATGAATGGAATCTACAATCTGACGCTTCACATCTGCAGACATGTCCTCAATACGACAGCAAACTGTGTTGTTTGAAAGAGGGATTGCTTCCAGCTGTGCAGCTGCTTTCTCTCCAAGTATCACTGAACACATTTCCTTTGCAGCAGGAATTAGCAGCTCTTCTCCAATGTTGTGTGGCTTCCCAGCTTTGGCAATTCTCAGAGAGAGAAGATATGACGCTTCAGCAGCTTTTGCAGGAACAGTCCCATGGTGCTCCACAACTTTTTTTTGTCCTTGCGGTTCGATCAGTTTTCTTTTGAAGAACTCCACTGGTTTTGAAAGTAAGCTGGGATGCTTTGTTTCCAGATGACGCCGCAGCTTGCAGGGCCGCATACTGTCTTGTGCCAGAACCTCAGCACACACTGGGGCCGTGGTGCATCACTGGTCCTGATCCAGGTGAATCCTAGTTTCAGATAGTCCTCATCATATCTTTTGGCCTTGCGTTTTGCTTGAGGTTCTCTCTGCCCAACAGGTTCCATCTCCTCATGCACATGCTTCCTTCCAATCAGAAAACGATCCATTCTTGGTCTACAATGCAATAAAAAATTCATATTGATGAGAAGTTGACATCACTTATGCCAGTCTGCGGCCAGACCATCCTGGGCATGCCCAAATGTTCCGCCAGAACTGCTACAGTACAACTACTACAGACAATACCCACCAAGAAAAAGAAGAAGAATATAGCACTTTTCATACGCAGTGTATCCCAAAGCACTGAACAAGCAATGGTAGACTGGTAGTGAAGTGACTGAATTTGAAGTGGCAACCATATCGCACATCAGCAACCAGACACAGCCTGGACAATTGCATGAACCTATTTAATGGTAAACAAGGGGAATACGGAACTGAACCCTACTTTTGCAAAGAGTGCATTGATTTACTTTCACCTGGACACCCACCAGGAGGTTAGAAGAAGAGCTCAATTTGACATCGCATCCAAAAGGCGGCACTCCCAGTAGTACTGCCCCCCCCCAAAAAAATACAGCACTTGGAAGCCAATGTTTTTGGCACGTGTCTAATCCTGGTGTGGGACGAGAACCCACAACCCTCTGGTCCACAGGCAGATGTACCACCAACTGAGGCACACTGAGAAGAAGAACACCACTTATTAATTGAAGCACATTTTGAAGAAAGAAGAAGCCATAAAAAAGCAATATCTGAAATATCAAGACTGGGCAGGCACATCCCTTTTAATCAGGCAACTGCTAGTAGCAGCTCTGGCAGGATCAAGATTGTTGCTTTGCGTCACCTTGTAAATGTACCTCCCAACAGATCTCCAGTAGGACAGGATCTTAAGTGAAGGACTGCAGCTACACAGCAGCAGTACTCTGTAAGACATAATCAGCCACCCCAACAAAGCTCTGGCAGGACTGGATCAGAACGAGTACTTTGTAATCACCCCCCCCCCCCAGACAATGTTCAGGCAGGACCACTGCAGAGTGACCATCTTGCAGCACTTTGAAACCCCAGACTGCCTTGAATTGCAAAACACAGGCATTCATACACACAGAGGCCCAGCATCACAAGCTGCAGTCTCCAGCCATAGTCCCAAAACAGCACTCTATCCTTACCATTCAGACACGTGACCAGCCAGGAGGGATGCCCTTCATTTTACTTCTCAAAACTGCTCTGCTACATCTCATCTGTCATTCATGTCAAAGGTGCTACCCATGCAGATAAATGTACTGTGCATTCAGACTTTAGTGCAGGTCCTTTGTGTCCTCCAGAGTCCAGCAAACCCTTTTGCTCAGAGTGCAAGCCCACCATCCCGAAGGCCAGATCCATACGCCAGGTCTTTTTTAAACTAGCAAAAGGCATTGAGTACGCGAGGAGGATTAGAGAAATTCTGTCACTTACCATAATTTCCTTTCTGTTAGCTCCAACATTGTCAATGGGGAGATATGTGTGGGTAAGAGCCTAAGCAAAGCTAGCTGACCCCTCGCTTCAAAGCCCCCCCCACCCAAAAATGCTGGCTCCTCATTCACACCCAGCCCACATCAGAAAGACAAAAAGAAAGTGTGCCATTTAAAACCATGCTTTACAAGTCAGAGGCAAAATATATGCACAACAGCACCATTTTAAATCTGCAGGAAACAAGTCTAATTCCACCACCCAGCCCAAATCAATAAAATAAATAAGCAAAAAACCATGCGCCATTTCGACCCCACACCCCCAAAAGACATCTTATATGCTCCCCCAGATGCAGGCCCATTTGCAATCATTGACAATTGCATGGCTCAGTTATGTGAAGGGGAATATTGGCCCACACACTGGGAATATCCTCTGCAAAGAATGCCACGGGTTCTATGACTTTTTTTTCCACCTGGACGGGTAGAAGCCAAGGGACTGCAGTTTTAACGTCTCATCCAAAGGACAGCACTAGTACAGCACAGCACCCCTTGAATACTGCAATAGTGCCAGCACTTGGTTATGATTCCAATCCCAGTGTGGGATCAGAACCCACCACCCTCTGGTCCAGAGGTGGATGTGCTACCAACTGAACCACACTGATACCGACACTTAAATCTCTCAGCACAAGGACAACACTACTCTAGTAATGGCCCAAATCATATTGGGCCAGCAGCAGCAACAATTATAAATGAGACAAGGATGCCAAACAAAACAAATAAAAGCACTTCCTTCCTAAGGTAGGACGGTGCTTCAGTAGTTACCCAGTGGCACTGGTGCCACGCCAGCAGGTCCTTCGGTCAAAACACACCAAGCAAATCACTCCAAAAACTCGTCCAGTAGGTCCTTCACTTCCGCCCCACTCCCACCATACAGGCCAGATGTAGGTTTATTTTCCTCAGTCAGAACTGGGTGTCAGCGGGACAACAGAAAAAATTATATTTGCCACAATTTCCTTTTCTGTTAGCTCCAATGTAGTAAATTGGACTTACGTGGGTAGTAGACAACAGCATCAGGTTATTCATTCCAAAGCCCCTGCCCAAACACATGGGCTACCCCCATCCCAACATCACTTACAAAAACTAACATTTGAACCCCACACAGAAGCATCATATATAAACCACATGCCACCATTTCAACACCACCACCACATAAATTGGTGGTTCAGTCAGATGCAGCTGCTTTGCAGTTGCATGCCATAGATGTGAGTGGAGGATATGGGCACTCCTTGAACAGACCTAGGGAAGGTCCCCCACACCCAAGCAAGATGAGTAGGCCCTTCACTCCAAAGTGTCCCACCCTAAAAGAGGAGTTCTCATTCAACAACCATATAAATAGTATAGGGACCATTTCAGGCTTGCACAGCATAGAAAGGCATCTTGTGTGACCCCCCCCCCAAGACTCTAGGCCATTGCTGAAACAGCCCAACCAAGAATAAAATGGCACAACCCTGAGAGACATCATGCAGCATTACCATCCTGGGCAAACCAGCTAAGGGGCATGCCCCCCCAGCACGGTTTCACCCATTCCCCCTGCTCAGGCTCATGCATGACACCACCACCATCCACTCAGGCCAGACCAGCAGCGGGATATTACAGTCAACCCCTCCCCCACCTGCCACCACCACCACAACAAATCCCTGCTAAGAGGCATCAGAGTCCCCCCCCCAGTCACCTCATCAAACACCTGCTTGAGCTATCACTGAGGCAGCATCACCACTACCATGAGATGCATCCCCCCCACCCCCAGGCTCTGTTAGCAGCAGCATTAACCCTGGGCAAAGCAGCCAAGAGGCATTTTGTGTAACCGCCCCCAAACCCCCACTCAGGCTGGACCAGCTGCGAGGCAGTATAGGCACCTTCCCACATCCCCACCACTGCAAATCCCTGCTTGAGAACAGACCAGCTGAGAGACATCAGTCCTCCCCCCACAACCACCACATCGAATACCTGCTCAAGCTACCAGACCCAACTGAGGCATCACACTCCACCAGAGGCATCACCTCCCATAAGAGGCAGCACCCCCCCAAACTCCCACTCAGGCCAGATCAGCTGTGAGGTAATACAGTTCCTCCCCCCATGAGAGGCATGAGGCACATCAGCAGCACCCCCAAACCTCCCAGTCAGGCCTTCAGGCAGCACCCCCACCTCCCAGTCAGGCCATCAGGCAGCACCCCCACCATCTCCCAGTCAGGCCATCAGGCAGCACCCCCCACCTCCCAGTCAGGCCATCAGGATGCACCCCCACCTCCCAGTCAGGCCTTCAGGCAGCCCCCCCACCTCCCAGTCAGGCCGTCAGGCAGCACCCCCACCTCCCAGTCAGGCAGTCAGGCAAGCAGGCAGCACCCCCACCTCCCAGTCAGGCCATCAGGCAGCGCCCCCAACCTCCCAGTGAGGCCAGCCAGACCAAACCCCACTGGAGCTCCCAAAATGCAGAATGCATTTGACTGCATAGTAGTATTCTTACCTGAAGTCTGGGGAAGAATCCGGTCTGCAAAAGGCTCTGCTAGGAAGGTGGATGTCGCGAGTAGTCTCAGGAGCTCTGTCTGCGGCAATCGGCGTTCCATGGTGGCGACTGTAGCAGCTGAAGGGCGGCAGTAGTTGACAGGCGGAGTCGGCAGGTGGCGGCTTCAGGAGTTGGAAGTCGAGTAGTGAAAAGTGATGGTTACTTGCAGGGGAGCCAACAAAAAAAATGCAACAGAAATTCCCATCGGAGTCTCCGTTCCACCGCACGCATGGCATGGCATTTTATTTCCGGGATTGATGACGACATCGCATGTTACGAAGCTGCTCATTGGTTGAGGAAGCCGGGTGATGATTGGCTGCAAATGCACAATACCGATTGGCTACAGCCACCTCTCTATGATTGGACACATTTGCTGGGCTTCCTATTGGTCTGCCGAAGAGCTTGTCTTTCACCGTCATTGGCTGGCTCAGAATTCCTCTGCCTACTACCTCTAGCTGCTAGCACATACAAAATTGGACTTGGTAGGGATCGGGGATCAGAGGTGCAGAGTGTACATCCGCGGCAGAATGCAAATCGAATCACGCCTTTCGCCTCCCTGAACGAGCTTGCGCCCCAGGAGGCGCGCCACCATTTGAGAACCCCTGCATTATAGAACTGCCTGACAGGAGACATATCCAAAGAATGTACCATGTCAACATGATGAAGCCACATGCAAACAGGGCTGACATGGTCTTTGCAGTGTGTAGTCCTGGGGAGGGGACGGATAAAGCAGACCCCCTTCAGGACTTGCTGAAAGAGAGCAAGAGGTAGTCCTCTGTGGAGGCAATTAAAATGTTGTCCCAATTGACCCCGGATCAGATCCAGAAAGTAAGGGAGGTTTTAGCAGACTTTGCCCCATTGTTTAGCACCAAGCCTGGATTAACCCCCTTAGTGACGCACAATGTGGACACGGGGATGCAAGTGCTCATACAGTAGACAGCATATCGGGTGTCCGAGGCCGTTCAAAAGGATATTAGGAGGGAGGTGGAGAAAATGCTGGATTTAGGGGTAATCCAGTAATCCCACAGCCCCTGGGCCTCACCCGTAGTCCTTGTTCCCAAGCCGGATGGCTCTATTCATTTTTGTGTGGACTATCATGGACTCAGTGCAGTCACGAAGTCGGATGCCCACCCAATGCCATGGATGGATGAACTATTGGACTAGTTGGGAGGGGTGACATACTTTACTACTATTGACCTGATGAAAGGGTATTGGCAGGTAGAGTTAACTGCCTGAATTAGGGAGAGGTTGGCCTTCGTCACTCCGATAGGGTTATTTGAGTTTAAAGTAATGCCTTTCAGAATGAAGAACACCCCTGCCACCTTCCAAAGGTTGGTGAACCAGGTGTTAAATGGTGCTGAAGAGTACACCATGGCATACTTAGACAACATTGTCATCTTTAGTGCCTGCTGGGAGGAACACCTGTCCCACCTTAGGGAAGTGCTGGGCAGGATACAGAGGGATGGGCTCACCGTAAAAGCTGAAAAGTGCCAGGTGGCCATGGCTGAAGTGGCATACCTTGGGCATGTAGTAGGCCGCTGACAGCTCCATCCTAATCAAGCGATAACTGAGGCAATCAAGGTATGGTCCAGACCTGAAACACAGAAGCAGGTTTAGAGTTTTCTAGGGCCTGACCTGTGGAGTGTGTTTGTGACAGTGTGTATGTGAAAAATGCACATTTTTGAACTTGAAGTTCCCTCACACATGATAAATCACAGTTTTTATTTTGTGCATTTTTCTATGGAAGTAGCCAGAATAATTTTCCCATAGTTCTACTTTGTTTTTTACTGAATATGCATCCCATGTGATTATAAATGGTCTGTGCTGTGGAGAAAGCTCTCAGAGGAATCATAGAAACATAGACTTTGACGGCAGATAAAGACCGCTAGGCCCATCTGGTCTGCCCATTTCTCTACCTACAGGATAGGCCGCAGATCCTAGTTAACCAACAGTCTATTTCTTCCTACCCCCCACAAGAATTGCCTTATGTCTGTCCCATGCATTCTTGAATTCTCCCACAGTTTTAGACCCCACAACCTCCTCAGGAAGGCTGTTCCATGCATCCACTACCTCTCTGTGAAATAATACTTCCTCACATTGCCCCTGAACCGCCCTCCTTCTATCTTTAAATTGTGTCCCTTGTTCTTGCAAGTCTCTTTTTCTGAAAGATGCTACCCTCTTGGACTTTGTTGATTCCACTGAGGTACTTAAACGTTTCTATCATGTCCCCCCTGTCCCTTCTTTCCTCAAGGGTATACATATTAAGCTCCTTTAGTCTCTCCTCATACGGCTTCTCTTGCAGACCCTGCACCATTTTAGTTGCCCTCCTCTGGACTGCCTCTATCCTGTCTATGTCCTTGTGGAGATGGGGTCTCCAGAACTGGATACAGTACTCCAGATGTACTAAATACTAAATCATAAATACTTTCTGCTTATCTGAGGTTTGTGCTATTCCTAAAACTACCCAAAATGAAACTGATTATCTAGTTTTTGGGAATATATATTAGTGTCTTAAAAGAAAACAAAATCTGTTCTCCCTCTCCCCTCCCCATGTCACTTTTGTCTACAGAGGTTTTTTCTCACTGGACATTATCATCCTCATGGCACGTCTGGCAACCATCCTGCCCAAACATCTGCTGACTCCACTGCTGCTGCCTCCTGCTATGGTTCTTCCCTTCATGTTAGGGCTTTATCAGGGTAGTCTATAAACCTGCTGCTGCACTTCAGGCTGACAAAGAATAATCTAAATGCCAAAATATTGCAAAATACAAATCTAGTCAGTACAGGAGAGAAAGTAAATCCTACTAAAAGTGATATAACCAGATCGCTTAGGCAGCACTCAGCTTTTTCTGTTTTGATGCGTTTTTTAACACATAATTAAGGGTACTGGTTTTGTTTGTTTTTTTAATACTGAACATTTTATTTTTACTGTCTTTAGTTGCATGTCATTTAAGATGAGTATTATAGCCAAGTAGCCCCCCCCCCCCGAGGAAGCCTCAGAATGAGGTTAAGTGCAGGGGCAAGTTGGCATTCATTTACAGTCTACCACAATAAATGGCAATAGGTTGTTTGCAACTATTTGTGTTTAGCTTCATTCCTGCTTTGATTTAAATGTACCTCATCTGAAGTGCTGTCCTATTGCTTTTACAGCAGTGTGTAGACTCATTTGTGGTTGTTTTTGGCATTCTGATTGCACCAGCTCTAACCACGTGTGTCTAGTTTGCTTGTGTATCCGTGTGTCTGTTTTCAGGGGTATATTATCCTGTCCCTAGCAACTATAAGGATCCGATCCCAAGCAGTGGGAAGTGTACTGGCTTTCTGTAATTCAGACAGAGGCTGGATTTTTGTACCACTGCATTTTCATCCTTCTTCCATGCTGAGTTGCCTGTTGTACTGCTTGAGACCTTGCTGACAAGCAGCTTCCACTGGGTTGGAAGGTGAACCTTCCAGGGTCCAACGATAGGGGTCACTGTTTCCGAAGAAGAGGAACACTCCACTGACTTAACAAGCGGAGCGTGCACTGCCTCTGGCAGCACTCCATGATCACTAGATTCCCATTTCTCAGCATCCTGAGCTCAGTTTTGAACCTGGGATGCCAACATGGTAATGCGGCATGTTACTAATGGGCTATCAGCTGGTCTCCCCCTGTCACTTCAAGCAAAAACTGCATTTAGTGCATCCCAAGGTGCTAATAAAGCAATAGTGCATGACAAGGCGTTCTTTGTGCTGGATAACAGCACGCCTCAGATGGGATGAATCACGAAGTCAAAGACCAGGTGCTTCTACCACCTGAGAAGTGTTGTTATCCCAGCACAAAGAACACCCTGGAATACCTTATTGTGATTATGAAATGGGTTCATTGGGATTAATAGAGAAATAATTTAAAAACAAATGTTTAAATTTAAATAAGTAAAAATGAACAAAGGGTAAAAAAAACGAGACAAAGAAAAAACAGTCCTATTGTGCCATCGCAAGTTTGATTTTTGGCAGATGCTGCATTTTATTTTTTAAATACAAATATGTGAAGTGATGTGCTGTAATACAACTGCGTCTGCTTGACACAATTAGCTCAGTGAAATCCCAGATCTTTTTCCCACTGCTGTTGTGCTGGGATATCAGCACTGGCTTCGAAGCTCCTTAGCCAATCAGGTTTCTGGATTTTTAGAGCCCTTTAATGATTAGGCAATAAGGCTGGACATGGTGCATTATGGTAGGATAACAGCCCACCTTGGGTGGGTTGAAGCACGAGGCAAACCCAAGTGCTTCCACCACCTGAGAAGGGCCGTTAGCCCACAATAATGCATTCCCTGGAGTGCTTTATTGTGATTATAAAATGGGTTCTTTTTTTTGTAAATTGGATGTATTTTTTAAACATATTTTTGTTGAGCTACTTTCAGCTGGGCTGTTGTGCTGGGGTAACGGTCCAGCTGAAAGTACCTCCTAGTCAATCAGGAGCCAGCATTCTTCATACCCATTTCAGAACTATTATTACTGTTCCTGTTTTAGTTTAATCATCTTCCATCAATGTTCTGTAAATTGGACAGCCCACACAGGTGTGTATGGCAGTGCATGCAGCAGGAAAAAACTTTCATAACACCTTTATGAGCCAGTTACTTTTACTTAGCAGTCAGCAGCCAGCATATCTGCAGTGCACATTCAATTAACTCCAGTATTCAGTTGAGGTTTTGCTCACCCACCTTGCACAGAGAAGTATATAAAGGGCATTCACTATCAAGCATTAGTTTTATAATGCCGTTTTTTGGGCCAAATCTGACAAGAGCTAAAGTAAAAATAATATCACACTCAAAATGTCCATGCAGCAAAAAACTGTTGAAAGCACCACCAATGCAATGAATGCATAGATGGGGAGGTCTGTGATGGAAACTATATTTCTTTTGATGCATCTGCAGGTCAAAAAGACAAAAGGAAACAGGTCCAGGTTCTGAGTGCTGATGTGGTTGTTGCACTGTGGACCAGCAGTCAGATACTGCATGAGTAGGAGGAGGAGCAGTACAAGGAATGAGATGAAAGAGGGCAGTGGATGACACTATAAGATAAAGGGGTGTATAAGACATAGGCACAGGATGAGGGACTGCAGCTGACACAGGTTCAAGTTTAGTGAATCAGTATTAAAAGGTATAATGTGTGGGGAGAAGGATAAACATTTGTAAACTAATATGACTCACAACAGTAGCACTGGTATTGGTTCTCAACTGCTTATGATTCAAGATGGTGGTAAGTCCCCCTCCACACACACACACGCACTCACATGCACGTACACACACATACACACACACACTCACTCACTCTGAATATACTGCTGAGAATGCTGTTGTTGGGAAGCAGGCAGAGGAGAATGAACTGAAGGATGAGTGATAATTAGTCTTGTCTGGAATGGATAGTAACAGGTATTGAGATCTACATGGCTTCACCCCTAAGAACCAAATGTCTGCACACCAAGAAAAACAGAACAATTCAAAATGTGACAACCCTGATTTAACAGATATTGAAGCATACAGCCAAAGTGATATAGCACTGGTAACAGGTGATGCTGCTGGGGGTAGTGTTGATCCAGTGCTGCTTATTTATCCTGCTTCTGCTCTTTCTTCTTATAAATGTGCCATATGTGCATGTAAAGGTTCGTGTTGTGACTACTATAAGTATGAGCATACATAGAACAAAATGCCTACTAGGTACAATACATAGTCTGTTATATGTGTCCTTGATTATGCTGATGTTGCACTAAGCCAAACACCAAACCCATTACCACTGAGTCATCACTATAGACAAAGCATGTCCCTGGTGTGGGACTTCTTTACGCTAGCTAAAATAAGAATCCTTTGTTGTCTGTCACCTTTGCAGATGCGTAAATCAAGCATGCTAGGAAGGAATCTAGACACAAGGGTCAGCTAAAACCACCTTAAAGCAGTACTACAGTCAAAACTGGCAAAAACATATGTTATACACAGAGCACAGAGTTTTGATTTGTGTGTTTAGTCCTGGTGTGTCCTTCCCTTTGGTATTAGGAGTTTTATTCTAAATGTGCCTACTAGTTTTATGGCCTCTAGGGATCTCCATGTTAGCATGGTTTATTGCTCTTCCTTGTCCTACAATGCCTCCTGTCTCATGTGACAGTGATGTACAGGGAGCCAAAGTCCTGGTGGGATGAGGTTCATGTCTCACTTTTGAGTTTAGGATAGGCCAGATGCATCTGGAAGGAGAGGCAGGACACTTACTCAGGGACGAAGATATAAAACGTTTGTTTACAGGGGACAAAAGGAACAACAGGATAACTATTTTTCTACAATGCTACAAGAAAAAAGAAAAAAAGCAAGCAAAACACAGTCAGCAACAACAGCTGGCCTAACCAATAGCAGTGGGTTAACCCTTTCAGTTCAGGTCCTGAGTGCACTTTTCAGAGATGATGAGGA
This sequence comes from Neoceratodus forsteri, assembly GCA_016271365.2. Taxonomy (NCBI): domain Eukaryota; kingdom Metazoa; phylum Chordata; order Ceratodontiformes; family Ceratodontidae; genus Neoceratodus; species Neoceratodus forsteri. The sequence continues at coordinate 589,415,466 of CM028129.1, read as the reverse complement.
CATGGAGATCCGACAAGACAACTGACTAACCAAGCTTGGGCGTTATGATGTGTTGGCTGATCATCAATTGGGGATTGACCTCACAAAGCACTTTTTAAAAACAGTCCATAATGGGGTGTACCCCAATGAACAGAAAACAAAGAAGAATGCTGCTAGCTGGATGATGAAGAACTTGGCCATCCTCTGTGGCTCCTGGTGGGAAGCTGGAGGTCCAGCATGAAGAGAAGCTGGAGTCTCCTGGTTGAGCAGATGGTGCACTTGACAATACAGAGCAATGACCACTGATAGGTCCCTGACACTCAGGCTACCTCTCAATGGAATGACTGTTAGCAATGCAATCCTCAGTGCAGCCTCTTCAGAAGGAGCTAGTATGCATATGACTTACGGACGGGTGTCAAAATAAGAAAGCAGTCTGACACAGCGTCAACTGTGGTTCCTCATTCTTGAGTTGTGGTGAATCCAAAGCTGACACACTTCTGGATATGTGACCTGGGGCTCTCTACAGTTTACCACCAAGGGACTGATGCTGGGACATCATGGCAGAGATTTGAAGTGAGTCAGAAGTGCTGGAGGCAGGTATGCTTAAAATGGAGGCAGGCCCGGGATCTCCCTAGGTCAGAGTTGAGTGCTGAAGGAGCTGGTGCTGGCAACTAAGGCAAAGCTGGACATCAAAATAATAAAGACTAAAAGAAGATTCCCTAGCTCACTGAATGACTGAAGGCCCTACCGCTTGAGCCAGGGTGGCTCCTAAGCTTACTCACTCAGTGGCCCACACTAATGGCTAACTACCTCCATGGCTGGCCCCAAACATCGAATCTCGGTGTTTCACATCACTCCAGAAAGAGTCACAGGAGGGACATCACAGGTACATGGTGCAGGAGTCAAGGCTGAGCAGTAAACAATTACCCCTCTCCCCGGTGTAGTTATTGCCTCTGGTTGCGCATCACTGGAGCACAGTAAAACAAAACTGGGCACAAGGCCCATTCACCGCAATGGCCTGGGATGGCTGCAGCCTCTGGGGGTCCAGAGAGGTGACTGGGGAGCCATGCTTCCACCCAGCTTCTTGGCACTGCTGCTGGAGGATGAGGCAGAACAAAAGGTCCAGGGCGTGTGTTCCCACCTGGACCATCATCACTGCTGCATGCCGCCTCCTCCACCAGAAGTCATCCTCCACTGCTGCTGCTTGCTTAGGACTGGGGAGGGAGGCAGAGGAGGACCAATCACATTGAGGAGCAGCTGCTCCCACCCAACTGACCACTGCTGCTACTGCCGCTCAGCTGCTGGGTTCATGCTGGAGGGGAGAATATGCTGGAGGATCTCAGCCACAGGCCTGCTGGAGGTAAGATCAAGTGTCTGTGCTCCACATGTCCTCCACCCTACCAGCCAAGCCATAACTACCTCCCAGTGGTCAATCCCCAGGACCTTTTCTAGGGTGGGGAGATCCTGGCTGGTAGCCAGGGGACTGGACCTTTTGTGCCTTGGTGGAGGGTCTTCTGCCATGGCTGTGTCCTGCCCTCAGCCCCCTGCTGCACCAAGGGTACACATCTAACAAAGGCTTGGGAGGGGTCCTGGGCCATGCCAGACAGAGGAGGGAATGAAAGTGAAAGGAAAAAAAGAGAAAGAGAAAAAAAATTAAAATCCCTGGCCCAGGGCAGGATTCCTGTTCTTCTTTGTGGTGCCTCCCCTCCCCAACATCTGAGCCCTACAGATGTGTCCAGGACCATTGATTCAGTGAGGGAAAGTACTGCAGCAGTAATATGAAGATAGGAACCTGAAGTTCTGGCCTCAATTAAATAGCTCTATTTTAATATTTTGTTTTCTTTGGTTTTGTCTAGGTCTAGCCAGCAGGAGCAAATGGTTTGCTTTTAAAACTTTTAATTTCCTCAAATTACAGCCACCCATAAAAAGCACACAAATCACACTAGGTCATCAATGCCATAACTAGTATAGTTGTTTTCTTACAGAATACCTACTAAATTAGACCTCAAGTGGTTGCTAAGCTGGAAATGTAGCCTTCAGTACCTACTGGATGAGAAAAGTGACTTAAAAGCACAGCTGTATTGCTGTAAACTTGACTGTAAATCAGCACTGGCTGAATCTGTGGCCCTGGATGCATTACTGTCACATGGGACAAGAGGTACTGTAGGAAAAAGAAGAGCAATAATCCATGTAATATGGAGACCCCCAGAGGCTATAAAACTAGTAGGAGAGGCCATAAAACTAGTAGGCAACTTGAGAAAAAAAAACAAAAAAACTGACAGCAAACAAAGAAAAGGACACACCAGGACTAAACACACAAATCAAAACACTTTACACAACATATTTGTTTGCAAATTTTGACTGTAATACTCCTTTAAGAAGCATGATTGAAGTGAGTGTTTGAGGTATCAAATACAGATGACTCTGCTGGGTCAGGTGAACAGGCATATGCTGGAAAAACATCAACATCATTGAGAACGTGCACCATAGTTGATGAGGACCATGACATTGAAGAGATGGAGCTGAAGGTTATGGAGGACATGTACCTCTGCAAAGTAAGCAACACTCATATTTGCAAGAAAAAAAAACTTCCACTATATATTCACTGTTGTTACCAGTTAACCAACCTCACACTTCATAAACTGAAGGCCTACCTTTATCAAAATGTCTTGCTGCTCTTCCTTCCTAAGTGACACTTGGTGAACAACAACCCACAAGAATTAAGTTACTTAACAAGTAAACAAAATACACATGCAATTGCATCATCATAAGGACCATTTATTCTCCAATTTCACAAATGTTAGCTAAGGACATATTTACAACTATACTGTATGTAACAAGCATGTCCCGTACTGAGTACAAAAACAATGAAAAGAAAAATTATCTCCCTGGGCCAGTAAAAAAAATAATTAAAAACATTTGTATTAAAAATAGGATTTAAAATAAAGCCAGGAAGTGAGGAACAGACCATGTTTGGAATATTATTTGAATTTGGAGGAATAAGTGTAAATGCCAGATAAGGGAGAGACAAAGACAATGTTTGTTTTAAACTTGAAAATGCAAGAGATTATAGATCATAATGAAAGGTAATTACTGAGGTAACAAACCCATAGAAACATACAAATTGATGGCAGATAAGGACTGCAAGGCCCATCCAGTCAGCCCATTTTTTCTGCCTTGTGAATGTGCCATAGGCCTTTACTCTGTCAATGGCCTATTTAGTCACGTTCATCTGTATTGCTCCCTTATGCCTATCCCATGCCTGTTTGAAGCCCTGCACTGTATTCATATTCACCACTTCCTGAGGTAGGCCGTTCCATGCATCCACCACCATTTTAGTGAAAAAGAACTTCCTCACATTATCCCTTAATCAGCCTCCCTCTAATCTCATGCTGTGTCCTCCTGTCCTGCTAGTTTTCTTATACTGAAACATGCTAAGACTCTTTCACCCTGTTAATGTCCTTAAGATGTTTGAATGTTTTGATCATATCACCTCTCTCCCTCTTTTGCTCTAGGGGATACATATGGAGCTCCATTAATCTGTCCTCAAATGTTTTCTGATGCAGTCCCTGCACCATTTTGGTTTCCCTTCTCTAGACTGCCTCCATTTCGTTAATGTCCTTGTGCAGGTGCAGCCTCCAGTACTGCATGCAGTACTCCAGATGGGGCCTAACCAGTGTCTTGTAAAGAGGGATTATTGCCTCCCTCCTACGACGTGTGATACCCCTACTAATACACCCCAACATCCCTCTAGCCGTACCTACTGCTTTAGTGGTCTGCTTGGATGATTTCAGGTCATCTGTGATGAAGATGCCCAAGTCTCTTTCTTCCCTTGTGATTGCCAGCAACTCCACTCCCAACCTATGGGGATCTTCAAGGTTTCTCTTTCCTGTGTGCATGATCTTGTACTTCTTTGCATTAAACCCCAGTTGCCACTCTTTCTACCATTTTGCCAGTTTATCCAGATCTCTTCTCATTCTGCCCACCCAATCTGGATCATCTACTCTGTTGCAGATCTTGGTGTCATCTGCAAACAGACAAACCTTACCCTCCAGCCCATCTGCAATGTCACTGATGAAGATATTGAAGAGGACTGGTCCCAGGACTGATTCCTGAGGTACCCCACTTGTAACTTGCATCTCTTCTGACTGTATACCATTTATCACCACTCTCTGTTTTCTGCCTGCCAACCAGTTTGCCACCCAGTTAACCAACCTCTGGCCCACCCCGAGCCTACCCAGCTTATTAATCAATCTTCTATGTGGAACAGTATCGAAAGCTTTGCTGAAGTCAAGGTAGGCAACATCAGCTGCACCCCCTTGGTCCACCACTCTGGTTACCCAGTCAAATAAATCTATGAGATTGGTTTGATAGGACCTCCCTGTTGTAAACCCATGCTGTTTTGGATCCTGTGCTCCTATGGATTCCAGGTGTTGTACTATCCTTTCCTTAAGGAGTGCCTCCAAAATCTTGCCCACTACTGAGGAAACACTGACTGGTCTGTAATTCCCTGCCTCCTCCCTGCTGCCACTCTTGTGGAGTGGGAACACATGAGCCTGTCTCCAGTCTTCTGGTATCTCTCCTGTGCTCAGAGACTCACTAAACAGTTTTGCTAATGGCTCTGCTAGTTCCATCCTTAGCTCCTTTATTACCCTGGGATGTATGCCATCAGGTCCTATTGACTTGTCCACCCTGAGCTTAGCGAGCTCTTGTAGGACTCTTTCTTTAGTGAAGGGACTTGTGCACACCTCTTTCCCCCCCGTGTCTATGGTGCTGAGCTGTGGGCCCTGTCCTACATTCTCCTCAGCAAATACTGAGCAGAAGTATCTATTTAGGATAGACGCTTTTCCTTGGTCCCCCTCCACATACTCCCCCTTATCCTTTTTGATCTTAGCAATACCCCCTCTGGACTTTCTCTTTTCACTAATGTATCTATAGAAAGTCTTGTCCCCTTCTTTTACTGTTCATGCTAGTATTTTCTTGGTTTGGGCCTTTGCCTGCCTTACTGCCTTCCCTGCTTCCCTTAAGAATGTTTGGTATACCTCCCTATCTTCATCCCGCTGCGTTTCCTTATATTTCCTGAACACCAACCTTTTGGCTCTGATCTTTTCTGCTACTGTTTTTGAGAACCAAAGTGGTTTCCTTCTTCTTTTGCTCTTGCTTTTCTCCCTAACACAATGGGATGTTGCTTCAAGTATTGCATCCTTAATGCTTGCCCACTTTACCTGTACCCCCTCACCTGTATTTCTTCTTGCCAGGGCTAGCTTAACTCTGTTGGCCATCTTATCAAAGTCAGCTCCTCTGAAGTCACATATTTTTGCCTTGGAATGGGATAATTTAGTTCTAGTGGTCAAATTGAACCACATCATGTGATGGTCACTGGCTCCCAGGTGACCTTCTACCTGGAGAGCTGTGATCCTTTCCCCATTAGTCAGTACTAGATCCAGGATAGCCCTGTCTCTTGTGGGTTGTTGTACCAGTTGTTTGAGGCCCTCCCCCTGCAGGGAATCCACTACATGTCTAGTTCTGGCAGATGTTTCTGCTGGTATTGACCAATCTGTATCTGGCATGTTGAAGTCTCTCATTATCAGAACCTCCCCTTTAGCTGTCATGTTTTGTATGTCTTCTAACAGTAATGTGTCTATGCCCTCCCCCTGATCTGGAGGCCTGTAGACAACCCTAGTTTGTATGGCTGTCCCATTTCCTGTTTCCAGGATAACCCACAGTTCTTCTGGCTCCTTATGTGTACTCTGAATTTCTGTAGCTTTGATGTTTTCATTGACATAAAGGGCCACTTCCCCTCCCCTTTCTGCACCTTGGTCTCTTCTGAACAGTACATAGCCGGGTACTGAATTCTCCCAAGTGTGGTTACTGGTGAACTATGTCTCGTTAAGGGCTACTATGTCCAGTTTAGCCTCTCTCATTGTTGCCTCCAGGTCTGGGATCCTGTTTCTCAGACTGCGGGCATTTGTGTACATGATTTTCTATTGGCCAGATTTTGGTACATTAGTTGTTGAGTGAGGTCCGGCATTTCCTCGCATGTCATATGGGGAGCAAGACTTTTTTCCTTACCTGGTGATGCAAATGAACTACAAACATGCTGAACTCCTGTTTGATCACTAGTTGAGGGGGGAGGGGTGTACTTCCCATTCACTGTGTCGGGTGCTGCACCTCTCTCCCCATTTGCTAGTTTAAATATTCTGCAAAGACATCAAACTTCTGCCCCAGTGCACTGACTCCCTCCTTAGTCAGATGTAGTCCATCAAATTTAAAGAACTTGCACTTCCAAACCCAAATTCTAATAGAAATCTTAGTTCCTTAAACAAGTCAGAAAACAAAATAGCAACAGATCCCAGGAAGTTGCCAGGATATTTAATATTTTCTTTAAGTTTTTGTCGACTTACTTGTGGTGCAAGATAGTGTGGTTGTGGATTCAAGTATGTACATGCACACCTGGTAATTCGGAAAATGCAGAAGCTTCTCAATTTGCAGTAGGTTCTGAATGATAAAAATAAGTGAAGTAAAACATCTTGGAGACTATTAAACCCTAACAGGAGAGATTGGTGGTATAAGGGAAAATAATGAAAAAAGGCTGCAGACTCTATTGCCTTTATCATAACAAAATGGATTAACTAGAGCTTAACACGGAATAATTTTCCAACAGTATTGAAGCAATCTAAGGTTATTCCAATTCAGAATGGAGGAGCATAAGATAATCCAGGTAACTATAGGCTTAGTGTATTACTACCATTGTTGTCTAAACCTTTAGAGTGTATAGTACATGTTCAGTCTTCTGAGTTTTTGCAGCAACATAACATGATTACTACATTCCATATGGATTTGGGCCTGGATATTCTACCAGCACAGCAGTACTGGACTTCAGCAATGCTGTTTGTATAGCACTGGATAAAAGACTGAAAGTGGATGCCATGTTTGTGGACTTGTCCAAGGTGTTTGATATGGACAATCATGAAATACTTAAATCTAGGCTAGTGGAGGTGGGTGTCGCTCCAGAAAACCTTCACTGGCTTGCTTTCTGCTAAGAAAGATGGGCACAGTAAGTTCAGATTTCTAATGTCCTGTCAAGTTGTAAAACTATGAGAAAGAGGGTACCTTAAGGCTCTGTACTGGGCTCCCTTATGTTCATAGTATTTTTGAATGTATTCCCATCTTGTCTTGCCTCTACTCAGACACAGTTACACACTGATGATACTTTGTTGTTAGCCACACATTCTTGTTTAAAATGAATGACAAAATTCACAAGATGATGTGCCATGAATGGAGAGGTGTTTTCAGGTCTCAAAATAAAAATAAATAAATAAATAAAAGGTTGGATCCCTTGGTCAGATCCCACATTATTTGAGGTTAGATCCAGGGATCCAACATCGGATCCAGCATTGGATCCAGGGGTCCAACATCAGATCCAGTGTTGGATCCAGGGATCTGCTATCGAATCTGGGGGATCTGACTTGGATCTGGAAGAGTCGGACCCACAGTTGGATAGTGCTATTATCTGACTAGATCCACTATCTGGCCAAACGTCAGGTATCTGGTGGTATCCTAATTGACAGGATACTGTCTGAGCAACACTAATTGACAGCCTGGTAAACAGGGTGAATTCTTGACTGGGAGCACTTAGAAGGGTTTCATTTTGTATACATCAAAATGTTAGATTACATGTTGCACAACAGTTGCTTCTGCTGATTGACTATGTGAGCATTACATATAAACATGCTCCGAAAATGCACTTAGAAAACTAGATAAAATATATAGAAAGGTTGTTTGATTTGTACTGGCCTGTCCATTTGATACACATCTATGTGTTATGTTAGAGAAATTGGGTGGCCTAATTTTCCTGATAGGAGAGCACGCCTGTGGCTAGCAACAGTATTTACATTGTTAAAACAACAAGCATTTGCTTGCTTGTATGTGCTGTTTAGGTATTTGGAAGTCACTGGAGTGCAAATATTGAAAATTCACGAACTTACGAGCCGCAAGGAACTGCACAACTATCGTGAAAACAACAGTCATTTTTAGGAATTTTTTCACCAAATTTTCAACACAGCCATTTTAAGACCTCTGTTCATGAACAGTGTCACTGTGATTTTCTAAATGTGTCCCATTTTGCACACCAACTGGGCTATTGTGCGCTACATGGGCGGAAACACGTTTTGGGCGAGATGTGAAAAATGACAGCTGTACTGCTCATAAGGAGGTGTGGTAAAATGGCAATGTTGAAAATCTGGAGTGAAAATATTGAAAATTCTTGAACTTATGGCGTCATAGGAACTGCACTAGCGCTGCGTAAGTAAAACAGTCATTTTTAGGAATTTTTTCACCAAATTTTCAACATAGGCTTTTTGAGAGCCCACCTTATGAACACTTGTAGTGTCATTTCATTAATGGGTCCTGAAAGGTGATTTCACGCAGTGACCACGAAATCACCCTTCGGCCCCGATTAACGCCATGATAGTGCAAGAATTCATGAGGAGGGGGTCCCAAAAACCCCATGTTGAAACTTTGGGCCCAAAATTCCCAAAAATGCCTGAGATATGCAACAAAGTTGAAAAAACCTTATTTATTCCATTATACAGCTTACCGGCATTTCCTCAGTTCGCGGTCGGCTTTGAAGAGTGCAGACGTGTTCCCGGTCCACCGATGATCGTCGCGCTGAGTTCCGGAGATAAGTATGGGGTGAGGGGGTTGTGGGGAGGCAGGATGCGCAGTGGGTAGGTCTGCGGGTTGTGTGGGGGTGGGGAGGCAGGCGAGGGGCATTTTCTTCTTTACAGGTTTTATGTTATTAAGACGAGCTGGACGCTTGCCATGCTGGGTGGGCTCCCAGCATGGCAGCTGGAAAGGCTGTTTGGGGGCTGGAGCTGATATGGATTGAGCACCCCATCAGCCTTAACAAGCTTTGCCATGCTGGGGTGGGCCCCAGCTGTGGCACCTGGAAAGCTTTTTGGGGCGTCAGTCGGGAGCCGATGGGGGGATTGGGCACCCCTGCCGGCTATGATAGTTTTTGCCATGCTGGCGAGGGCCCCAGCATGGCACCTGGACAGTTTTTTGGGAGGAGGCGTGAGCCGACAGGAGATTGAGCACCCCTGTCAGCCACACAGTGTGTGCGTGGGGGGGAGGGAGCGCATCAGCACGCAATATGCTTGCTTGCGCGTGTGTGTTTGTGTGTGTGGGGGGGAGAGCTCTGCTCACTGAAGCGGAGCTCTCCCTTTCAAATGTATGCCAGTGCATTTTCAACTGCTGTCATAGACAGCTGCAGCAGTAATTGGGGAACTGGGGCCGCGCCTGCAAACACACTGACTGATTTAGAAGATGGGTGCCACACCTCTGAAAACTCGGATGATGGCACTATGTTTCTTGCACATGCGTGCAAGCAACATAAAAAGTACCAATACCATTAAGAGCTCATAAAATACTATTTGTCCTTCCCTATTACACTATAGTATAAGGCCAGTTGTCTCTCTTATGTTAATATTCTCATAAGTTTGAACTAATTAGGGCCAAGCAACTGTAGCAGTTGATGCAGCAGGTTCATGGAATTGTTTAGACAAAAGAAAGAGGATTGAGAACTCCCACCCTCAGTTCTTAAAAATGGCAGATTTAACAATGAACATAATTGTAATTGTTTCTATGTTTGTGTAAAATGTCTGTATGCTTGTTATATGCACATCAACTTTTATGTTTTGTAACCAGGTATGCTATTAATAGGCCAGCTTTGTAAACAGGCTGTATCTATTGTCTAAACCTGATTAAATATAAATTTACTTACTTGATTGTAGCTATAGCTCAAATGTGATTGCAGCACTGGCAGAGGTCACATAGAAACAGATGATGACAGCAGATAAGGACCCTGTGGCCCATGTAGTCTGCCTATTTTCCCTGCCTAATTCAATACCGCAGACCCTAGTTGATCTAGGGCGTACACTCTCTTCCCTATTGCAAGGGTACCGTTATGTCTGTCCTATGCATTCTTGAATTCCCCTACTGTTTTTACCCCACCACCACTTCTGCAGGGAGGCTGTTCCAGCATCCACTACTCTTTCTGTCAAAAAGTAGTTCCTCGTGTTGCCCCTGAGCCTACTCTCTCTAGCCTCATATCATGCCCTCTTGTTCTTGTACACCTTCTTTTCTGAAAGGTGCTACCCTCCTGTACCTTGTTTATACCCCTGAGGTATTTGAATGTCTATCATATTTCCCCTCACTCTCCTCTCTTCCAGGGAATACATATTGAGGTCCTCTAATCTTTCCTCATATGAATTTTGGTAAAGCCCTTGTACCATTTTTGTTGCCCTTCTGTGGACTGCCTCTATTTTGTCTATGTTCTTCCAGAGATGTAGCCTCCAGAACTGGACACAGTACTCCAGATGAGGTCTCACTAGTGATCTGTACAGTGGCATAACCACCTCCTTTTTTCTGCTGGTGATACCTCTCCCTATGCACCCTAGCATCCCACTGGCTCTCCCCACAACTTTCTCACATTGTTTGGTTACCTTTAGGTCATCTGATATTATTGCCCACAGGTCCCTTTCTTGATTGGCTGCTGTCAGTACCCCCCCCCCATTCTGTGCTCCTGCCTTGGATTTCTGTGCCCCAAATGCATGATTTTGTACTTCTTTGCACTGAATCTTAGCTGCCACATTCCCGACCACTCCTCAAGCATGTCTAGGTCCCTTCTCATTTTTTCCACCCCCTCTGGAGTGTCAACCCTGTTGCAGAGCTTAGTGTCATCTGCAAAGAGGTATATCTTCCCTTCCAGCCCCTCTAAAATGTCACTTATGAAGACATTCAAGAAGACTGGCCACAGCACTGATTCCTGTGGCACCCCACTGGTCTGTAATTACCAGCCTCCTCCCAATTCCCACTTTTGTGGAGAGGGATTACATTTGTCCTCCTCCAGTCCCTTGAAACCACCCCTGTCTCTATCAAGTAGTTGAATAGGACTGTTAGTGGTGCTGTCAACACCTCTCTAAGTTCTTTTAATATTCTGGGATGTATCCCATCTGGCCCGGTAGCCTTGTCCCCTTTCAGATTCTCGAGTTCCTTTAGGACTCTTTCCTTCATAAATGGACTGGTGTCCACCTCTCTTCTATTGGTGCTCCTATAGCCCAATAGTGGTCCTTCTCCTTCCCCATCTTCTGTGGATACTGAGCAAAAATATTTTATCAGGATTGTTGCTTTTTCCAGGTCCCCCTCCGCACATCACCCTCCCTCCCTTTTTAGCCTCACAATCCCACCTATGGTCTTTTTTCTTTCACTAATGTACCTGAAAAAGGTCTTGTCTCCTTTCTTAATTGCCTGGGCTATTTTTTTCCTCCATCTGTGCCTATGTGCTCCAGACTGCTTTCCCTGCCTCCCTCTGCTTTTCCAGATACTGTTCCCTGTCCACCCCCCCCATGTTTCCTTGTAGCTCCTGAAAGCTAGCCTTTTCTCTCTTACTGTAGCTTCCCAGCCACGTCCTTTGAGAACCGTAGTGTTTTTTTCTTTCTCTTTGTTTTGCTTAGTTGCCTAACACAAAGGCTTGTTGCCTCTGCTAAGGCTCCTCTAAGGTGAGCCCATTGTTCTTCTACATCCTCCCCCCCCCCAAGCAGGGCTTCCTTGAGCCATTACCCCATTTTTGCAAAGTTGGCCTGTCTGAAATCCAGGACCCTTGCTTTTATGTGGTTTGGCTCCTCCACTGTTCTCACATTGAACCACACCATATGGTGATCACTGGACCCCAGGTGGCTGCTCACCATTACACTGGTGACTCTGTCCCCATTGGTGAGTACCAGGTCCACTATTGTTCCTTCTTGGGTGGGTTCTGCCACAAGCTGCTTGAGGCACACCCTCTGCAGGGCATCCAGGATGCCTCTGCTCCTAGCTGTGGCTGCAGCCTGGGTGCTCCAGTCCATATTAGGCAAACTGAAGTCTCCCACCAGCAGCACTTCACCTTTGGCTGTCATTTTGTGGATGGCTTTCATTGGGACCCTATCCATTTCCTCCCCTTGTGCTGGAGGTCTGTAGATCACAACAGTGCAAATGACTGTGCTATTTCCTGTCTCCAGGGTGACCCTCTGTGCTTCTGCTACTTCCTGCATTCCCTGAAATTCAGTTGCTTTAATTCCATCCTTTACATAGATAGCCACCCCTCCTCCCTTTCTTCCCACCCTCTCTTTTCTAAATTGAGTGCAACCTGGTATGGCTATATCCCATTCATGGTTCCCCATGTACCATTTCTTGGTAACAGTACCAATGTCTAAGTCCACCTCTGCCATCAAGGCTACAAGGTCTGGGATTTTGTTGCCTAGGCTGTGGGTATTTCTGCACATGGCCTTCCAAGTTTTGCAAGCGCCCCTTCTTGTAGCTTCCTTCCTATTCCCATGACTTCCCTCCTTCCCTTCCTATTTTTACTTCCATTCTTCATTATCTCTGCCCTTCTATGTATCTTGGTTTTAGGTTTTAGTGTCTATTTCCCAACCCTAGAGTCCTCCCTACTGACTGCTTCATCCTCCGGGGGGTGGGGGGGGCAGTTAGATTCTTCCTGCCTACTTTTGCCTCCCCTTTGGCTAGTTTAAGACACGTAAAACTGTGAAAGAGCTTTGCTCCTGGTAAAGTGCTGAGGGCTGAAGCCAATGCCATGGGAATAATGGAATTCCTGAAGGAACCCTAAGGGAAAGGAAGACACACTGACAGCTTCATCAAGCTTGACTGTCAGGCACTCTCCTCTGAGAACAAGGCTCATGTTAAATGTTGGCGGCAATACCTTCAGGGGCAAAGCCCAAGGGAAAATGTTGGAGTCAAACCCTGAAGGAGAAAAGCCCAAGTCAAGCCCTTAAGGGGCAAGGCCCGAAATACATTGCACTTGAGAGTAGGAGTTGACTAGGATATCATGCTGATGACAGAGGGAATGCAAGGGTGGGCAAAGCCTGGGCAGGTAGCATGATAATAGCAAAGCCCGCAGTAGGTAGGATGATGGATGCGATAGGGAGGTTGAATGGCCAGGTTAGTAGTATGATATTAAAGCCATAGCCTGAAATGATAGCATAGTACTGTATGAGTATTATGACTTGAGGAGAGGGCCTGGATGACCACCTGGCCAGGCTGGTGAAACTAGTAGTAAGAACAAAGCTGCAGATTTAGGGCCCAAACCAGGTAGAAAAGGCATGAAACACAAAGAGGATGTCAGCTTTGTGGTGCCGAGTGATGGGGCATCACTCTGGCACACTGGCAACCTGAGTTCAGGGTCCGAGCTCGTATGTCAGGAGCAGAGACTGGCAGGGAAGGAGTTAGAGTGTCCTTTGGATGCTTCCTTCTGGGGGGGGTGTGACAGTACTGGACCATGTGACAGGTGACTCCTTCCTGGAGGTGGCGAGTAGAGGCATTCTAGGCAGCGTGGGCCTCAACACACTGCCAAATGTCCCCACCCCTGGGATACTGCTGCAGGCATACAATTGTGAGAGGTGAGAGGGGTCCCAGAAAAGCAGAATCACCCACCTGGCTGACCAGATGATGGCTGCCACATTCCCCTCATGCCATGCAGCCTCACAGCCCCCTCTGATCCCCTAATCCCACCACGTTCCCAGTCAAGGCAGTGGAACCCTCTCTTCCCTCCTCTCTTCCCTCCTCTCCCCCCTCCAGGCAGAGGGGAGCCCCTCCCGGCAGGGATACACTGGGTCTATTGGGATGTGGGATCAAATGGGGGACAGAGACAATGGCAACAGGGGATTGCTCAGTGTATGGAGATAACACTGAGTGGCCCGAAAGAGTGACTGATCAGGGGTCAAGGTAAGGAGCAAAAAAAACCAACAAAACACAAACATAGCTCAGCCACAGAAAAGGTGGACAGCCACATAGATGGCCTGGTTAATGGAAGTACAGGCCAGGATGCTTACAGACAGGCAGCAAGGCTAGAGAATAACCAGCAGGGAGCAGCAGAGAATGGCCAGGCCTTGGAGGGTGGGTCTAACACAGAAAGACCAAAGGCCTGGAGGTCTAGGAAAGTGGAGAGGAAAATAATGACCACAGAAGAGCAAAGCAGGCCATGCCAGAAAGTAGCAGAACTGGGACTGGGAAGCAGCACCAGGGAGGCACAGACAGCAGAACCAAGGGCAAAGGAGGAGAACCAAGATGGCCTGGAGGAAGATGAATGCTGCCAAGCAGTAGCATAAGTGCAGCTGACTGGGAAATAGCAGGCCTGCAACACAATAACTGGAAGTGGCCACCTAGTGCCAGATGGAAGTGGAGCAGAATGGAGTAAGCTGCTCAGATATCAGGGAAATGGGCAGGCTAGGTGGGCCAAGCGGTCCTTATCTGCTGTCAAAGTCTATGTTTCTATATTTCTATCTGGGGAATCCTCAAAAATGGAGCTTCCCTGACATAGGTGGGACATCCAAATCAGCAGCAGGATGCAGTGATTATTTGGATGGCAAGACTGGAGGAGGATTGGAAGGACAGGCAAACTGGCAGCTGAGTGGCTGTTGCAATAAAATGAGTGTTCAAAGGTTACATTGACATGTACGGTTTAAGTACCATTCTATGAGAGTGTGACATGTGTCACCCTCTGCCCCATCAAAACATTAGTAATGACCCTTTTGGTGGCCCAGTGGCGCTGAGGGCTGAGGCGCTGGATGCCTTACCTCACACCATGCCGGCGACCATGTTCGTGAACGAGCACAGGCTGCTAGGAGTCGGCAGGGCGGAGAAGGATTGAGCATCCTCTGAGCTGCTTTCTTTCTCCGGGGAGGGGGGGACACCAGCAATCAGTACACTACTGGCTCCTAGCAGAGGCTGGGGGCTTGTGCACCGAGGCTACAGTAGGGGGAAGGTGATCCAGATGCTCAGAGGAACACGTACGGGAGTGTGTGCGTTCACTTCTTGTGGCATCATTGCACGTCCTCGCCTTAGGGGGAAAAACACCAGAGGAAAAGGGTCCTGACATGCTCCATGGCGACTGATTCCCACAGGCGCCACCCCTGCGACTAGCAGCAACACCCCTCCAGCACTGAATCCTTGAGAGAGGCGGGTTGAGGGATTTCTGCCACCCCACCATTGGGGTGGGGTAAGCCGTGGCAGCTGAAGGAAGAGCTGTGAGCGGGGGACGGGGCTGGGGGATCTGGCAAGAAGTACTGCCATCAGGGACCAGGAAGATAAACAAATTAACTAAAAAAAAATAAATAAATAATAACCCTTTAATTGTACCACGGGTATCATCTGCTGCTCCTTCTGCAGTCATGGCTGCCTGGTACCTGGATTCCTACAATTGCTAAAACAGTTTATTCTGGACTTGGGATCTGGAATCAACTTGACACGATGCCTGCTGAATGTGCTGCATACAGTGTCAGTGCTTATATAAAGTTTTGTAACCGATACGTTGGGATTGGTCCGACTTCCATACATATCATACTGGTAAGTATAGTATGATTTAAGGCTTCGACAGCATTTAGTGTATGTAAATTCCTTAATGTACGTGTGTGTATCTGACATTGTGTGGCCTAGCTCTGTGGGAACGTGACTGTCTTTGGTGACTGCTTGTCATGCTAGTTTGAGTGGGTGTGTCTGCCACTGTGTAGCTGAAGTGCCTGTCTGTGTGATTGTTACTATTCTGTTTCAATTTGTTACAGTGTTTTTCTCATTTTGTGTTTCCTGGGAAGTATCTCATTCAGAGGGTGATGTTTTGGACTAGAATTGGAATTAGACTGAGGATGAAGAGGTGAAGATAGATACACTGGTGCCTCTAATGTGCTGCCTCTGAGTAATCACTTGTTCATGCTGACTTATTAAACCTGTCATCAAGATCCCTGCAACAGCGGAAATACTATGAGTCTGCATTCAGGAGCATATATTATTTATCAAACACTACCTCGTTTTACAGTCACTTAGTAAGAAACATAGAGACAGTGTGCAGGAAATGTAGAACAATATTTATTAACTGGCAAAACAGAACAATAAAAATGATACCTTTAAAACAGCAGTGCGTATTATGGCAAACATTTGATACCTATACTTACTCTTTTTCAAAGGACCTTTTTTCTCCTGTCTTGTAAGAGGGCTTTCTATCAGTTTGAGTCTGTGTTAGCATTTATTTAACTTTGGATTCATTAAAGGAAGACTCCTTAAAAGCAGCAGTGCATGTTGTGGTGCAGTTTTTTTTCCTTTTATTCTGTTTTAGATCACCTTTCTCTGCAGTAAGTTGTAAGATCTGATCAAAACCATTTAGAATTTACAAAAGCAGTAAAGTTAGACAAGCATTTGTCAATGCCGAATGTTGATTGCTTATATGTGCTGCTTAGGTATTTGGAAGTGACAGTACCATGCCTAAGAACTGTCATGTGCCCCCCCCCCCAAAAAAAAAACATCCACTGTGTCTTTCTGTTCAGTATTCACAGAAGAGGGAGAGGGGCAAGGACCACAGCAGTACAGCAGTTGCAAAGGTGTGAAGAGGTGGACAATAGTCCATTCACAGGCAGAAGAATCCTACAGAAGGTGAGTAAATTAAAGGTGGACAAAGCGATGTGACCAGATGGCATACACCCAAGGATATTAAAGGAACTGTGAAGGGAAATAACAGTACCTGTGGCAGCCATGTTCACTGTGTCATTCAACACAGAGGTGGTACCAGAGAATTGGAGGAGGGCACATGTGCTCCCTCTATAGAAATCCAGCAGTAGGGAGGAGGCGGGGAACTATAGGCCAGTCAGCCTCACTTCAGTAGTGAGGAAGATCATGGAGACATGGGTTAAAGAAAGGATAGTAGGGCATCTTGAAGCCATCGGAGCCCAGGACCATAGGCAACATAGATTCACAGTGGGTAGGTCATGTCAGACAAATCTGGTTGATCTCTTTGACTGGGCGACAAAGGAACTAAATCAGGGTGGGGCAGTGGACAATGCTTACCTTGATGTAAGCAAAGCATTTGACACCGTCCCACATAGGAGGCTGATAAACTAGCTGAGTAGGGTGGGCAGGGGGGAAAGGGTGGTAAAGTGAGTTAGAAACTTGGTAAGAGACAGGAGGCAGAGAGTGGTGGTAAATGGGGCATAGTCTGGGGAGATGGGGTGACCAGTGGGGTGCCACAGGGATTGGTTCTGGGGCCAGACCTGTTCAATGTCTTCATTAGTGACATTGCCGAAGGGGTGAATGGAAAGGTCTGCCTGTTTGCAGATGACACCAAGATCTGTAACACAGTGGATACTCCAGAGGGGGTGGAGAAAATGAGGAGGGACCTGGGGAAGCATGAGAAATGGTCTGAGGACTGGTACCTGGAGTTTAATTCAAAAAAGTGCAAAATTATGCACCTGGGACACAGATACCCTGGGGAAAGGTACAGGATGGGGGGGGGGAGTTACTGACAGTCACAAAGAAGGAAAGGGACCTGGGGGTTCTTATTTCAGATGACCTGAAAATGTCGAAGTGGTAAGGCAGCTAGGAGGGCCAGTCACATGCTGGGGTGCATAGGCAGGGGTATCACCAGCATAAGGAGGTAGGTAGTGATGCCATTATATAAAACCATGGCGAGGCTTCACATGGAGTACTGTGTGCGGTTCTCGAGGTCACACCTTTGTAAGGATATTAACAGGCTAAAGATGGTCCAGAGAAGGATGAATGAGATGGTATTGAGCTTGCAACACAAGACTTATGAGGAGAAATTAAGGGACCTCAATATGTACTCACTGGAAGAGAGGAGGGAAAGAGGGGATATGATTAGAAACATTCAAGTATCTTAAGGGTATAAATATAAGTACTGAGAAGCAGGAGACAGCTGCTATAAGCATATGTGCCAGCTTCTGGGTGATATTCTTTTGTTCCTATAAATCGGTAATCTCCAGTATTTCAGTAACCACATGACCACACTGCCTTCTTTAGGCAATTTTATGCTGGTTGATGGCTGGTGTCAGATGGCAGAAAGGGGGCTCACCAGATTGTGTTGCCATTTGAAAAACTTCATAGAGCGTTCTTTTATTGGTAAGCATTTTGGAAAGCTGGTGAAGGTCTCACAGTTTTTATTATGATTTTATCTCCTTATGTCTGTCCCCTTTGGTGCCCCCATCCCTACACCCCAACAGTCATTAGTGGCCACAGCTTCAGCCTTCTTCTTGCCAAGATGGTGGGTGAGAAACATAGAAACATAGAATTTGACGGCAGATAAGGACCGCTTGGCCCACCTAGTCTGCCCATTTCCCTACCTGATGGATAAGCTGCAGATTCTAGTTAATCAACATCTTACTTCCTCCTACCCTTCCCCCAGTAGAATTGCCTCATGTCTGTCCATGAGCAGCTGCCTTCACAGTCTGTGAAGTCTGACATCCTTCAGTGCCGCTTATTGGTCATCTTTCAACACAGGTGAGGCACTGCCATCCCAAAAGTAACTCAGGACAAGCAGGTTTCAAAGTGGGGAAGAAATGGAGTGAGCAAGAATCGAGTATTCATTTAGATGTGGTGTCGATTTTAAGATCAGCATACTGTGTGGATTCTGCAAATAGAACCCCAGCTCTTTAAGCAGCCTTATGAAGAGTAAAGGCTTCTCAAAGCACTGGGGTTCTGTTTATAGTACTGTAAGTCAGCTGCTTCTAATTCAGTAATTTACTGTACCTTACATCTGGATGTTAGGTAGGCCCAACTTTAAATAAACACTGCACCTAAATTAACACATGATGTGATAGAAACATAGAATTTGTCAGGAGAAAAGGACCACTCAGCCCACCCAGTCTGGCCAAGTGTTCTCCACCTACTTGTAACTCCTGCCTGTATATGTTACTGCATGTCTTAATCTGCCTGCGTCCATCAGGACCTCCTTGTGACTGAGCTTGGTTAATGGATTTTTCCTGTAATGAAGTGGAACCTACTCCACTTCCATGGTCCTATTGATGTCCATTGACCCCCTCCTTCCCATTTCTTTAATATACCCCTATGTTTATCCCATGCATGCTTCATGCCCCCTACCATTTTAGCTTCCACCACTTCTCCTGGCAGTCTGTTCAAGGTGTCTACCACCCTTTCAGTAAAGAAATATTTCTTCACATCTATCCTGAATGCTCCCCCCAGCTTCATTGTACGTCCCTTGGTTTGGGTGCTCATCCTCATTTGAAGAAAACTCCCCAGCTGTACCCTCTTCACCCCTGTGAGGTACTTTGTAGGTCTTGATCATGTCATCTGTCGCCCTGCTCTCTTCCAGAGTGTAAATGTTGAGATTCTTCAGCCTTTAGGGATTCCTGTGAAAAGTATACGGCAGCCTTTCTGGGACTCAGGCAGTAAAGAAAACAAGAAAATCAGCAGGTCTGGAGTCCAAAATTCCTTCTCCAACTGCTGCAGAGATAGCAAAAGCCATACAAATTGTCCAGTCACTGTCTCAGGGTCCGTCCGAACCACCACTATCTGGTAAAAGGTCGGTTTGTCCGGTTCCAGTGGTTCAGGATTATGATATTGAGGAATTTTATGAACCAGAGGAGGGGGAGGAGGATTATGAACAGTATGAATGTGGCTGGGAAGGTCTGGGTGTGCCCATCTCCCCAGACAGACCTTTAGAATCTCCCCCTATGCTGTCTGAGTCCCCATCTCATTTTATGTTTTATAAAAAAGTTGCTGAAACCCTCCAGCTTCCTTTAGAAGAGGCTGTGGATGAGCAAGAGGAGCCTGATTTTGTAGAAATGATGGATATTCCAGAGTCTAGGAGATTGTCTATTCCTTTACATAAGTCTTTTAGAAACAAACAATTAAATTTTAAAAGCTCCTAATTCTGTGCCTCCTGTAGATAAAAGATGGACAGAAGGTATACATTGTCAGGCCCTGATACAGAATTCCTTTCTCAGCAATGCAGTCATGTTGGGGTAGTTCAGGCTGCTGCCTGTGATAAAGTTAATATTCCCTTGGATTCCTGTGAAAATTCTGAACCATTTTAGTTGCCCTCCTCTGGAAAACCTCCACCTTATGTCCTTTCTGAAGTGTGGACTCTAAAACTGGACACAGTACTCCAGCTGGGGGTATACCAGGGAGTGATACAATGGCAGCACAACATCCCTCCTCCTCCTTCTACTGGAGATGCCAGTCCTTTATGCACCCCAGAATCCAATTTGCCCTGCCCATAGCCTTGTCACACTGTACTGTCATCTTGAAGTCCTCTTATATAATAACCTCAAGGACCCTTTCATGTCTAGTGAGTATCAGTACTTCCCCCATCCTATACCCAGCATCGGGGTTCCTATGCCCTAGGTACATGATTTTACACTTGTTGGCATTTAACCCCAAGTAAGTGAGAAAATGGAATTGATTTGAGTGAACTGCAGGCTTTTAAGCAGCTTTTTAGGGAGTGTGTATGTGTGTGTGGTGTGTGTGTGTGGGGGGGGGCTCTAGTACTGGCAGTGCCTCCAAGAATGCCACCAACTTCCCCACCCCCTCACACTGCCTGCCTAAGTACTTAAACCTCCCTCTCACTACTTCCACAGTGTCCTCCACCAAGTTGTTAGTACCCACATGCAACAGTAAATGAGGTTTCTTCCTGCCCCTTGTTGCACGCTTGAGCAGTGCCTGCCCTGCCCCTCCTGCAGTCAATCTGGGGACAGCTTCAATCCAAATATGGCTGTGCCTCTTCTCCTTTCCACCCCATCTCACCCATTTCAGTATAGAATCCCCCAGGATGAGTACCCCCTCCTTACCCCCTTCCTTCTAATGCCCTTCCACCACCCCAGTATTCATTCTTCCCTGTCCCTTACCCCCACCAACTGTACCCTCTGTGACTTCTATATCTGTACCCCCTACTCCCGCCTCACCCCTTTTCTCTGCCTTATTCCTCCCATCCCCCTTGAACCCTTTCCCAGCCTGACTACCTCCTACTGGGCTTCCCATGTCGACCTCCCCTGCTGATTTCCAACACCTCTCCAATCCCCGCTGTTTTCGATTTAAACCCCCCATTCTCTTCTACCCCGATAGTAATGCCCCTCCCATCCTTCCTCCTTCCTGCAGCCTGCTCTCCTTCAGTCACCACACCCTCCTTCCTTACTAGCTCCCTTCTACCCTTTTGCCCTCACTATCTCTTCCCCTACCTGTTGCCATCCCTCTCATGCCCTGCTTGTCCTCCCCCCTTCATTATGTTCCTGCTCCCCCTCTCTATCCCATAGCAGAGGTTCGAATCTATTCATATTTGATACCTATCCTACATCTCTTCCCTCTATCAGTTCCCCCCCTCCTACTTGTTCCCCTCTGTGCCACCCCTGGTGCCTCCCTACCTGCAGCCATTTGCTCTCTCCCCTAGTACTCCTCTTGGTCTCTTCCTCCCCCATCAGGAAGCAGCCCCGCCCTTGCCTCGAGCACCCCCTCCCTTCTCCTCTCTTTCCTGCTAGTGCCTCTGATACTGGGGTAGGTTTCAGTCCCTAGTTATTCTTCCTCCATCTCCCTTTGCCATCCCCTATCCCCCCCCCTCAGGATGCCTCCCATACTCATCTGCCCTGCCACTTACACTCCTCCTCCATAACCTACACAGTTCCTCCCTCAAACTAGCCAGTCGTCTACAGACCATACACCCACCCATCCTCCAATCCCAGTCCAAAATCATGGCACACCCACACCCTGTACACCCCCTCCACCCTTCCAAAGATGCCCACCCTATTTACATGTGGCACCTGCCCCATTTTGGTCCCGATCTTATGTTAGGGACACTTAATCCCTGGTTCAGTACCCTACTACAACTTTTAGGCCCCTATATACTCACATTCCTGCCCCCCCCACACTAGTCCCCCTACTGACCCCTTGCCAACAGCGATAATTTAGGCCCAAATGTCATCCATTAGATACTGTATTACTGTAGCAATCCTAAAGCCTCCTTGTTCATTTTTCACCCCTCAGCTACCATACTTTTTTGTTCTTGGCTCTCATATAGTTTCACTTAGCCCAGATATAAATCCTATTGCACTCCAAGTATTACTCAGCTTAGTTAGAGAAATAAACAGAACAAATAAATATGTATTATTACAGCAATCATAACAGTATAGCTCAGTACTTAGCTCAGTTAGAGAAAGAAATAGAACTAAATCTGTATTATTACAGCAATCCTAAAGTATCCAATCATTGCTTTGTCTCCACTCCAGAGACTCTGCTGTAATAGAAGGCCACAGAGGACACTGCGTGGGAGGGTGGGCAACTGTAAAGTCCTGGAAGAGCTCCATTGAGCTCGCTTACTCCCCCTCTCTCACTCGCTCATTCTATTTCTCCCAGTGCTGCAGCTGCCCTTTTGTACTGGGCTCCTGCCTGCATTGGCACCTTTTTCTGCCCACAAAGTAATCCGCAGCAGTCCCAACAGAACTCAAGTTGAGCACGCCCACTACCCTTCTCTCACTCGCTCGTTCTGTTTCTCCCGGAGCTGCAGGCTGCCCTTTTGTACTGGGCTCCTGCCTGCATTGGTACCTTTTTCTGCCCACAAAGAAATATGCAGCAGTCCTGACATAGCTCCGTTGAGCTCGCTCACTCCCCCTCTCTCTCTCACTCACTCATTCTGTTTTTTCCAGTGCTGCAGGCTGCCCTTTTGTACTGGGCTCCTGCCTCCATTGGCGCCTTTTTCTGCCCACAAAATCTGCAGCAGTCCCGACAGAGCTCTGTTGAGCTCGCTCACTCCCTCTCCCTCTCTCTCACTTGCTATTTCCGTTTCTCCCAGTGCTGCAGGCTGCCCTTTTGTACTGGGCCCCTGCCTGCATTGATGCCTTTTTATGCCCACAAAGAAATTTGCAGCAGTCCCGACAGAGCTCAGTTGAGCTCGGTCACTCCCCCTCTCTCACTCGCTCGATCCTAATCTTTCCCAAACACTGATTTCCCAAAGCGACTACGCTATTCTGTGCCGGAAGCTCAAAAACACATTTTGGCCAGGATGTGAAAAATGAAAGCTGTACTGTTCATAAGGAGGTGTGAAAAAATGCCAGTGTTGAAAATCTGGCATGAAAATATTACTAATTTGCGAAGTTACAAGGGTGCATGGAAACTGCACAATACACGATCGTAACACAGTCATTTTATGGACTTTTATCACACAATTTTCAACATAGGCATTTTAGGTCCTCTACTCATGAACAGTATCACTGTGGTTTTCTTAATATGTCCCAAACACTGATTTCACACAGCGAACTCACTATTCTGCGCCGGAAGTGCGGAAACCCATTTCGGCCAGGATGTGAAAAATGACAGCTATACTGTTCATAAGAAGGTGTGGAAAAATGCCAATGTTGAAAATCTGGAGTGAAAACTTTGCAAATTTGCGAAGTTACGAACGTGTGTAACAACTGCACAATGCACCCTCGTAAAACAGTCATTTTCGGAATTTTTTTCTACTAAATTTATTACTCAGCTCAGTTAGAGAAATAAACAGAACAAATAAATATGTATTATTACAGCAATCATAACAGGATAGCTCAGTACTTAGCTCAGTTAGAGAAATAAACAGAACAACTTAATCTGTATTATTACAGCAATCCTAAAAGTATCCAGTCATTGCTTTGTGTCCACTCCAGAGACCCTGCTGTAATATAGGACCACAGAGGACCCTGAGCGTGAGAGAGGGCAACTCTAAAGTCCTGACACAGCTCCATTGAGCTCGCTCACTCCCCCTCTCTCACTCGCTCGTTCTGTTTCTCCCAGTGCTGCAGGCTGCCCTTTTGTACTGGGCTCCTGCCTGTGTTGGTGCCTTTTTCTGCCCACAAAGAAGTTCACAGCTGTCTCGACAGAGCTTTGTTGAGGTCGCTCACTCCCCCTCTCTCACTCGCTCATTTTGTTTCTCCTGGTGCTGCAGGTTACCCCTTTATACTGGGCTCCTGCCTCCATTGACAACTTTTTCTGCCCACAAAGATATCTACAGCAGTCCCTACAGAGCTCTGCTGAGCTCGCTCACTCCCCTTCTCTCACTCACTCATTCTATTTCTCTCAGTGCTGCAGACTGCCCTTTTATACTGGGCTTCTGCCTGCATTGGTGCCTTTTTATGCCCACAAAGAAATCTGCAGCAGTCCTGATAGAGCTTTGTTGAGCTCGCTCAGTCCCCCCCACTCTCTCATATTGTTTCTCCCACCACTGCAGGCTGCCCTTTTGTGCTGGGCCCCTGCTTGCATTGATACTTTTTTCTGCCCACAAAGGAATCTGCAGCAGTCCCGACAGAACTCCGTTGAGTTTGCTCACTACCCCTCCCTCACTCGCTCTCTCATTCTGTTTCTCCTGGGGCTTCAGGTTGCCCTTTTGTACTTGGCTTCTGCCTGCATTGGGGCCTTTTTCTGCCCACAAAGAAATCCACAGCAGTCCTGACAGAGCTCAGTTGAGTTCGGTCATTCCCCCCCCTCTCACTCGCTAGATCTTAATCTGTCTCAAACACTGATTTCCCACAGTGACTGTGCTATTCTGCGCCAGAAGTACAAAAACATATTTTGGCCAGGATGTCAAAAATGACAGCTGTACTGTTCATAAGGAGGTGTGAGAACATGCCAGTCTTGAAAACGTGGCGTGAAAATGTCACAGATTTGCGGAGTTACAAGGGTGCGTGGAAACAGTGCAATGCACGCTTGCAACACAATCATTTTATGGACTTTTGTCACCAAATTTTCAACATAGGGATTTTAGGACCTCTGCTCATGAACAGTGTCACCGTCATTTTCCTACTCTGTCCCAAACACTGATTTCCCACAGCGACCGCACTATTCTGCACTGGAAGTGCGAAAACACATTTCGGTCAGGATGTGAAAAATGACAGTTGTATTGTTCATAAGGAGGTGTAAAAAAAATGCCAGTGTTGAAAATCTAGCATGACAGTATTACAAATCTGTGAAGTTACAAGGGTGCGTGGAAACTGCGCAACGCACACTTGTAACACAGTCATTTGATGGACTATCGTTACCAAATTTTCAACATAGGCATTTTAGGACCTCTGCTCATTAACAGTGTCACTGTCATTTTCTTCATCTGTCCCGAACACTGATTTCCCACAGTGACTGCACTACTCTGTGCCAGAAGTGCAAAAACACATTTCGGCCAGGTTGAAAAAAATAACAGCTGTACTGTTCATAAGGAGGTGCGAAAAATGCCAGTGTTGAAAATCTGGCATGAAAATATTGCAAATTTGTGAAGTTACGAGCGTGCATAGCAACTGCACAATGCACGCTCGTAAAACAGTCATTTTTTGGATTTTTTCCACCAAATTTGCAACATAGGCTTTTTGAGAGCCCACCTCATGAACACTGGCACTGTCGTTTCGTTAATCAGCCCTGAAAGGTGATTCCACGCAGCGACCGTGAAATCACCTTTCGGGATCGAATAACGCTATGACAGTGGCTGAATTCATGAGGAGGGGTCCCAATAACTCCATGTTGAAAATTTTGTGCCAAAATTCGGAAAAATGCCTGAGATATGCAGCAAAGTTGAAAAAACCCTGTTCGTGCCATTATACAGCTCACCGGCATTTCTTCAGTTCACGGTCGGCTTTGAAGAGTGCAGATGTGTTCCCGGTCCTCCAAGGATCGTCGCGCTAAGGTCTGGAGGTAAGTATTGGGTGAGATGCTGTGTGGGGAGGTGGGGTATGCAGTGGGTGGGTGTGGGTTGGGGTAGAGGCGCAGACAGCGAGGACTGTTTTCTTTACAGGTTGAAAAATAGACATCACGGGATGGTTTTTCATTTTAGCAGTGCTTTTGGCATGCTGGGTGGGCTCCGCATGCCACCTGCATGTTTTGGGGTGGGAGGACTGGAGCCAGCAGGGATTGGGCACCCTGTTGCTCATACTGGTGGGGGTTTCATGAGCGAAGGGGATTGGCACCCCGGCACACAAGAAATGGGGAACATGCCGATGGGGATTGGGCACCCTGGCCGGCAAAGAAACAGAGGGAGGGACATGATGCTGAGGGGATTGCACCCTCAGCAGACAACACAAACCAATGGAGACTGGGCTCCCCACTGGCAAACTGGGTCGGGGGAATGCAAGGGACCGCCTTGCAATGACGGGTCACTCCCTCATTGCAGCAGAATGGCTGATGCTGCAATGACGAGGCGGCTCCTGATTGCAGCGGTTAAAACATTTCTTGGTGGTGGCACACTGGCTGAACTAGTATCAGTAGCAGTGTGCCACCCCATTGGGTAAAGAGGGCCAAACCTCAAAAGGCAGTGGGGGCACTGGCCACAACAGTACTGCGCCTCCACAACCTGCTTCTGCAGCAAGCTGTTGCAACATGTTTCTTGCGCATGCATGCAATCAACATAAAAAGAGGTCAGCCATGATAGATCTGATATCTAAATGAGGAAAAGACCCAAATGTGTGATATTTTAACAGGAACTTTCCGTAGAAAGCATTTGTAATGGGAGAACTTGGACAGCACATTGAGATCTGCCCTTTCTATAAATCCAAGGCCAATGCCCTTTTTTTCTGCATGAGCGAGAAAAATTGCTAATCACAGTTCCCTCCTGTTCTAGAAAATAATCAAATTACTTATGAAAAATGTAATTGGTCGTATTAAACAAGACACAACAGGTGATTATTTGGTCTTGAAAGATGGGCTCTGGGTTTAAATTGCAAAAAAATCAGGACTCCATGTGCTGTTCAACCTTCTCCCACGGCAAATGATTTTTATGTTCCTCTTAAGATATCAGGCATTTGGGTTCATTTATCTAACTTGTCTCTCTCTCTTGTTCTTTTAGTTATTACATGTTTGTACTGCTGACTTTTTTTCTGATTTGGCTGTTTATCTCTTTGCAAACGTTTTTTGAGCAGACTCACTTTGTTTACGTTTACACAATCAGTAGGTGATTGCTTGTGGTTGTTGCATTTGCAGGCAACTGACAGATCTGCTGCGCCACAGGCTACGCTTGAGATAATGGCAGGCAGTGAAGAAAAAAGGTGAAGTCACAACCTATGAACAAGGTGGCAGGAGATCTCATAGCACATTCACAGAACTGTCCCTTTGAACCCTCCCCCCGACCTCTTAAGGAAACTCCAGAAAATAAACAAATTCATATTTGCACGTGACTTAGTTTCTATTCTAATACCACATTCCCATGAATCCCAATTCTGGTGAAAATTAACTGAAAAAAAATCTTCACAAAGTGCTAAACACCTGTTAGGATTGAAAAACTAGTATCTTCCCAAAAATACAAACATGTAAGGTTTCTAGCAGAACTTTTCATTCCTTGCACTCACAGCCTAGTAACATTCCTACAGCATCACCAAAGTGCACTGAAGTGAAATACATTGCATACAAGTGCAGCAAAAACAGTGGTACTGCAGGCAGGCAGGGACTTTCTCTAGCGATATCACAGAAGTCTCGGGCTATATCTTGCCATCTCTATTGCTGCAGCTGTAAGAAGGAAGCACACCGGGCTTCTTGATTTTGAATCCAGGCAGTGCCTTTATGTGAAATTATCAGTCAGTGGTATCTCCAGGGGGACTTCCCAGGGACAGTAATAATGATATGGGATTCACATTTCAATAAGGCAGTTCAGGTGACATGAAATGTTCCCATCAGAAACATTCAGTATTTATAGAGTTAATAGTGTAAAAGTCCTGTTGGTATTAGGACCTCAGTTACCTGCTTTGTAATTTAGAATGTATCCTCTACTCTGCATGGCCTGCTATTTGCTTCATTGCAACATGGTAGTGAAACAGTTCTGTCTTGCGTTATGAACCAAAGGATCAGGGTTTGAATCCTGGTGAGAAGACAGCAACTTTGCAGTTTAAGCAAAAGACAGTGGTTCAGATCCTAACAGTGACTTATTCATTTTTTTTGTTGGATTTTCACTAGAAAGGTGATCCATGGTAGCCTGTACTTGGAATAGAAAGTGTTATCAAAAACAAACTTAGGTAAGAACAGCAATATGTGAAGGCAGGAAATACTCCTATCAGGACAGGTTGTACCTGATGGGAACATTTCATACCACCTTTACTAAATTTGAAACTAGGATTGAATTAAGGGCAGCTCTTTATATTGAATAAACATTTCAGAATAGCAAGTGCATTTTAGTTCAACACCACATGGGGGAAGGGGGGATTTCACTGCATGTACAATGTAACACACTTCGATCCCTGTAGCAACACTGATTTATTAATCCCAAAAAACTCTTCTTTATGTTCATTATTTATTTCCCTATAATTTAGTTGTTTATACTGCAAAGTAAGAAGCATTTATTTCAGTTAAGCAAATGTTCATTAAATATTTTTACTCACTGTTGCCATTGAATTCTCAGCCTTCTATTCCAAAGTCCATCACCTTCTCCATTATACTACCGAAGGCTCCCTGTCACTTTTAAGAAAACTGTGAAAAACATGACATTTAGATACAGTCCAGTTTGCTGTATATTGCATAAGCAGTCTTTATTTCTCTTCCCTTTGTTCTTCATTACTAAGTTATTTTGCTTGGAAATAGGATTGTTGTCCCATGGAGTGCATCTCCTTCTGCTGTTGAATCCTTTGCTGTAGGCATACATTTCTTTTTGTTATGATACCTTATTGCTGTGTAAATTATTAGGATGTCAGAAATAGGACTGTGACCTCAGCAAAGCATTCAACAACAGAAATAGATCAACTGCAGGGGGCAATGATCCTGTTTCCATGTAAACGAACCTTGAAATGAAGATTAAAATGAGTAATATCTGTAGGTTTGCCTTCTCAGCTACTTATGCAGCATTGCAAACTTTATGGTAAACTGTGGTGGTTGTCTCCAGCAAACAGACATATTCTTGTTTTGAGCTGTTTTGTCAACAACGTGATTTGAAATGCTGTGCCCCCTGCCTTGGCTGAACTCGAAAAACCTCTTAAGGTCCAGGAATACGCTCCTGTTAGTTGTCTCCAGTACCCATGTTGCCATGGCAGATCAAGCCTTTGTTGTATGGACACCTAGGCTCTGGAGCTCCCTTCCACTACCTGTTCATATGCTCCCTCCCACTCACTTTTCGGAGGGTTCCTCAGAGACCAGTTGAAGGCTGACTGCACTTGCACTTAATCCAGTGGGTTACCTCTCCTCCCCTTCCAGAGACGTCCTCCTTATACATCCTTTCAGTTTTTACTGCTTTGGATAGGACTCTTACTGTTCCTGTTGTACTTTAAATGTGAACATTACTGTGTGCTGCACTTATATTGTGACTAGTATCTGGTTCCTAGTGACATACTGAAATCCTTTTGTATTAGTTTTATATTTAAATTATATTGGTTGCCTCCCTGCTTTCTATAACCATACATTATTCATGCTATTATACAGATGTTTATTTCACTGCCTTACTTTGTAATCTTCTGTGTTGCAACAAAAAATAGGCATTGTAACTGCTTAGTGTGCTTATCTTATGAAAAAATACTAAAATACAGAAAACCTATAAAATGTGTGTTGAATTGTGTTTAAATATTATGTTTTTCAAAGTTTTCTAAAAGTGACACACTTTCTTTATGGACAGCTCCAGAGGTTTATCACCAATCATGTCATCAATTTTATTTCATAATTTGCTCATGGTGGGTGGAAGTAATCCCTATAAATTCATCACCATGTCTGCTTTGTTTGATACACTAAGGGCCCCGTATTCAGAGC
Source organism: Neoceratodus forsteri (assembly GCA_016271365.2). Classification (NCBI taxonomy): domain Eukaryota; kingdom Metazoa; phylum Chordata; order Ceratodontiformes; family Ceratodontidae; genus Neoceratodus; species Neoceratodus forsteri. Next base: position 589,385,979 of record CM028129.1, on the reverse strand, counting down.
TGGCTGGTTGTGAATGCACATGGGGGTGCCATGTAAAAAAATAGTGCCAGCCAGCTTTGGCACCATATTCAATTGGAGAGCATGTCCAAACTGACCATGCTATCCATTTGAATATCAGGCCATGGTAGCATGGCCTACAGCAGGCAGTCACCATGCTTTGTGCCACATCAACAGAGCTCTGCACAGAAGACCGCCCATAGGGGTAAAGCATGGCATACACTGGTTATCGCCACATCCCCTGTGGATGATATTCTGCCCAAACATGCAGATGAGCTCATTAGGCATGCACGGTGCTAAGGGGCCATTTACATGCCTGTTATGGGCTATTTGCATGAGAGCACTGCAGTTGAGTGTACCATGCCAGGTCCTCCCCAAACCTCAATCCCTGTCCATTTACAAAGCAAAAAACTTTGGTGGTTCAGTGGTCCTTCCCTATCCTCAATCCTCTTCCCAGTATTTTTTTTAAATCATTGGTGGTCAAGAGGTCCCTCCTGAGCCCCAATCCCCTCCCTGGTATTGTTTGTTAAATCATTGGTGTTCCAGCATACCCTCCCCAGCCCTGATCCCTGTCCATGTATAAAACAAAAAATCGTTGCTGGTCAGTGGTCCCTCCCATATCCCAATCCTCTCCCTGGTAGTGTTTTGTACATCATTGGTGGTCCAGCAGTCCCTACCTAGCCCCGATCCCCTGCTGTATAAGTAATAAATGAAGTCATGGTGGTCTAGTGGTCCCTCCCCCATTCTCTGATTTCCATCCTGACTACAAATGCATTACCTTGGTAGTCTAGTGGCCCCCACCCTCACCTCAGCAGGTAGATATCCATCATCCTGTTCCACCTCCAATCCAACCCGAGTTGGCAACCGGCATAGCCCTCCTCACCCTGCCACAGCTGGCCTCTGACTGAACTGTCACAGAGTGCATACAGTACACAGAACGCTCATTGATGACTCCACAAAGTCTGCAGGGTTTTCACCTATCAAGATACTGTTTGGCTATAGGGTGAGGGGGCCACTAGATCTGTTAAGAGATGAACTGGAGAGTGAACTTGCTTCCCAAGGGGAATCTGCTGTGGAGCATATCCAGACTTTCAGGCCATGGCTCAAGGAGCTCATGGAGCTTGGCCAGAAGCCTGTAGCTGCTTCACAGCAGAGAGAAAAGACATTGTAAGATACTGGGGGCAGCGTCCAAAACTATGAGATCAGACAACATGTGTTGGTCATTTCCAGCTAAGATTGAGGCCATTCTGGGATGGACCATGCTCACCACCAAGAAGAAGGTCAGGGCATTTCTGGGGAATGCAGTGTATTACCACATGTTTGTGGCAAACTTTAACAGCCTAGTGAAACTCCTAACAGACCTCACTACAAAGAAAATGCCTGAAAACTATCAGTGGCCCATCCTTGATGCACCACTCAGGGCTCGTGGGAGTGTGTTGAGTGTGTGTGTAACAGACTAAGAGATTGTTGCAATCTGTATACAAGTGTATAGCATACAGATTTTAAATTGATTGAATGGGAAAGAACTTAGTGTATTAGGTACCTGACAGCATTTCTGTACTGCTCCTTTACGAATTACCACCATTTCAGAAGGGCCAGCCCTGTACCACAGGTCCTGCAGTATGCTCTAATCTTGTCTTTAATGTCCACCTAATGCTTGCGATGGGGGGAGAGGCCCAGAAACCAGTCTACTGTCACTGTGATATTATGGCCCAGAGTGCCTCCAAGTAACTCAGTTGGAGATTTACTGGGCCAAGCAGTTTGGGGCATACTTATTCTAGTCATGAGCACTGCCAGCTCCCTGGTGCTAAATATGAGAATACACTCAACTCCATGTTTCTCTCAAGTTTTTATTTTCTGATCCTCCTAATATTGTTCTACCCTCTAAAATTAAAACCACTTTATTTAATGATAGTGCTCTCTAATTTATTTTCTCTCTGTTTTTATTTTCTGATCCTCCTGATATTCTTCTACCCTCTAAAATTAAAACCACTTAATCTAATGCTAATGCTCTCTGATTTCTTTTCACTCTGTCTGCCTCACTACGTCTTCTTTACACTCAGTTTCTCCCACACACTACACTTCTTTGAAGTGAGAGAAAGTGCATCACATGTTTCTGAAAAATATCATGAAGTTTAAAAAACACATACAAAATATACATTTTGTTTTATTCTTTCTTTTTCTAGCATGCCAACCCTGACCTGTGAACCGCCTTCCATTACCCCCAGTGTCCCTTTCCAAACCATGAAACACCCCATCATCAACACACCACTCCCGCCTTCACTCATTCCTAACTCTGCCCCCAGATAGGTAGCCTGTGGCTTGTCCCCTGCAGGCTGAACCATGGAGGGGTACCAGGCCTTTGAGAAGAATACATCACTGCATGTACCTGGGAGACCATGGAGAGGAACTGATGAGGAGAAGGCAAACTATGCAGCCTAGATGGTATGTCACAAGTCCCCCCTTCTTTCTTGCCCCATTGACCCACCTCTTATCCCACCCACTTTGTGTGACCCAGCCTTGGGTCTGTTTGGGCCATTGGAGGGATGGGTGTGCCCCCCTTTTTGGAAACTCCTTTGCTGGCCTCAGTCTGGGCATGTGATGCCTCTGTGTCACATGCCAAGCAAGAGGGTGCATGCTGACATAAGACCACTCTGTAAAGTAGCACTGTTCCTTCTCACATGACAGCCCTTCCCCCTGAGCCATCAGGGTGTGGTCATACAACAGAAGGAGACACCCTCAATCCTTGAGGCAGGAGGCATCCAAGGTTGATGCTGGAACCCTGCCTTGCTGGTTGGCACCAGGCATCCCAGGATTCAGATGCAAACCCAGGTAGTCTGGATGGCAAACTGTATTGCTACCACTATACTAGCTGGCCTGATAAAGTTTGCATTTTGATAATGCACTTTTGCTATGTAAATGTACCGTATTAAGTAAATTGTGATTGTATTTTGCAGTTACATTCGACATCGCAGATTCACTTTAACTCAAAAGTACTGTACATGTCAGATTGGAAAATATGCTTCATTTTAAATGAAAACTACAGCCTCATATCTTTTAAAATGTATTTGCTTCCATGTCAACAGTCAACTCTTTTTTGTGTAGCTGTTAGCTATACATGTGATTGCTTTAGTTTATTTTCACTGTTCATACTAGTCCCTATAACTATCCTGGGGGATTCCATTGATTGTTGAAATCTCATTTTCCCTGAGAGCTGCATTAGCATATGAGAACAATTTGTGTCAGCACCCTTCAGACTCTACAGTATGCCTGTCTACGTAATTAGAGTTCAACAAAGCAAGTTGCAGCAAAGTGTGAAATACCGCATTTACCTCCATTTAGTTTCTCAGACTGTTTGAGTTGTAGTGCAGAGGCTTTCCCTTTACCCTGCATTCGATTTGAGTATTTCCAGATTGTTTTTTTTTCAGGATATTTGTATTTTCAGCATAGAGATTCATCATATAAATGGGTGCTGTGACATCATGCAAATCTCTTAAAATCTCAAAATCTCTCAAAATCGCAAAATCTCTCAAAATCTCCCAAAATCTCAAAATCTCTCAAAATCTCAAAATTTCTCAAAATCACATCTCAAAATCTCTCAAAATCTCAAAATCTCTCAAATCTCAAAATCTCTCAAAATCTCTCATAATCTCAAAATTACTCAAAAGTCTCAAAATGTCTCAAAAGCTCAAAATCTCTCAAAATCTCAAAATGGCTCAAAATCTCAAAATCTCTCAAAATCTCAACATTTATCAAAATCTCAAAATCTCACACTCTCAAAATCTCTCAAAATCACAGAATCTCTCAAAATCTCAAAGTCTCAAAATCTCTCAAAATCTCAAAATCACTCAAAATCTCAAAATCTCCCATAATCTCAAAATTTATCAGTCTCAAAATGTTTCAAAATCTCAAAATCTCTCAAAATCTCTCAAAATCTCAAAATCTCTCAAAATCTCAAAATTTCAAAATCTCTACAAATCTCAAAATATCTCAAAATCTCAACATTTCTCAAAGTCTCAAAATCTCAAAATCTCTCAAAATCTCAAAATGTCAAAATCTCCAGATCTCTCCAAATCTCAAACTTTCTCAAAATCTCAACATCTCTCAAAATCTCAAAATCTCTCTAAATCTCAAAATCTCTCAAAAATCTCAAAATCTCTCAAAATCTCAAAGTCTCAAAATCTCTCTAAATCTCAAAATCTCTCAAAAATCTCAAAATCTCTAAATTTCTCAAGATCTCAAAATCTCTCAAAATATCTCAACATCTCTGAAAATCTTGAAATCTCTCAAAATCTGAAAATCTCAAAATCTCTCAAGATCTCAATATCTCTCAAAATCTCCCAAAAACTCAAAATCTCTCAAAATCAAAAATCTCAAAATCTCTCAAAATCTCACAAAATGTCAAAATCTCTCAAAATCTCACAAAATGTCAACATGTCAAAATCTCTCAAAATGTCAAAATCTCTCAAAATCTCTGAAAATCTCTGAAAATCTGAAAATCTCTCAAAATTTCAAAATCTGAAAATCTCAAAATGCTAATGTTAATGCTAATGCTAATATGCTAATGTAGCTCTTGTGGACAATGAGATTTTAACAGCCATAAAATGAAGACCCCAGGATAGTTACTGGGGACTAGCATGGACAGTGAAAACAAAGTAAAGCAAACATGCTACAGGAAATGAGTTGTCTATTGACGTGGAAACAAAATTTACCTGATATGGGTGTAGTTTTTCTGTGAGTGTGCAGAAAAGTTGCAGACTGTGCATTTCTTGCAAACCTGGTGCAAGTCTGGTGCTGGACCATTGGCAGAGTGATAGCACTACTGCTCGTGATGCTGGCTACCTTGGATCAGAAGCAAACCCGAGTGGTTCATGGGTCGGTTGGGAAGGAGGTTCAAGCATCCCAAAGGATACTCACCTCCTTGGGAAGTGAGGGTTCCCAGCCTCCGCTGTGCTACCTTCACCATGTTGACCAGAGGTGGCAGTGCTTGCAGAGTTCTGTGTAGGGAAGGGGATGCCAACAGAACTGTGGCATGTCAGCACCTGCCATTACATGCATAGCATGTTGCCACCTCTGGCCAGTTGGTGTCCTGGGGCGGGACAAGGAAAACAAGTAAAACCCAACCCAGTGCAGGATAATGCTGGCCCTGGCTTTGCAGGCTTGCACCACCAATGCAGCATCCACCTCTGGACTGAGCAGTACCTCTGGAGTGAGCTTGACCCTGCCCTGGGAGTAAGGCAGGGAAGGATAAAGAGGCAGCAATACTCCGGGATAACCTGGATGATGTCACAGGGAGCTGGGGGCCAACTGATAGAGAACTGGTGGGAGAGGGGAAACAAAAACATGATCTAAACCAATGCATAATTTGGACAAAAATGTGAGATTGATAGATTTGTGCAGTGTTTGTGAAATTTCATAAAAATTGTGCTAATGCAAAATTGGCACTTTATCACAATTTCTCAGAAGTAATAAAAGTTTGGCAAAACTTTCATGCTTTATGTACAAACAAGGTAGAATGGGAATTTGTCTGGGACCATGTTAGTGCATCCAGTACCTAGCAGAGGTTGTGGAAAGTACCCTTCCATGCCTATGGTCCTAGATGGATTTTTCTTTAACCCCCATTCTAGTTCCAGCACTTGATGCCAGAGTCTGCATACTTAAGGGGCAATGAGCAGCTCTTCAGGATTAAGGGATTTGAGTTTTGTGGGCTGGGATACAAGTGAGAAGAATCAGAAAGATAGGTTTAGGTGTTAGAAGTGAGAACTGGCTTAGGGTAGCCAGTATGGGATAAGGATGAGAGATCATGAGATGAGGCAGGGGCTGCCACTAGTGGCTCATACTAAGACTTATAAGGCAGGAAAGGAGCTAAGAGGCTTACACCCATAATGCTCCATGTTAATTGTAATAATTAATTGTACCACTACTTATCATGTAATGATCCACTGGCCATCCAAAATCAGTATCTGGGAAGATGGTGGGTGACCTTAGGATGATTTGGGCTACTGTAGGGGTCTCAGGCTCAGGGGCTCCCACAGCAAAGGTGGGACTGGAGAGGGCAGTACTTCAGGGTAGCATGAAGGTAGTGGTGATAGGGGACTTTATATTGAGGTATGTTAGCAAGGTGGGTTGAGTGTTAGGACACTGGAGCTGTGTGGACTGCTCAGTCACTTACCTACTTGATGCACAGTTTGGGGACAGCACTATATGCAGGATGTGCACCTTCGGGGTACTCTGTCACATCCACATCTGTGGCTGTGTGCCTACTCCATGCCAATCCCAGGCTACATAACTATCTCAGTGCTGGGCCAGGTCAGAAGGAGGCAAGGGGCAGATGAAGACAATTGATTGATCCAGAACACTGCCAGGGCAGCAAGCATGGAAGTTAGAGAGGGAGGATACTGTGTATCCCTAGGGTCTGTAATAGCACCAATGCAGCCCTTTCCACCCAGCCATCCCTATATTGTCTGGGCCTGTACAGCCATCCTACCATGGGCCCCCAGCCCTAGGTAATGGGTATGGGGCTGGGGGCTGAGAGTGTCACCAGCACCAGCTGGTTATCTTTTCTATTTTTCAGCACCTGTCAAAAGGGATATTGCAGCATGTAGAAGACTAGCATGGGCTGCCATATACCATGGACCCCATGTCTTGGGGAGCAGGGGATACATTGCTGAGCTGCTTCAGACATCCAACTGAATGTCCAGTGATCTTGACCATGTTGCCCATGCACTGCCCGCAGCCCCTGTGTAGGGGCTCTGCACCAGCTGGGGGTGGGGCATGAAGCTATGGATTGTTATAGTCCCCATGCAGTCTTAGGGTGTGTAGTAGTGCAGCTGGGATGCACTTGTTTTGAGTGTATTCCCATGCTTTTTGTGGATTGACACCCTAAAGCAGTAGCCTTAGGAGCAAGATCTTAAGGTAGTATTTGCAGAGATACTACTGGTGCCATGTACGGGGCCAGCAAGGCAGCAAGAGAGTAAGCAGTTGAATCCATGGCTAAGAGTTTGGTGCAGAGAGCAAGGCTTTAGGTTTTTGACACACTTAAGGGTGTTCTGGGGCAACAGAAGTCTGTATTCTGCAGACAGACTTCACTGAGCCCAGAAGGAGTGGGTGTGCTTGCACACATGGTAGATAAAGTGGAGGATGGGCTTCAATCTAGGACTGAGGTGGGTATGGGTGAGTACTGGAGAACATCCATGCCTATGTGAAGTGCTGGGCATAGAAAGGTTATCTGTAAGATTCCTCAAGCAAGGAGGGTGAGAAACACAGATGTTTACTACATGACAGCAAATGTGTGGAGTGCAACAAACAAAAAGTATGATCTGCACGCTGAACTTCTTGAGGCAAGCTGTCATCCAGTGTGACTCCCAGAGACCTGAGGGAAGGAAGGAATAAGCTCAGATGCAAGGGTAGGGGGGGTACAGTTGCTTCAGGAGGGACTTGGGGTCAGGGGGGTTGCATGTTTTGTCAAGAATGGGATGGAAGCAAGCAGGAAAGGGGGAGTAAGGAGAGATGGGAGCCATAAAGAAAACCTGCATGTTTTTATTTATTGATTTGAAAATTGGTAACCGGGAAAGGCACACTGAGTCAAGGCTTGCTTCCAGGTATGGCACAGGGAAAGGGAAGGGGATGCAATAAATCATACATCAGATTAAACACAATAGTAAATAATCATTCCACAGGATAACGTGCAAACAGTTAACAGTACGACATGGCACAAATTGAAAATAAACAATCACAATAGCAAATCAAATCAAAATTACAGGTAGCAGAGGTTGAGGCTATGAGTACCAGTGTAACTGAAACAACGGTAGAACAAAGTTGGTGCAGCAGTAGTTGGGACATAAGCAGACCCAGAAGGGGGACTGTAGCTGGTGGGGGAGGGGCACCAGGGACAGGTCAAGGAGAAGGCTGACTGAAGCAGGATAGGGTAGGCAGGAATCTAAGCTGTCGTCTAAGGGGGGAGGCTGAGAGATGGAGAGAGGAAGGGATCAGGTTCCAAAGGGAGGGAAGGTGTTAGGAGAAGGCAGACTGCCCAGCAGAGAAGTAATGGTGGGGGAGTAAAAAGGTGCAAAGATCCCTGGAGTAGAGATTGTATGAGGTAAAGGGAATAGGCGAGATGAGTGAGGTTAGGTAAGATGACAGCAATCCAAAACAGTATTTGGATATGAAAGAGGCACAATGGGACTGGCAATAGGAGGGAAGGAGAGGATTAAGAGGGAGGAGTAGAAGGAGTAGTGGTGAGTAGAAGGGGGGAATTGGTAGCAAAAAAGCAGATGGCATTACTGAGGGTATGTAATCTGGCAAGTGAAGAGGAGGGAGCAGTATTTTAGACTACATCTATATCATTGAAGACTATGAGCATCATTTTGGAACCAGCTCCTGGTGAACCTGAGGAGACAGGCAGACCTTGTTATGGTACAGGGTACCATGATTGGTGCAGAATTTGGTGTGGGTGGCATTGATGTGGGCACAGAAGGCAAGCCTACTGTTAAGCCACACACTGAGATACTTGAAGGAGTGAACTGCCTCAAGGGGGGAACCATCCAGAGTGGAGAAGGAAGGGAAGGGAGCAAGCCTAATTAGTTTCTGACAGGTTCCAAAGGTCACAGACACTGTTTTTTTGGAGTTGATCTGGAATTGGTAGGTCTGGGACCAGCACAGAATATTGTGAAAGTCTTGCTTGAGTGAGACTTCCATAACCACCATTGAGGGGCCTGAGGTGTACAGAACTGTGTCATCTGTATACATGTGAATATGAAAGCTGACACAGGCAACCCAGAATGATTGGGAAGATAGGGGACAGGACTTATCCTACTGTACTGACTGCTGATTGCCTGAGAGGTAGGAATGGAACCAGTCAATGGTGGGGGCTGAGATGCCAGCAGAACTCAGCTTGTGATAAGCAGGAAAAACAGAGCACATACCAGGCATTTCAAAAAATAGAAACTTGTTTACTACAGCACATGACAGACAACTGGGCTAACACCTTTACATATTGACTCTGGCAATGAGTCTTCCTCCACTTGTCCTGGAGAAGAGGACAGGTGACCAAATCAAAGGCTTTGGTTAGATAGATGAAAATGGCCACCATGATGTGCCTCTGATCCAACTCAGAAAGGATGGAGTCAGTGAACTATTGCAGGCAGAAGACGTTGGAGTGATGCTTCCAAAAACCAGACTGGAAGGGGGGAGAAGAAGCTGGAGGAATGGAGGAAGTCAGCAAGCCAGGAGTAGATCAGTTTCTCCTGCAGCTTTGCAAGGGTGGGGGAGGAAGGCAAGACAGAAGTTGCCAGGAGTGGAGGGATTGCCCCCTTTGTGGAGGGGGAGCACTATGGCAATCTTCCTAGACACTGGGATGGCACAGAGGGTGAAGGAGAAGTTGAGGAGGTGAGTAAGGAGGGAGCTGACGATGGGAGCTGAGAAATGGAGGTCCAAGTCACCTGGACTAGATTTGGACAGGTTGAGAGAGGAAAGGGCAAGCAGGGTTTCATCAGTAGCGAAGGGGGAAAGAAGGAATGAAACCCTGGAGGGATGCTGGGGAAGAGGGAGGAGACATGGGAGAGGGAAGAGACAGGAGGAGGGTGAGAGGGGAGATCACAAGTGGTGAAGAACTCATTGAAGTGAACAGAAACACAGACAGGGTCAGAGACTGGTGAACCATTAACCATGAGGACTGGGGGAGTGGACTGGGCTGGGGAGGTCAAAAAGAGACCTTTCAGAATTTATCTGTGGAGTTAAAATTATCCTGGAGGTTGATCTTAAATTATAGGGATTTGGCAGTAGGGACAGCCTTTGTGCAAGTGTTTCTAAGCACCCTGTAAGACAGGAGGTCAAACAGGGTGTGGGAGAATTTATAACAGGCTCAGGATTGATTATGGGTCTTGCACAAATCAATGAGATGATTCCTGGTTAAATTTGATCCAACATACTCATTGTTAGATTGGTTTTCAGGCTTGGAAATTGAAGAATAATGATGCTACTGCTAAACTTGTCTCACTAGCCATGGTACCTATTCAGACTGGATTCTTTACTAGATCTTCAATTGACTCATAGTTCAAGTTATCTAAATATAAAAATAGTCTAGGACAGTTGTCTTTTTATTACTGCATTGCATTTTTCTGGAATTCTATGACAAAACACCTAAGTAATATTGAAAAGTTTGATTCATTTGTATCTTAAAACACATGTTCATTCTTCTGAAACACTGCAATTTTTGTGCAATTGTATATTGTAATTGTTTACATTTATCATCTTGTCTGTGTTTCTGACCATGGGCACCTTTGAAAATGGGCAATATTTGTCCAAAGGCCTTTGTATTCATACAATGAAATTAAATGAAAATGAAATCATAGGTGATCTGGGGGGTGGTGGGAGAACTTAACCCTGTACTTCCTGATGGGGGCATGCTTGTCCCTGACAAAAGAACATTTTAAGTGAAAGAGGCAGAGGGCCACATCATTTTCTGGGGTGGAGAGAATGGGGTCCAATAAGCTGCAGCTAGCTCACTCAGTAGAGCATTTTTGTTCATCGACCTGAGGGACTTGACTAGACATACTTGGAGATGAGGGGTGTGCCGGACTTTACTGACACAGAATGTTGTGCAGTGCTCACTGAATGAGTCCAGAAGAATACCTGCTGCAATTGTGTGATGGGAGTGTGAGGGGAGAACCCAGTACAGAAGAGTGTGGTTTGAGGAGTGTGGGTTCAGTAATGAACTATGAAAGGTTCAGGGACTCAATCTGAGGAAGGTCAGCGTGAAGGCCAGGGAAAGCAAATTAATATTAAAATTCCCAAGGAAAATAAGTTCACCAGAAGAGGAGTGTGAGATGATGAGTGAGTCAACCACAGAGGAGGGTGAGATTTTTTGGGAAGGAGTAGAAAGCCCCAGTGAAGATGGGTAAGGTGGAGGGAAAGAAGATTTTGACAAGGCAATGCTCACAGGAGGAGGGTACAGCTTCCCTGAGACTGATGGTGCAGGAGAGGCTCTGGTAGACATAAAGGGCAACACCACCACCATGTTTGCCTCTGTCCTGCCTGAAGATGTGGTAGTCATGGCAAGTCAGGCTAGAATCAGGAATTCTGGAAAAGATCCAGGATTCAGTGATACAGAGGAGGTCAGGAGAATGTTGAGCGATCCATACTTTAAGGAGATCCAGTTCAGGGAGAGGCTGCTAGCACTGAGTTGGAAAATACAAAGGCCACTAGGAGAAGAGGGGGGGAGAGGAACCAAGGTTTGTTTCCACAGTGCTAGCAAGAAGAAGAAGCAGGATTAGGATTTGTAGGATGTTGTAGGACATACATCTCCTAGGCTGGGGTGAGGGAGGGGGGAAGATGGTGAAGGGACACGATGGAATGATGAAGCAGTTCCAGGTCTAGGAAGGGGGAAGGAAGAAGATCTGGGTGGATAGGGAGGGAGTGGAAGGGAGGGGAAGGGGGTAGCTGGGGGAAGGGGTTGTGCTTGAGGGTAGGATGGGGAAGAGAAGCAAGCAGAAGAGGAGGGCATGGAGCATAACCGTGGGTACTAATTGTAAAAGTATTCTGAGCAAAATATACTGCAACTGGCAATAAGGTAATACTCAGGTAGGGTGTGACAGGATTACCAGACAATAAACAGTCAGTGAAAAACCATAGGCATAGAATGGTAAGATAGTGCAATGCAAAACCTTTATGCAAACTGGCAAAAAAATCAAAACCCAGGTAGGGTGAGAATAGATTACCTGGAGATTGGCAGTACCTGAGAGACAACAGGCATACAGGGGCTGATCAAGCTGCATAGACTAAAACAACACAAAACTTAAAAACAGGGTGTACCTAGATAAGAAGTTTCTAGGGCACTCCAATAGTAGTTGTTGTCAAGGCACACAATGGTATGTGCTGTAGCTAGATGCAGGATCCAAGGAAAGACAATTCTGAGAGTGTGTTACAGACTGCCAGGTAATACTGCACAGCAGAGCTTAGAGTCAGCAAATGAAACTAAAAGGACAACTATGGAACCCATGGTTCTCATGTGGATTTCAATCTAGTCAACATTGGTTGGGAGTTGGAAACTGCCTGAATGAAAGTGGATATCATGGTGCGACTGTGAAACCATGTTTCGGAGGGGATTTGTAAAATGACACCTGTCATTTTCATGAGGTGGGATAACAAAATGGTTTATGTTGAAAATCTGGGGCCAAAATCTGCAAAAATAACAAAGTTATGAGTAAACATTGAAAAATTCTAATTTTTTTCATAAATTTGTTGTTTTTGACATTTTGGCACCAAAAATGAAATTAAAAGGACAACAATTATGATGCCCATGGCTCCCCTATGGATTTCAACCTACTTGGCATTGACTGGGAGTTGAAAAGTGCCCAAGAGAAAGTAGGGAGGAATTTCTCATTAATTATGTAGGACTGTTTTCCTTTTAACATGTCATGTATGAGACTAGAGGGAATTTGATTGGGCATGGTATTGTCAGAGCAGTAAAGGATGGGGAACTGGTGGGTATCAGTGACCATAACAGAGCTAAATTAGTAGTAATATGTGAAGCTGCTTTTTCATTAAACATTTGTCATTGTGGAATGTTTGCTTGTATTCGCTGTGTAGTTATTGGGCATAGATAACACAGCAGTTAAAATTAACAAAATTGCATGAGTTATATATAATAGTGAAATTGTCATGATTGGGATATGAAGAGATTCACACATAATATTATTGTTTTCTTGGATTGTGAATCTGAATTTTTAAGATAATAGTTTTTATTACCCCAGAATCTGAACATGATAGGTGTCATTTATTAAATGCGACTTGAAATACGATTTTGTGGAATAACTGTGAAATCTGGTTTAAGAGGAGAATTTGAAACTGACACGTCATGTTCATTGGATTAGGTAAAAAACATTACTATCAGGAAAATGTTGATTCAAAAAGTAAAATAATTGCAATGTTATGAGTAAACATTGAAAAATTTCAACTTTCGTTCATTACTTTGGTCTTATTTGAAATTTTGACCCCAAATGTTCAACATAGTCATTTTATGACACCACCTTATAAATTTGACAGGTGCCATTTGTGGACTCCTGGCCAAAACTTCATTTGGTGGCACAAGCGTGAAAAGATATTTGAGGCAGGATTTGAAAAGTCACACCTATTTTGTTCATGCAGTGTGATAAAAAAATGGCTACCTTGAAAATATGGGGTCAAATTCGAGAAAAATCGTAACGTTATGAGTAAATGTTGTAGATTACGTTCTTCATAACTTTTTTTTGATATTTTGACACAAAAATTTTAACATAGTCTTTTTATGACCACACCTTATGAACATGACAGGTGCCTTTTGTGAAATCCTGGTCAAACAGTAGTTTTGTGGCACAAGTATGAAAAGACGTTTTGAGTAGGATTTGAAAAATGACACCTGTCATGTTCATGAGGTAGGGTAATGAAAGGGCTATGCTGAACACTTGGGGCCAAAATCTACAAAAAAATAACAAGTTATTTTAAACATTGGAAAAATTAATGCTTCTTCATAACTTCGTTGTTTTTGTCATTTTGATACCAAATTTTCAGCATAGTCTTTTTATGACCCCTCATTATGATCAAAACAGTTGGAATCTTTTAAATCCTGTCTGACAGTGAATATCATGGTGCAACTGTGAAACCATGTTTTGGAGGGGATTTGAAAAATGGCACCTGTCACGTTCATGAAGTGGGGTAAGTGGTAACAAGATAGGCAATGTTGAAAATTTTGGGTCAAAATCTGCAAAATAACAAAGTTATGAGGAAATATTGAAAAAAAAATCAAGGTACTGCCATAAGCTTAACTTTAGACTCAGAAATTGAAGAGATGGTAGTTCCTGAGGAGACTTCTACCTCAGATATTCCAACATCTGCTCGTAGACCCTCCAGTTATGCCAGTTTATTTAAGCAGCCAGCTGAGGCAGCAAAACACCATTTTGTGGTGCATCTCAGGTATAAGGGAGGCCTGGAACTGCCCCCAGACCGAATGTATGTTGGAAAATAATTGATAATTAACTCATTGCATTTTTCACCTGCTGAAGTATATATATTTATTCATGCTACTGGAGACCCAAATTTTGATATTAGCTTTACGTCAGCAGCATTGTTGGATAAATTCTAGACCTCCTATTATAGGGTTAAGGACACTTCAGTTTGGAGCCATTTTTAGTTATCTGTATTACAAAACCCACCTTTAAGACAATAACTGTCTTCTTTAGAAACAAATGGGTAAATGTTAACGACATAGTGTATTGGTTTGAAAAGAGGTGTAAGGTAGAAGCTATTCCAGACCCTATTATAGATGAGAATGAGTTTTGGACTGGGGGTTGGAAATTCAGGGTGCAACTTTGACAGACTGAGCAGGGAATTCAACACTTACCTAATTATTTTTTCTCAGTCAAAACTAAGGAATTTTGTTCTGCCTTGGTCAGCACCACTCCTGTTACTGGTGTGGCTGTCAGTCTCATTTGAACATGGATTGTAACCAAATTAAATATGACTTATGTGGGACCCCGGGCCACACTGCTAACCTATGTACCATCCCCCCCTTTGTAATTTATGTGGGGCAGATCATGCCTTTAAATCATGCACTTGGGCGGCGCACAACATGAAAGATTTTTCTGAAAAGGACTATTACATTACACAAGCTACAAATGTTAATAGATGGGGCATATATGGGGCAGGGCAGTGTACACCATCTGAGCCCACTCCAGTGCCTCCATGACCTCCCACAAGTATTTTGGTATCTGTTGCAGAATCAGTTCCTCTTGAGACAGAACCTAATACATCCACAGCCATCATCATGACATCTACCAGATCTGAAAGAATTCTTCTACAACACATGCCCCCCACCCCTTCAGCCCCTCCTCCTGCCTCTGAGCTTTTAGCCACATTTACTCCTTTTGGGAGACATAAAAAACATTCCTCACCAGGACAGACTGGGTCCAGTAGATGCCATATGGTGTCGGAACCATCCATTACAGAACCTGACCCGAAATGGCCACCAGGACTCAATGAGTACAGAAGGACACTGCACTGACTACAGAAAACAAGTATGAGGTATTTCAAAGTTGGGGGGGGATGGAAGAAGAGGATTCCGATGTTTCTTACCAATCTACCCAAAGTGAAATAACTGTGGAACCTGGACCTTTGGGACTCTCAGGTTCTAAACCCACACTTACCAAAAGAGTTACAAGATCCAGTAAAAAGAAACCTTGACATGTTAACATCAACTCTCTGTCCCCGACATAAGGCTTGCTAGCTTTAATGTTAACAGTGTGAAATCAGAGATAAAATGGAAGATAACTTTTTCTATTCTTCAACAACTTAGATTGTAGCCCCCAACCAGGCTTGCCTCCACTGCTGGAGCTGCCGTGGCCCGAGAAGCCAGCTGCCCACCCTCACCACCTCTGCAGCCGCTCAGGAGCACCAGGAAGCCGATTGCAGGCCACGACCGGGCTTGCCTCCACTGCCAGAGCAGCAGTGGTTTGAGAAGCCAGCCACCCACCCTCACCACCTCTGCAGCTGCTCAGGAGCTCCAGGAAGCCGATTGCAGCCCCTGACCTGGCTTGCCTCTACTGCCAGAGCGCACATGGCTCAAGAAGTCAGCCGCCTGCCCTCACCACCTCTGCAGCTGCTCAGGAGCTCCAGGAAGCTGATTGTAGCCCCTGACCTGGCTTGTTTCTACCGCCAGAGTGCCTATGGCTTGAGAAGTCAGCTACCTGCGCTCACCACCTCTGCAGCTGCTCAGGAGCTCCAGGAAGGCGACTGCAGCCCCTGACCAGGCTTGCCTCCACCACTGGAGTGGCCATGGCTCGAGAAACCAGCCGCCCACCCTCACCAACTCTGCAGCCACTCAGAAGTTCCAGGAAGCCAGTTGTAGCCCATGATCAGGCTTGCCTCCACTGCCAGAGTGGCCATGGCTCGAGAAACCAGCCACCCACCCTCACCACCTCTGCAGCTGATCAGGAGCTCCAGGAAGTTGATTAAAGCCCCCAACTGGGCTTGCCTCCAATGAAGGAGTGTCCATGGCTCAAGAAGACAGCCGCCTGCTCTCACCACCTCTGCAGCTGTTCAGTAGCTCCAGGAAGCCGATTGCAGCCTCTAACTGGGCTTGCCTCCAGTGCTGGAGTGGCCACGGCTCGAATAACCAGCGCCTGCCCTCACCACTTCTGTGGCCACTCAGGAGCTCAAGGAAGCCAATTGAAGCCCCCGACTTGCCTCCACCAAAGGAGCGGCCTCGGCTTTAGAAGCAAGCTGCCCACTCTCATCACCTCTGCAGCTGCTCAGGAGCTCCAGGAAGCCAGTAAGCCCTCAGACCTGGCTAGGAAAGCCATGAGAAGCTCCCATTGGCCAGTGCTCTCTTCTGCCTTCTCTGATTGGACTTCTGCTTTATGCTTGTGCCTCTGATTGGACTGGCTTTTTTCTGTGCCTTTTGAGTTTTTGTGGGCTTCAGCGCCCATTGTAAAACATAGAAAACTGCCAAAAATTTGCCAGATTTGGCTGTTTAAACTTGTACTTTGCTGAATTCTGTGTTAATTACTGTTTTGCTCAAGTAACCTTTGGTTAATTTTTTCCCGCCTTGCACCTCCTGCTGCTATATCCCTCCTTTGCCTCTGAATTTTTTCTTTGCTTTCCCTGTGTCCCTAAATCTCTTCTGTCTCACCCTCCCCATGTGGTGCCAGGACAGGTTTATCTGCCTTCTTGTTCCAGGCCGCCCACCCCCTCCCCATTTCTCGTCTGTTCCTCCTGTTCTAATCCTCTCTCAGACCCCCTGCAGTTTCCCCCCTGCCCCCATGATTTTGCTCTCACGTAATGCTCCTTTTATCTCTTTGCCCCTTAACTGTAACCCTTCTCTCAACTCTCCCTCCCTTAGATTGTAGCCCCTGATCAGGCTTGCCTCCACCGCCAGAGCGGCCACGGCTCGAGAAGCCAACTACCTGCCCTCACCACCTGTGCAACTGCTCAGGAGCTCCAGCAATCTGGTAAGACCTCAGACCTGGCTGGGAAAGCCATGAGAGGCTCCCATTGGCCAACGCTCTCTGCTGCCTTCTCTGATTGCACTTCTGCTTTAAGCTTTTGCCTCTGACTGGACTGGCTTTTTTCTCTGCCTTAAGTGTTTTCTTGGGCTTCAGTGTGCATTGTAAAACATAGAAAACTTCCAAAAATTTGTCAGATCTGCCTATTTAAACTTGTACTTTGCTTAATTCTGTGTTAATTACTGTTTTTTTTAAGTGACTGTTGGTTAATTTTTGCCCGCCTTGCACCTCCTGCTGCTATATCCCTCCTTTGCCTTTGAATTTTTTTCTTTGCTTTCCCTGTGTCTCTTAAATCTCTCCTGTCTCACAGCCCCCCTCCTGTGGCACCAGGACAGATTAATCTGCCTTCTTGTTTCAGGCTGTCAACCCCATTCCCCCTTTCTTGGCTGTTCCTCCTAATCCTCTCTCTTACCCCCTACAGTCTCCCCTTGGCCCCCCAATTTCACTCCCGCTCCACGCTCCTTTTGTCTCTCTGCCCCTTAATTGTAACCCTTCTCTCATCTCTCCCTCCCTTAGATTGTAGCCCCCGACCAGCCTTGCCTCCATTGCCAGAGCAGCTGCGGCTCGAGAAGCCAGCTGCCCACCCTCACCATCTCTGCAGCTGCTCAGGAGCTCCAGGAAGCCGGTAAGACATCAGACCCATCTGGGAAAGCCATGAGAAGCTCCCATTGGGCTGCGCTCTCTGCTGCCCTCTCTGATTGGACTTCTGCTTTACGCTTTTGCCTCTGATTGGACTGACTTTTTTCTCTGCCTTATGTGCTTTCCTGGGCTTCAGTGCCCATTGTAAAACATAGAAAACTGCCAAAAATTTGCCAGATCTGCCTGTTTAAACTTGTACTTTGCTGAATTCCGTGTTAATTACTGTTTTGCTTGAGCGGCTGTTGGTTAATTTTTGCCTGCCTTGCCCCTGCTGCTGCTATATCCCTCCTTTGCCTCTGAATGTTTTTCTTTGCTTTCCTTGTGTCTTTAAATCCTCCTGTCTCACCCCCCCTTATTTGGCACCAGGACAGGTAAATCTGCCTTCTTGTTCCAGGCCACCCACCCCCTCCCCTTTCTCGGCTGTTCCTCCTGTTCTAATTCTCTCGGTCAACCTACAATCTCCTTCTGTCCCCTAATTTCACTCCTGTTCCATGCTCCTTTTGTCTCTCTGCCCCTTAATTGTAACCCTTCTCTCATCTCTCCCTCCCTTGGATTGCAGCCCCTGACTGGGCTTGCCTTCATTGCCAGAGCGGCCATGGCTTGAGAAGCCAGCTGCCCACTCTCACCACCTCTGCAGCTGCTTAGGAGCTCCAGGAAGCCGGCAAGACCTCATACCCAGCTGGGAAAGCTTTGAGAAGCTCCCATTGACCTGCGCTCACTGCTGCCTTCTCTGACTGGACTTCTGCTTTACGTTTTTGCCTCTGATTGGACTGTCTTTCTTCTCTGTCTTATGTGTTTTCCCGGGCTTCAGCACCCATTGTAATACAGAAAACTGCCGAAAATTTGCACCTGCCCCTCCCCCACCTGACCTGTACTGAATAGACTTGAGCTCCTCACACTCATCTGAGTCACCTCCCTGCTTGACCACCATAGGGCCTCTTGTTAGGACCTCCCCTAACCTAGCGGTTGTCAAAACCTGGCTAACATATAAAGCCCCTGACTTGGCAATTTCCTTGCTAGGCTACAGTGTCTTTAGACTGGATCAGAAGACTAAAAGATGCGGGGGTTGTGCAATTTATATTAAAGAGTCTCTTGTGGGCCACCCCATAACTACCTCCCTCTCAGACTCGTCTGCACAGATTCTTCCTATCCGTATCATCCTGGGAGCCCACAGCAAAGTCCTCACAGTTGCTGCAGTGTACATCCCCCCAAAGGAGCAAGTGAAAGGCCTTGATGCAGTCCTGGACTTCACCCGATTGCAACCACCTCATTCTGAGTTAATCATGCTTGGAGACTTTAACATAAACTGGCTTGCCTCCGATTCTGGGGGCCACAAGGATGCCACCTCCTTTGTGAACCTTTCGCAATTGGTCACCTCCCCTACCAGACACAACTACAGGACTGGCAGTAGCACCCTTCTGGATTGGGTTTTAATCAGCCACCCAACCCGTATCTCCATCACTGTCTTCCTTGATTCACTTAGTGATCATTCCTCTGTCATCTGCGAATGGTCAAACAAATTCTGCAAGCCCCTGCCATCAGTTAGCACCAGCTGAATCCTTCTCTGTGGGAATCTGTTTCTCCTCAAATCTTACCTCAGGTAGCAGGATTGGCCTCCCGTCTACAATGCGTCAGATGTCAGCTCGGCCCTGGATTTCTTCATCACCACCTTCAATGCAGCCTGTGACTCCTACACTCCCTTCAAAAAGCTTAAAGTCAAAGTCCTTTGCAATCCCTGGCTCTCCACTGACCTTATAGAGCAGTTAAAATGAAGAGACCACCTCTGGCTTCTGGCTCGGGCCTCTGGCTTGCAAACTGACATACAGAACTATAAACATTCCCGAAATGACTGCTCAAAATATATCTGACAAAATAAAAGCACCTTCTACAGGGAAGCTCTTACCAATTCATGGGGTAATGGGAGAGCATTCTGGAACAATATTAAAAAAGTAATTGGAAAGCAGCCAAAAACCTCCACAACTATGCTAGACATCGATGGGTTGATCACTCTTGACCCCACGACTATCGCAAATACATTCAATACAGCTTTCATGGACCTCAGTAATGTTCTCCCCCCTGACTTTTTTGATGATTTCGACTCCACGGCTCATCCTACTAGCACTCCCCCTCTTCTAAACACCCACCATTCTACTTCAAGGCAGTCAAGTTGCACGAAGCATGAAATTATATTAGTAAAGCAATTGTCGAATCAAGAAATAGTGGGGACTCACTTGACCTCAAACTGCTGTCCCTCACCCTTGATGAAGTGATTAGACCATTAACTAAGATCTTCAACCTCTCCCTCAGCCTCAGCCAGTTCCCTGACAGACAGAAATCAGCTACCATTACTCCGGTTCATAAAAATGGAGATAGGGCCCACCTAAACCATCTAAACTATCGACCTATCTCCATTTTGCCTCCCCTCTCCAAGGCCATTGAATGCTTAGTTGCTGACCAACTTACTGATTACCTGGACAAACACAACATCCTGTGTACACAACAGCATGGTTTCAGAAAAGGACACAGTGCCACTTCTGACCTCCTGGAATTTTTTTTTTTAGTCTTATGGTAACCAGGTAAGGCCCACTAGGCACAAGTGCCTGTTTTCAGGGGTGACCTGGGAGCACTGGGCAGTTAAGTGACTTGCTCAGAGTCACACAGTATGCAAGTGGAGGTTATGAGAATCAAACTCAGGTCTGGTCTGCTGCATGTATCAAGCTCATTCACACCTCATTCCTCTAACCTCAAGGCTATACCAAAACCATCCATAGTTCACTGGATAGTGGTCACCTAGCTGGGTCGGTCTTTATTGATTTAACTAAGGCCTTTGACACCATCCATCACCAGCTACTACTGAAACAGCTTTTGAATGCTGGGCTCTCCACTGACTCAACAGCTTGATTTAAAAGCTGTCTGGCAAACAGATCACAAAGAGTATAAATTGCAGGAGTCCTCTCCGATGCAAGACCAGTCCGATCTGGAGTCCCCCAGGGTTCCATACTGGGTCCCCTTCTATTTAGTCTCTTCCTGAATAGTCTCCCTCAATCTTGCCCTGAAGAAATCATACTCTATGCTAATGATGTCGTAATTCACACCACCCATAAGGATCCACAACCCCTGCAAAACAATCTCCAGCTTGGCTTCACCTCAGTAGAGAACTCGTTCTCCAAACATAGGCTCATCCTTAACTGAAAAACAAAAACAAAGTCAATGCTTCTTAGTAACTCCCACAACATGAACAGGCTGCATTCCCCTGACCATAACAAACTGCCTTGGAATGCCCCTTGAACTGGTGCAATCCTTTAAATATCTTGGGATCTCTCTTGACAGTAACCTGTCCTATGGTGCCCACATCGACAGCATCACCAAGGCTGCAAATACACAACTTAGTATCCTTTACAGGATATGCCTTACCCAGAAGCCTTAAGAGTCACAGTTCATAGCTCTGTTGTCTCCATAATAGACTATGGCCTTGTCATATATGGCTCTACCCCTTCAACTTCCCTCAGATGCATTTCCACCTCCCTCAACAAAGCTTGTCGACTTATCTCTGGATCTCATCATCTTACCCATATGTGTGACCTCTACGCTCAAACTGGCTGGCTACAACTCTCAAACCGTATTAAATATCAAACCTGCATTTTGGCAAAGAAGATAATCATGGGCCTTGCACCCCTGGGTGTACAAGCTCTTCTCTGCCCAAATATAAATTTGCACCATACTAGGAGCTCTGAATCTTAACTCCTGCAGGTCCCTCACTGCCAAACCTCTCAGGGTCAATGTTCATTTGCTTATAGGGCCCCTAGCTGGTTGAATAGTCTCAACAGTGAGATATCTGCAGTCCCAAAGCTTGGCCCTTTCAAATCAAGGCTCCACCTTTCTCTCACTGCCTCCAGCACCTGTGACTGCCACCACTAACCATCCCTCCTTACAACCCTACACTCCTTGCCTCAGCTCTTACCACACAGCACTTTTACCTTCTTTCCAATATCTTTCCTATTCCCCTTCTTCTCCCATCCCCATCTCCTGCACTTCTCTATGTGTTGCAACAAATGCCTCTGGCAGCTGTTATGTCCCAGTTCCTTCCCATGTCTTGTAACACTATTGTACTCCCTTGACTGCTATTGCCTTGTCTTAACCAAACTGTTTATATTAATACTCATGGAATTAATTGTTGACCTATTTATCCTGCCTTTACCTGCCCTACTTTGTTGTACATGTTGTATTATCCTACTATTGACATGGAACCTTTGTAAAAGAGCTTTGACTCAAAGGTACTTGTAATCCTAGACACAAATGAATGAATAAAATAAAAAACTTCCATATGTCATTTTTTTCTTACAGGACACTCGGTTGCATTCTGCACAAGATGGAAATAATGCCATTAGGGAATGGTTTCAAGAAGAGTCTTTTTGGTCAGTTGGGGTGAACACATGTTGTGGTTTGGGTATTTGTTTTACTTCTTCAGAGACAAAAGTTTTAAAATTGACAGAAATTGAACCTGGTAGGGCATTATTGTTAGATATAGAAATACAGGTTCTAGCTTGTAGATTTATAAATGTACTGTATATGGGCCACAAACAAAAACCCTTAGAATTTCATTGTTACAAGCTATACAGCCTTACATGTACACTAAGCGGCAGTTTTTTTGGGGGGAAGATTTTAATATCCCCTTATTACATAAACATACAGAAAGAAAAAAAAAGATATATTGTGACAGCACATATCTGACTAGTTTGCTAAAACAGACAACGTTGAAAGACACTTTAGCACAGTCTGGTAAAGCCCCCCAAACCGACACTTTTTAAAGGACCCTTGTCATCATGGATAGACTTTTGGTCTGTTACACACTCTTTGCCGGTAACACATTCTTACATAACACCGATTGAAACTTCAAATCATATGTTGATTGGTATTCAAATTACCTTGGACCCACCTAGAGTACCAGGAAAAGGTCACTGGTGATTGAATACATCCATATTGAATACTGCTTCAGTCATAAATGATGTACACACTATTCTACAAGAGAGATGGTCGTCAGATTTTTGTATGACTCCATCATTCCTTGGTGGGAAGATATGAAGAACTGTTTCACTGCTTATTTTTAAGCAAATTACTAAACAGTTAGCTTTTTCTACTCAGAAAACATATTTAACCTTTTGGAAACAATTACAATAACTTATTTCCAGACAATATATAGAAAAACTAGATCTGACCTCTGAGATTTTAGATATTAAACAACAAATGTTCAGTTTTCAATATAATAAGCAAAAGGCCTTGGAAAAAGAACAATGTTCGTAAGGGAAATGGGAACAAACTAATCTATTAGCTGATTGTACACACAGATTATCCAAAAGAAATATTACAAAACTCCAGTCGAATACAGGAGATTGGACTACAGATAATGAGTCTATTTTTTACATTTTGAACATCATATAGTTAGTCAATTTGGGTCTTCTATTTTGGAGAATGCATTTATGAAGCAACTGTTACACGCTATAGATATCCCAAAATTAGATAATGTTCACACAGTAATATTGATGGAGAATTTTATGTAACTAGAAATAGGTGCTGTAATTACATCACTAAAGCATGATGTGTCCTCCGTTTCAGATGGTCTCCAGGGAGAATTTTATCAGCTTATATTAACCTTGATGCCTCAGTTAACCAAGTTATTTAACTCCTTTTTACTTGAACAACAACATCCCAATTCTATGTATGAAGGCTTAATGTTTTTTTTTATACATAAACGGTAACAGGTTTGTTATTAATAATTGGAGACCGATAACACTCTTAAATACAGATTTTAAAATATTTACTAAATTATTAAGTAAACAATTATCTATAGTATTGGATACATTAATACACCCATAACAATTTTGCTCGATATCAGGTAGGAAATTAACAGATGCTCTTATTTTATTTCTGGAACTAATGGACAAAGCTACAAGAGGTTTAGTTTCAGGATATGTCATGAGCTTTGACCCAATTAAGGCTTTTGATAGGGTTTTGCATGAATTTCTATGGTTATGTTTAGAAGTTTATGGTATACCACCACTTTTTATTCAATCAATTTGGATGTGTTATGCTTTGGCATATGTGCAACCATATGGTAATGATAAAATAGGGAACCGTATTTCAGTGCTGGTAGGAATTTGACAGGGGTGCCCCTTTAGCCCCCTTTTGTATACTTTTGCCTTGGACCCCATTATTAGATTCCTTCACATATCTCCCAGAATCACTGGCAAAAAGTATGAACATTTGCCTGAACTACGAAGTATTGCTTAGGCAGATGATTTGTGTGTACTGGTTCAAGAAGTATACTCGGGGGACAATAACCTAGAATTTGTTACAAAATGTTTCCCAAGCCATTGGTACAGGAATTCATGTAGGGAAGAGTGTATGCTTAATCTACAAGGGTTGGGGTTGCCAGAGCCAAAGATTGCAGATCTTCCTGTGGTTATTTCCCCACATAACATTTTAGGAAATTACTTTGGACCTGGGGATTTAGCATACTATAATTGGGATAAATATCTAACATTAGGAAGAGAAAAGGTCAGTTGGTGGAATGGCTGGCATATGAGTAAACTTAAATGAGTATATATGATTAAATCCTTTTAAGCTATGTTTTTCCCTTTCCCACAAAGTTAGAAACCCCTCTCCTGGCATGTTTCTTTTCCTGCGTTTGAGGCAGCCAGCTGAATCTGGTTAAACAGAATGTTTTATATAAAGAAATTAAAGAAGGTGGGGTGGGGATGCCTAATCCCATAGTGTTTTTTTCTAAATTTATTTTACAGCTAATCTTCTCCCCTTATTAAAACGCCAGCAGAACATTTGGACTAGTTGGGTTTCCCCCACTATTATAGGCATTCACAGAGAGTGAATGTCTCAACAATTTTTACATGAGAATAAAAGACAACTTGCTATGCCCGTTGAGTGGATGTACATTTTTGATTATATAAAACACTGGGGATTGGTTTATAAAGCAGTTATCTTTATGACTAGAAAAGATATTTACAAGTTTTTTATGGACCGTAATTTTATGGAACATTCTTTTTGTCAATTTTCCAAAATAGATCAGGGGGAAAATTCGGGATCTTTTGCTGGACAAGCGAATACCTCCTAAATTGTGGGATACTATATGGTTGGGGGTTCATGGGAGGATAAATACTAAAGGTAATCACAAACACAAGGAACTTTCTGATAGATATTGTCCTAGGAGTACATGTGTTACTCAAATAGAAACAATGGATCATTTGTTTTTAAAATGCCCATATATTTTAGAGTTTTGGGATTTGGCCAAAGAGAGATGGAAGACTCCCACTGTATGTTTTAGAATCTTACCCCATCAATATTGTATTTTGATATTTACACTATTTCTTGGAAACTGTATCATAATAGTACATTGAAGAGTACAATAACATGTTTTGTTTACTGGATTTGGCAAGTCCGTTATAGGTATGTTTTACAACAACAATTCCTTACTGCTCAAAAACGTTTTCATATTATAGTGATTGATTTGCATCAGCTCAAAATGAATGACATCCAGACTTTGGATACACCTCACTGGGAAAATTATTGGGGTAATGTGGTATGGTTTTGATACTATGCTAGTCATAAATATTCAACTACTGTGTTTGTTTACTTGTTGTTTAGGCCACTCTTTCAGATTAGAGTATCATGATCATTATTGTGGGGCTTGTTATATGCATAGGCCTTTTATATGTTATCAATATTGAATTTCTTTCTTATATTCTTTTAGTCATATCCTGACCTTATAATTCCTTGGGAATACCACCCTATGTTGAGTGGGAGCCTCAGGATGCATGGAACGAGCTCATAGCCCAAGGAATTTTCCGGTGGCAGATTTCAGGTAAAACACATGACTCTTTCTGGTTATGTTCAGATTTAGAAAATGTGTTTTTTCCCTAAAGGTAATCTATTTCAGTGACTAATTATATATACTTTTAAGTTATTGAGTTCCTTTTTAAATTACTTAATTTACTTTTACATTATCAGGCAGGATTTCATGATATTAGGAGTAAGACTTTCCATCCTTTCATTAAATTTCAGTTTATTGGTTTTTCTGTATGTATGTCATGATTTGACTGTAGTACTTTTCCGTTCTCATATTTCTGTTACTGTTTTCTTTACATGTGACTAAGAATTTGAGAGTGTTCTTCATTTTTGTATTACTGTTGATCTAATGTATATTCTCTATATTGTCCTTTTTAATTATTCTAACCAAGCTTGCCTACAAAGAGCAAGCCATTTTGTTCCAGGGACCCAGCCAGAAATCACAATAAGATGGAGGAAGGGGGAGGGGCGGGGCTAGGGTAGTGATATCACAAAGGGGGAGGGACCAAGGAGGGTCATATGACAGGGTAAGGGAGTTCGCTGGCCATTGACCAGGGGAAGGGCTGGTAGGAGTCCTGAGCTGGGGTTCTTAGGGGCTTTATAAGGTCAGGCAGACCCTGGAGAGCCCTCTTTTCTTGCTGATTTGAATTCAGTTCCTATCAGCACATCGCTGGCAATTCTGTAAGGTAAGGCACCACATAGGAAAACTAGGCCTCTAGGCCTCAGGTGTCCCAGCATTGGTGGGCTGTTTTTTAAAGAGTGGTTGCATTCTGTGGTTTTAGAATGCTGAAACATTTGTTTAAGTTTATTGGTAAAATACTGGCAGCATTTTCATGTTTAATTCTGCAATGTTTATTTCACAATATTTGTTTGGTGGGCTGTTAACAGTTTTAAAAAGTGGTTATATTCTGTGGTTTTAAAATGCTGAAAATATTTGTTTAAGTTTATTTCTGTGGATTGGTACAATGCTGGCAGTGTTTTCATGTTTAATTCTACAATGTTTATTTCACAATGTTTCTTTGGTGGGCTGTTAAAGAGTGGTTGCATTCTGTGGTTTAAAAATGCTGAAAACGTTTGTTTAAGTTTATTTCTGTGGATTAGTAAAATGCTGGCAGCGTTTTTATGTTTAATTCTGCAATGTTTATTTCACAGTGTTTGTTTACTGGGCTGTTTTAAAGAGTGGTTGCATTCTGTGGTTTAAAAATGCTGAAATTATTGTTTAAATTTATTTCTGTGGATGGGTAAAACACTGGCAGTGGTTTCATGTTTAATGCTGCAAGGTTTATTTTGCAATGTGGGTTGCCACCGTCCATATTTTGCAGTGCTGGGGAAGCTGTGGCTCCTTGGTGTGGGTGGTAATATTCAACAAGCATTGGAGTGGGTTTCTGGGCACTCTGGTTTGGGAGCAATGAGCTGGCCCAAGGGTCCCAAATTAGAAAGAAGTTGGCTTCTAGCTTATGATGCAGAACTTGGCTAAAGGCATGCTGGGGCGGCAGGCCAAGGCAGGGCTGTGTCATGAGTGATAGGCGACATGCTCCTGGTCATGCGCTGCAGGTGGGTTTTGCATCAAGGTGAGGCAGAAGATAGCAAGGCTCAAACAACAAAAGAAAAGGAAATAATGGAGGAGCTGGCAGTGGTTGCAATCTCAGATGCTGGGGCACCTGTTGTAATGGCGTGAGATTGGGGAGGTAACGGGACCATAGGATCTGGGGTTTTTGGCTGAGCTGTGCATTGTACGGGTTTGTGCAGGCCATGGAGTGGACAGGAGAAGGCAGGAAGGCATCAAGGCTGCAGGAAGGCTGGGGATGAGGGAGAATACACGGCACTGCCTAGGGGACTGCTGTGGGCGACTAGTTCTCAGGCGTCATGCACCACATGGCACGGGCTGGCTTGCTGGAAGGCGGCAGGATAAGGGGGAAGGCCTGCACAGACAGGGCACCACAAAGGAAGGAGGCACACATGACATGGGCTAAGGGGCCTATGTTTTGCTGCAAGTGGCAACAGGTGATGACGGGACAGCATGGTGGGACCTGCTGATGAAGGAGTGCCTCCAGGATCATGGGAGGCTGTCAGGGCACCAAGACAATTTTGTGCACCACAGCATGGATCAGCTAGTCCACTGGGGGATGCAGGGAGCCAGAACCACTAGCTAGAGGCAGAAGTGGTAGTTTGACTGGGGGCACCCAGGCTCCTGGGGGGGCTACAGCAAGGCCAGCACATCAGTGGCTGGCCCGGGGGTATGCTAGGAGGCACAGGGGGGACTCATAGTGGCAGCTGGAACCATTGTGAGCCTGTAGCATAATGGTTAGAGTGATGGAATGGCATACTAGAGGTCTGAGGTTCAAATCCCAGTGGACCACAATCAAGGGTCAAGAAGGCCTGTATGAAAAGGGGTGCCCACAGTACATGGGCAGCAAGTGGCACAGGGGCAAAATTCCAGGGGCAGGGCCTGCATAGCCAGCCAATGGACATGCCTCAGGGCAGAGGCAGGGGAGCTTGGGTTTGCCGGGAAAGAGTGAGTGGAAGAGACAGCGGGCGGTGATAATCACTGTTGTTTGTACATTATCCTAGTAGGAAAGGATGGCTCCCAAGAAAACACCAGCATCCAGTGCCAAGATGATGGAGCAGGCAGCGAGGCTGATGAGCCAAATGACCAAACTGATGGAGAAAGGAGGTGGAAGAGGAGGCCCAGAAAAAAAGGAAAGAGAGAAAGAGATGGGGGAGCTGTTGGAAGGAGGACAAACAAGAGGCCCAGGGGAGCAGAACCCAGACCGGCCCTGGCTCCTGTCCTAGATGTGACACCAACACCACCAGCACCGCAGCAGGCTGGGTGTAAGACTGGAGTGGACGTCAACAATGAGGGGAATTTGAAGGAGTATTTGGAGGGCCTCCTGGGGGACATGGGGGATGAAGGGGTGAAAAAGATGGAGTGGGTGCTGCAAGCCTCAGAGGGGGCAGAATGGGGACGGTGGGGTGAGCAAGCCTGCTGGGAGCCGAATGTTGCATGATGGACCACTGGGTTTCACCCTGGGGGACCACGTACCAATTTCCCTGAAGGAAAAAATTTGGAAGGGTGAATACATGGATATCTTTGGCCTAGTGGGTGAAGAAATGGCCAACAGGTATGAGCAGAAGGAATCGGTGGGCACGTCAGAAATGGCGGTCACTCTGGCAGTAGTGGGACATAGGGCCAAGGAGGCGAAGTATAAGGGGAAGAGCACTGACACCTGGCAAGCTGGTTTTCTGATCTACAGTGTGTTGGTGTTGGAGAAACAGCCGGAGTTGGACATACCACTCTTGACTTATACGGCGATCTTTAGGGACGCATATAAGGCGAAGTTTGGTTTTGGATGGTTGAAGTATGATGAGGCCTTTTGGAAATGGATGGTGGCAAAAGGGGACCTGAGATGGGACTGCACCCACTCAGAGTTATGGGTGAGGACTCTGTCCAGACCGACGGTTGGTCCAGTGGTCAACTAGACGAGGAGAACCACATAGGCCTGGGGGTGAAAACCTGCTGGGTTTATAACAGGGCATCATGTACCTGGCCCAGCTGCAAGTTCTGGCACATTTGCTCCTGATGCAGGGGGATGCATCAGGCAATGGCCTGCAAGGTATGGGGGGACAAGATCTTCCAGCAAGGGGGACAACAGGGCCAGGAGCAACCCTTTTGGGGGGTCAGGGGTTGGGCAGAGGATGAGGTGGGGGTGGCCAAGGGGGTTTTAACCCCAACTATGGATGGAACTAGGTGGATGATGGAAGTCAGGCGGTGGGGCTATGAGCTTGTCCACACGCCCATAGTACTCGCGGTAGTGGATGCATGGATGGCCGGATACCCCAAGGCCGGTGAGGCCAAACTGCTGAGGGAGGGGTTCAGGGGGGTTCCCGTTAGGTTTTAAGCGGGTCGGGTGGGTATGTGGGCTCAGAACTTAGGCTCTGTGAAGAGAAAAGAAGACGTAGTCCAGGCCAAAATCCTGAAAGAGGTCCAGGCAGGTAGGGTGGAGGGACCCTTGTGGGACCCACCTCGCAAGAATTTTTGGGTATCCCTACTGGGGGTGATGCCCAAGAAACAGGTGGAGAGTTCAGTCTTATCCATCACTTCTCTTACCCAAATGGAGAGTCGGTCAATGAAGGGATCCCGGAGCACCTGAGCACAGTTTCCTACACATCTCTGGACCAGGCAGTCACGTTGATCAGGGCAGTGGAAGGAGCATGGCTGGCCAAGACAGACATCGAGTCTGCATTCCGCCTCTTGCCAGTGCAGCCTGTAGACTGGGCTCTACTCGGTTTCCAGTTCGATGGTGGTTGGTACTTTGATAAGGCCATGCCCATGGGATGCTCTGTAGTGTGCTCAACATTTGAGGATTTCAGCACCTGGGTGGAATGGGTGTTTGGGCCCCAATTATGGGCACAAGAGGGTGATCCATTATTTGGATGACTTCCTTTTGATTGGGGCCACCCTGACTGAAACCAGTGGTATGCTCCGGGACTTCCAGGACATGTGCAAGGTCATAGGGATCCCCCTGGCGGAGGGAAAAACAGAAGAACTGACCCGTGCATTAGAGTTCCTAGGGACTGAGGTTGATACAGAGCAGGAGTGTTTTTGATTACCAGGGGACAAGGTAGCATGGTTGTGGGGCCTGCTGGCACAAGTTGGGGGGAGGAGGAGGGTGCCGCTGGTACATGTGCAACAACTACTGGGGCACCTTAATTTCACCTGCAAGGCCATCAGCCCGGGTAGAGCTTTTACTAGGCAATTGGGGAAGGCCACAGGGAAGGCAAAAGAGCCCCACCATTGGGTAGGCATCAGCAAATGAGTCAGAGAGGACCTGAAAGTGTGGGAGGAATGTTTGGTGGCATATCATGGGGTGACGTTCTGGCAGGATGAATGGGTGTACACAACACAGACCTCAAGCTGTATATAGACGCCTCAGGGACCCTGGGAATGGGGGCATATTTTAGGGGCAAGTGGATGTCAGAGCCATGGCTGGTGCAGTGGTCAGAATGGGGAATCGTCAAGAACATCACCTTCCTGGAGGTTGTTCCCATTTGGGTGGCAATGGAGGTATGGGGGGACCAGATGAGAGGGAAATGGATCATGTTATGGTGTGACAACAAGGGAGGTGGTGGAGGTCATCAACAGGCAGAGTGGAAACATGGAATCAGTGAGGCGAGTTCTGAGGTGCATGGTGCTGTTGGGGCTGCAGCTGAACCTGACATTCAGGGTGCAGCATATCGAGGGGCTCAAAATGAGGTTGCTGACTGCCTTTCCCATTTCAGATGGAGAGGTTCTGGGAGCTAGCTCCAGGAGCAGCAACATCCCGAACCAGGGTGCCGGGACAGGTTATGGGAAATTGAAGGGAGAAGGCCAGGGCCCTATATAGGGGGGCCTGGGTGGACAGTACCCTAAAAGCTTATGAAAGGGCCTGGGCAGGTTTCCAAGAATACAGGGCCCAGCAGGGTTGGGAGATGGGCAAGTTGGTGCAGGAAGAGCAGGTGATGCAATATATCATAGAAAGGTGGGAGGCGGGCATTGCCCATGCCACCATGGTGGTCCAACTGGCGCGCATCAGTTGGGTGTGCATCGACCGAGGGTGGGCGGATGCAACAGGAGGGAGAGCTGTTCGGAGGATGGTGATGGACTGGCAGAGAGGGCAGGGTTACAGACAGGACAGGAGATGGCCCATAATGGGACTGCTGCTCTCAAAGGTGATTAGGGCCCTGGAGCAAGTGTGCTTCTCAGCAAAAGAGGCCTGCCTATTCAAGGTCATTTTCTCCGTCATGGCCAAGGGTGCTTTCAGGGTCGGTGAGGTGGTGGTGGTCAAATGGGGGATATGCCCTCAGGCACTAGAGCTTGAGGATGTCACATGGGGGAATGATGAGGTGAGCATTCAACTTCCTAGGTCTAAAACTGACCAGAGGGGCACATCGGTAACAGTCCGGAGGTACCCGGGGGATGGGGCATGTGCAGTCAGGGCCATGGAGGAATACAACAATGTACAGGGGCAGGAAAGGGTGCATGGTTCCAACATGGAGATGGATCTCCAGTGATGAGTTATCAGGTAGGGGCTGTCCTCAAGAAGGTGCTTGTATTCATGGGGGAGGATCCCAAGGCGTATGCCCCGCACTCTTTTAGGATAGGGGCAGCATCTGAGGCAGTGGCAAGGGGAGAGTCGGCAGAGGGGGTACAGTGGGTGGGGCATTGGAAATCCAACTGTTACAAAAGGTATGTGAGGTGTTGATGGATAAACCTTGTTCCTTTCTTTCCACAGAAGGCTCCAAGCAACAGGTCTGGATTGTGGGGCACTCATTCATCTATTGGGCAGAGAGGTTTGTAGCCGCCACAAGGGAAAGGAATACAGTTGCACCTGGAAGTGGAGCAAACGAGAGTTTGGTGGAAAGGCATCCGGGGCATGAGGTGGGCCCAGCTCCTGCCCCTACTGGAGGAGTTGCGGGTGCGGTGGCACCAGGCTGGACTGCATTATTATTCACTTGGGGGGAAACAACCTGGGTGGAGTACCATGGAGTACCCTGGTAAAGGACATGTTGGAGGACCTGGAGAAGGTGAAGAGCTGGTGGCCAGGTGTAGCGCTCGGCTGGTCAGAGGTCACATCCTGATGGGTGAGGAGGGGGGGGCAAAAGGGGTCAAAGCAGTGGAAGTGGTGCAGAAGCGCCTCAACAGGAAGGTAGCCAGGGCAGTGATAGAGATGGGGGGAGTACACATCTGGCACTGAGAAATATCATTTGAGCAGGCAGAGGTGTACAGAGCAGATGGGGTGCACCTGTTGGAATGTGGCATGTGCCTGTTCCTTAGGTCATTGGGGGACCTGGTGGTGACAATTGATAAGAAAGGCCTGAGATACTAGCCCACAAAGGGGGGGGAGCCTCATCTTCCATCACAAGCTGGAGATGGGTCAATGGAAAGGGGTTGGGAGCAGGGGAAAAAGGGGGGGGTTGGTAGGCACCACATGCTGGGGACTAAGGAACCCAGGAGTGGAAGTAAATGGAGGGAGAGGATAGAGCTAGGGGGTGGATCACCATGTTCGCACCTAGCAGGGAAGGGAGTCCAGGTAAGAGTCTGGTACCTTGTTCTAGTGATGGAGGGGGAGCCGGACCAGAGTGTCTAGACCCCGAAGAGCATCCAAACAGAAGAAGAATTGATGAGAGAAGATGGGGAAGGAGGAAGACCTGGACTGATAGGTCTACAATAGATTGATATGTCTAAATAGACTGATATGTCTGATTGTAAAATGTATTGTGTGTTTCTATGATATAATGAGACGTAAAGAATGTAACGTGTGCTGTTTAAATAAATATTGCCAGCGAGCATCCAAAGTCAGAAGTTGTAGGGTGATTCATTTCTGTTGGGGAATCAGGGGACAATTAAAATTCCCTTACTCTTTCTGCAGGAGGCGCAGTCTGCTTCCTGTGGGGGGAGATGGACAGACCTGGTGAGGAGCTGATGTAGGTGGAGGTGCTGCTGTATTGCCGAATGGGGATATGGAAGCTGCCCAGCCCCAGCTACAAATTTTGTTGATGATATTGATCTTGTGGAGGTCTTGGATGCTACTTTGCTTGTGGTGGAGAAAAAGCTGCAAGACGACCTAGTGGAAAAGAAACACCAATTGCTTGACATGATGACTGAGGCTGAGTTACATTTATTTCTTTTAATCTACATTTTCTCCCAGGTATTTTTGTGCCCCTGGTTACCACTGCACCATGCCGCAGCTGCCCGGGTGCATGTGGAGGCACATGCACACTGCGGTTCCATGGCGCCCTCCCTTTCCATGCCACCCACCCACCTCCGCTACCCTCAGACCATCACCTGGGACAGTGGAACTATGGGGGGGTGACAGGATCCCTCCCCAGGAGAGGAGAGTTTGCCTTGCAGCTGCTCAATCCCACTCCCTCCCCCCTCCGACTGGCTCCTGATGACCCTGGATCATTCCTAAACCCAGGTCGCTGGCGTGGTGTGAGGTACGGTTCCCAGCGCCTCAGTCCTCAATGCCACTGAGCTGGTGAGTTACATTTTTTTACAGAAAAGACCAAATTGGATGATAAAAAAGAGGAACAGGCTACTTGGGAGTCCCACTAGATTGTTGGACAAAACATTGCATCAGGGTACCCCATCCTTGCCTGTGTCGCATATACCTGAGAGTGTGGATACTTTGCAAGCTGGAACTATACCTGGCACTACCACAATTGATGCTCCATAGTCATAGCAAAGTGCTTTAGAGGATGCCAGTTGGATACTAACACAAGAAGGTACGTGGATCCCAGACCCTGCTGTTACTGTATCTGGTGTCAGTCCCACAGTTTCATCTGCATCAGACACCACTGCCTGTCCTGTTGTATAGTCTGTTCTTACCAGACTGCTGCCAACTGCTGCTGCTGCAGCATGGAGCCCCGTGTGTCTCAGTGGGGACATGCCTCTGCTGGTATGCATGTTCCTGCTGTTCTGGAGAATGTCTCTGATGTCACTCCCATTTTTTTGGATCTAGATGAATCTACCAGATAACGGGGTAATCAACCTCGGGCTTCCAATTCTGGCCTGGTTGTCATGGTGATCAACCAGACCACAGAACAACCTGCATGGTTCTGCCCAGGTTCCTTGGGTTAGACCCTGTCCTCCCCATTTTGGACTCTACTTGTGCTGAGGGCAAGCTGACACCCCATAGCTTTGACAGCCTCTTCCATCACCCCGTAGAAATGGCAAAATGGAGACATGCAGTCCATCTCTGGTATAAAGGAGGTCTGGATGCCCCTCTGGATAGATTTTATGTTGGCAAGTAGTTGATTAAACAATCTTTGCATTTCTCACCAGTGGATGTTTATGCTTTTATTCATGCACCTGGGGACCAGTCATTTGATATCAGTTTTTGGTCTGCCCTGCTTTTGGACTGCTTTTGGAATCTTTATAACTCTCTTAAGTACACTCCTCTTTGGACCCCATTTTTGACCATTCCTCTGACCAAACCATCCTTTAAGACTGTTACTATTCTGTTCTGTAATGAAAGAGTCGATGTTATGGACATTATTTATTGGTTAGAGAAAAAAATGTGACATTCAGGGCACATCAGACTCGATTCTGAATAGTGAACAGTTTTGGACAGGGGGTTGGCGCTTTCGTGTTAAGCTCCATTTCTCCAACTCAGGAATACCACATTTGCCCAGCTGCTTTTTGGGGGGATGGGACAGGGGTATTTTGCTTTATCCTGGCCAGCCAAAGTCCTGCTATAAATGTGGTTCACTACAACCTATTAGCAATGCCTGTGACTAGGTTAAATGCACACTATGTGGAGCTCTTAGCCACTCAGGGTTTCATTGCACTTTGGCCGCCAGGCGTAACCTGTGTGAGGAGGAGTGCCATACTTTTCAGTCTTGTTCTTGGTCTGCCCATTATATTACTAATGCAAATTATATGGAGCAGGACTTTTATATCCATAAAGTGACAAACATGACTGCCTTTGCCCGACCTGTCAGTCCTGCTCCTTCGATGCCACCCCCTGCTCCTGTTTTTATGACACCTTCTGGGCATTCTTCAATACAGGATGCTGTCTCCACTACCCCAATGACTTCTCTTTGCTTACTGTTTCACCATATGATATTCAGGACCAGCATTCGGAGTATTCTACCTCCCAAAATTCCATTTTCCTGTCTGACTGTGTGGCTACCCCTTGGAGACTATGCCTTCTGTGCCTCTCATGCATCTGCCACCTGCTCCTGATACAGATGTTTTACACCCTGTGGGAAAGCATAAAGGCAGGAGGAAGAAGATAGTAACCTCGAGGAGTCCTCTTCCTTTAGAGAATAAGTATGAGATCTTAGTGGGGTGATGTTGAGGTGGGGGATGATTCAGGTGCCTCCTCGGTTCACTCTTTACAGCAGGACTTGGCCTCTGATATGGAGGAGGCTTCTCCATCTTGCTCACGGCCTCCGAGGAAGAAATGGGGAACAAGATCTTGTTCCAAGATTTCAATTATAAAGTGATCCCTCTCTGATGGCTCCATGGCTGTCTTTCCTACCTTGGCTCTGGCCCATCTCAGTGTTAACAGTCTCAAAGTCATTAAGCAGAGGGTGGCTGCTTTTGCTGTGCTTAAACATTGTTTATAAGGCATTTTCTTTTTACAGGACACTGGGATTTGATCCTTTTTAGACATCAATAGCTCTACTATAGTCTGGTTATGGGGAAGTCATTGGTCAGTGGGGGAGGATTTGTGTAGTGGGGTGGTTGAGCTCTAATGCTGAATGTCTCTCTTAATGGCAAAACCTTTTGACCCATAAACCAGTATGCCCCGTCAGACCAAGGCTTCGCAAATTAATCTCTTTCAGCAAATTCAGTATTTTTTGTTTACTGCAAAACCTGTTTTGTTGGGTGGGGATTTCATTTATAGTTTGTTGAGCACTGATAAGGGGACAAAGACAAAGAAGGTATTTTGTGACACCTCCTTTCTCAGGTCGTTGATCTCTCAAGCCGGCCTTGTTGATGCCCATTCTGCTAAGGTTTCTTTCTCTGAACACACTTATTTTCAAGGGACTTTATCCATTGACTTTTGGTTTTTGTCTGCAGAACTCCGTTTCCCATGTAGAAGTGGTCCCAGTAGAAACCACAGATCATGATTTGGTTGGTATTGGGCTTTCTAGCTTTTCTGATGTTAACCTTGGACAAGGGGGTCTTGCACTTGAATACCAGCTTGTTGGACAATTCAAAGGTTCGGAAGGGACTGGCCTGTCTGATGAAGGCCAGTAAACTGGTGCTCTGTCTCTGCAATTCCATTATTTCCTGGTGGGAGGACAGCAAAAGTGATTTTCAGATTTTTTTTCCAATGCTTTTCCATTCACATGGTGAGGACTAAATACCATAAATACTTGGACTTACGGACTCAATTTTATAACTTATTGTTCTTACAACATTTGGGGATTTTTGACTATTCTGAACAGCTTCGGCTGATAAAGCAGGACATGGTACAGTATCAGTATGACAGGTTACATTCTTTGGAACTTGAACAGCATTTTGGCATGCAGGGGAATCATTGTCAAGTGGATCCTTTTGAGGACTGTCATAAATGTACCTCCCTGAAAACCTTCTCCCAGGTCTTTACTGCCGATGGGACTTTAGTTACTGATAAACTTGATATTCTTCATGATTTAGAGCACCATGTTAATGGCCAGTTTGGTTTGCCTTTTCCATGCACTGTCTCGATGGATTGTTTATTATGGGCTTATTTGCCTCCTCGACTCTCAGGTCAGCAGGCTCTTGACCTGGTTGCTCCAGTTTCTCTCATTGAATTGGACTGGGCTATACAGGGTTTGCACTTGAGTACAGCTCCTGGTTCTGATGGTTTATCTGGTGAATTTTACAAATGATTGTGGACATGCATGCCTCAGGAGCTGTTAGAGTTGTATAACTCCATTCTTCTGGCAACTAC
Source organism: Neoceratodus forsteri (assembly GCA_016271365.2). NCBI lineage: Eukaryota > Metazoa > Chordata > Ceratodontiformes > Ceratodontidae > Neoceratodus > Neoceratodus forsteri. Next base: position 589,349,021 of record CM028129.1, on the reverse strand, counting down.
ACTGCTGTCTGTCATGTACATGGGTTTGCTTGTTTTTATGTTTGAAAGGGGGCACACGTCTTCCCTTACTAACTGGCATCCCATTACTTTATTGAATACTGATTTTAAAATCTTTACTAAAATTCTTGGTCACAGATTGGGCTCGGCTTTGCACCATAATATCCATTCTGCTCAGACTTGTTCTCTCTCTCTGGTTGGAAAATTAATGGTACATTGCTACTCTTGAGGGAAATTGTGGAGCGTGGCAATACACACTCTAATGGCTACTTACTTAGCTTAGACCAGTCTAAAGCGTTTGCTAGGGTGTCACATGCCTTTGTTTTGAAAATGTTTGAATATTTATGGTGTTCTGACACAATTTATGCATTGGATTTCCTTTTGGCGCCATTTTCAAATGGCCAAAAATCCAACTGAACCTTACGCTCTGCTCGGCTTACTGCTGAGGCAAGGCTGCCTGCTTACACTACTGCTGAGCTGTTTTGTGTAACAGATTTAAAACAAATTTTGCAGACTTAATTAGTCTTTTAGCCTACGTGTTGCAGTGAGTTAATGTAATACTTAGGGTGCTCCTCACTGCTGCTACTGTTCTAAACAGAAATGTTCTCCTTCCCCTCCACCCCCTTCCAGGGCACCTTTAAATACCCAGTTGCTCCACCCACTCTGTTAGCTCCATTTCCCATTGGCTGTCTGAAGCATACACTTCTTCCTTCCCATCCCTGACAAGCAAACTTTGTTCTCTATCTCACTCTTTGACTTATAGCTATCTGTATTTCAACTCCACTACTAGCTCTGATCTCTCACTTCTGTTCCTCCTGGGTGCTCCGGACTTTCACCCCCTTTACAAGACTGCACAAAGGTCTGTAAGCAATGAAGCGCTCCATATTACTATATTTTCTTGTACCCTTATATGCTTTGCTCCACCTATCCTTGCCTCCTGTTCCACTAGCCCCCTCGGCTATCCCACATTATATGCCCCATGACTACCAATACTCAAACCTTCTCCTATTGTCCACACCCCATTGTGACCCTACTCCACTTATATTACATAGGCCCTGGGTCCAGATGGTTGCCTACGCCCTAAAATGTGGCCCCTTGAATATGAGTACCTCGCACCTTTTCCTGCGACATAAACTCTGGTATCTCCTCCTACAGGCCCTATTGCTCTCTGGAGATGTTCATTCTAACCCAGGGCCGACCAATAACACACGTAGTCCCCTTTCAAATGCTAAGGGTCTTACAGTGGTGCACCACAACATCAGAAGCCTGCTGCACAATTTTGCTGAATTACAATCCTGGGCCACCCTCTACAAACCTGATATCATCTGTCTTACCGAAACATGGCTTAAACCTTCCATCCTGGACTCTTGTTGCTCGCTTCCTTCCTATAACCTCTTCAGATTTGACAGGCCTGCTCACAAAAGAGGTGGTGGTACAGCTATCTATTTTAAAGATCACCTCCATCTCTCCGTGTTCTGCTCATCCCCCAGTCCACAGTGAAGCACTACACGTTCTTCTTACCCTTGGCTCCAAAAAACTTCATATTGTTTGTGCTTACAACCCCCTTCCAGTGGCTTAAAAGGTCCTGATGGGCTGCTTGATCAGACTACTCTTCTCTCTGGGAGAAATGAGGTTCTCATTCTTGGTGATCTCAATCTAAACTGACTGGGCAACTCCCAACCTGCACTACTATCCAAGATCCAGAGTTTCAACTTTCACCAGGTAATCAATGACCCCACTAGAACTGCACAGCATTCTAACTCCAGTACTCTGCTGGACTGGATAATGACCAACCACCCCAAAAATATTATCTCCTCTGGTGTACTAGCAGATGCCATCACAGACCATTTCACCACCTTTTTTATATGGGGTAAGACTAGGCCCCCCCCCCGAAGGCTCGGTTTATCACTCTCCGAAACTACGCGTACCTCGACTCCCAGTCCTTCTTACTGGACATTGCCACAATCGACTGGACCCCTCTTTTTGAATCTGATGACCCTCAGACTACTCTAAGTCTATTTCTGACTCGCTTTTTGGTGATTCAGGACAAACACTGCCCTCTTGTTACCTGTCGTGTGAAAAACAAGCATACCAGCTGGCTTAAGTCTGACCTTCTTTCAAAACTACAACTGCGTGACAAATGCTGGCTCCACTACAAAAAGACTGGGCTACCAGCTGATCTTAATTCCTATAGGGCACTCCGAAATTCCTGCAAAAAGGATATCAAAAGGGCAAAGAGTACCTACTGTAAGGATCTCTTAACTTAATCACATGGTGACTCCAAAAAATTCTGGTCCCACATTGAGTACTTCCTAGGTTCAAATCCAGCCCCCACCCCAGCTGACATGTCTCTAAATGGTGTCCACTGCAATACTCCCTTTACTATCGCAAACCTTTTCAATGCTCAGTTTTCAGACCTTACCAATTATACCTCATCCTTCTTAGCTACACCAAACTCAAATATTCAACCCAATACCTCTGGGCCTAAATTTCATTTCAAGTCTGTCACCCGCTGGGATGTACTTAGACTGCTCAACAACATCTCTGACCTCACTGCAGCTGGATCTGACAATATAGAACCTAAGCTCCTAAAACTTGTTGCTCCTTACATCACTGCGTCTCTTGCCAGGATCTTTACCCTCTCCCTGTGTCACAGCTATGCTCCTGACCTCTGGAAGACTGCCAGGATTACCCCGGTCTTCAAAAAGGGTGACCGCAAAAACTTCACCAATTACAGTATAGGACTATTGCCATATTACCTGTCCTCAGCAAAATCCTTGAGAAGCTCATAGCCACCAAAACCATAGACTTTCTTCAGAAACATGACCTTCTTATGACCACGCAGCATGGTTTTTGCAAGGTTCATAGCACCACCACTGCATTACTCAAATTTACCTCTGATACCCTATCGGTTATGGACTCTGGTCTCCTAACGGGGGCAATTTTTATAGACATGACTAAAGCTTTTGACCTGGTCAACCATCCTGTCCTCCTACCTACTCTCAGATCCCTAGGCTTTTCACCAAATGTCACTGCATGGTTTGGCAGCTACCTATTGGATCGCACCCAGCAAGTTAAATTTAACTCCACATTGTCTGATTATGCTCCCCTGCACATTGAAGTGCCACAAGGTTCTATTCTCAGTTCCATGCTCTTCTCCATTTATATAAATGATATTATCTCTAACATTCTGCAGACTGTATCCCTGTTATACACCAATGTTATTGTCCTTTACACCAGTGCGAAAAACATTACTGAAATAAACCAATGACTTTCCCTAGACTTTCAATGGATTCAGCAGTGGCTATTCAGCCATAAATTTGTCTTGAATGTATACAAGACTCAGGCCATGCTATTTGGTTCTAATGCTAAACTCAGACTCTCCCAGCCCACTTTTAATGTCACTACCATAAATGGGTCCTCTGTTAGAGTGGTAACCTCATTTAAATACCTTGGTCTCACACTTGATCCAACTCTTACTTTTGATCTCCATATTCACCAAACCTGCAAGCTGGCAAACATAAAATTTGGTATGGCCTACCATTACAGCTATATGCTCACACCCTCAGCGAGACTTGCCATAGCTTGTGGCATACTCCTCCGGTCACTCACCTAAGGGGTTGCAGTGTATGCCTCAGTGGGTAAAACTAGTCTTCAAAACTGGGATGTTACTTACAATAATATCTGTAGATATGTGTCCTCCTCACATCGGATGAAACACCACTGCCTCCTATATGCCAAACTAGGGTGGCTTTCTCCAAATACCTCCAGAAAATTTGTGTACGGTTTGATCATAGATAATATCATCTGTAACCAAACTCCAAAGGTCTTGGTGGAACTATTTCTCATCCAGACATCCAGATATGGTCTACGCTCGACTACAAAGGCCCCCATATTCATCCCCCGACACCACTCCTCCAAAGGTGCTAGCGCCTTCTCCTGTTATGCCCCCATCACTGGAATTCCCTCCCTCTAGCTATACGGCTAGCACCATCCCATGCCTCTTTCAAGAAATTGCTAAGTGACCATCTCGTTGATTCCTGCTCCTGCTCCTGCTTCAAACCCCCCAGCCCATAATTTTCTCCTGATCTATGCTCCCCCTCACCAAAACAACTAAGCACTGTACTTTCCTCCAGTCACCTCCTTGCCCCATTTTTATTACATCTAGTCCTCATCCCCTTACTTTGCCCTATTTTCCTATCCTATCCTATCCTATCCTATCCTATCCTATCCTCCCCCCTTTTGTATTGCATTCCCACCCCTTTCAATTCCAGACTCTCCTATATCCATCCAATATGGCTGTTATAATGGTATTTGTTCTTATAACGTCTCACCCCACTTTTACTTCCTGAATTTGCTTCCAAATGGCTCTATTCATTGTATTTGCTCTCTTATCATTCTATGTTATACACTATTGTTGAATCAATTGTATTTACTGTATTTTCCTGCCTATACTGTATTACTATTGTCTAAGCTTTTATTGTTTAGGATTATTTCTGCCTTTGTTAAACAAATGTTCTGTTAAACAAATGTTTTGTTTACTGTAAACTCCCGGGTCATGCCTGAAAATAGTCATTGTTATGGCTAGCTCACCTTACCCGGTCAACAAAAACTAAATAAAATGTTATCATTCTGCTTCTGTTATTCCATATGTTGATGGCTGGCTGGGCTCTAAATGTGTAATTCAATAGGTTGTCCCCTTAGCCCTCTTCTGTATATTTTGATGTGTGACCCCTTAATTAGATCATTAAATTTATTCCCTTGACTTCTGGGCATTTGAACATCTGATTCCACTACTATGGTTAAGACGTTAGTGCATCCTGATAATTTATGCCTCATAGTTTCTGATCCTGACTCAGATGAGGTGGCCAAAACTACACTTCAGGTATTTCGGGATGTTACTGGTTCCCTCATTAATTATCATAAAAGTTTTTGTCTACCTCTCGAGGAACATGATCTCTCTGACTATATTATAACAGGGATTCCAGTTATTGCCATCCCTAGTAAAATATTGGGTCTTTACGTTGGGGCAGGCAATATGGCTGTGTTTAACTGGGAATCTCGCTTGGAGATTGGAAGGTGGAAAGCTTCTTCTTGGAACCGCTGGCATATGTGTAAAAAGAAACACACTTTTATGATTAAGTCTTATCTGGTCCCTGTTTTTCTTTATTTCAGCTACTGTATGTCTAACCTCTTCCAAAGCAGTTGGAAGTATCATTATATAGCTGTTTTTTTAGTGCCTGTGGGGCAGTTGGTTGAACCCAATTAAGAGAGGGGTTACCCATTTGAATGTCACTTTGGGTGGTTTGGAAATGTTGAACCCAGTGGTTTTCTTTTATAGCGTATTTATCTAAGGTTCACTAAGGTAGAAATGAGGAGCAAAAGGCAAAGCCCATGTTAGCTCCTGTCAGTTTAACTACAATATGAAATTGCTTGTCCAGAAAGTAACCATTCATCTAATTGATTTTTAAAGGTAGACTTTGACTCACTAACAACCACATCCAATGGGAGAGAGTCCCAAGACTTAACAACTCTCATAGAGAAAAAAAATGACCATGCCTTACAGTATTGAATCTATGCCTAGTAAACTGTAATGGATGCCCTCAGGTTTCAACTGAAATTTGCTTGAAGTCATGACAAATATCAACCATTAACTGTTGATCTTTGAGAATATCCCTAACAGACAACAGGTCACCGTGTAGTCTCCTAGTTTCTAATGGCATTCATTTCAGGAAAGTAAGTCTCGGTCACCTAATCTCCTACCCCCCACCACTGCAGACATTGGCTGTCTGCCTGCCTTTAATCTCAAACTGGTAACCCTAAAAGAGGTGCACAGGCTGCTCTCCAATCTAAAACCCAAGAGCTCCCAGGCCATGACACACTAGAGCCCAAATTCCTCAAGTTATGGGCCACAGCACTTGCCACACCTATATGGAATTTGATTAATAAATCCTTTCTCTCAGGTACTGTTGCAGCAAAATGGAAGGTCGTTGTGGTCATCCCAATTCACAATGGTGGTCCTAATATGGTAGTTGAAAATTACAGGTCCATCTTCTCCCGGGTCGCACCTGAAAATAGGCACTTGGTTGTCTAGTGCGCTTACCTGGTAAACAAAAGCAAATAAATAAATAAATTTCCATTCTTTGTCCACTGGCAAAGATTCAGGAGTGTATTCTTTATAACCACCTTCAGGAATACCTTGGATCCCATCAGCTTCTCTCTAACTACCAGCATGGGTTCAGGAGGAACCACAGTATCCTCACAGCTCTAATAAAAGTGTCAGCTGACATACTCAATGCAATGGACCAAGGCTTAGTCACTGGAGCCACCTTCATGGACCTCATGAAGGCTTTTGACCTGGTCAGCCATAACCTCTTACTATGGAAGCTCCCTTCCCTGGGCCTTGATCACAGTGCACTAACCTGGCTTCACAGCTATCTCTCCGACCGCTCATAAAGGGTCAAATGGTCAGGGGCCCATTTGGACTTCAGACCAATAGCTCATGGTGTGCCCCAAGGTTCCATCCTGGTACCAATGTTATTCTCCCTCTTTATCAAGGAGTTGCCAAATAACTGCAGTGGTGTCACAGTTCATTTGTACATGGACGATGCAATAATCTTTTGCTCCTCCTCTGACATTGGTTGGATTAACCAAAATCTTGCATCCAACTTCCACACTCTTGAGGGTTGGTTTTTAAAAAACCATCTAGTCCTCAATATAAAAAAAAGACTAAAAGTATGATGCTCTACAACCCTGCCTCTAGACCTCTACCTCAGCCCCCCTCTTGATCCAATCTCTAGATGGTAATGCCCTTGAACTAGTCCATTCATTGAAATACCTGGGTGTCACCTTAGATCCTACACTCACATTCGAAACCCATGTCACCCTATTAACAAAGGTGATCAACCAGAAGCTAGGCCTGTTGTATCATCTCTGTCTGCTCCTGCCATCTACCTTGTGCCTAAAAATAACTATGTCCACCTTCCTCCCTTTACTCTCTTATGGTGCTCTGCTACTCCTCCCTGTCCAGGCCACCATCCTCTCTCACCTCAAACAACTATCTTAGGGTAGGATGTTTTGCATTAGGCTGGTCATTACTTGAGATTAAGTTCCAGTACATTACCTTGCACCTAATGTTTAAGCTGGTTCACCTTCATACCCCTCCTTGCCTGGGCAATCTTGTTAAACTTAAGCATTCCAAGTGGAAATTACAGTCTGCCTACATCCCCCTATTCATAACTCCCAACCCTCGGTTGGCAGTTGGCAGGAGATCCTTTGCCTTTTGGGCTACATCCACCTGGAATTTCCTCCTGCATGTGATTCTAACCAGCACTTTCCTCCCACAATTTAAACAGCACCTCACACTACACCTCCTTGCCACCCTCTCCTTGTACATTTTTTCACTGAAAGTACTTGGACCTTGCAGTACAACTCTCAACACCTGGGCAACTTCTATCCATTTTGAATGCCTATTAGCTAGCCCAAACTGTTATTTTCATTGTCTCGAATATTTTGCTGCTTGATGAAATTCTCAGTGTTTGGTCCAGTATTTATCATGATGTAACTTGTCATACTTACCTGTGTTAGCATGGTTTGAAAGTCACTGTATTTCTACACCTCAGTCTTATGTAACTACTGCATGTATCATGTTTATGTACTGTTATCTTGTCCTGGGTCAACCCTGAAAAAGGGACTGTATTGTCTCAGTGGACCTACCTGGTTATGAAAATTCAAACAAATAAATAAATATTGTCTAATCCTCTCATATACTGTACTTAGTAATTCTACATTGTACTTTTTCAATACATAACATTTCATTATTAAGCTATGGGTTCCATAATTGAAAGACAAAGTCCAAATGTGGGCAAACATAGGTTCTATATAAAGGTAGTAACACAGATGGCTCTTGAGATTTTATATTATGTCTGTTAGCCCACTATGTCTTATTTGCTTTATTAATAAGTTCAGTGATCTGCTTATTAAAGGAGAAAATTTACAGCCCAGCAATAGTAACCCCAAGATCCCTCTCACTATCTGATTTATTAAGTAATTCACCACCAAGATTATAATTGTGTTTTGGATTATGCTGTCCAAAGTGTATTACACTGCATTTTTTCAATATTGAAGTGCATATCCCATTTCTTAACCCACAGAGAAAGTATATTTAAATCATACTGAATTTGGGAGAATTCAGAGATCATGTCACATGGACTGCCAATTTTGCAATCATCTGCATACTTGGCTACCCAGCTTTTAAAGTTCGAAGAGAGATCGGCTAGAAAAACTTGAAAAATCAACACTGCCAAAATCGAACCCTGTGAAACCCAAGTGGTCACAGGCTTCCAGTCAGAGTGGTATCCATCTCACACAACATGTTGTAAATGATCTTTAATCCAATTTTTAATTCTATGAATGACTCTTAAATGAATGTTCATATTTTCAGTTTTCTTGATGAGTGCCCAGTGTTGCACAGAATCAAAAGCTTTTTTGAAATCTAAAAAAATGACATCACAGGCTAATTTGTTGTCCAAACATTTGCTAACTGCTTCATAAAAACAGAATAAATTGGACATTACAGACCTACCCTTTTTGTAAACCGATGTTGATTAGCATCTAAATCACCTAATTCTGCAAGTATTTTATCTTTAATAAGACTCTCATAACTTTTCCCAACATCAGAGTTAAGTTTATAGGTCTCTAATTGTCCATATCTTTTTATCACCTTTTTAAAAAAGCAGAATAACATTAACTACACTAATATTCTACCCATTCTCCAGCATGACCATGTGGAGTGGATTCCTGAATAGTTTCCCAGCTCTACTCCATTCTGGATGAGTAGGGCACTGCCTCCTTTCTGCATAAAAATAAAAGACCCCGGAAGTTACCCTTTTACCCCTCCCAACCCCCGCTCCTGCCTCATCCCCTTGACACTTCCTAACTCCCCTTCCCCCCGATTTCCTCCCCTTCCTACCTCACTCCCTAACTCTCTAGCCACTCATTTGTGACTCCTTGCACTTCAGTTCTAATACTATTGCCTGATCATATAATAGTGTATATTCTCACTTGTATTTATTGTATATATTGTATACATTTGCTATATTTCCTGTATTTTATTGTAGATATTTTGAAAACACCCTGTAATTTTATTGTACTTTTTGTCAAGTGTGCTCCTCTGTATTGTTGTTGCATTTTCTCCACTTCCCCTTCCCCAGGTCACACCTGGAAATGAGCTCCAGCTCAGTGTGCCTTTCCCAGTCACCAAAATTTTAAATAAATACATATTTTGATAGCTGCTTTGATAAAATTAAACAATGGAGGCTGTCACATACTCATACTGTTTCTTTGCCAGGAAATCTTTTCATGGGACCATTATGCATTTTTGTTATTTTGATCAGCCCAACTTTTTGGCACCTCCAAGAGTGACATGAGGCTGATTGGACAGATGCTGATGGATCATTGCATACCTGCAAAATTCTGGGATGTGCTTTGGCTCAGTGCCCATGACAGACTGAATGTTAGGGGATACTTAAAGCATAAAGACTTGCATGAATGCTTTTGTCCCACACCTACTTGTCTGATCATAGTGGAAACTATGGAACACCTGTTTTTATGTTTGCTTGCATGCATGTGCAAGAAACATAGTGCCATCATCGGAGATTTCGGAGGTGTGTCACCTCCTCCTCCAATTCAGGCACTGTGCTGGCAGGCGCGGCCCCTGTAAGCCAATGCATTTTGGAGCTGTCTGTGACCACGCTCCAAAATGCAGTAACTCCCCAGTTGAAAGGGGAGCTATGCTTGAGTGAGCAGCGATGAAGCTGCTCACGCAGCCCCCCAGCCACAGGCGTAGGCGCCCCCGACGCAGCGTGTGAGCACACGGGTGCCCAATCCCGCCGGCTGCGCTCTGCATCGCTCCTCCCCTTCCCAGTATTTGGTCCCAGCGTGGCAATCAATAATTTTGCTGGCCGGGGTGCCCAATCCCCATCGACTGAAGGCCCCCCAAAGTCCTTGTGCCGCAGCTGGAGCCCACCCCAGCATGGCAACCTCCCAATGGTTTTTGCTGGCGGGGTGCCCAATCTCCCATCGGCTGAACGCCCCAAAGTCATTGTGCCATGCTGGGCCCACCCCAGTGTGGCAAGCGGTCCCGTGCGTCTTTTTTTTTTTACCTGTAAAACAAAACTGTCCCACGGGCGTGTCTCCCGAGCCCTCCCACATCCCGCACCCACCCACTGCGCACTCCAGCCTTCCCCACACCCCTCACCCCATACTTACCTCAGGACTCTGGCGCGACGATCTTCGGTGGACCGGGAACACGTCTGCACTCTTCAAAGGCGACCGCTAACTGAGGAAATGCCGGTAAGCTGTATAATGGGCTAGATAGGAGGGGTTCAACTTTATTGCACATCTCAGGCATTTTTGGGAATTTTTGCACCAAATTTTCAACATGGGGTTTTTGGGACCCCTTCTCATGAATGATGTCACTGTCATGGCGTTATTCAGGCTCGAAGGGTGATTCGGCGGTGACTGCGCGGTGACTGTCAATCACTCTTTGGGACCAAATACCACCATGACAGGCATCATTCATGAAGGGAGCCCAAAACCGCATGTTGAAAATTTGCGCCAAAATTCCAAAAAAAGACTGTTTGACGAGCATGCGTTGTGCAGTTCCTACGCAGGCTCGTAAGTTCGTGAAATTTCAATATTTTCACTCCAGATTTTCAACATTGCCATTTCACCACACCATCTTATGAGTAGTATAGCTGTAATTTTTCACATCTCACCTAAAATGTGTTTCTGCCCTTGTAGCACAGAATGGCGCAGTCGGTGTGTGAAATCAATGTACGGGACAAATTAAGAAAATCACAGTGACACTGTTCATGAGCAGAGGTCTTGAAATGGCTATGTTGAAAATTTGGTGAAAAATTTCCTAAAAATGACTGTTTTACGAGCGTGCGTTACGCAGTTCCTATGCACGCTCATAGGTTTGCGAATTTTCAATATTTCCACTCCAGATTTTCAACATTGCCATTTTTCCACACCTTCTTATGAGTAGTACAGCTGTCATTTTTCACATCTCACCCAAAACGTGTTTCCCATCTAGCGCACAATGGCGCAGTCGTGCGAACTCAGTGTATGGGACACATTAAGGAAATCACAGTGTCACTGTTCATGAGCAGAGATCTTAAAATGGCAATGTTGAAAATTTGGTGACAGAATTCCGAAAAATGACTGTTTTACGAGTGTGCGTTGCACAGTTCCCACGCTCGCTCGTAGGTTTGCGAATTTTCAATATTTCCACTCCAGATTTCCAACATTGCCATTTTTCAACACCTCCTTATGAGCAGTACAGCTGTCATTTTTCACATCCTGCCCAAAACATGTTTCCGCCCATGTAGTGCACAATGGCGCAGTCGGTGTGCAAGCTCAATGTATGGGACACATTAACAAAACCACAGTGACACTGTTCATGAGCAGAGGTCTTAAAATGGCTATGTTGAAAACTTGGTGGAAAAATGCCTAGAAATGACTTTTACGAGCGTGCGTTGCACAGTTCCTATGCATTCTCGTAAGTTTGCAAATTTAATATTTTCACTCTAGATTTTCAACACGTCCATTTTATTAAACTTCCTTATGAACAGTACAGCTGCAATTTTTCATATGTCACCCAAAATGTGTTATCACACATGTAGTGCACAATGGTACTGTTGGTGTGCGAAAGCAATGTTTAGGACAGATTAAGAAAATCACAGTTACACTGTTCATGAGCAGAAGTCTTAAAATGGCTATGTTGAAAATTTGGTGACAAAAGTCCATAAAATGACTGTGTTACGAGTGAGCATTGTGCAGTTTCCACGCATTCTCGTTAGTTCATGACTTTGTAATATTTTCAGTCCAGATTTTCACTAGTGGCATTTTTCAACACTTCCTTATGAACAGTACAGCTGCCATTTTCACAACATGGCTGAAGTGTGTTTTCACACTTTCAGTGCAGAGATGCGTATCGCTGTCGGAAATCATTGTTTGGCACAGATAAAGAAAATCACAGTGACACTGTTCATGATCGGAGCACCAAAATGCCTGAGTTGACAATCTGCTATAAAATATCCCCAACCTACTTATATAATGGGTGTCGTTGCACAGTTTCTATGTACATTCGTGACTTCACCATTTTTGAAATATTTTTACTACACATTTGCAACATAGCCATTTTACACCTCCCATGACAAATACAGCTGTCATTTTTACAGCCTGTTCAGAATATTTTGCACCTGTGGTGCTAAATCCCGTAGTCACTGTGCATAAGCAGCTTTTGGCTACCAAACTGATATTCCCCTGTTCATGAGGTGGGTCACAAAACAAACATGTTGAAAATTTGGAGTTAAAATACCAACGAATGCATGAGGTATTAGGCTTTTCAACTAAATCGCCCAACCCTATAGAGAATGACAGGAATCAGGGGTGTGACTTGGGATTCTTGCCTGTGATGCTCGTACCATTCCACACCCTGCAGTCACTGAGAGGCATCGAGGTATGCCTTGGACTCTTCGGCCCCAAACTTCACCCCATTCTCCTATATTGCACCCATCTCACCGTATTTCCTAATGAAATGGGGTGCGCATAAGGGCCAAAGACCCCAAGGAACACGTGACACTTGTCAGTCTCTGCAGAGTGGGGTGTGGTGAAATGGCGTGGCCGTTATGCCTGATGACCCAAATGCACACCCCAATGCCTGTCACTCTCTGCAGGGTGGTGGTGGGGTTGGCTTCAGTTCAATACTTCACTGCCATTCCTATTACGCAGCTCTGTAACTTCTACACTACCACTGCCAATGCCAGTAAGCAAACATTCGGCATTGACAAATGCTTGTTTTACTTGCCCCTAAATCCTTTAATTTTGGGAACTCTTACCCATTCGATGGGGAATCCCCATTTTTCATGGATTATCTTTCAATACTTCTTTTCAGGGGTTGTTTTCACCCCTAGTAGTCCATGTACAATGTTAGTAGTCTCAGGGTGGTTTTTGCCTGTCTCAAATACTGGATCTGGTAAATTAGATGTAGACTTGTATTACAGCAGCAGCGTATTTCTCAAGATGAATTGCTCCATATTATTTTGAAGGCTATTTTCCACATACAAGAGGTTGAACAATGCCATGCCTCTTCTATACAGTTTCATGATTGTTGGGGATGTCTGCATTACCCTTTGGGCATTTCGTCCATTTTCATTCTTTGTCTGTATCACAGTTATTCTTTTAAGTTTTTAGTTATGGAAATGTTGATGCTTTTACTTTTTGTGTCATTTGCCCTTGTGCTAGAATATATTTTCCTGCACAGTCCTTTTATTTTGCACAGTGATGTAATTGTTTATGAATTTCCTGTGTTCTTTTTCTTTTCTTTCCCTTTATTGTATTATTGATATTTGCCTATTGTTGTACTTTTACTGTTTTGATTTCAATAAAAATTCCCCCTACTCTGCCATTCTTACCATCTTACCACCTTCTTGAGTAGCTTGGGTGTGTCTGAGCTGGCAAAAAACAAAATGGAGCTGGCCATGAGCTCTTTCCAAAATTCCTTCCCCACTGAAGTTTCAAGGACTGTAAGGACTGTAATTACTGAATGCCCTATTAGCATTTTTCGTATCCAACTGGGGGAAGGGGGGTAGATTTGGCTAGATTAAACTGAGATTCAAAACTTGACCTGACTGACTATAATGTTTCAGGATGACATCAATGGCCTGTGATGAAGAGAAACAAAATCTTTATGGTCTAAACATTTTCATCCTAATATTTACTTATGTTAGTTATGTTTTTCCTCAACCCAAGAAGATAGAAACCTGACTGTACAGTATTTTTTTAGACGCCTATGGGGCAGTCGGTTAAATCTGATAGAGGAATCATACTTATTGCTCTGAAAAGGAGGGTGGTTTGGGGATGACAAACTGGCTAGTTTTTTTAGCATTTCCCTTTTTTGTTGGGGTGGGGGGCACCTTCTTGAAAACTCTTTTGTTATCCATGGGAAAAATATGGGTTCACATAGGATGATTTTGGTGCGACTTTCATTTACAGCATTGGGAGATCAGACAGGGTCGTCCTTTGGAGAGATTGATAGGCCCACACTGGGACTTTTAAGGACCTGTTTTTTTTTAAAGTAAGACAATAGAAACTTACTTTTCTGCAGCTAACTACCATAACAAGGTTCAAAATATATGAATATGTAATAAATTCTTACGTTACAGATCCAATTTAAGAAGTTGTTAACAGAATTCCAACATTGACAATCTCAAAGCAGCTTGTGGATCCTAGGATACCTGCTAAAATGTGGAACTTGATCTGATGTAAGTTTTAAAACAGTGACAAATTTAGACTGATTTAGGACCCAGTATAACCTTTTAAAAGACTAACCGCTGTGGTCACCTTTCATAGTAATCCCTTTAACCAAACCTACTGTAAAACCTTTCTTGTTTCATAATGAGGGGGTTAATATATCAGTCAGTCCAAAAAGGTTCATGTAGTCACCAAACCTCTATAGAAGGACACCAGATATTTCAGCTTCAATTAAAAATTCATATTTTTATTCACAGCACATGTCCTGCCTGATGCGTTTCACACTCCAATTGGTCCTTTGTCAAAGGCCTTTGACAAAGGACCAATTGGAGTCAGAAATGCATCAGGCAGGACATGTGCTCTGGATAAAAATATGAATTTTTAATTGAAACTGAAATGTCTGGCATCCCTCTATAGGGGTTTGGTGAATGCATGAACCTTTTTGGACTGAGTAACACTGTTTGTTCAGTGCACCACCATCCTAGTGTGAACTCTTTGAGTAGGTCAGTATATCAGACATCCTGTTTTGCTTCTGACAGCACTGTGAGATCTTAGGTCATAGAGATAGAGAGGTCATGAGATCTTACCCTGTCATAGGCTCAGAACTAATCTGGACTGGGGCTGGAAGGCGAGGGTGAAGATCTGTTTATCAAATGTAGAAGTGTTACACCTCCCAATTAGCTTCTTTCTCAGCAGAGATCATGGTATTCTGTTCTACCAGGGACAGCCTAAGTTCTGCCACAATTGTGGCTTCAGATCTCACTTGAGCAATGTGTGCAATAACTAGAGGTGTAGCCACTGCTTGAAATATGGCCACATAACTTATATGCGTCCAAATCCTTTTCATTGTAAACTGTGTGAAGAACAGGGGCATTCCTAGGTACAGTGCTCCTGGGCCTCACACAATAAAGATGATGGTTTGCCCCAGGAAAATGCAGTTACTGAAGTTCAACAACATGATGCAGCCGGAGCCTCTGAACAAGGCCTTGTGTCACTGCAGACTGTTGTATGACAGGACGGTCAGCCAGCACAGGAAACTGATGGTGCTGACCCCCACTTTCTCAGGAAGCAAACTTCCAGACCTTAACTCCTATACCTCCTTCAGAAGAAGTACCTGGACCACATCCCCACCCCAGTCCCAGAGGTGGTTTGTGACCACTCAACAAACAGAGAAGTATAGGCACCTACTGTGGAGGAGGTGAAAACCCAGGGTACCAGCAGTGGTGGGAAGTATTACCTGAAATACCCAACAGCCTAAGGCAAGGTCCCCAAAACTGCACCTATTCCCATTGAAAATAGATTCAGTGTCTTGGCCCCTAAGAAGTGGAGAGATACCAAAGGAGAGGATGAAGATTCAGAAACCACATCCATCACTTCTTCCCTTAAAGAGCGTTACTCAGATCAGGAACATACCTTGTCCAACACCTCTGCATCAAAACAGATGAAAACAGGGAGGCAGTATAGCACAGTGGTTTAAGGCTCTGAGCTGAAAATCTGGAGACCGGGGGTTGAATCCCTCATTCCCCACTTGCATACTGTGTGACCCTGAGCAAGTCACTTAACTTCCCAGTGCTCCCAGACTGCACCTGTATACAAGCTTTCAGCATAGTGTGCCACTCATGGTTAAATAATTGGATTAAAAAAAATGTAAAACTTGTTCTCAGCATAAATAACCATGTGGCTGCTAAATGTTGGTTTACTGTCCTTTTCTCCCTGTCTTTTATAGCTAACAGTCTGTAGGTGACATCTATTAGTGTAAATAGTATAAAAAATAAAAAAAACATACATGCTGGATAATTCTATTGTCAGATACTCACTAGTTAAAAACCTCTTTTGAAATGTCACAAACATCTAATCAGTGGCAAGAGGGGAAAACATGTTTGGCCATCTGGTATGGATCAGTTTGACAGGCTGGTACTATTTCTCTATGATTTGTCCTTTCAAGTCTCCTGTTTAGTGGAAGTAGATCCAAGTAGAGCCCTGATGTTGAATATTTCTTACCAAACCATATGTTTCCGAATTATTAACACCTACACTCCCCCAGATTAAAACTCTGCATTCAGACTTAGAGAAATATAACCAGTTCTACACACTTCTTGTACTGTATACAAATTTGGGATGGTGATTTCATCTGTGGCTTAGAACATGCTGATAGAGGCCTGCAAATGGCAGAGATGTTCTGTGACTCAAACATCCTGAACCAGGTAGTCAATACTGGACATTTGAAAGACACACACACACAGTCAGCTGCATACAAGAGGGGGGTACCTAATTCAGGTGTTCCCACTCCACCAGAACTGATTACATTTTTTTATCTCACATTATGGAAATTAAATGGCAATATACTGGAGGATATAGATGTTTGGACCATATGGCTCTACAATATTCCTTTTCTTGGGCAAATGCTCCAATTATCAAAAAAAGAAAACAAATAAAAAAAAAACTCTTAGAGTTTGAATGGGGATTCTTAAAAAACAACAACACTGTGCAGTGTAAATGGTTAGGCCTCTCAAAAGCATGACTATCTGCACTGTGCATGCCGGATAATATTGCCTTATGGTGAGTGTGGCCGAGGCTTAGGTTAGAAAACATGCAGACCAGAAGTAGTAAAATTCCACAAGTAGTGTTTTACTATTTCTAATAACAATAGAAAACACTAAAAAAAATATACAAAATGGTGTCAATCTTAGGCAGTCCAAACATAAATCCACTTTCTGAGCTCTAAAACAAAACAAAATGAAACAACACTAAACAAGGTATAGCCAGAGCCGATAAGGCTGTGACAAGCTGCCAAGTGACCAAAGTTACAGGTGTGCTTAGAAATTATTGAATGTCCAGGTATAACTTGACCATTTTTTGGAAGTGTTGCACCACATTTTCAAAATGGCCTTTTTGGGGCTTCTCCTCATGAAGAGTGCCAGTGTCATTTTGTTCACTTGTCCTGAAAGGTGATTTCATAGAGCGACCACACCATTCTTTGCCACAGGTGCGAAAACACATTTTGGGCATGATGTAAAAAATGACAGCTGTACTGTTAAAAAGAAGGTGTGCGAAAATGGCAATGCTGAAAATCTGGAGTGAAAATATAAAAAACTAGTGAAGTTAGGAGTGTGCGCAGAAACTGCATAATGCACGCTCATAACACAGTCATTTTTTTGATTTTTTTTCACCAAATTTGCAACATGTACTTTTTGGGACCCCACCTCGTGAACAGTGGCACTGTCATTTCATTAATCAGTCCCAAATGATGATTCCACACAGTGACTACAAAATCACCTTTAGGGACCGAGTAATGAAATTAAAATGACACTGTTCACAAGGTGGGGCCCCAAGAACCCCATGTTGAATATTTGGGGCCATAATTCAAAAAAATGGCTGATTTATCAAGTTAAGTTGAAAACCCCATTGAATGCCTTTATAGCACACTTACCTTTGATTCTTCAGTTTGCGGTTCAGCTTTGAAGAGTGCAGACGTGTCCTGGTCTAGAGAAGATGACAGCGCCAACCTCCGGAGGTAAGTATGGGGGGGGGTAAGTGGAGGTGGGTGCTCAGTGGGAGGGTGGGGATGGGGGAGGGTGGACTGGGGCAACAATGAGGGACTGTTTTCTATTTTACAGGTAAAAAAGCACATCGGGGGACGGTTTCCTTTATTAACAGGAAAAAAAACACACACATTTGGGCGTGCCACATGAGTTGAGGTGGGTGGGTACATGATGCCAACATGGGGATTGGGTACCCCAATGGTGGGGGGAAGAAAAAACAAACATTTGGGCACACTGGGGTGGGCTCCCAGTGTGCCACATGAGTTGGAGGGACACATAATGCCAACACAGGGATTGGGCAGATCAATGTTGGTGCAGGGCAATTAAATACATATGGGCAGACTGGGGTAGGCTCCCAGTGTGCCACATGCATTGGGGGGGCTACATAATGCTAACACGGGGATTGGGGACCCTGATGTTAGTACGGAGATGGGGATCGGGGCAGACAGCAGCAGTGGGAGGGTTTTCTTTCCTGCCAGTTCTGGTGGCGGTGACGTGACTGCCTTGTGGGTAATGGCATTTAGCCATTCACAACATGGTGGCACCAGCGGAACTATGCATATGTGGGAGTTACGCATCTGTAGTTCTTGCCTCGGAATGCAGAAGTAACAGCCAAAATAGTGCGGCTGTTATTCCGTAGTGGCCGATTGTGGCAGACTGTTTCAAGCTCTGTTGGACTTTCGGAAGGATACTTCCTAAAGTCCAATGGAAGATTCCAAGATCGACGTATTTTGTAAGCTATGATCAATCCCAAAATGGCTGTAGGCTCTGCCCACAGTAGTAAAAACTGACTGTCCAGCTCTCTCTCCTCTTTTATAAGGTTTTCTTTAGCAGTTTAATTGTTACACCCTTGCTGCTTTAGAATAGTTTCTGGCTCCCTAAAGAGGCTTACAAAAAGAACACAGTGAACCAAACTGCAAGCTGGCCTCTTGCTGACAGCTTTTGCAGACCTAAGGAGGTAAAAAGGTCAAACTCGCTGCTACTGTTAGCTACCTATCCTAATAAACTCAAAGAGCTGTTTCTGCAGTCATTTCAACAGTAATTACTATATACTTTTACAAACCAGGGCACTCAATTTCAGATAAAGATTCACACATTTACTTTTATAACCATGTATGAGCAAGGTAGAGACAGCAAGAAACAAAGGCAGAGAGAGAGAGAGATATCTGGGATGGTAGTGGGGAGGCATGAGACCTAGGGTTGCTCAAGTCCTAGATAGCATATGAAAATTTGATTGTGCAATAAGACAGACAAAAGACAGAAAAAGAGAGGGCAGGAAAAATTCTTGCTTCCAACATAACTATTGGGACAGGGCCTTATTCAGCCCTGTCACAGTGAAAGGATTTCAAAAGAGATATTATTCATTTTTTAATTCTATTTTAAAGTAGCCACACAAGAGTATTTCAATATTTTGAATTATGTGCACAGTTGTAGAAATGTATCTCAGGGATGGAATTAGACCACACAGACTACAGTAATCAGATTTTTAATATCAAACAAGTAATGAAGCATTTCCAGTATGATAGGGCTCTGGCATTACAGCAAGAAATGAGGTTTGGCATACAAAATACAAAAGAGACATTTGAGCCGTTTAGGGACAGTTAAGTTAAAGTGGCACACAAGACTTTTCAGACTTTGAGGATACCTGAGAGTTAAGTAGTGTCTTCCCCCACCAGACATGTTACATACCATGACTGATTTTGTCTCTCACACCCTGGGCTCTCCTGCATACATACATATAGACCCCTCCTTTTTTAATAACATAGATGTGCCTGCACTCCAAAAAGGGTTTAAGTAAGATTCCTTGAAGCAGGTCACTGGAAGAAGTCCAAGCAGCGATTGAATCCTTAATGAGTAATACTGCCCCAGGACATGATGGTCTCATACCAGAATTAAAAAAAAAACATTTAGTACACATGTGAAGCCTTTCTGGTGGATTTGTATAACTGTATTTTGGAACATGAGACTCTACCTGACTGTGTCTGCAGAAACTTTTATCTTTATTTATAAAAAAGGGGAAATATGTAATCTGAGAACCTAGAGACCACTTAGTTTACTTAACACTAATTTTAGGATCCTCAGTAAAATTTTGGCTGGAAAGTTGTCAAGAGTCACAGAACATCTTATCAGTCAACACCAAACATGCACTCTACTATCTAGAAAGATACAGGATAACCTTATCTTACTCAGGGAAATTTTTTAACGAGGGAATTTAAGATGTCTAGCTGGGTACAGTGTGTTCTATGTCTCGACCAGGAAAAAGCCTTTGATAGGCTAGCCCATGATTATGTTTTATGCATTGCGGCATTATGGTATACCAGAGACCTTTGACAAATGGTTTGAGGTATTCTATAGAATGGTACTAGTTATACCTAATATGAATGGGTAGGTGTGGCACCTGTCTCTGTTCATAAGGGTGTGC
The DNA here is from genome assembly GCA_016271365.2 of Neoceratodus forsteri. Lineage (NCBI taxonomy): Eukaryota > Metazoa > Chordata > Ceratodontiformes > Ceratodontidae > Neoceratodus > Neoceratodus forsteri. Next base: position 589,328,741 of record CM028129.1, on the reverse strand, counting down.
TTCAAGGCTGCCCTCTGAGCTCGTTGCTATACATCTTTAGCTGAAACACCTTTTTTAAACTAGTGACTCAAGATCCTAGAATAAACAGTTTGACAGTACATCCCCCAGTCCCCTTAGATTAAAGTATTAGCATATGTAGATTATTTGGTATTGGTTTTAGAGGATGATTCTTCAGGTGCTCAGGTTTTGGATGTTTTATCTTTATTTTCTGCCATTTCTGCATCTCAGATTAATTATCAGAAAAGTGTAGGCATTGTATTAAGAAACACATTAGTGCATCCTGTGCAGATTACAGTGGAGCCTGCTTAAGTGAACACCCTCGGTATATTATTTCTTTTCGCACTTCAGTGGGCTGTGCATTAAACCCAAAAATCACTTTCCAGCCGCAGTTCAGTGTTCTGTAATGTGCTTTATAACATACGGGTGCAGCAGTTAACCAAAATCAAAACAAATCAAGCAATCATGACAGTACATCAGTAAATACAGTACAAACATTACTTTCCTATTTAAAAATAAAGTATGACAGCACAGTACTTTATCTTCAGTTTGTTTGCACTTCACATTTCAGACATCAAACAGAATAAGTCTTGACAATTAGTACAGTACTGATCTTTCCTGTTAAAAAAGTCTGTAATTGTCTTTAGCTTGGAGCTGTTTTGTGCAAGCTGGTGCGTGTACGATTCAAAATTAAATATTATGCTAAAATCAGTCTTTTCCTAAAACAAATTTTCTTATGGTTTTTTTATGCTGCTAAGCACCTCCACTACAGTCACCAGCTCCATTTCTTGGCTCTGCTCATCCTCATTATCCTGGTCATTGTCCTGCGAGTCCCTGTCGATCTCCCCTCAATTGTCCTTCTCGTTGACTGGGTCAACAGTTGGTACAATGTCATCTATCCTGCCATAGTCCATAAAATCATGCATGAACATACCAGCAGGCAGATCTGGAATCAAACAAACAGCTGCAAATACTGATGAAAACATAGTCCAAGCCACATTAAAAGGAGTGTTCCTTTTATTATTTCAAATGTGAAAAAAGTACAAAAGTAGACTCAAAATGGAGAAATAAGGGTATTACACAAGTCAGGAGATAAAGGGCAATCTAAAATAGCATAAAAAAGTATAGGTCAAAACTTTCACCTGCATTCATGTACGGTATTGCTACTTTAATTATACCTAAAGATTTGCAGGCAAATGAAAATGAAATAAATATATGACTCCCTATTATAGAAAAGCATTTCATTCTATGATTTTTTTGTCTTTCATTAAGTTTTTTTTTATGTTTGTCACATCTTCCCATAAATTTACTGTTCACTTTGTTCTGGTCTCCTGTACCATTGGGCACTCACAAATAACATGACAGACATTTAATTTCTTATCCATATTACATTTATAGTTATTATAACAATATTGACTGTCATACAAGAATTCTGAATACTATGCTCCTTCTAAAATTCTAGAATGGAATTTAAATATACTGTAGCTGATATGTGATGCTGCTTAAGTATCTGTCCTTAGACTGTAAGGTTATTTTACTACAGACAGAAAATGATGGGATTTCTCATAATTTCCCATGCTCATGTTGGAAAAAGTTGTCTGTCAAGCATTGAATAGCTGCAGCCACATAAATATTCAGACTATTTGTAGCCGATGGGTCCCATACACCCACCAGATCCACATTTTGTAAGATACTAGTCAAGCTTTTGAACCACAGAAATTTTGTAGAAGTTATAATACTTTATTGCCAGCACTTATGTATTGATCTACTAAAGTCAGATTTTACAATGCTCTTCCAAAAATATAGTGCCCTGATTGTAGTATGCAGGGACATTGAGTTTATATTGAATTCCCATCTTACAAATGTAATGGACATATCATTGTGCAGATTAAACATCTGTCTGTAGATTACATTTTGTATAGACACTAGAAATTGAACAGCTGTGCTGAAAACCCATATCTTTGCCCCATATGGTAAACTACTGAGGACTTCTGAATCAAATGCTCTCATAAGAGCTACAAACGAGTTGCCTGCAAAATGTTTACTAAACTCTGAATGTGTTTTGCAGCTTATATTGCATGTTTTTTGATATTGTAGATGTAAGATTTCCATGTCCAGTTTGTGTTCATGGACACACCTAAATATTTATATACTTTCACAAATTTTAATGACATCTGACCAATACTCCATGATGGCTCATTACTGTTTTTTTCTAAAAAATTAAAATATTGGATTTGTCCATGTTTAATTCTAGATCTAACTGTTTCAGATAATTCATGGTAGTATTAACTGCTCTTTTCACAGCTCATGGAGTAAGGGAGCACAAACGGATGTTGTCTACATGTATTAATATTTGTAAATATCTACCTAGAACTTTTGGAGGGAAGTATCAACTGTTTTTAGTTTGTGCACTAGAGTCTTCATGTATGAACTGAACAACATCGGCACTAGCAAACACCCCTGTTTTGCTCCCCTTTCAATTTTGACATCATCTGATAGATTGCCTTCTCTAGATAGCCTGACATTGGAGATACTGTATTATTAGTGTGCACTACAATAATAAAAGAGAGTAAATTCTTATTGATACTACAGTTATTTAAAATGTTCCATAATAATTCCCTATCCAAATTATCAAAAGCAGACATTAGGTTCAAATAGGCCACATACAGTGGTAGGCTTTTCCCATGTGCATATTTCTGTGTCAAATAATTCAGAACAAATACGTTATTAGAAGTCCCATAATCCTCTCTGAAACCAACTTGTGCATGATAAATTCACAGTTTGTCTTCCACCCATGACAACAAAATGTGAAGATTTTAAGGCTAATGCATAAAAGAGATATTGGTCTATAATTACCTGGGTCTACAGTGCTTCCTTTTCTATACAACAGAACAATGGTTCCCTATTTCAATCCCTTGGGAGCTGTAATGATGTGTTTACTGCATTAAATAACTTAGTTAAGATCTTGGGCCACCATTCTGCATAGACCAAGAATAGTTCATCAGTCAGGCCATCTAGGCCAGGGGCTTTATTTTTCTTTTGCACAATTGTGGCCAGTAAGACTTTACTTTCTGTAAACATAATTGGGCACTATGAAAGACTGTTTATGCATACAGAATTGAGATGTGAAGCTTGTTTTAGTTTATACTTTCCTTGAAAAGAATTATGAAAAATTGCTGAACCAGTATTACAAATTGTATTGTGTTGTTTGTTACTTGTGCTGAAAGCCATGAGGTCCCAAAAGGTCTGGGAGTCATTGTATATTGCATTTTATGATTGTGACTATAATATGCCTTTATATCACATTTCTTTTGTTTTATTAACTATTTATATTCACCCTTTACATTTTTAAGGCCAGTCTTCTTTTAGAATTCTTTGATTTAATCAACAATCTGCCTACCTTGTAAATTGTTTTTTAAGTGTCATTCATGTTGTGTCAGACCCCTTTTGTTTATTGGTTTTGTTTTTGTTTTGAGATATTTGATCTTTTGTTAATTTCTTTTTCAGTAGACAGATGATGCTGTCATAGATGAGATATATATTGCCAGTGTGTCAGTAAATCATTATTGTCCACCATATATTTTAACATTTATTAAAGGGATGTACTCATTCAGAATGTATATAACTCTGGAGAATATGGAAACCACTTTATAATTTTTTTGTTACATATTACTATATTTTTGTCAGCATTTTCCCTCTGACTTTCATCTTTATCTTCTATTATTTTCCCATCCAGTTTCATGTATAACACAATAGGTAGAGGATCACTTTCTCATACAGGTGCCACACAGAAGTTTACTATTTTATGGAAGAAAAACACATCAACTACACATAGGTCCAGTACACTGCTTCCCTGTAATGTTGGAAAAGTAATCTCCCCCCATTTGTTCCCATTGGCTCATCCATTTACAATCCATAAAAATTATTGGCTGTTACTTCAAGAAGCTGGACACCCCTTTTATTAATGTTGATATATTTTCAATTCTGAAGGGAAATGTTAAAAGTGTCATAATTTTGCCAGGTGTTACCATAACTTTTAAGTCCATTACTCACTCTAGCAATGAAGTCTTGCACTATAATAATTGACACTCCTGGGTTATTAAGTTGAATTTCAGATACCATGTCATCCAATTTTTGCATGGCTTCTCCATTGGATGAACCAGTGGAGGCTGGGGGAATATACACATTGATGGTAATAAATTCCAGTTTACATTTAGAGTAGATGCCTACACACAGGTAATATGGGAAACCAGTGTTCAATCGTTCACTTTTATAAAAAATTGTGGTTGAAACCAGCACTGCTATTCCCTCTTTGCTCTCCCCATCTATTTGTCTTCACTGCCTTGTAGTCCCAGGATGTGAACTCCTCCAGGAACAAACTTCTGCTTCTTGGCCATGTTTCTTGAAAGTTTATTACATCATACTTACTTAATTTCTCTAGCCAGCTCCACTCTTCAAATGTATACGTAGACCTACCACATTCCAACTAGACAAACATACTGGGTAGGGGTCTGACAAATGGCACCACTCTGAGTCTAGTATGATTTTACCTTCCTTGGAGGCATAACTTGTATTTGAGCTCATACTGGATTTGAGGTTATCACTAAATGTTGATTCTTTAACGATTCTAGAACTTTTTTACTGTTAGTTATATGTCCTCTTTGAACCCTATCTCTAATTTTTTTTCTGATTCTGCCATACTGAGAACTCGCTATCCTCTGCCATCAAATGTACAAACTCAAATGGTTATATGTATTCTGATATTCTGTTTTGTTGTTTGTCATTTGAATCTTTTTTCTTAATCTTTATTTTAATAGAGTTTTTTTTCTTTATTTTGCAATGTTGCCTCCCTTTTGTAGTTTTTATTATTGGAGCTAACTGTTCCTTCTTTTTAGTAAGTATGGAGTCCAAATTCACCCCAGTTCCTTAAAAGTTTGTTTTGCTTCCAACAATAGTTTCTCACTACAGGTGGAATGAAGGGTAAAACATATAATACCCCTCATCTCAACTGTTTGATAATAAAACAGTGATATTATGTCTATGCAATTAAAAGCACCTCCCATTATTCATTTACCATTATTATAGGTTAGAACCTTTAAAGTAGTAGGATTTTCATTTTTGGTCTTAGGCATCCCTTTAAAAAAATACAGCTGGGAAACATTCTTTGCTTTCTATTTCCCTCTCTCTCTCTTTCCACCTGTCCTGCTCGGTATCCTGACCATTTATAACCATTTAGCTTTTTTTTCACTAAGAAAATCTCTATTGAACAAAACTCATTTGCAAGGAGGTCCTGGATAGAACAGTAAAAAACAATACATACAGTCTGGTGATACAGTATAGCGATACAATGATCACCAAATAATGCACTAATATGTACAATATAAAGAGAAATAAGTACAAAAGTGGGAAATAACAGTTACATCATTATAGCGGGATAACAAGTTTTAAACTTCGCATCAGCTACATGTTACTGGGCAAACAGAACAATGCAGCTTATGGTTATGAGGCAATGGAGTAGCTTAAAGCTCAAGAAGAGAGGCAGCTACAGTGGGTGCATCACACAGCGGAATCATTGAATGGTTTATTCGAAACAATCACATTTATTAGTGCAGTATTGGTTAAGGAGAGAATGGAAGTGAGGGGGCAAACCAGAGTGGATAACATAACTAATTTTTGAAGGGGATTCCATGCTGATGGGGTTAATTTCTAGGTAGGAATCACAGTCTATTCATATTCTCTTTTCCTCTGCTTTCTTTGCATATTTCACTTATTCCTCACTTCTGTCCACTTTACCTCCTTAGTTTCCTTGGTGATACTCTCAGTTGAAACATCCATAGTGGTTTTTGTTCTGCTTATTCAAATGTGTGTCTTGTTTCCCTTCTTTTTCTTAACTTTATGTAGTCCGTTCACAAACTGTTTAATCTCTACATCCTCTTTTGCTGCATTTTTTTCTGTTATTTCTTTGATTATATTTTCACTTTCCTTATTACTAGCACATAATATTTTCACTTTCCTTATTACTAGTACTTAAATTGGGAAAATTAGTAATATACCTTTGTTCTCTTTGATTGTTAGTCCTATTTTCATGTAATAGTGTTAGTAGGGATACCATCTGGCTAAGATACTCATTGTTCCTGCAGAGTTCTATCTTTAGTTGATGCAAGGCAACCTGCAACATTTTCAATTCTGTGTCACAATCGCCTGCCTGTTTAATTGTACAAGTACTTTCCTGCCTTACCTTAAGACCACTAGTTAAACCTTGATCTACCCCAGGTGGCTGTAATGTTGGTGGATCTAAACTCAGCTGAGCCCTATGACAAAATAACATTTTCAAAATCAATCAAAAATATTGTTTTTAGTGGAGATCACTGTTGCAAAGAAAGACTGTGCTTCTGGGTCCAGGTAAATATTTTTGCCCCCTTGTGAGGGTTCAGCCAAGTTTATTACTGGGTTTGTACTTGCATTTTTGCATTTTCTGTATATTTCATTCTATTTTGTTTAGATTTATTTTGTTTTTTTTCCCCTCCCATTGATGTTTCCTTTCTCCCTGCCACAATATACCCAAGTTGCCACAAAAAAAGTATAATTTGCTCAAAGAAGGTAATAGCTGCTGACAAATGACTAATGAGAGCAGTCTGTCAGAAAATAGCACAGTTATATGTGTGACACTCTACGTGACCAAACAGACAGGGCCAGATATTCAGAAATGTGCCAAAGGCTGGCGCAAGTCCAGTGAAGCACAAATCCGATGTGCCGTGGCACAACAAGTGACATATTCAGAGGTGCCGAACTGCGCCAGCACAACCCAGCTGAATATGGCAGTGATGTGCCATTTTGCAACCAGACTTGCGCCATAGCACAACCAGACATGTGCCATGGCACAAACAGACCTGCGCCATGGCACAGTAAGAGATGTCCCAGGCAACTGTGGGAGCACAGCAGCAGAGCAACAGAGGGGAGCACGGCACAGGAACAGACCCAGGGACAGTGCCAGGGAAGCACAGTGGCAGACCACAGGTGGCCACCACCAGCAGGGCACACAGGCACCCAGACACCCCCCCAGAACACAACAGTGGCACAGAATGCAGGTAACCGGTGGCACCAATGGCCAATGAAGGGCCGCCAATGGAGTCCTCCCTCAGCTGCATGCTGTGCCCCCACCTACCCAGACCCCAGCAAACCACACCCAGGACCATGCTGCCAAGCACACACATGCTACACACCCCTGACAGTCACTCCGTGGGCACCCCAAGGTACAGCCACAGACCAAGGGGCAGGATACCATCACTGTGAGACACACCACAGCACACAGCTCTGACACATGCACACTACACAGACAGACACCTTGCCACTGCATCATGGCTCCTCATGCCAGCTGCAAAGCAGACACTGACACAGGCAGGTATGTCAAAAAATATATATTGAACAGAACTATTTACAAGTGTAAGAGGGTGGGAAAGGGTAGGAAAGCGAGGGAAAGGGACAGGGAACAGGGACTGTACAGTGGGAAGGGGGACAGATGGGGGAGGTACAGCAGGAGAAACAGGGAAATGGGGAGGCTTGAACTAAGGGTGGCCATGCCCTGCCGCTCCTTGGAACCTCCTCCAGTGCTGTTTAGCCAGCAAATGCTGGAGCACCTGACAAACTGCCTCCATGGTGGTGGACATTATGAGGACAATCTGGCACTGCAGCCGACAGTATAGAGGTAGCCTCCTCCTCTGCTGGATACCTGTGACAAGGGACAGGACAGGTGATCAGTGCAAGGTCCCAAGGTACCATGCCCACCCACTGTGTGCAATGGGCAGTAGGAACACACACTCCTGGAGTGGTGCCTCAGCCACCCACAGGGGGTGGGCCAATGCAAGCAACCTGGCACATCAGGACAGTGCTCAGAGGTGGCCACCACTGCCCAAAGGCCACCCAACTGCACAACAACAGTCACATGGCACAGGGCACCAGCAGCACGACAGCAACACCAGTGGTATCTGGGTGCACACTCACTCCACCAACAGCTGGCACACATGTGCAATGGGCACAACACAGTGGCATGCACCATGCACAGTGTGACACACACAGCTGCCATGACACATGGCACAGGTAGTCATGGCTGCACCCACTCCCCTGCCGGCCCCACTGTACTGTGTGCAGGCCAAGAACAGTGCCCACCTGCCCTCTGCAGCCCCGCTGGTGCTGGCCCTGCTGCTGCACCACCACCATGGCCTGCCGAGGCCTGCTGGGCTGCCCCCGGTACTCCTGCCACCCTTACTCTGCATTGATCCTCAGATCCTGGGAATAGAACAAAGACAGGTACACATCAGGAAACATACACAGCATGTGCCCACCACCCTCATCCCTGTGCACAGCATGTGCCCCTACCTGACGTGTCCTGCATAGCTGTATTGCAACGCAAGCTGCAGCTGGCAATGCCACACCGCAATGCACATGACGACAGTATACCCCTCTGCAGGGCATGCCAGGCAGCCAAGCCATCACCACAGTACAGCATTAGGGCACACATGCAGAATGGGTTGACTTACCTGGCCATGGCATGGCCCCTCACTGGATGTGCGCCTGCAGCCGTCACAGGCACTCTGGGTCCCACCACATGAGGTCACCATACCGGTGGTGGCATTGCTGTCTGGATATGACCACCCCAGTACTCTGCTCTATCTGGCAGCAATCCTCTGCCAGACATCAGTCCATGACTGTTGCAGGGGCATCTGGCCAAAGAGCTGTTGGACATTAGGCTGCACACAGGCCACCAGATTAACCAGCTCCACATTGGTCCAATTACGGCCCTGGCAAACTCCTCACTGTGCCACTGTGTGAACCACAGTGTGTTGAGGCAAAATGGTGGCCAGAAACACATGTGTGCATAACGTGCATGGGATGCACGCCTCGTGAAGACATGCGCTGTGTCCGTCCATCGTGCAATGCTGAAGATGCATGATATGGGTGTGTCCAGCCTGGCACATAGTAGGGGAGTACCAAGGGGTCATGGGTCACACTAGGGGTCAAGGGTTGGCCGGTGCACAGTACACCAGTGCACAATAGCTGGCATGGCGCATGGTGTGCCACAGTCCCTATTGCACAGTGGGTGCACAGTGCACAATAGGCGGAAGCACACCGGCTGGTGCATGTGCACTGTGGTCCTGCGCAGTGTACATGCCTGGCCATTGCACCACGACTTGCTCCAGAGCAATTCCATTGTGCATGGAGCAAGTACTCGATATTCAGCTGACACATGCAAATGAGCTCATCAGCCAATGCACAGCGCACTGGGGAAATTAGCATGCCATTACCATTGTGCCAATGCTCGTTTGCATGCGTTGTGCTATAAAAGTGCCACAGACCAGCACAGGCCATGGACCTGTATTGCAACCATCTAAGGTAAGTTGCGCATGCTGCTGAGACCAGTCAGCACAGCAGGGGTGATGGGGTAGGCTGCTGCTGACACTGACACACCTGTCCACGTCCACAGGTAGCACAATGTCGGAATGTCAAGAGGGTGAAGAGTGTGGGCCTGCTCACAAATGCAGGTCCAACTTCACAAGTCAGAGGCAGATGCCCTGTTTGTGGCCTACCTCAACAGGGAGCTACTGCTGAGTGGTGCCATAGGCACACCACAGGCCAGGGCCGTGGCCTGGGAGGAGGTGGCGGCATGTATCAATCAGCAGGGCAGCCACCAGCGGTCTGTGCAGGAGTGCCGCAGGAAGGTGGGCACTGATAAGAGGCTCATCAATGATAAGGTGGCAGCCATCCACGCAGCCCAGACTGCCACTGGAGGGGGGCCTGCTGATGCACTGGGCAGCGTTCAGCAGCCGGATGGGCAGCAGCAGCATGCAGCAGGGGCCACAGGGCAGCAGGATGTGGGGTCCACTGCCGGGGTGCCTGATAGGGACTTACCCCATGGAGACCCCACTGTGCAGCATCCACCTGAGCAGGGGGCAGTGCAGCGTGGTCGTTCACCACAGGAGGGTCAGCGCCCCAAGCAGGTTCCCCTGGGTGCTGACCCATTGGCAGAGCACATCTGTTTGCTGCGGGCCTCCTGGAGCAACAGGTGCTGCTTGCAGCTGGGGTGCATGCACTGCATGTGGAGGTGTGCCAGGTGGCCGAGCAGCATGAAAGGGGCACTGCACAGCTCCTGGTGGCTATACAGTGCTTGTGGGAGGACACGAGTGAATCCCAGAATCGCATAGCCCTTGCACTGCTGGCTGCCACAGGGCATGGCCGGCCATGTTGGCCATGTTGGACACCACATTGTGCACTGTCCACCCCATGATCCTGGTATTGGGCGACACCCTCCCTGTCAATGCGAGGCTCAGCTGTTGGCATCCCAGGCACGCCTGGGGTGGACCTGTTTGGGTGCCTACACACCCTTGCGTGGACCCAGTTGCAGTCCCACAGTGCAACCCCTGGGGGCCTGTTACAAACACCCTTGTGGCTGATGTGCAGCCTGTTGCTGCCGATCGGCCCCGGTGCAGCCACCCCTGTGGCCACGGTGGCCATGGTTCCATGCAGCTGACCTGATGTGCATGCTGCCCTGGCTGCAGTCTGCTGCCGCTGCCCTGTGTGCACATGGGTGGTGTGTGTGTGTGTGTGTGTGCATCCTGTCTGTTGTGCCGCATGCTGCCTGTGCATGTGCCAGCCCGGCTGCTGGCCTGTGTGGCGTGGGTGTGATGAGAGCAGTTCTGCACCGGTTGCGCCTGTGAACCAGTGCAATGCATCTGACCCCTGCCACAAGCCAGTGCCTGGGCACATACGTGTGTGTGTGTGTGTGTTGCTGCTTGCTGCTGTGTGCAGTTGTGTGTGGATGTGTGGCACTGACACCCCAACCCCTGCATCACGCCTCTGTGTGTGAATGCCCATTGTCATGCACACCCCTGCCTGTGTGCTGTACCTGTGTGTGTGGGGGGACTACATAAGCAAGAACCCAGTCTAATTACAGTATAGTACCTTTTATTCACTGGCTTTATATTTTTGCTATATTAGCTAATTACGGAGCACCAGTGAATTCATAGGGTCAGCTAAATATAGTGCATGTTTTGCAGCTTAGATATGTGCTGACTTCTAGCCATGTGTTCGCCTCCTGTGTTAGACCACATTCCCATACCGGACCCCCAGAAGGCACTTACTATCGACTGCACCAACATAGCACAACACAATCTATTGCTTAAATGTGGAGCCTTGAGGAAAATTCAGTACAAAGACAACATACAGACCTTCTCTGCCTGTCAGTCACTCACACTTGCAGTTGTCCACTTGCTCACTGCCACTCACAGTCGAAGTCGTATTCACTCTCAAAAATAAGGCAAACTCCTTGGGTAAACCAAAATCCAAATTTATTTGTTTTTAGGAAGAAATAGGTAATCCAAAACCAAAACAAAAATGATAATCCAATTGAAATGGAAACTTTAAAAGTCTTCAGGCATTCTTTCAGTAGCCACCATGTGTTGCAGTGGGTGTTTCCAGCTCATTCATCATCTGCATCAGGTACGTCCTCTATGTCACTCCCGTTTTCTGGTAGCATAGCAATGGCACTTATTTGGGTTCAGACAAGTGTCATGTGTCTCTTCTATTCCAACCTGTGCAAAACCTCTGAGGCAGCCCTCTCTCTTGCTACTAAGCTTGGTGAATGTAGACTTCAACCACTGAGCATGCGTTTCCTTCAGGTTCTGTAGGTTTAAGTCAACTTTAATTTCTGGTTCACCCCTGGAAAGTTGCTCAGCAACAAGTCCTGCATACCAGTTTGTAAACCACTTTCTTAGCAGATCTTTAAAAATCTTGTTCATCGAGATATTGAGAGGTTGAAGTAAGTCAGTGCAAGAAGCAGGGATAAATAGAGGTATAAAGTTAGCATCCTGCATTGTGTCCAAAACTTTAGGTGTTGTGTTGGCTCTAAACAAGTCAAGTAACAGTAAAGCTTCCTGTTCATCAGGAAGACACAACTGCTCTCTTATGTGGGCAAAATAGGGGACACGTTCTTGTTCCACGTACTGTATTACTGTGTCCTCATTTGCCCAGTGGTTCGTAGAGTGGCTGATGATCCAGTCAGTAGGAAATTTATGACCTGGGTGGCATGCCTTTGTTTTTCCTTTATAAATGACTTGAGGATGCAAGAAGAAGTCACCTGCCAATGTGCATGCCAGCAAGCCAGAAATTTACAGCTTGTCCCCCAGCCCTGTCAGAGCCACCTGTTTAGAACCTGTTGCCACCATGGTCCAGTCAGATGCTGGGACCATGGAAAACACCAGTTTCATCCAGATTAATCACTAGCTCCTTCGGTATTAGCTCTTGGGCACAGGCTTTAGTTATTTTTTCCAGAAAACCAGCTTTCAAAATGGTGAAATTGGATGGGGTTTTTCTTCAAGCTTCTGTACCCTAGTGTCTGCTAAAGTCTATCCAACGCAAAAATTTCCATGCCCACTTTAACGTTAAATTCAAATGGCCAGCATTCTCTAGAAGGAGTTGTGGTGCACTGGCCTTTACGATACCTATACCAACAGCTTGTGCCACCCTTGCATTAACAACAGCCCATTCAGAATGCAAGCTGTTCACAACTTTTTTTTAATAGTTCTTCTAAATCAGTTACAAGCATGGTTGGGCAACCTATTGGCTTATGAGGCAGCAATGGTGGGAGTTTTGTCTGGTCTGATATTGCTTGGCGTTTCAAATGGTAGTCTGCTATGAACTTTCGTATGGTGCTCTCATTAATATTGGCACTGCACTTACTGCTGTAGAATCAAACTGCAGACATGACCCCTTTCTGGGATGCATACTGGCTGAGTTCAAACCGGACCTCTGCACTGTAGGTCTGGTATGTGGATGCCCTTTTGTGTTTGGCAGGTGGTGTGCTCATCAACTCTCAAGCAACTGAGGCAGCAACATGATTTCCAATGCCAGAAGATGCTGCAAGATTGTCGGCATCAACATTGGCAACATCCCAGTGGATATTGCTGTTTTTTCTTGCCACCGCCTGTGAGCCAAGTAAGTAAGTATGGACATACTGGAATGCATTTGGGTCTATCTGTGTATAAACAGCAATTTTAGCAGTGCACCAGCTGTACTATGGAGAACTGGACAGGCAGAGATTGCATTTTTATTGGGGACACATCAGCTGATTGCTGCAGCGCTAATTCAAATGAATGCGAATGCAGATGATCAGCTGATAGTGCGAAATAATAAAGTCAACACGAATACAAGGTGCTATACAATACTTTCCAACATACCTGTTCCAGCACCACCCACTGACAGCACCACCTACTGACCTGGTGTATGAAATAAGAACTCTTTTCCCATCATGCACCCACTCTTTACAAAAAAATTATGGGAAACATTACAAAATTGTTATTATTATTTTTCATGAAAAATTCCAGTTAATATTTAATTTCTAACATGTTTTGAAACTAGCTCCATGAAACCTTAAAGATCAACTGCATCATTTGTTTCTCAACATATCTGCTGTGATCTACTTCAGCCTGGGACAATGAGTATGTCTTGTAGCATTTTGCAAAAATTAATCAAGTTTTCATTACCTTTTTATAAGTTCGTATTCTGCCTACATTTACTTCTAAGCTTCAGACTTTCCTGGCTTGCTCTCAGTGGGGATGGAGTGCTGCTGACATAATTCTGCCAGTATGCAAATTGACCCACTAATAATCTGTTGTATTGACTTATAAAATGGGTAGAACATTTGAAGGATTCTGACTGGCTGAAAGGCACATTTTGGTGTGACCTTATCCAGCCATAACCCTAGCAACTGGTCCTACTTTATTTATTTAATTTTTGTTGACCAGGTAAGTGCACTAGACAAATTCTGCCTATTTTCAGGCACGACCTGGGGGAGGGGGATACAGATGAATGCCAACTGACCTTGAACCAGATTAAGCTGTTGGTGGTATTTTTGTGAATGGGGGGAAATTTGGCCAGGGCACTGGGAAAATTCCCCTACTCTTTTCAAAAAATACCATGGGATCTTAACATCCACCTGAACTACCACCAGAACAGATAGATGAGACCTCAGTTTAATGACTCTTCTGAAAGACAGCACCTCAGGAGTGCAGCACCCCCTCATGCTGCACTACAGTGTCAGTATTGGGATATTAACCCAAGTGCCTGGTGTGGGGATAGAACCCACAGCCTTCTGATCTCCCAGCCTCAGAGGCGAGTGTGCTACCTGCTGAAACACTGACACTGCTAACCCACTTTAGACTCAGAAGGACAGTGCACAGCCACATATCCCTACCGGTCATACTATACCTTTTTGTAAAGTAAACTGCTTCAGTTACAATCCAATGTTCCCCAAATACTACATACTGGTAGGTCACAGCCCCCAACCCCCCACCTCGTGGCAAGACAGAATCACCTTTTTTACATATACAAAATGTAACCAGAAACAAAAGTTTTCATTTACTGGTTTGTTTTACAGTTGTTCTGTCTTTGGACTCTGGCATTGGAGCAGCTGACCAACCCACCTGCTGATCTGCTGATGTTGCCCACAATTATTCCCCACTTGGAGTCACATAGTGAATAAAAAATACCAGGCTAAATTGAAAAAAAAAAAAATCAAAAATGAGTGTTTGCTAGTGTGAGCGGCGAGATGAAACTGCAGTGATAGGTAAGCTGCTCACTCAAGAAGTGCAAAGCAACCTTGAATAAGGCAACTAAAGTTAGACACACTCGATCTTGCTGAAGCCAACCACCACAGTCAGACATGTAAATTAGTATTTTTTTTAAAAGGAAACCTTCCAGGTTGGCAGAGTGACCAGCCCAATATTAGAAACCACAGGCAACAAAGCAGTAAATGTGGCGGCTGGCGAGGGACATGCTCACTGTCAATGAAATTAGTCGCTCTCTCCTAATCCAACAGCCGCTCTTAGCATTCACTCTATGGAAATCTAGATGGGGTGTGTGTGCTAAGGCAGTATTACAAAAAAGAAAAAGCAAAAGAATTGGGGACAAAAATCTCAAGGGTGTTTGGATGTATGGGGGGGTGTCAGTCAGATTGACACAGCCATGTTGTATGGGACATGCTCGTACTTACTGCAGAAGAATACCACTCTTTCGCAAGCTCCTAACAGACAGCCTGAGGAAAGTAAAAAAAACAAAAAAAAAACATAAAGCAGCAAAATAAAGGTGTTTGGAGGTGCATATATGTGCATTTGGAAGGGGTCAGACAGACACCACCTCACTCTAGTGGCACATCTCCTTTCTACAGTATTACAGAGCCATAGAATATTGAGAATGCAAGGACTATTTTTCTGGTATTTCTTTGAATATATTTTTTGACAGTTATTATGTTTAATTTTAAAATTAATTATTTACAGTTTATTGTGGGACCCATTTTATAAGCGGAATAAGACATTCTGATGTGTGGTTTATGGGCTGACAAGAGCACTTCCCAGGTGCTAAAGGCACTCGATGCATGCCCTTCGTGCCTCATTACACACCTGGGGTGTGCTCTTATCAGACCATAAACTACAGATCATCTTGTCTTATTCCTTACATAACACTGTACTCTGTAAAGGCATTCTGTGAGCAGCCTTATAGTTTTATACATAATCTCCTCCCCTAAAACCCAGGCAACAGTAGGCACAGAATAAGAGATTCTCATAGTTTTGTGAGCCATTTTGGCTAGTGTTTTTTTTTTACTGTTTGTGTGTGTCTGTAAACTTAATGAAACGCAGAATAAATATATTTAAGGGTCACCCAAGCAAGATACTTAATAAGGCAAACATAAGCAAATATTAAAACACAGCACCAAAAATCAGAGTGTACTGCCTATTCCCGTCCTTACCTACTTTTTCAGCTGCATTTAAATACTGTCCCATCAGATTTTAACTTTGTTAACAAAACAGGCTTTATTTTTTAAAAGCCCACCAAGACATTGTCTGATGGTGCGAAGAGATCGAGAGCACTCAGGCTGTTTTGTTTTACTGTACTACTCTCAATGGTACAGTGTAATGATTTATAGCTAGGCTTGCCAGAATTAAATTTTAATTTTTTTCATTTTTGATCGAAAATATTGATGTTTTTTCCATACCCTTTGACCTGAATTTTTTTGTTGGAAAAAGTCAGTGAAGTGCAAAATGTTAAGTTTTATATGAAATCTTTGGATTTATTTCATTGTAAAGAAAGGTAAAAAGTGCATGAAAAATTATCAGTAAACTGCAAACTTCGTAGTAAAATACACAATCAAATGAAATCATGTTAGGAATACAGTCCACTACACAGCAATACACTGTGTTTGCTAAACAAAATAAACATAAATTTTCCTTCACCAAAAAAGCAGCTTATGAGACTGAACCATCGAAAATGAACTTTTATTATTAATGAATTGTATATACAAGCGGGTTAACAACACCGTGGACGCACTCTGCACACATAGAGATACAAACTTGCACTTTACATCAAATTCTGTGCAGTGTCACTGTTTGCTGTGTCATGGGGACGGCTCTGAATGTGGCAAGTGTACCCGTTGTGTAGCAATGATGCTGAACGGCAACAAAATTACAGCACACGGCTAAAAATTTAAACTGCATGACATGAGGTTAGCAACATTTAAAATAAATATCAGTACAGTTCAGTAGACAGAGTTAGATTAAAAATTTCACAGCTTCCTTTAACAAAAGTTCATTTAGAGTGCAGTGCATGGTAGATGGGGCAGAAAAAGTGAAAATACATTGCAGTTCATGTCAAGACGCTAAAGTGCAGTTTTTACAACTGTACTATCTATCTAACATTGGAAGAAAGCCATAATGCTGTCTTTTCACTGCTTTTGCCCCCCACGTCTACCATGTACTGCAATCTAATAGAACATTTGCTAAATGAAACTCATGTAATTTGTAATCTAACTCTGTCTACTGCCCTTCCAGACCCTTTGACACTGTATTTTATTTAATCTTGTATGCTTTACTTCAAGCAAACCATGACGTTATGAATGTCAGACAACCAGTCCTTGAAATACAGCCACGATGAAGAACCGGGATGCAGAACCAAAAAAATAAAATGTAATACTCTGCCATGGTACTTGATGTATTAGGTTTAGTTTATAAATAAATTTCAAAGCCTCGGCTGTGCATGACATACAGCAGGTCGGGGACAATAAGCCTAGAAATAATGTGCTGACTATGGTGCTTGTAGCTGTGTGAACTAGATAGAAATCAATGCCTATTTTTTCCCATCGGTTCAACCATTTGCACTGACCCTAACGTTTACCGAGTGCTACCAATTCCTATCAAATCCTGGCAACCCTATTTACAGCATATGTCCGGTTTTGTTTAATAAGCCTGAAAAAAAACAGTGTGTCTTTCACAATCTAATACACAAGCTAAGTAGAGCATTTATCAACAAAATAAACAGCCAGTGCAATCTCTCTCCTTTGATGTCATTATGTGATGACATTGGTGGTCATTTCATGGCAGCGTGGAAGTGCTAAATTTAAAAAAAATACCCATTTTGTTTACAAATAAAAACCTGATGAAACAATATTTTTCTTTATCTATTTATGCACCCCTGCTGCTGAGACATCTACTCCTTCAGGCTGCCAAGGGCTCCCAGCTGATCGCATCATTCCCTCCTGCCATCTGCTGCCAATCTTGATTTTTCTAAGTCCCCAGATATGCCCAGTGTATCCCTTCACTTGGAGTGCCCCCCATTCTATGGGTAGGGGCAGGGAGGGAGAAAGTGGGGTTCAACCTGGATCCAGGGCATGGGGCTATGGGCGCAGCCATGAGAGGGCATTCCACTGGGGCTTCATGGTGGAGGGGACCTGGTGACTGTCATCTGGTTGACTGAGCAGCCATTTTCCCTGGTTTCCATCCCCCCACTTCCTACCCCCAATGCATCTGCATATCTGCGGCATCCTGGCCTGATGCACTGTGACACGTGGTCACTCATGCCGCATAGTGTACCACCACTACAGGCCACCAGAAGCTGCTCTATAGTGATGCGGACTCATGCCCCCCCCCAAAAGGACAGCATCCAATCAGACAATCCTAACCCTCACTGCTGGTCTCTGCCCCTGCCGTCCTGAGCTTGGCTGTGAACTCAGGTTGCCAGCTTACCAAGCACTCTCCCATTGCTCGGCACCACAGAACCGGCCTGAAACACTATTTGAAAGCATCTGGTAAAGTAAATAAGGGCAAGCATAGGCACAGCATGCTGTGATCTCTTGTGTTGTGTTTTATATAGTTGACTTTTACACTATTTCAGATATATTGTTTAGTGGCCCCCTACTAATTAATCCACTAAATCCTTGCTTCAGTTGATTTTATATTAAAGTTAGATGTCAAAATAATGATGAATTAACTGAGAGGATAACATTAGTGTTCCGTGGTGATCCATAGGCTGTCGTCGGCCTGATTTGGTCCTCGGCTCTTTCTCCTTCTCTTGACCTTGGCTCAGACTGACTACAGACAGGCTGCTCTCCTTTCGTTGTGCAAGTCATGAATTATGGCTGTCCATCACACAGTCACTTACACACCCAGCCCGCCATTGGCTCATGGCTAATGCCTGCTCTAATGGGCCCCCCACAGGCTGTGTTGCACACAGCCTACATCAGATTCATGTTTTTTATGTGTAAGGTATAGTTTAAAAACCAAAAAATTGGAACACAGCTGCCATCCTGCACAGTGAGTACGTGTGCCTTATATAACTTTTCCCATTACTTAAAGTCAGAAGTTAAAAATAAGACTGATGTTAGCATGACAGACTTTTAATGTAGTGCTGTACGGTCTTCTTGTAACTGTATCCTCTGAGATCAGGAGCAGGACTGCCTTTACAGTATCTTCACCCTGCTTTAGAAAAGGGTTTATTTAGATGCTAGACTGTACTGCCTAGAATTCAGACTCTGCATCTGTACAGTCCAGTAAACAGTCCAGTTTATAAATATCCCAGCACAAAGTAATAAGCCCACCCACAGCTGCAATGAGAAGAAGATTAAATGGGGAATCAATTGACTAGCCAGGGCCATTTCTTTGCTGAACGGTTTGCTCAGACTAGTACGCATCAGATTTAGAGGCCCAACTTTACATTATTTATTTTAAAATAAAATATTCTGACATTTTAGGTAGGTCAATGAAGCTGTTATAAGGAATGTTACTTATAAGCATTACTGGATTTGAGACCAGGAAAAAATATCAGCTTTCTAATTTTTTAATTTCTACACTATTGTCAATGCCCGTACATTCAGTTTGCCACTGTCAGTTTTCACCATGACATACAGTATCATGCAGAATGGACTATGCCCATCGCTGCTACAGTCTGAGCATGTGCAGTACAAAAGCAGAGAAGCGCACCCACTGTATCAACAAAAGAAGTGTACATGTCAGCCTCCTACTGACAAAAATCAATCAGTGTGGCTGTGCCCTGATGTCAGTGCATCTACTCATCATAACCACTGGACAGCCCATCGCACTGGTCCATGACTGCCACTCAAACTCTTCAGCCCTCACTCTCTGACCAACCATTCCTCTCTCCGTTGTTGCCTTGACACCACCATGCTCTTTACTTGACTCCATGCACTTGCTGCCACCCAATGGGATTGGCCACTCCCTTTACTCGTGGAATTCTGAGCAAAAAAGGTGCCAATTTTAAAAAAAGTACCACCCAATAGGCGGGGGAGGGATCGCTCTCTTCACAGTGTTGGGGGCATGTGCATGCTGCAGCAGGTCACAGGGAGTAAGCACACACAAAAAACTGCAAAAAAAACAAAAAATTATGGTGATGATAATTATTGGTGGGGCTGGGCCTGCTTTGCCAAATATTTCTGGGGCTTGGGTCCCATGGGCCCATATAACCCGGCGCATATGCCCTCAGAATCCGCTGGGAGCCACTGGTCACCAGAAACCACAACCCACCCTACATGGAACTCCAGACACTCAGTCTTCTTCCCACTGGCCAACCCCTGGCAACCCAAGCTTGCTCCTGACACCATGTCGCAGGCATGGTAAGAGGTAAGGTGGTAGATGCCTCAGCCCTCTACACCACTGGGCTGGCTTGATGTCTTATGAGTTAAGAACTCTCTTGCAACAACAAAATTCCTTTTTCCCCCTCATGTATAAAAATTTATCCAGAATTAACAGTCTCATTCTCTCTCAGTATCTCCGCTCCCAGTCTCTCCATTCCCTCTCTCTGCATTCTCTCTCCTTGATTCCCAAACTCCCAAGCAGCACAATGAGAACTCCAGGGCTCTCTGATCTCCCCTATGCTTTACTTTGCTTTTGCTTATCAGGATCGTTTTGTTCCTTGTCTCCACATCCACTTGTCTCCATGCTTGACCCCACTCAGTTCTCTGCTTGGCCTAACTCCATAGCTCAAAGGCTCCATGACTCTGCAGCTCCAAACCTCCAGTACCCTCGTGCCCTCAGGTGACAGTGGGTTCTAGTGTACTGCTGGAATTGAGATGAATCCTTGGGTTTCCATGGCCACACACTGTCTAGAAAAACTGGCAATCTATAAGTAGAAATGACAATGCAAACAAAAAGCACTTGGCTGAGTGCAGTAAACCTCTTTTCCTTCAACACAAGCAAGAAGTGCTGAAATTGGCTATTGGTTAAGAGGCACTCGTACCTGGCACTAGTTACAGTCAAGCATATAATCAAAGACATGCAACTACTCCTCAGCACACCAGTCTCTCAGATGCCATCTTGCCTCTCAATGCAGTCTCCTTATTTACTTGCACCACTTCCTTTGGCTGCTGCCCCATAACAGAGCACTTCAGTACCTGCTGTGCCAAGGGAACAGCAGTTTCAGACAAAAAAAAAAAAAAAAACAGACAACAAAGGAAGTGGGTCTTGATGAAACAATATCAGAATCTCTGGGGTTCTGGAAGAGGCTGAAGCAGTGTACATGATTACTTTTATTGAGGCGCTGATACATCTCTTTAATCTGTCTGCTAATGTGACAGTGGACATTTAGGGGACACAGCACCCTTTGTGACTGAAGTCTGGGTGCTCAAATCCTACTGTACGTCTGATGAGAGCTTTTGTTGTGAAATTCTTCAGCTATCATACAAAGCAGCAACTGCTGGAAACCAAGTGGAGAAATGGAGACTGATTCCCAGTTCTGCTCTCTCAAATGAAAACTGCCATTCACAAAACATTGCCTTAGTTGCTGGTAGAGTAGTCACTCCAGTGACTAAGGTGTAATGCATATGTGGCCTCCAGATGTTAGTGGGTACACACCTGACTTTCACCCACCAACATGCTGGTGTGCATAACTAGTGGAGATCTGAACATGGCACAGTGCAGTCATATGATACTATGCCATGGCCAAAAGTTGTGGGCAGAAGCGCTACCACCTCAGTCATCCCCTACCCACCTGACCCATACCTTGTGGCCTGCTTTACTAGTTCTACAGGAACAGGGCTGTTAAGAAATGAAAGAAACTTTTGTCCTGCAAGGTTCAAATGTCAATAGCAACTGCACAGTAAAGGGTTTGTGACCACAGTTGTGCTTAACATATGGAGTGCAAAACAAAGCACAGACATTATACATTCATTTCAACCACTCAGCATCAGTCCTGTGTGACAGTGTACAGGGCCCAAGTTTTTTCCTAATTCTATTTAACATCCTGCCTCAACCACTACTCTCCTACTGTCATCCTAAATCATGCTTTTTCTGCTCCTGATTCCCCTCTGACATTGCTACTGACCCCTTCTGAGGGCTTTGTTCCAAATTCCATTGATCCTGCAATGCTTCTGTGGCTACCCCCCCCTCCACTATGTGGTGGGGCTATGTCAACATGGGCCACAGTTTCTGGCCTAGTCTGAGAAACTGTGCTATTTTTAGGATTAGGAAAGGGTTCTGGGAGTTATCACAGCCATGAGGTGGGCAGGCTACTGTAACTACAGCAATCATTTGTTCGGGGGGGGGGCATTTTTCTATTAAGTTCTCCCACCAACCTTTTTGGAGGTCAAGCATGGTGTCGGTCCTGTAAACTGGGAGAACAGCTAATGTCACACTTTCACCCACAATATCAGTTCCATCTCAATTCCATTTGCATGATGCACAGAGCAGTGAGACCTGATACCTTCCTCTATGGTCCAAGCATGGTACCTCTACAGATCATTCTGTACCCCACAGTGCTTCTGAGACAGGTGAACATACTTTGACAGGGATTCCTTTGCTGCAATCAAAGGAAAAAGAAAAAAATATATATATAATTCAAAAGCTACCACAAGAGAAGAAAAACATTAAACTGCACATTTTATACCTAGCATGACTCAAAATATTTTTAGACAGTGGCCTGAGATTTGACTGTTTGTTGGATACAGCCCTCTCTGGAAAAGACAGACTGGACTGACAGGAAATGGACTCGGTGAACCCTTGGTTGTTGGTAGCTCCAAAGCAAGACAAGAATGGAGAGTCATGCAACATTTAGGTAGAAGAACACTTGAGCCATGAGACAGCCATCCAACAACACTGAAGAGGGAAAAGCACTCTGGCAGTCAGTTATTTCTTCTGCTGATGTTACCGTTCTATCTGTATTAAAACTGAATTTGTCCCACTCAGTTTCTGAGATAATTTATTGGTAGTTAAAGCCACCCATTGTGTTATGCTTATTAGTGGGTTTTTTGGCAAAATATTCTTTTAATCTTACATTTCTGAATAGTTTGAATAGAGCAGCTTGTGTTTTGAATGTATCACAGGTGGGTTTGGTAATAAAGGAAAGACCTTTGGCCAATAGGTTTAATTGTTCCTCAGATCTTTCTTGGTCAGATTTATCACTTTTTGGTTTTTTGGTATTACTCACTTCTGGAGTTAAATTTTTCCTCCTGCCTTGCCTTCCCCTCCTAGTCCACTTTTTCCATGATATGTTTTCTTGAATTTAAGAGACAGATTTGGGATTTCCTCTAGATCCTGTTTCTACTGAGCTGTTGTCAGTTATTTCTCTGTGTATCTTTAGTATGATTGTTTCCTCTCCTTTTATGTATATACGATCTTTCTCTCTCTGCTTAAGGATATGTTTGGAGTGCTCCAGGAATATATTCTACCCTCGACGTAGTCTGCTCTATCTCACTGAAATTTCTTTTGCTTTCTCTTAACAATTTCTTCTTCATACTTAGATAGTTTACTTTGTACATTTTATCCAGCCTTGCACAGGATGAATCTTGTTGTTGGGCACTTAATTCTTCCTTCAGGTTCTTTATTTTGTCATTGATTTCCTCATACTTTAGAGTGTCCACCTTAATTTTTTTTCCATTTAGCTTTTTACCCCTCTGGTAGCTGGCCGCTCCATCTCCACCTCCCCCCAGTCCAGCTGCCACCTCCTCATGACCAACCTTCTGGGAGTTCCCCACATAGTGTCCCCTATGGTAGGGCTGGAGGGTGGAGGGTAATGCTCCCCTACCAGAGTCCACATCCAGAAGGCACCAAGGAATCTGGGTGGTTGTGCAGGTCCAGAGAGGGGCACAGTGCACCAGCTAACCCCCAGGTGCCTTTTTCCACTATTCTTCTCTTGTAAGCCAAGGTAGCACAGGTTCTACATGTACATGGAGGCACACATGTGTCCCAGAAGCTGTGGCTCCCTCCATCCATGATGAACTTGTCTGCTGCACATGCATTGGTGCTGTCCTGCAGGCCTCCACCTGGTGGCAGCCAAAAGCCAAACCAGCAAATCATCCCTACCTGGGAGAGGAAAGCTGCCTGATGGCTGCTAATCCACTCCTGGCCCTCCCACCCTGCCAGCACCTAACAACTTGAGCTTGTTCCCAAACTTGGGTCACCAGTGTGGTATGAGGTAAGGGGCTCATCACCACCTTAGCCCTCTGCGCTACCGGGCTCTCACAAGTGTCCTCCTTAATTAAGTATTTTAGGAATCTACTTAGATGGTCAGCTAGTATCTCCTCCCATTCTTCTCTATTCCTGAAGCTGTCCAGGCCACCCACTGGTAATTTAATTAGATGTAAACCCCTTATACACACTTATTTGTGATGTCATTAGTCATTCCAGTTTTGTAAATAGTGTCTTTATATTATTGTCAGAGGTATTAGCAAATTGAATCTCACATGCCCCCAAATGATTTATTGCTTGTTCTTTCTGCTTTACAAATAGATCATTCTCTTTCAAGTAATATGGTGGGTTAGGAGTATTTTCTCTCTTGTAGTTGTCTCCACTTTGCATTTCTCCCACTTTACTCATTCGTGAACTCACAACTGCTTAACGTAGAGAGTGGAGAAAGCTTAGTTCTGCTGGCTTCCTGCTGAGTCTCACAATGCTCCACAATGCCTCCCGGTCCAAGTTTTTTCCTTATTCTATTTATCACCCTACCCCAGCCATTACTCTTCTACTGTCATCCTTGTTGCATGACAATAAGTACAAACAAAACATGAGTTGTGCAACATCCAGTCAAAACATCTAGGCAAACCATAACATAAGATGAGAGACAGCTGCACAAAGCAAAGCCTGAGTTGTGCAACATCCTGTCAAACCTTGAACTGAGTGACATCTGAGTGAAACAAAATACGAGTCAAACAATGCGTGGGCAAGACAAAAACAAAAAACAAACTGAGTGATGTCTGAATAAAAAAAAAAAGTTGTGGATTTAAGACATTTCCTGAAATTAGCAGCTGGAGGAAGAGTAGCTCAAGCATTAACTGGAGTGGGGTCATCAGCGCAGTGATTGCTAGAGAACCAGTATTCCATGACTCATTTCTACCATTGGAGAGGGTTACATAAGGAATAACACACAGTAGCAGCATCTGTAGTAATTCTGTAATAACTGTACAGCCTGGCTAGGTGGTGAGGCTGGAAGTATGGCTGAGGGCCTTCACCTACTTGGGAAGTGCCATATTGTTACAGCACCCCACACACCCTGGAGTATGTTATTCTGTATAAGAAGTTCAAATGTGTAGCTGATCCAGTGCATTGCAAGTGGTATTACTGCATGCCGCACTGGCAACCCAGCTTTGGGAATGATCCAGGGTCACTCAGAGGCTGGAAGAAGGATTGAGCATCCATTGATGGCTCATCTCTTTTGGGAGGGGAGAACAGCATATACCATTGCTTGGCTAACACCTAGTAAAGACTAAATGGTATGGCAGAGGATGCCTAACTTGCCGACTAGAAACATAGAAACATAGACTTTGATGGCAGATAAGGACCGCTTGGCCCATCTAGTCTGCCCATTTCCCTACTTACAGGATAGGCCGCAGATCCTAGTTAACCAACAGCCTATTTCTTCCTACCCCCCACAAGAATTGCCTTATGTCTGTCCCATGCATTCTTGAATTCTCCCACAGTTTTAGACCCCACAACCTCCTCAGGAAGGCTGTTCCATGCATCCACTACCCTCTCTGTGAAATAATACTTCCTCACATTGCCCCTGAACCGCACCCCCTCTATCTTTAAATTGTGTCCCCTTGTTCTTGCACGTCTCTTTTTCTGAAAGATGCTACCCTCTTGGACTTTGTTGATTCCACTGAGGTACTTAAAAGTTTCTATCATGTCCCCCTCTCCCTTCTTTCCTCAAGGGTATACATATTAAGCTCCTTTAGTCTCTCCTCATACGGCTTCTCTTGCAGACCCTGCACCATTTTAGTTGCCCTCCTCTGGACTGCCTCTATCCTGTCTATGTCCTTGCGGAGATGGGGTCTCCAGAACTGGATGCAGTACTCCAGATGGGGTCTCACCAACTGTCTGTACAGAGGGATAACAACTTCCTGTTTTCTGCTGGTGATGCCTCTCCCTATTCATCCCAGTATACCCCCAGCCCTCCCTACTGCCTTCTCACATTGTTTGCTAACCTTAAGGTCATCTGATATGATTACCCCCAGGTCCCTTTCCTTTTTTGTTGTTGTTACTACCTCCCTCCCATAGGTTCAAGCTAAGAGGCATACTGCATCTTCATGCAGTATGTGCATGCCATTACATGCATGCTGGCTAGGGTCAGGTAGAAACTAGGAGGAAAACCACCTCTACCAACAGGATGACTTTGGTTACCTGCAGGCTCTGCATGACCTACTGAGGCACCCACTCACCCATAGAGGTAAGAAAAAGATGAGGTAAGACCTAGGTAAAGTGGGTGATGTGGCTGGGTGTCACTTGCAGAAGGGGGTTGCGGGCAGAAACAGTAGGTGAAAACAGAATATGAAAAAAAGTTCAAATGGATTTCAATTATTAGCCCTATTTGGTCTACATGAGAAACTGATAAGTGGTCAGAGTTCCCTTTATCCAAAGATGACAAGTGTACATAGACAGTATATAGCACTGGAAAAACTTGAGGGAAAGCAGTATAATTTTTATTAATTGTTAATCATTGGGAGCAATTAGAAGTCATTGCATTATGAGAATACCCTAGCATTGGGCTGCTAAAT
Source organism: Neoceratodus forsteri (assembly GCA_016271365.2). Classification (NCBI taxonomy): domain Eukaryota; kingdom Metazoa; phylum Chordata; order Ceratodontiformes; family Ceratodontidae; genus Neoceratodus; species Neoceratodus forsteri. Next base: position 589,302,427 of record CM028129.1, on the reverse strand, counting down.
GACTTACTACGTGGGTAAATTGGCTTTGATGTGGGTTAGGCTTGAAAGTAAGTCAGATACATGTAAGATCATGGGGAACTTTCAGTTCTCAAGTCAGTCTTTGAATCCCAGAGGTGTTGTAGATGTGAAAAAGCAGTGTAAAGAGCAGTGTCATCTAGATGTTGGATGCAGCAAATCAGTAAATGTAGGAGTCCTACACCATCACTGTTGAGAGTGACAGGCTTGCCACCCTCCTCTGTGTAGCAGATCAGCTTCTCCACCTCGATTGCCTTGGTGAGACTGAACTACACCTGATTACTTGTACTTTGGACACAATACCTTCACATCTAGTGAAAGTTGGTTTCGAGTTGTTGGTGCCAGTGTTAGCTCATCACATTAATCATTGTTTGAGCGAGGTTATCTTCCCAGTGACCTTTGAGTACTCTCCTAAAGTTGCCAGTTTTAGATCCTGACATTCTCTGGAAATATAGGAACAACTCTAAACTACTGGTTATAGGCTAGGTTACTGAGAAAGTAGTGGCATTGCAGCTGGTGAGGCACCTGGATAAATATTATCTCTCTGAGTCATTCCAATCTGATTTTCAGTCTTGGTATAGCACTGAGACCATGTTGGTATAGCTTATGAATGATCTCTTCCTAGTTAAGGATCCTGGAAAGCTATCATTGTTACTTCTTTGCAATTTGTCATCAGCGTCTGATACAGTGGATCATCACTGTCCTTTGATACCATGGATCATTGGGAGCTCATCAATCACCTGAGAAAGTTTTGCAGTAGGTCCCAGAACAGTCCTCTACTGATTTAGGTCCTTCCTTGTGAGCACCAGCAGATGACTGTGTTGGGTGTTTTTATATCTTCCCCATCCCCTTTCAAGTCTAGTGAACCACAGATATACAAAGTCACACATGCCCCCACAATGCAAAGCATCATGGGCTGCATATGCAAATCACCACAGAATGTTATGCTGGTCCAACTTGATATACATTTTGTGCCAATTGTTATTTGCAGTATACTTGCTGCCTCTAGGAGGTGCTGTCCAAATGTACAACTTGAGGTTTCAGTGCTAGGCAGATGCCACTGAACTACAGCTTTCTTTTGCACCCAGACATGTGGACACAGTATCAGTGCTGAAGAAATGTTTTACTGAAATTGGAGACTGGATAACCATCAGCTGGCTGGCATTGAATCCAAACATGACTGAGTTAGAACAGTTCAGTTCAGTTAGATTTTATTGAAAGTACGTATTAAAATAAATTATCCCATACATCATTTATCTAAAAACACATTATACATCACAAACATTTCTTTTAAATAAATCACTTATTGCACTACAGCCCTTCTGTTAATTGCCTGCTATGATGCAGAATTCCTTCTTCAGACACATTTTTATTCTAAAATTTACACATTAACTTATAAGCAAAATTTGCCATAGCACATATTTGTGCTTCACTCACAGCACTAGTTTCAATATCTCATTCCCTTTCGCTTTTTCTACATATCTGTCAAACAGAGGAGATATCAATTTTTCCCTTTCTTCAGCTATTTTGGGACATTCCCACAACAAGTGGAGGGCAGTTAATTTTATGGTTTCATCACAAAAACAGAAGTTTTCAGCTGGGTATATCTTATCTAATTTCCAAATATTCCCAATTTTTGTAATTTTTGTAATTGTTTTTAAGTCTTGTTTTTGGTATTGTTTGTATTTTGTTATGTTTTGATGTTTTGTAATGATACCACAGGTATTTGTTGAAAATGGGGATTTACTTCCCAACAGATAAACCTGTATAAAAATAAAATTTTAAACAAACAAACAAACAACAAACAAACAATTTGTTCAAAATGTAGTTTAGTGAATGCCCTTCTATGGGTACTTTTTTCACAAAATTTTAGATACCTTTCCATCCCATACATACATTTTGTTTGCTTCAATATCCTAAATCTTTCAGAATTTCTAATATTGCTCAAACCTCCTTGAATTACATTATCTACCCTTTGAAAAGTCACATGAGTAAAAGATATGAGGTTTGTAGAGGGTTTCAGTATAGCATTATATGATAAGCCAAGCTTATTTTCTGGTTCACCTTTGCTAACCAGTAAAACGGGATCTTATTCAGGTTGTTAAACATATCCTTCTTACAGATATCTAGAAGACTGCCTTCTGCGGCACTAAGAAACTTCTTGGAAAATACAGTCGCTATTTGCAATATTTTTGCTTTTATAGAAATGGTTCCTGTTTCTGCTCTTATAGCACTATTCATGGTATATGTAGGAACACCCAACAGACTTTTCAGAAAAACAATGTGTGGTAATTCAAGAGCTTTAGTACTAATATTCATCCCCCATATTTCTGAGGCATAAAGTAACTTATAATTAATTTTTTGCATCAAAACATCTATAGGTGCTACAAATGAGTCTTTAGAAAATTATTTTGCTAATTGGTTAATCCCCAGCATACTATTTTTAACACTGACCCTAATTTTTGAAAGATGTGATTTCCACTTTAAATTTCTATGAAAGGTAACTCCCAAGTATTGGAATTCTTCAGCCTCTGCAATACTTGAGCCATCAATTATCAAAGGAATAAGTATTTACTTTTTGGAGCCAAAGACTACTATTTTTGTTTTACCTACATTCAATGTCAGATCTAGTTCCCACAAGCTATTCTTTACAGAGGTTAAAGCCCTCCTTACCCATGGGGGTCTGTGCTAGTATTATGCCATCATCTGCATACATAAGAATTTTCACTGGGACATTAATAAGCTTAGGAGCAAAGGTATCTATTTCTGAAATATTATCTATGAGAGAGTCAATATAGATGTTAAAAAGTGCAGGGGCAAGGAGACATCCCCATTTTGCCATTATTTGTTCTGTTAACAATCCATTTTTTCCTACTCTTACCCTTAATACAGTATCCTTGTGTAATAACATCAATATTTCCAAAAGTTTATCATCTAGACCTTTTAATTTCAAAATACTCCATAGGGTTTCTCGGTTAATAGAATCAAATGTTGCCTTTATATTTACCAAGGCAGCACACCTTTTTCCTTTCTTCTGATTCACATATTTCTTCAAAATGTAGTCCAAGACAAGTATAAGGTCTATAGTTGATTTACCCCTTTGAAAACCAGCCTGGAAGGGTGAAGGAATATTTCAAACTTCCACCCACAATAGTAACCTATTTAATATTATTCTAGAAAATACTTTAAGACTAACACTTAATAATGTCATTGGCTGGTAGTTAGAGGGAATATTAACTGGACCCTTTTTAGGTAGGGGAACAATTATTCCTGTTTTCCATTGTTCTGGTATGCTTTTATTTTTAACTATAAATTCAAATAGTGGCAAAAACAGGTCTGCCCACCGTTATGGGTTGGTCTGATACATTTCTGCTACCATATCATCCATCCCTGGGGCCTTATTATGTTTCTGAGCACATATTGTGGAAATAATTTCTTGTCTTGTAAACACCAAATCATTTACAGTATAGGCCTATCCCTACACAATGTATGTAAATGTCCTCTGCTATTAGGCTGAAGTATTTTAGACCTATTATCAGGTCCAGAAAATATTTTTGGGAAATACTGATACCATTCCTCTTTTGCAATAACAGAGTCAATATCAAATCTGCTCCTCCCCATTCCAAATGCCGCCATATTCCAAAAAGTTACCGTATCCTTACTACTACTTGCTTCCTGAAGCTTTTGGCAAGTTAAATTACTAAAAAGTGCTTTTTTCTCCCAATTATAATCTTATATTCACTTTTGAGGTGCTTCATCGATATTCTATCAGAGATAAAACTATTTTTCTTAATACGTCTACCAACCTTTAGAATTAGCTTTTTCATATTTATACAGTCCTTATCGAACCATTTTGTTTCTTGCCTCATATCCATCCTATTATTTCTCTGAGTTGGGATGAGCTGCTTAAGAATTTCTTTCTCTATTTCTTTAAGCTGACCCCATGCATTTCCCTGTTCCATATCAGCTAGCTCTCTTGTACAACTATTTCTTTGGACCACTGTCTCTTCAGATTCCAGAATCTCTATCACCTTTCCATACAAATATTCTGACCATTTAATTTTCCTGGAATTATATAATAGCATATTCTGTTCCACTTCTAGCTTCCTTGATTCCTCCATATTTCTTGCAATAACCCATTCTCCAGATATAAGGAGTTTAAGGGGACTATGGTCACTATCCCATAGGTCTAATATCCGAAGCTGCTTAATATATCCCATTGAGAAAACATCTGTTATAAAGTAATCAATCAGACTACCTCCCCTTTGGTTAAAAAAGGTCAAGTCTCCTAACCTATCACCTTGACATCTACCATTTATTATTCTCAGATTTAAAGTATTCAACCATTCAAGAAGACTACCCCCCCCCCACATATTACTTTTAGGGTCCAGTGAGGACCTCAGAGGTATCTCAAATACTGTACATAATCCAAATTTGAGTTATTATTTTTATTTTCTAATTGCACACCAGTTCTAGCATTAAAATCCCCACCCTATAGTAAGGTGCTCCCTGGGGATTGTCTCTGTAAAACTAGTAATATTTCTTCTAGTTTGTGTAAGAATTTGGTTATTGGGTGTTTTTTGTATGAGTGGGTATATAAACATTAACTAATATGCAAAGGGGGAGAACTTTCCTCTCAATTGCCACACATAGAAACATAGACTTTGATGGTAGATAAGGACCACTTGGCCCATCTAGTCTGCCCATTTCCCTACCTACAGGATAGGCTGCAGATCCTAGTTAACCAACAGCCTATTTCTTCCTACCCCCCCACAAGAATTGCCTTATGTCTGTCCCATGCATTCTTGAATTCTCCCACAGTTTTAGACCCCACAACCTCCTCAGAAAGGCTGTTCCATGCATCCACAACTCTCTCTGTGAAAAAATACTTCCTCACATTGCCCCTGAACTGCCCCCTCTATCTTTAAATTGTGTCCCCTTGTTTTTGCACGTCTCTTTTTCTGAAAGATGCTACCCTCTTGGACTTTGTTGATTCCACTGATTTACTTAAAAGTTTCTATCATGTCCCCCCTCTCCCTTCTTTCCTCAGGGGTATACATATTAAGCTCCTTAAGTCTCTCCTCGTATGGCTTCTCTTGCAGACCCTGCACCATTTTAGTTGCTCTCCTCTGGACTACCTCTATCTTGTCTATGTCCTTGTGGAGATGGGGTCTCCAGAACTGGATGCAGTACTCCAGATGGGGTCTCACCAACTGTCTGTAAAGCGGGATAACAACTTCCTGTTTTCTGCTGGTGATGCCTCTCCCTATTCATCCCAGTATACCCCCAGCCCTCCCTACTGCCTTCTCACATTGCTTGTTAACCTTAAGGTCATCTGCTATGATTACCCACAAGTCCCTTTCCTTTTTGTTGTTACTACCTCCCTCCCCCATTGTGTATTCTTCCCCTGGGTTCTTGATTCCGAGGTGCATTATTTTGCACTTATTTGCATTGAATCCTAGCTGCCATACTTCTGACCGTTCCTCCAACCTTGCCAAGTCCCTTCTCATCCTTTCCATGCCTCCTTGTGTATCAACCCTGTTGCAGATCTTTGTCTCATCTGCAAAGAGGCATACTTTTCCTTCCAGTCCCTCTGCAATGTCACTTATAAAGACATTAAAAGGACTGGACCCATACTGAACCTGCACGGTACCCACTAGTAACCCCTCTTTCTTCAGAGTGGACTCCATTTACAATTATCTTCTGTGTCCTGTTGTTCAGCCAATGTTTTACCAGGCTACCACCCTGGGACCCACTCCCAGGCTGGTTAATTTGACTATTAATCTTTTGTGTGGAACTGTGTCAAATGCCTTGCTAAAGTCTAGGTAGGCCATGTCCACAGCCCCTCCCTGGTCTACTACTTTGGTCACCCAGTCAAATAAATCAATTAGATTCATCTGACATGACCTTCCCACTGTGAACCCATGCTGTCTTGGGTCCTGTGCCCCACTGGCCTCTAGGTACTCAACAAGTCTTTCCTTCAGAAGTGACTCCATCACTTTCACTACCACAAAGGTCAAACTGACTGGTCTGTAGTTTCTTGCCTCTGTCTTGGTCCCACTTTTGCAAAGAGGAATTACATCCACCTTCCTCCAATTCTCGGGTACCACCCCATCCTCCCATGATTTATTAAAAAGAGTAGCCAGTGGCTTCACTAGTTCCCCCCTTAATTCTTTTAGAATTCTGGGGTGAATTCCATCAGGCCTCATTGCTTTGTCCACCTTCAGTTTTAGGAGTTCTTGCAGAACTCTTTCTTCTGTGAAAGGAATGGGATCAACCCCCCTATCAAGAGTTCTTCTGTTTATTTATTTATTTATTTATTTATCAAGTCTAGGATTACAAATACCTTTGAGCCATGGCTCTTTTACAAAGGTTCCACGTCAGAGAAATACAAATTATGGGGAACATCAAGACAGGCATTACAACAATGTGGACATTGCAAACAGAGTACAGATTAATACAGTTCAAGGGTAGCATTGTAACAAGGCAGCCAGCACCATTTGTCAGAGAAAATAGACAACAGATAAGAAGTGCCAAAGTCATAGGGAAGAGGGTAGGGGAGAAGGAATGTAGGAAGGGTGGTGAGAGGGTGAAAAGTGCAGCATTGGGTATACCAAGATGTGAGGTAGAATCCAGTGAGGAGGGAGGAGAGGGGACAACTAGAGCAGAAAGGGAAGTGGAGAAACAAGGTTAAGTTGGGCAGTCACAGGAGCTGTTGGTAGTGAGATAGTCCTGGAGCTTAGTTTTAAACATACCAATAGTTGGGGCAGAGGAGATGGTTGGGCTGAGGTCATTGAACCAGAGTGGTGCTCGATAAGCAAAAGAGCATTGTCCCTGTGAAGTGTGACAGTGGGGGAATTTCAGTAGCTGTAGCGTGGATCTCCTAAAGCACCATTTGTTAATTCAGTGTTGTAACAGAGTTGAGACCCCAGAAGGTGCAAGGCCAAGGTAGATTTTTTTTTACCATGGAGCAGGTGAGAAACTTTATGCGGTGTGGTAGTTGGAGCCAGCCAGTCTGAGTGTACAGGTCACATGTGTGGGTGAGACAGTGAGCACCAGTGATGAGCTGACATGCTTTATTTAAGGCAGTTGAGAGGCATCTAAGGGTTGTGGTTGTGGCTGAGCCATAAATAATGAGACCATAGTCTATTACAGAGATCACAGAGCTCAGGACTGCAACCTTCAAAGCTTCTGGCGTGAGGTGTGGTCTGTGTTTGTAGAGGAGACCAAGCCGTGTATTAGCAGCTCTAGCTACATTATCTACATGAAGTCCATAGGAGAGATTAGGGTCAAGCTGTATCCCTAAGTATTTGAAGGACACTACCTGATCTAGAGTGTTCCCCGGGTGGTGGAGATAGCCAAGTGGTGTAGCTAGTGTGGGTTATGAGAGCTGCAGAAGAGCATAGATTTGGTTTTCTTGTCATTGAGGACCAGTTTATGATTAAGAAACCATGTCTCTACAGAACTGAAACCAATTTGAAGGTTGTGTTGAAGAGTTGCAGGATCTTTGTGAGTGGAGAATACAACAGCATCATCGCATATAGTATGATCTGCTCAGAGCAGTGGTAAGGGAGGGAGTTTAAGAAAAGGCTAAACAGGAGGGGTCCCAGTATGGATCCCTGTGGGACACCTTAGCGAACAGGCAGGGTGTTAGAAAGAGCATCCGCAATTTTTACTCTCTGTGACCAGTTTTCTAAGTAGCTTTTAATCCAGAGAGAAGAGTCAGGTGATAGCCCAGCATTCAGTAGTTGGTGTATTAGTAGTCCATGGTGTACTGTATCGAAGGCCTTGAAGAGGTTGATGAAAACGGCCCCTGTGAGAAGGTTGCTTCATAGATGGGTAGCCAGTCTTGTAGAAGCAGGTGTTATTTGGGATGTGGAAGTTTTCCACGAGGAAGGACTCTGCTAGCGATTATTTTGGGAGGGGGCTTAAGGAATTTGTTAGACAATGCACACATGACTGGGGAGTAGTCACTGAGTGAGTCTGAGAGAATGGTCGTACGAGAAATCCTTGTGGGGTGAGTGGTGAGGACCCAATCCAAGAGGGTACTGGTGCCAGTCTTGTAGTTAATCCTAGTAGGGAAGTTTACCATCTGCGTGAGGTTAGCAGCTGAGATGGAGTCTTTATAGGCACTGGCACTCGATGCTAACCAGTTTATGTTGAAATCCCCTAGTAGAATAAGTTCAGCTTCGGGAGGATGAGAGTTGATAAAGTTTAGGACATTGTTGAATCCACGTTTAGGGTCCCTGGGCAAGATGTATACGGAGACAATAGTCAGGGCTTTATGGTTGGGACCTAGGATGATTTTTATTGGCAGAATCTGGGCTGAGGCAGAAAGTGATGGAGTTGCTACATGGTGCCAAGACAGGGAGTCTTTGATATAGATTGCACAACCACCGCCTTTTTTGGATATCCGGTCCAGCCTGAGGACATTGTAGCCCTGTATTGTTACTGCTGAGTCAGGAACTTTAGGTGTGATTAGGCACTTCCCCCTCCTCTATTGTGAATACTGAGCAGAAATATTCGTTCAGTATCCCTGCTTTTTCACTGTCCCCCTCTTCCCACCCACCGTTCATGCTATTCAGCCTCACTATCCCTCCGTTTGTCTTTCTACGCTCGCTGATGTACCTATAAAAGGTTTTATCCCCTTTCTTAACTGAGTTGGCTATCTTTTCCTCAGTTTGGGCCTTTGCTATTCTGACTTCCCTCCCTGCTTCATTCTGTCTTAACTGGTACAGCTCTCTTTCCTGCTCCTTCTGTGTTTCCTTATACTTCCGGAATGCTATCTTTTTCTCCTTGACTTTCCCAGCCACCTCTTTTGAGAATCATAGTGGCTTTTTCTTTCATTTTGATTTTTATATTTGCTTCACACAAAGGCTTGTTGCCTCTGTGATGGCAGTTTTGATGATTCCCCATTGTTTCTCCACCCCTCCTTCTAGCCTGTTTGCTAATGCTTTTCTGAGGCATTCTCCCATCTTGCCAAAGTCAGCCCTCCTGAAGTCCAGTACTCTCACTTTTGTATGGCTTGACTCTGTAGCTGAGTTTAACGTGAACGACACTGTTTGATGGTCACTTATTCCCAGATGGCAACCCACTTCTAGATCTGAGATCCTCTCACTGCCCCCATTTGAGAGTACGAGGTCTAAGATTGCTCCCTCATGAGTGGGTTCCGAAACTAGCTGTCTGAGGCCTGCCACCTGTAGGGCATTGAGAATGGCCCTGCTCTTTGATGTGGCTGCAGCTAATGTGCTCCAGTTAACATCTGGCTTACTCAGGTCTCCCATCAACAGTATCTCCCCTTTCTCTGCCATCCTAAGAATGCCTTCTATCATATCCTTGTCCATTCCCTCCCCCTGACATGGGGGTCTGTACACAACCCCTGTGCAGATTGTGGTTCCCTTTCCAGTCTCCAAGGTGACCCACAGTGCCTCCTCTCCTCCCTGTTTACTCTTTTGTTCAGTTGCTTTTATCCCTTCCTTTACACAGAGAGCTACTCCTCCCCCTCTTCTCCCCTGCCTGTCTTTCCTGTAGGTTATGTACCCTGGTATGTTAACATCCCAGTCATGGTTCTCTGTGTACCATGTTTCTGTGACTGCTACGATATCCAGGCATTCCTCTTCCATCAAGGCCACCAGCTCAGGGAGCTTGTTGCCCAGACTACGGGCATTGGTACTCATTACCCTCCATTTCCTTATGGCCTTACTCCTTTTTGCCCCATCCCTGTCCTTCTTGCCTTTGTCACTTTCCCCATTTACCCCTGCCCTTCTCCCTAGCGACACCTCTATGTTGGTGTTTACCGCACTTACTACCGTGATTTTTGGGGGCTAGGATTTCCCTACTCCTTTCCAGTGCCTCCCCCCTTGGCTAGTTTAAATGCTTGCCAATGAAGCATTTAAACCTATTACCTAGGATCCCGGTTCCCCTCCTGGACAGATGCAGCCCATCATGCCAGTATAGGCTTTCATCACTCCAGGTGGACCCCCAATCCCCAGTGAAGCCAAATCCCTGAGCTCCGCAGCAGTTTTTCAACCACTGATTGAATCCCATGGTGCGGAACACTCTAGCCTCACCTACGCCATGGATGGGCAGCACCTCCAAGAAGGTTACCGTGCGTCCTACTTGTCTAAGGCCCCTCCCCGATTCCACAATAATATGTCAAATTTATTATCTTTGAAAACACACTTGGCTATTATCTCTGCATCTATCCTTATCATAATACATATTCCTCCAGCAGCACGACCATAAACACTTTGTTTCTTTGCTGGAATATGCCAAGCAAAATAACCTTCTAGTTGGTAGACATCTGTATTAGTAGCCCACATTTCCTGAAGCATAATTATAGGCTAATTGTTTAAAAACTTTATACAGCCAATATCTTTCAATTTACTAGCAATTTCAGCAATGTTCCAGCTAAGGATGACCAAATCTACTATTCTAGGCTTATTCATTTTTACAGTGTCAATTATCTTTCTCATTCTCTGTCAAACAGCTATTAGAGACTTCACCATCCAAATTAGTTGAGCGTGTCTTTTCCACTACATATGAATCATCAGATGAGAGCTGAATCAACTCATCTGACTGTACAAGAACTACACTTGTATTTATTCTAATACCCCTTTGCAACCATCCTCTTATGTATTTTTTCCCTTCTTGGTTCTACATATCATTAGCCGATTTTAATTCATGGACTGTTTCTGGGGGAACCATATAGTGGGTAATACTCTGTTGTAACTTACATTGGCCTCCCTCATTCCTTCCTTTCTTAACTTTCTTATATTTTCTGTTTCCTCCTTTCCCACACATAGGACACTCTCTTGAATCACCAATGTTTCCGCTTTAACTCCTAAAGATGCCAAATCCTCTTTTCCTGCCAGTATTGTTTTGTCTTATGGTTCCATTTTTTGTAACCAGGCAAATCCAACCTTTTCCTTTACCAGTTTTATAGCTGTATACTGATATAATATCTAACCACATACATTTTTGGCCCATAATAGCCTTGCACACGTTATAAACTGCCAACTTCAGGGTCATAAGATTTTCATTTCTATTCTTAGGCAATGCTTTCAGAAATATTGTTGGTTCCATTAACCTTTTTTCTATTAGCAAATCTTTATTTGCTAATACTCCTCCCCTTACATTAAGACACTCCCCTTTCTGCCTGTGAGACTCTTTATCACTGACACTAACATTAACTACACTGAACTCCTCTACTTCCATTACCCAGAACCTTTTTTGTTTCCCATTCTCCTTCAATATTAAAATCTTATCCTTCCTGTGTCTGCCAGATTTATTTGAATTCTTTGTCAGATCTTTATTATAACCTTCCTTTGCTGAATTTTTATCCTTTTTTGTTTTTCTTGTAGGCTTATTTTTTTGTCTAACAATGTTGTCCCATTTATTTTTCTTGTTCTTCTTTAGCCCATCTGTCAATTTTTTTTATTTCCATCTCTTCCCTGTTTCCCGTTTCTATTGTAGTCTTTTTTATTAAAGAGGAAGTTGCTCTTCCAGTTTTTCTTTTTGCTAGCATTGGGTTTTTTCCCATTCTTCTTTCTTGGCTATCTTTTGTTTCCTTTTGTCCAGGATTTTTATTTATAACCAAGGTTAGATTAATCAGTAGCTCATTATTAAGTAATATCCCATTACAAATTTCTTTTAGGATTTCTATAAGAGGGGTGAGATTTTCTTTTGTTCCTTGGTCTTTTTTCTTTCCTTTTACTGGCTTTTTTTCAGCTTTCCTTCTACTAGTTATCTTTTTTCCCTTTGAACTAACCTGTATAATTTCCTCATTAGAAGTCACAGGTGCTGCTGTTACTACTTTTTCTTTTAGAGGATATACTTCTTGAAATCTACCTCCCTGGGAATAAGGAGTCAGGAAAGCCTCCTACTCATTTAAAAAGGAGGTATTGAGATCCCCCATGCCAGGGGAAAAGCTTCAGAGTTAGCATCCTCATTAACAATATTTGAGATTTCATCTGTATCTAAGGGGTGTAAAGGGTTTCCTATATTTTCTATCTGTCATGCCCGCAATTCACTACCTAGTTCTCCCTGGTCCCTCTACGATTCGGAAGATAACAGATTATTTTCTTCTGTCTCATTGGAATTAATAATGCAATTTTCCTCTTCCAAAGTTCTTATTGTTTTCATTATTGGATGTTCACTATGATCTGCTATAGCTGCATCAGCTACATCCACATTACTGTTAATTGGAGATGAGCTATGGCTTGGAAGAGATATACTTGTAGCTCTTGTCATCTCCCCTTTATCTAACATTTTTTGAGCTTTGACATGAATGTAACTTGTTATCTTTCTCTCTCTGTTCCCTACATCAACATCTGGGCCATTCATTTTCTTTTCATTTTTGGTTGCAGCTTTTTTAGCCTCCTGCAATGTTTTCTTATAAGGCACAGATGTGGGGAGTTTACTTCCTAGTTCCCCCTGCTATTCATCTTGCTTGCCTTGTTCCCATCTTCCCAATTCTAAACAAGGCCACAGGGAAACTACAATATCCCACAGAACAAAAACTGAGGCAGTCTTACTGCCAATCATAAAAAGTGTCCATAGTCTCACAAGAGAGGAAAAAGAATGTTCAGCAATCCTTTTTAACAAAGTTCATAGGATGCAGCACAAGAGGCCTTACTGCTCTTCTGACTTTCCCCTTCTAAAGACCCTTTCCTTCATGGTTATTCAGTTAATATGTCCAGGCTCACTTCAGTGTCCCAACCAGAAGCCAACATTGTCATATATGGGCTCACACCACACTTCCGGTATACAGATCCTGTTGTTGTTAGGTTGTTTTAATCTATCCGACATTTGTTCATGTAAGTTTGTGATTTTCAGGTAAGGTAAAAGCTTCTTGGGGCATTCCTCTCAGGTTAACACTAGAAAAGGGAAAAAATATAAGGAGACTCAATATCATAATCCCTGTGTCTATCAACCCCCTCACGTAGAAAACTTACAGAGCTGTTTTGAATGGATAAAATCACCTAACCACGGTTATATACTAATAGCAGCACTTAACAGAGAGTAGCAATAGCAAAAAATATTTAAGGGAACTTACTTCTCCCGTTTAAAAACTATAACAATTGTCTGATGCTACAATGAAACAACAGCTGGTCACAGGAGCTTCCCCAGCAACTTGTTACTAGTGCTAATTGTTAGCACTTTGTAAAATGGCTTATTGGAATCAAAGTTGAAACGCCAAAACTGTGACCATTAAAAAGCTTCTTTAAGCATAGTAGACACAGTAGAATGCAGTAAAATAGCAAAATATATCATAATTATTATAAATAGATACTTCTCAGGTAACTAAAAAGACATCTAAATGACCATAAAATGTGTGGCAATGTATGGCAAAGTAATAGAGCAAAAAAACAGAGACTGCGGTGTCAGCTCACTATCTGCGGCACCTGCGGTTTGCTATTCCTCGTCAAGTGCAGAATAAAGAGGTGGCAGCTGCGTACTACAATATATCCTTCACATTCAGCTGACCAAATTTACATATGGTGTGAAAAAGTAACACCTTTAAAAGTTTAAAGTTTTTAAAATAAGCATCAGTATATAATAATAATTACCCAAAAGAAGAGAAAGAAAAAAAAAAGAAGAAATGCAGAATCCCTGTTACTCCCAGCACAACAAAACAGAAGATATCTTTTTTCCGGGGGAGCACAAATGGAAGAAAGAATTCGACAGCAGGGGTTGTATTTTAAAATACACTATGATAAAATATGTGTTTAAAATCTAATTAAATAAAATATATACACTTCCCATATTATTGCTGGTGGATCACTGTATAATTTGTTCCAATTCATCACTTATTGTAAATGGACCCTTCACCGCAAAATCCAATATTCCTATTTGAGTCCTGTTTAAGTCCTGTTTAAATTTCAAGACTCAGTTTTTACAGCAGAGAAATGTTTTCTTCCTTTTCCGGTTGGAGGATCAGAGGACTTTCTTTCATTCCTCTTTTCTTCCTTCTCCCAGCGTCCATCGGCTGTTCCGACTGGCTGTCCAAAGTTACCAACCATCCAGCTCTGGCACTGAGCTCACCTTACGGGATACTTCGTCCACCTTTGCTGCGGCCTTCCCCTGGCAGTAAAACAGAAAGGAAAATGGGGAAACTCTATAGCAGCAGATAAACAATAAGACAGACTGCAAAGGCAATATTTAAGATATAGGTGGCATACTTTTTCTTATAAATGTAAGAGCATATATCACCCTACTTCTGAGACTTTCTCCACAAGGCCCAGAGCATGTAGTCAATCTGCTGCCTCCATTACCAGTGCAGTCCAGAACTCGGCTAACCTCAACAAGGATTTTGAGTGACTGAGTTACAGTAGAACACAGAAACATAGAATTTGATGGCAGATAAGGACCGCTTGGCCAATTCAGTCTGCCCATTTGTCCCTGCCTAAACTATTACTGCAGCCTGTGCCTAATCCACAGCTCTTTCTCCCTCTCCCTTGCTTTCCACTATGACTCCCTTGTGCTTATCCCATGCATTCTTGAACCCCACCACTGTTTTTGCCCTCGCTACCTCCGCTGGAAGGCTGTTCCAGGAATCTACCACTCTTTCTGTGAAGAAGTACTTCCTTACATCTCTCCTGAATCTGATGAGAGCAAATCTTCAGGTATCATCTATCAAGGATTTCCTTAGGCTACCCACATTCCATAGTGAACAGTTTCAGACAAAGGAGGTGGTACAATCTGGATGCAGCTCTGGACTGCAAACTGGCCCTAACTCCTCAGATGTCAGCAGTATTCCACAGCAACTTTTACCATCAATAGCATTGTCAGATTACATCTCTGCCTTGTTTAGGTTGATTTGAGAACCCTCATTCAAGCTTTTGTTACTTCACACATCAAAATTTGCAACATGATGTAACAGAGCATCTAAAGCGGAGTACATTTCTTTAGTTCTCTGCAGGATTGAGCAAAATTGGAAAATACTACTTCTGCAGAAAATTCACAGAATAAACATTTCATGGAATTCCATGAAACTTTGCAAATCTCATTATTTGATTCTAACTTGATCACCCTTATTCCTAGAGAACTGACAATTGGCATTCTTACTAAAAAAATAAGCATGAAGGATGTGCATTACTGTGGATAACAGCATGCCTCAGGAAGTGAGGCATGTGGTAACACTAAGTGCATCGTGGATCCAAGAAATGCCATTATCCCACAGTAATGCACACCCTGGGTGCTTTATTGCAATTATAAAATGATTACTCTTATTTTTATTTTAAAAACTGAGTAATGATGTTCAGAAAGTCACGTTTTTCTGACTGTGCTGTTGTGCTGAAATAACTTGTGGTCATGTGATTGCATCTGACCAATCACAGGTCTTTGTTTTCTCTTAACCATTTTAGAATTGTTAAGTGCTCTAAGGATATACCAAATTGCATGACATTCCATTAAACAGTTGTGAACTTATAGGGTTGTAAAGTCAAGATGTTTTGTAAAATTTTGTACACATGTTTTTTCTGCTTATAACTCAGCCACCTTTGGGGCTAGATACAGTGGGCAGGATTTACAAAAGGGATGCACCCAGTGCATCCCCAAGTTGTGTACTGGCATGATTCTGGCAGGGGACTGATGTGCCAGCATATCCCAGATGCACCAACACATTGCAGATGTGCTGCATACTGCCCATAATGATATGCAGCACATCTGGAGGGGCTGTGAAGGGGGTGTGCCCATGCATATGGTGTGCAACCCCATTCACAGCCTGGCCAGGAGATGAATCTCCGGGGGCAGTCCAGAAATGCACCTCCCAGAGATAAGTCTACAACAAGTAGACTTAAGTCACTTGCCACCCACAGGCAGGCTGCCATACTGCAGGCAGCAGCAAGGCAGCCTGCCCACCCTGCCAGTCTACAGTGCCCCCCGTCCATAGCCCCATTCTGACCACCACACCCGGTGGTGTTATATCCAAATATGTGGCAACCCAGTCTCTGCCCATAGCCCCATTGGCAAGTCGCACCCTGCAGTGGTGTATCCATAGATATGGTAACCCCCCTCCCTGCCCATAACCCTGTTGGTAAGCCACACCCTGTGGTGGTGGATCCTTGAACACAGAACTCCTCCCCTCCCCACTCTGACATACACACAATGCCCATGGTGCTCCAAAGACCCCCTGTCTGTCCAGCAGACCCCAACCCCCCACCCACTCAGGCAACCTCTCTCCATCCTGCTCCCCCTGTCCCATCTGGTCCCGATGTACAGTGGGCAGCACAACCCACTCGCATACCACCACAGCTCCTTCTGACATAGCTGTCCATGACTGACAGCTACTGTACCACTGCAAGCCATTGGTGACCCTCGTTTAATTACCGAAGCTTGCAGTGAGCATTGTACTCGTCATTCACATCTTGTGAATGACAGAGTATAAGTATCATTGCAAGCCCATTGGTTGACAGGGTCCACCAATGGGTTTGCTGCATTACAGTAGTTATCAGTCATGGACAGCTATGTTGGTGGGCAGCCATGATGGTGGCGGGAGGGTGATGCTCCACCACACATCGGAACCTGCTGGGACAGGAGGAGCGTGTGATGACAGGGTGCCTGGAGTGAGTCGGGGGTGGGGGGTCTGCTGGATTGATGGGGGAGTCTTGAGAGTGTTGTGGAATTGTGTGCATGTTGGGGTGGGGGGTTGTGTTCAAGGATCCACCACCCACGCGTGCGGCTTGCCAACAGGGCTATGGGCAGGGATGGGGGTTACCACATCTATGGATATACCACCACAGGGTATGGCATTCAGTACAGGGGTTCGGGCAGGGAGGGCTCATTCGAGGGTATCCTCATAGTCACCGAATGGGCCAGGGATGGGTAGGGGATGCAACCTACCTCCATGGGGCTGTATGTGGCCCATAGCCATTGCAGGGCACCCAGCACATTCCACTGTGTGCAACCCTGCTAGGCATATGCATATGGGTCCATAATGACATGCAAATTGCCCCATTGCACCTGGCATGCCTAATGAACCTATTTGCATTTTCATGGCTATGAATGGTAGCTTTCAGTGCAGCGCATCGGGAGATGTGCTGCTGCATTGCGTTCCCAGCCCAACCAGGGGGTTGCATTGGTGCATCCCTTGCTGGGCACATCTGTGGTATTCACAGAGGGGATGCACCGGGAGCATCCCCCAGCACATCTTCTATGAATACCATAGTTTATGCTCAGTGCATCTTATTTGCACTGGGGCATCTGAGATGCACCGAGCACAATTCCTTTGTGAATCCTACCCAGTATATGTAAATTAGTTTGCCTACCCTTTTTGATAGGATCTACAGACTGGTAAATATGGTAAGATTAGGTTAAGTACTTTTTTAAGTATCAGGGGCTCACAATTTTACAATTTAATTATTTGAGGAATTTTCTACAACTTTTGAGGCATATAACTCCACTTCCATTGCAGAAGAAGATTTGACATTTGGCATGCATATCCAGTGTCAGTATGTCTTGGAACCTTACAAAGGTGGAAAAATTTGGTGGGCATGCAGGCACTCCTTACACCAGGATGTTCTATAGCTGTTCAAAAAAAGAACCACCTCTCTGTTTTGAGACTCCGAGAAAGAGTTAGCTTGCTTAATAGTTGAGTGCCATTCCTCACAGGCCCCATGACTATGAGAATTCCATAGAAAATCCACTTAGATATCCTTCCCTTTAGGATCATTTCTAGTTTAATAAATGGCCTCTTCATGTCCACTGGACTTGTTTTCCCTTTGTCATTTATGCCAGTACTAACTAACAGTCAGCGCCTGCAGTGCTTGGCTGTAAATTGCACTCATTTGACCTGTACTTCAGGCAGACAAAACATCTTACTGCAATGCTTCTCCAACCATCCTGCTACCTTTACTATAGTATCCCCTATGACTGTTACTGTATTACCAGTCTAGCCAGCCTTTTCATTCATCCTTCATGGTAGGGCAGGCATATGGCTTGGCAAAAGTTATGGATATGGTCTCCACGAAAGTATCATAAAATTCCATGATTTTCACAAAAACATTAAATATAACATTAAGACCGTATGTTATTTTGCAGTTTGTGGCTGTTTACAACTTGGTCAACCTTTAAGTAAGAGACCAGAAATTTGGCACACACAACCTTCTTTTAAGGCAAAGGCAAAGGCAAGCTTATTTAAAAAGACGCCCAATCCCAAAGGCTCTGGGCACCGCACAAAACTTTACAGCATTTCATACCGCATAAATATATAAAATAGTAATAATAAATATAATTAATCAGAATTACACCCCAAAAGCTTGCAAAAATAGGAAGATCTTAAGGCGAGCCTTAAAGGCAATTATAGTGGGGGCCTCCCTAACTACAGCTGGTAAAGAGTTCCAAAAAGTGGGAGCGGCAACACTAAAGGCTTGGTTGCCTGTAGATTTTAATCTCGCTCTTGGAACAGTTAGGAAGCCACCACTAGAAGAGCGGAGATTATGGAAAGAGGAAGAGGGTACCAGGAGAACTGACAGGTAACCAGGGCCCTGTCTGTGTAGGGCCTTATAGGTGAGAAAACCCACCCTGAAGAGCACTCTCCACCTGACAGGCAGCCAGTGCAATTCACGCAACACAAGAGTAATATGGCAAAATTTACTTTGCCCAGTCAAAAGCCGGGCAGCAGCATTTTGCACTAGCTGCAGTCTGTGAAGAGAGCCCCCAGAGACCCCGAGATAGAGGGCATTACAGTAGTCAAGCCTAGAAGTAACTAAGGCATGTATCAAGGTAGGGAGGTCCAGAGATGGAACAAGGGGCTTAATCCTGGCAATGTTTTGAAGATGGAAGAAACAGGAATGAACCACGGAAGATATTTGAACCTCCATGGACAAATTCCTGTCAAACATCATGCCAAGATTTCGCACCCAAGGGGAGGCCATCAATGACGCAGCTCCTAGCACAAGTCCAGTTGCGGAGTCAGAGGTCATCCCATCACAAACTCTGTTCGACTCAACTACCAATACCTCAGTCTTGTCAGGCTTCAGTCATAGTCAGCTGGAGGCCATCCAGTCACTAATCTCAGCCAGACAGATATTTAACACATCCACTGCGTTTGATGTTCCTGGGGCAAAGGATAAGTATAGCTGAGTATCATCAGCATAGTAATGAAAACTCAGACCATACTTCCTAATGTTCCCCCCCCAGGGGCAGCATATATACTGCAAACAACATTGGGGCCAATACCGAACCCTGAGGGACTCCACACAAAAGGAGGCAGGGTGTAGATGAGAAATTTCCCATCACAACCCACTGTCTCCTATTGGTGTGAAAGGACTCAAACCACTTGATGACAGTACCGGTGAGTCCACATAACTCCCTCAGGTGGAGAAGCAACACACAATGGTCCACAGTTTCGAATGCTGAAGAGAGATCGAGGAGAACAAGAATTGTCCTGTCCCCTCGGTCTCTAGCCCTAAGGAGGTCATTCTGCACCCGAACTAACGCAGTTTCAGTGCTATGTCTGGCCCGAAAAGCTGACTGGAAAGGATCGTACAACTCATGAGTCATGAGATGTTCCTCCAACTGAAGCGATACCACCTTCTCAACAATCTTCCCCAAAAATGGGAGATTGGAGATGGGACGGTAATTTGCCCTGACCTCCGGGTCCAAAGAAGATTTCTTTAAAAGGGGTCTCACCAGGGCCTCCTTCAAGGCATCTGGAAAGACACCCTGACTTAAGGAGCACTGGACAATCAGGGCAAACACCGGGCCAACAGAGTCAATGCATCTCATTAAGAAATGCGTTGGCACTGGGTCCAGTTCACAGAAGGTATGCTTCAGATTGACTGCCACCTCAATAACCTCACGGACCTCCACTGGCCTAAACTCTCCCCAACTAGGTGGAGTGCACTCAGCACATAACTGGTGACCACTGTCAGCAATGGTATTGCTGGCTGAAGAAACCTCCCGCCGGATCAAAGACACCCTGTCCGAGAAAAACCGAGCAAAATCCTCACAATCCTCATTTGAGGAAACTCTTCCAGGCTGAAGACAGACAGGATGAAGAAGTCTATCAACAGTCCAGAAGAGTGTGGCTGGTCAGTTTCTCCCAGCAACAATCTCCCGAGACAAAAATGCTGTCTTCTTTCGATTGATTGCCTCCTGATAAGTGCAATAATGTGCACGCAGGACCAGTTTGTCTGTCTCCAGGCGGGATTTCCTCCAGCAGCGCTCTAATCTCCGACCCATCTTCTTCATTTCCCTGAGATCTCCATCATACCAAGGAGACCTCAGGTACGAAGTTCTGGGTTGTACACAGATAGGTGCGAGGGAGTTAATGGTGTCAGATAACACCTTATTATAGGTGTCCACACCGACACCAACAGCTCCGATGCATGCACCACCCATACTAGATAAATTGACTGCCGCCATAAAACCCTCAGGGGTAAGATCACGTAGAGGGCGGCAGCGAATCATCTCGGCAGGGGAGAAACTTACGGCGGGAGCCCCAAGCGTGAACTTCACTGTGCAATGATCAGACCAGAATACCTGATCAATCATAAGATCTACAATTTCAATCCCCAGTGAGAACACCAGGTCCAATGTGTGGCCATCCCAATGAGTAGGTGCATCAACAAACTGCAACAGCCCTAATAAGGACATATTTTGCAAAAATTCGCTGGTGCACCTTTGAGCTTTATCATCAGCCCAGACATTGAAATCCCCCAGAAAAACACATCTGGGGGAATCCAATGTCTCGCCGGCAACAAACTTGGCAAATTCCTGCAGGAAACCCCCCATCAGGCCAGGAGGGAGATAGATGAGGAGGATCCTGCAGCCAATGCCGAGTCCTCCACGAATGGCCACACACTCAAATGAACCTGGGGTTCCCACCGGGTGCACGGTGAAGGTCAGGCTAGATCTAAAACAAATGGCTACACTGCCACCCCTGCGATTTTCTCTGGGGCAGTGCACAATGGTATATCTTCGGGGGACTGCAGCCTCAAAAACAGGACCAGCATCATCTCCCACCCAGGTCTCCATAATACAAGCCAGGTCAACCAATGAAACCAAGGCAGCAATAATTGCCGTCTTATTTCTGATCAACCTGGCATTGCACAGCACTGCCGTCAGAGATGTAGAGGGTGGTGTAGCCCCTCGGGTTACCTGACCACTTGGTCTGGTGGTCTCCCTGGAAATAGGCACCAACCACGTCTGGCATCACCTAGATGCCCTAAATAATCCAGGGCGTCTCCTGGACCTAACCACCTCTATCCTTCCATCAACCCGCTCCTGGTCAACCAACAGCCCACAAGCAGAGCAATCCCTTACAATCCCCACTTCCCTGCAATGCCTGATAATGGTAATAGACACAGGGAGAGGGATAAAGGGACACAAAGCATGCAGCTGTGAGTTCCCATAGGTGATCCTAGCCCCCACAGGTCATCCTACAGACCCCCTACACATTTCTGGTTTGAGCAAACTAACAGACAGAAATTAATTTAAACTAACTCAAACAATTTAAAACATTCCTACCTTAAATAACCTAACTAACACAGTTAAAAACCTTCAGTAAACAAGCCCGCTTCCCTCCTCTCATCTCAAACAGAAAAATTCTAGCACCGAGTGGCGCTGACACCACTCATAACACTGGTGGCTCATGAAAGGCGCCATTTTATATGGAAATCCTCCCGCCTCCACAGCAATGTATGCTCCCCACTCACCCTCCAGCTCCAGCTGGAATCAGGCAAAGTCAGCACGGCCTCTGACGCCGTGTTTTTGACCAGTTCGGGGGCTAGTAGGCACAGAGAGGGCAACAAACACAGAAACAAAGAGGCAAGTCCTGGCTAGAGCTCCAAACACAGTTCCAGCTGCTGACGAGTGGCGTCCCACTGAAACAGAGGGAAAGTCCAGAAGATGAAAAGCTGCCACTTACGAGCGGTACAAAATGAAAATCCAAGACATGCAAAGCTGCCGCTTTCGAGCGGCGCTTACTTTTATACAAAATCCTCCCCGCTCCCTCCACAGCAATGTATGCTCCCCTACTCACTCCTCCAGCTCCAGCTGGAATCAGGCAAAATCAGCACGGCCTCTCACGCCGTGTTTTTGACCAGTTCAGGGGCTAGTAGGCACAGAGAGGGCAGCAAACACTGAAACAAAGAGGCAAGTCCCGGCTAGAGCTCCAAACACAGTTCCAGCCGCTGACGAGTGGCGTCACACCGAAACAGAGAGAAAGTCCAGAAGATGAAAAGCTGCCGCTTACGAGCGGTACAAAATGAAAATCCATGAGATGCAAGGATCTGTAAACCTGCAATACTGGGATAGCCAGTTTAAAGTTACTGGAACTTAAAATGATATAGCTTACTTATGTGCATGTACCTGCATGCCTGTCTCAAATTTTAGACTTAGTAGGGCTAACAAGCATTTGTCAATGCTGAATGTTTGCTTGCTGTCATTGACATTGGTAGTGAAGGAGTTACAGAGCTGCATAATAGGAATGGCAGTGAAGTACTGAACTAAAGCCAACCCCACCACCACCCTGCAGAGACTGACAGGCATTGGGGTGTGCCTTTGGGCATGAGGCATAACGACTACGTCATTTCACCACACCCTACCCTGCAGACACCGACAAGTGTCACGGTGTGCCTTGGGGTCTTTGGCCCTTATGCACACCCCATTCCATCAGGAAATACCGTGAGATGGGTGTGATGTAGTAGAATGGTGTGAACTTTGGGGTCAAAGAGTCCAAGGCACACCTCGATGCCTCTCACTGGCTGCAGGGTGTGGAATGGTATGAGCATTACAGGCGAGAATCCTAAGTCACACCCCTGATGCCTGACATTCTCTACAGGGTGGGGCGTTATGGTCGTAAACCCTAATGCCTCAGGCATTCGTTGGTATTTTCACTCCAAATTTTCAACATGGTTTTTTTTTGTGACCCCCACCTCATGAACAGTGTCAATATCAGTTTGTTAGCCGAAAGCTGCTTTTGCACATCGACTACGGCATTTAGCACCACTGGTGCAAAAACACATTCCGAACAGGATGTGAAAAATGACAGCTGTACTGTTCATGGGAAGGTGTAAAAAATGGCAATGTTGAAAATCTGCGGTGAAAATATTAAAAAAACTAGTGAAGTCACAAGCGTGTGTAGAAACTGTGCAACGCACACCCGTAATGTAATTAGTTTGGTGATTTTTTACAGCAGATTGTCAACACAGGCATTTTGGGACCTCTGATCATGAACAGTGTCACTGTGATTTTCTTTATCTGTCCCCGAACAATGATTTCCCACAGCGACCACACATTTCTGTACACATTTCGGCCATGTTGTGAAAAATGACAGCTGTACTGTTCATAAGGAAGTGTGGAAAAATGCCACTGGTGAAAATCTGGACTGAAAATATTACAAATTCATGAACTTATGAGGGTGCTTGGAAACTGCGCAATGCGCACTGGTAACACAGTCATTTTATGGACTTTCATCACCAAATTTTCAACATAGCCATTTTAAGACCACTGCTCATGAACAGTGTCACTGTGATTTTCTTAATCTGTCCCAAACATTACTTTCGCACACTGACTGCACCATTGTGCACTACATGTGCAGAAACACATTTTGGGCGAGATGTGAAAAATGGCAGTTGTACTGCTCATAAGGAGGTGTGGTAAAATGGCAATGTTGAAAATCTGGCATGCAAATATTAAAAATTCGCAAACTTGCGAGCATGCATAGGAACTGCGCAACATGCACTCCAAAAACAGTCATTTTTGGGAATTTGTTCACCAAATTTTCAACATAGGCATTTTAAGACTTCTGCTCATGAACAGTGTCACTGTGATTTTCTTAATCTGTCCCAAACATTGATTGTGCACACCGACTGCACCATTGTGCGCTACATTGCAGGGAAACACATTTTGGGCAACATGTAAAAAAATGACAGCTGTACTGCTCATAAGGTGGTGTGTAAAATGGCAATGTTGAAAATCTGGGTGCAAATATAAAATTCCACGAACTACGGCGTGTGTAGGAACGCATAATGCGTGTTGGCTCTGACCATTTTGCATTTTTCACCAGATTTGCAACATAGGCTTTTTGACAGCCCACCTTATGAACACTGGCACTGTAGTTTCATTAATCAGTCCCGAAAGGTGATTTCCTGCAGTGACTGCGAAGTCACCCTTCGGGCTCGATTAATGCCATGACAGTTCAAGAATTCATGAGGAGGGGTGCCAAAAACCCCATGTTGAAAATTTGGTGCCAAAATTCCCAAAAATGCCTGAGATATGCATTAAAGTTGAAAAAAACCTATTTATTGCATTATACAGCTTACGGCATTTCTTCAGTTAGTGGTCGGCTTTGAAAAGTACAGATGTGTTCGGTCTACGAAGATCATCGTGCCGAGCTCGGTGGTAAGTATATAGGTTGAGGGGTGTGGGGAGGCAGGGTGCACAGTGGGTGGGTGTGGGTGGGCAGGGAGACCGCCGAGGGAAAATTTTTTTGTTACGGGTTTTTTACTTAGACGACGCTGGGATGTTGCCACACTGGGGTGGGCTCAGCTGGCAGCTGGAAGGCTGTTTGGGGGACCTGGAGCTGATGGGGATTGGGCACCCTGTGCATTATACGGATTTGTGCCACACTGGGGTGGGCTCCCAGAGTAGCAGTTGGAAGGCTGTTTGGGGGCCTGGAGCCGACAGGGATTGGGCACCCCTGCCGGCCATAACAATTTTGCCACGCTAGTGGGCTCCCAGTGTGGCACCTGGAAGCTTTTTGGGGGTGGAGCTGATGGGGATTGGGCACCCCCATCGGCCATACAGTATGTGCGTGGGGGGAGCGCATGAGCATGCAATATGCATGCATGCGTGCGTGTAGGGGGGAGCGCTGCTCACTGAAGCGTAGCTCTCCCTTTCAACTGTATGACACTGCATTTTCAACTGCTGTCATAGACAGCTGCAGAGTTCATTGGAGAACTGCGGCTGTGCCTGCTAACACACTGACTGAATTGGAACATGGGTGCCACACCTCCGAAAACTAGGATGATGGCACTATGTTTCTTGCACATGCGTGCAAGCAAACATAAAAAAGCACTGCTTGGTCTTACTTCTCTGTCAGTCAGTGCTATCTTTCACCCTATTACAAACCAGTTTTCCATGAGAAGTATGACTAGGCAAGCTGTCATTGTCCCTTGATGCAATACCAGCCTGGGGCAGCGCTCATTTGTCAGCCGAGCCACCCAATAACTTAATGAACTCCCCCCGCAATAACAATGTTCTCCAGACTTTCTCACTTCAAGGCTGCCCTAAAAAAGAGCTTATTCTTGACTCAAGGTGGCCATGCCCTGTCTAATTCCTCCTCTACCATCTGCCTTTTCCCTCTAGTCTTCTTCTCACCTCTTTCCCTCCCCTCTATTACACTTCTCCGCACGCTAAACTAATACCAACCTTGACTACCCTCCACCCTGTCAGTATTCTACTTTATCCCCATCAACTTACTTATACTGCACTTCTCTGTACCCCTGCTCTGACTTCCTGTTGTTATTCTGTCCTGTTAGGGTACATTCTTAATTGCATAATGTGAGTGTACTTGAATCTAAAATTGTGGTAGCCCAGTAGTATTTGACGATGCTCCAAGTGTGCTGATGTTGCCTCTGTAACTCATTAGCTTAGTTAATTTATTTGTTAGAGCACTCTATCTGATTGTGGCTCTAGGCACTTTATAAAGCCCTAATAATATAAGCAAATTTACAATAAAATATACATAGAAATATAAGCTGAGCATAATAAGTTAAAAGGAGGGGAATGCGTTACTAAATAAAAAGGTGTTCAGATCCTTCTTGGAGGCATTAACTGAGGGGGCCTCTCTAAGTGACTGAGACTATGAATTCCACAGGGTAGACACTGCAACTGAAAAAGCATGGTTGCCAGATGACTTTAAATGAACCTTGGGAATCACTAGGAGGTCCTCCTCAGCTGACCAGAAGGGATGAGAAGGGTGGTAGGGTTGTAGGAGGTCTTGCAGGTAACTGGCCCCCAGACCATATAGGGCTTAATAGGTCACTAAGCTGACCTTGAAGGTGATCCATCACCTAATAGGAAGCCAGTGCAGAAAGCGTAGCACAGGCATAATATGACATGACCTTGGAAGGCCAGTCAGCAGCCTGGCTGCTGCATTCTGCTCCAGCTATAGGCGGCGAAGATCAGCTCCCGACAGCCCTAGGTAAAGAGCACTGCAGTAATCAAACCATGTTGTCACCAAGGCATGAACTAGTGATGGCAGATTGCCAGAGGGAACCAAGTGTTTCATCCTGGCGATGTTTCTAAGGTGGTAAAACCACACTGGACCACGTCCGACACCTGAGATTCAAGTGTTAGGCCACTATCCAGCACAATGCCAAGATTTTTCACCCTAGAAGAGATAAAGAAGCTGGGAGTCTCCAAGCCTAAGCCCCGAGACTTGACCAGCCTACACACCAACCCTTGTGCAACCAGGCTCAATCACCAAAATTTCTGTCTTGTGGGTTTAACCTCAACCAGTTGTCACTCATCCAATCTTGGACCTTGGCAAGGCACCGATTGAAAACTGAGACAGCATCCTGTTGTTTGGGCACAAAAGACAGCTACAGCTGGGTATCATCAGCATAGCAATGAAAACCCAATCTGTACCATCTTATAATATCCCCTAGTGGTAGTCTATACACTGCGAACAACATGGGGAACAAACTGGAACCCTGCAGGACCCCACATGACAGAGGAAGTGGTCAGGGAGAAAAAGCCCCTAAAACCACCCTCTGCATCTTGCTGGTGAGGAAAGCATGGAACTAGTTGAGAACCACACAAGAAAGTCCACAATGAACCTGCAGGCAATGCAGAAGCATCCCATTGACGTGGAACCTTTGCAAATGAATACATGTGCTCAAAGGTTGTGTCTGATTTCTCCAATAAAATAAATAAATGTGCAAAATTTTGTTAAAAAAAATTGTGGAATATTTGACAGTTTATAAGTCATCTCCCACAAAAGCTAAGAATCTGAAACTTGATACACACGTGCAAAATAACTGATTTTAAAATTAGATAGAAATACTAGAAAATTAAATTTTTGCAACATGTTGGCAAAATTTTACTGAATCATAATTATGCTCAACTTTTGCTGGTGGATTTAAAATTTCATACAGCACTGGTCCTCTGCAAGCTGCATTGGTTGGTTGTTAGTGACACACTGGGCCAGATTATCAAATGCTTGCAAATGTCTCAAGCCCCGGGTGTGCTGTACATAAGGCACACATAGCTTGCAACATTCACCCAGCCGGCAAGCAGGAGCATCTATCCCACACGCTAATTGTCATAAGTTAGACCAGCATTTTGCTGGTCTAACTAGCATCAATCCTGGGTACCATTTTCATGGGGTTTGTATCAAATATTTGGCACAAGCTGCTGTGAAGCGGGAAAAGTGTTATAACTGTGCTCGGTGTACTAAAATCCGGTGCAGTTGTGGCAAATGGTTTGGCACAGTTGCACCAAAAAATGGGTTTGATGCAGGGCTTGTGTCAAGCCCTATGTCACCCTTTGAAAATCCAGCCCA
This sequence comes from Neoceratodus forsteri, assembly GCA_016271365.2. Lineage (NCBI taxonomy): Eukaryota > Metazoa > Chordata > Ceratodontiformes > Ceratodontidae > Neoceratodus > Neoceratodus forsteri. Next base: position 589,274,895 of record CM028129.1, on the reverse strand, counting down.
TTGACCTTAAGTTGTTATTATTATTATGAATGGCCCCGAATGGGTTGGGCCCTCCTGTAATTTATAAACTGCTGGTCACCTGCTGGTAAGATCTCAATGGTAGGAAGAATTTATGTTCCAGTAGCTGGAGGCTGCTTAGGGTCCTTACTTCAAGACAACAATCTACAGAGGAGTAAGTTTTTGTGGTACCGTGTCAATACCGTGCTACAAAAACTGTGCGGCAATAACCACACTGTGTAAAGCATTAAAGTATTTAGAGTGATAGGGGTATAACAGCAGTAGGGAATTACTGCTACTCCTGTCACGCTACTCTTTCAGTGAAAAGGGAACAAGTAGCTGTGAATGTGTGGTGCCTGGCTGAGCCACTCCCGTGGCGGAGTGGCTGAGGCACCAGCACACAGCAGGGTTGGAGACCTGGGAATGTAGTTCAGTTCTCCCCAGGTCTTTTCATATTACAACTTTTTCTTTGTGTTTTTTTTGTGGGGAAATAAACTTTCCCCCTCCTGAGTTTCTCCCCATCCCCGAAGTCTACCCCCTTGGAGTTAGTTATATAAAGTCTGGGTGGTTCAGGAGCAAAGCCCCCCAGAAAAAAAAGAAAGTGCCATTAATCTTAATGGGTTGTGCTGTTTCTGTAGCGGTTGATGTTTTTCTTGACCTTATTTCAGCATGCGTGGTATTGCATGCGGCATTTATTTATTTATTGAAAATGTTTTACCAGGAGAGGCACACTGAGCAAAAAGATGCTCGTCTCACGGTGCGACCTGGGTGGGGGGGGGGTACAGAGGAGGTAGGTATACATACAAGTAGAACTTACAGCAGTACAATAAGGAAAATGTACATAGTCGAGAAGAAAACATTTGAGCAAATTACAATGGCAGTGCAGTTATTGACGTATTGTTTTTTGTCAGCTGTTACGACCCTGTGCCATTTTTGTGGTTATAGCTTCAAGATTCTGGAACATGCTCCCAAGATCAGTCCAAGATTCTGTCTTAATTGGGATTTTCAAGTCTTGTTTGAAGACATGATAATTCAGTCTGGGCTTCTTCAGCTAATTTCCATTTGTTTTATTTAGGACAGCTGCAGTAATCTTTCAGATGAGACATTAAACCGAGGTCCCATCTGCCTGTTCTGGTGGTATCTCAGGAGGACGTTAACGATACCTCGGCACTTCTCGAAAAGAGCAGGGGGATTTCCTGTGTCCTGGATAAATTTCCCCCATTCACTAAAATACCACCAACAGCTTAATCTGATTCAATGTCAGATGGCAACCATCTGTATCCCCCTCCCCTGGGATGAGGCTGAAAATAGGCAGCATTGTCTAGTCCTCCTTTCCCGGCCAACAAAAACTAAATAAATAAATAATTTGTATTTATGCTGTTTATTGTGTGATTACAATTATATGCGTAGGTTGTCATTTGATGCTATTTCTTTATAAACTACCTTGAGGCCATGGACATGTGCACAGGAAATTAAGTTTGTCTGCCTATCTGTCTGTCTGTCTGTCTGTCTATCTATCTATCTATCTATCTATCTATCTATCTATCTATCCTCTATCTGTATATGGGTCTGTCTGTCTTTCAATCTAGTAACACATTTGAAAACTAGTAACAGTAGATAGACCTCAGTGTATCTGCAATGCATGGGGTCAAAGGCTATGTCTAGCTTCCCAGCTAATGGTACCTTTCCTTAATGCACATTATGTATTATGCATGTACAGAGCATATTTATTATCAGGACTATCTTGAAAAAGAATTTTGTAACTCTATTGGTCTTATGCTGTATAAGAAATAATGATTTTATCCACCTACCTGTAAACTCCCCCCCCCCAAATGGTGGGGCTTACCTTGCCCTTTCTGCCCTGTCCTGAACTGCTGCCACTTGTTTCTTGCCCCTCAGGCCCCTCAGCATCTGACACAATGTGGATTCTTGGAAAAGTGACTGCAGCTGCTTGGTGCCCTTTTCACCAGCTGATAGAGTGTCAAATGAATATTCTGCATATTAATTCCATTCACTAACAGCTCTTTGGACAAATCAGACACTTTCCTTGCCCAGAGAAGTTCTGAGGGCAGTTCCATAACAAGGCAGTCAGCAGTTAGCTCTCACTGTGTGAGAAGGGCTTATGTTATTTGGCCAAAGCCACTGAGGAAGCCTGCCTGAGACTTCTAGAGCCACATCTCAGAAGGTAACTACAACCTAGAAGTACAGACTTGAACTTTGTGTTGTCTGATTCTGTCAGAATTTCACCTTATTGGAGAATTAGACTGTTACTGCCTTTCCAGTAAAAGGAGGTAAAAGCGTGCTGATCCAGTAATTGCACAACAGCTGTCAGTCTGCAGTGTTACCTGAGACTGTGGGTGTACTGTTGGTCTTCAGTGCTGCATCAAGACTGCAGACAGCCTAGGGAACCCGTTGATCAGATCTATTGCCAGGCATTGGCTAACATTTCACTTGGGGTCTGCAAGCCTAGATATTTGTGTGTGGCATGTTGCCCCTGATCGTTTAAGTGGTCTACCCTGCAAAGGACAGAAGAGCCAGAAAGGTCCAAATGACTGCTGAAGCAGAATCAAACATAGGCATGAAGTATGGGGAAGATTGGAAGCGGCATTTAAATTCTCACAAGCTGTCTGAGAAGGGATGGCGTTGTCCGAATCAATCCATTCATACCTAAATACACGTTCTATGCATGCTCTGAAGGCTAAAGCAGGCATCAAAACTGTTGCAACAAGTAAACTTCTTTCAACCATTTTCTAAGTTATAGAACAAGAAAATTCAAAACTAAAAAAGGGGATTAAAGGGCAGGTTTAATCTAGAAAAAGGGACTAGAGCTCTACATAACGTATAATGCAAGGATCTGCAGTGCTTGATACTGTTCATACTGTATGCATCGTTGTATTTTTATATCTATCGATATTATTTGCACTATTTGTACATTATGGCCTAGACAGTCAAAGGAGTTGTGCAAGGTGTAACTAATTTGCACAAACTCAACACTAGAAATACACCCCGTTGCCATATTCAAAAGTATGAATTGCGCTGTGCAATTCCGGTAGCGCCGCAGTGCAAAGATAATGTAAATGGCGCAAATAGAGGGGGCATAACCAGGAACATGCAGAGCAGCTGCATATTCAGCCCAAACATATGGCGCAACTGTGGAGCAACTCACAAATTATGCAGCACCAAGTTGAGCATAAAAGGAGGAGGCTCAACTGCAGACACCCCACAGCCAGAGAGCAGGACAGCCAGGAACAAATGGATGCACACACAGGGAGGGTACCTAGGAATTGGCGAGAGGCACATGTGGTGCCAATCCATAAAGAGGGGTTGAGAGAAGTACCAGGTAACTATAGACCCATCAGTTTGACCTCGGTGGTGGGAAAATTAATGGAGAGTATACTAAAGGAACGATTGGGAGTGTACTTGGAGGAGGTGGGAGGTCTGGATAGTCGGCAACATGGGTTTGTGCCAGGTAGATCATGTCAAACCAATCTTGTGGAGTTCTATGAATGGGTAACATCAGAACTGGACAGGGGAAAGCCTGTGGATGTATTATTCTTGGACTTCAGCAAGGCGTTTGACTCTGTCCCCCACAATGGTCTGGTGGAGAAACTGATGGGATTAGGAGTAGGCCCTTTGATGGTCAGATGGATTGAAAACTGGCTAGCTGGATGCACCCAGACAGCAGTGGTCTGTGGGGAGCTCTTGAACCCTAGAGAGGCTGGTAGTGGGGTACTGCAGGGCTCGGTCCTGGGTCCGATCCTGTTTAATGCATACATATCGGACATCAGGGAGGGTATAGGGTGTGAAATGAGTCTCTTCGCTGATGACTCCAAGATGGGAGCAGTAGTTGAGGGAGAAGAGGGGAGGTTGGCCCTGCAAGGGGACCTGGACACCCTGGAAAGCTGGGCTCGCACAAATTAAATTTCAATATCACCAAGTGCAAGGTGTTGCATCTTGGGTGAAACCCCTAAACACAGGTACACCCTGGGAGGGAGGCTGGAGGCCTCAATAGGGAAAAGACCTAGGGGTCATGGTGGATGCATATGAATAACTCTGAGCAGTGCAGGAGAGTGGCTAGCAAGCAAACAGGATGTTGGGATGCATCGTAAGGGGGATCACCTCTAGGAGCAAGGAAGTGATTCTGCCGCTGTACAATGGACTGGTTAGACCACACCTTGAGTACTGTGTACAGTACTGGAGACCACACTTGAAAAGAGACATACAGCTCCTGGAGAGGGTACAGATGAGGGCAACTAAGATGATACGAGGGCTAGGGGATTTGACGTATGAGGACAGACTTGAGGAGCTCTGCCTGTTTTCATTGGAGGAGAGGAGAGACAGGGGGGACATGGTTGAGGTCTTCAAGTACCTCAAGGGAATAAATAGGGTTAACATGGAGGAGATCTTTAGACTAAAGGAGGGAGGTATCACCAGAGGGCATGGTTTGAAGTTGGAAGGTGGAAGGGTGGGGGGGAAGAGGAGGAGGTTTTTCATTGAGAGGGTGGTGGACCCTTGGAATGCACTGCCTGGTGAGCTGGTTCAGAGATCCACAGTGGAGGGCTTCAAGAGAGGGTGGGACAGACACAGAAAGTGGATGTATCAGATGATAGCCTGTCCCGGGGGGGGGTGGGGATGGATGATAGGGGTTTCTGGAACACAAGGGAGGGGAGGGCCTCGGCACCCAACTAGGGATCTGAGGTTCGAGCAGACTCAATAGACTGTAAGGCCTAATCTGCTGGCAAATAGTATGTTAGTATGTTTGTATGATGCCACACCATTCCTTATGGAGCAGGTAATGAGGGGGTGAGGAGGAGGGAGGAAAAACAACATGGCCACGGAAGGAACCATCAGCAGTACACCCAACACAGACAGTACCATGCCTGACTCACATATGAGAACTATAGTGACACAGAGGTAGGGGGCAGGTACTGTTTCAGCAGGGCAATTCTGAGGCAGCTCCATGAGCTGTGCCATGATGAACTGCAGGCACCAACCCAAAGGAGCGTTGCCATGTCAATGGAGACCAAGGTGACAGCAGTAATGTGCTTGCTCACCACAGGCACCTTCCAGAAACCAGTGGGTGCCACCAATGGTATTCACCAGTCAGCCAGCCACATCCCGCCTCCTCACCCAGGTCATCAATGCTCTGCTGACACATGCTTCGGAGTGCATCAAATTCCCAAGCATGCAGTCAGAGTGTACAGCAAACATGCAGGAATTCCATAGAGTGGCATGCATGCCAGGCATACTAGGGGCCATTAACTGCACTCATGTGGCCATACATGTACCACCTGGCTCAGAAGGCACAGCATATATGAACAGGAAGGGATATTACTCCAGCAACTGCCAGGTGGTGTGCAATGCCATAGGGTGCATCATCAATGTGTGTGCCACACACCCTGGGAGTACACATCATAATGCATTCATCTGGCACCAATCCATCCTGTGCCAGAGATTTGAGAGTGGGGTAATCCCCACGGGGCACTTAGCTGGTGCATTGGAATGGAGAAGAGGAGCACAAATGCAGTAGCGTGGAACACTGCACAGCAGCTGGAAGGGGGGGTGGGAAACAAGAACAGTGCTAGTTGACAAGACATGCCTGAGCATGGAGACTCATGACATGGCAGGGGAGCATGCATACAGTGACCCATGAGGCATTGGCCACAGGGCATGCATGGTATGTGCACAACACCGTCCTGTACCACCATGGATGTGAGGCACCACGGGTGGCCATGTGTCCAGTGGTCATAATTGCAGACCAGAACAGTGGCACAATGCACACAGCAGCAGGGACGCGGTCCCACAAGCCTGTGGAGGAGTAGCGACAGACGGATAGGACACACATGTTGAGCCATCAATGGTATCACATGAGCTGTACATGAGGCGGTGGCAAGGGCACACAGGGGGGCAGGTAGAGGCAGTGTGGCTGGTAAGGGGGGAACAGGTAATGGCCAGACAGGGTGTTGATTAACACATTTGCTTTCCACACAGGTGACAGTATGTATCCCCTCTGACCCTGGCAGCTCACACCTATACGGCGACCCAGCAATGGGGCTGAGGAGAGGTACAATGAGGCACACATCGCTACACGCAACATCAGAAAGCATGTCTATGGCATGTTCAAAATGCATTTCTGTTACCTAGACAGGTCAGGTGGCCTACAATACAGCCCCGAGAAAGCCTGTGGCATATTCCTGGTCTATTATATGCTTCACAACTTGGCCATTGACCAGTCCAGGTGGATGAGGGTGACAGTGCAGATGATGAAGATGAGGACCAACAGAATGGGGGTGGGCAGCCAGCCATTCAGAGGAGGGATCCCAGGCTGGTTGCATCTGCCAGGAGGCACCAGGATACCATAATTGAGAAGCATTTAAGGAACCACACGGGGAAGCAGGGCATGCACATCACCACACACACACACAGGCACAGACACAAAGAGATGCATGCATGCAGGGAAACACACCAGTCACACAGGTGGGCACACAGGCATGTGAACGCATCCCCAAAGGAACAAAAAATACATACTCAAACAGTCTGGTGTCATGTGGAGGATGCAGAGGACCACACGTACATGCAGGCAGATGCATTTGAACAGCCACCGGGTGCACCACAGGGCACACAGCACCAGGCAGAGGCACACACAACACTGCACCCAGGGACATAGACACACACAGCAGTACTGTAGGCTGTGGCATGGATCAGAGGGTATGCACTGGCACACAGGCAATGCCAACACAATGCCGCACTCATCACACCCATGCCTCAAGGTCTGGCACCAGTGCCCACACACATGCCAGCTGTGACCCAGTCCATGAGTGTGACACAGCATGCTAACTAGGGCACAGCCAGCCATGTACATGGCTGGCAACGGCAGCAGAGGACTAGACTGGGCAGCACACCCGTCATGACTACCATGCGAATCCATGGCTGCCATGGCCACAGGGTTGGCCACGCTCTGACTGTGTGGCTCAACAGCCACAGGGGGTGTCATCACCATATCCACAGGGGTAGATGCCTGAGAACATGATTGGGTCCTCATGGTGTGTACAACCTGTCAAACAGACTGTTGCTGGGTGTGTTAGGGATGGGTATGGCAGCAGGCAGCATCAGCCTCGAAGGGATTGCTAGACGCCAAGCCCTGGGTGTTCCAGTTGTGCTACGGGGAGTTCTGCACACCCTGCTGTGACCAGTGGACACCAGCATTGTGAAGTCCACTGCAGTGGTCTCTGCAATGTGGTCCAGCGAAGCGGTTGTGGCCTCTCACAGTTGCTGGATCTCACCAATCAACTGGGCATGTTCTATGGCCCCACGCTCAGACAGTTGATGCACCTCAACCTGTACCACACGTTATCTCTGCCCTGAGAGTAGCCTGGTTGCCCATGGAGTCCTGCAGAAGCCGGGTGTGCTCATCCAGCCTGTCTACGCCTGGCATATCATGGTCCTGATGTCGACAGGCAGGGGGGTGGTAGCCTGCTGTGCCACATCCTTTGACTGGGAACGTTACACAGGAGACCAAAATTGGGGTGGGGACTGGCTGTGGGTGCCAACGACTGCCCCTGGGGATTGCTGCACAGTGTCCCCCGCAGGCCGATGCAGCATGATGGCAGGCTGCTGGACCTGTCTGGCAGAACCAGTGCCCACACCTGCACCCCATCCCCAGTCATCATCAGCATCAGTGCTTCTCACTGCAGTGGGGCACAGGCATGTTCTCTGGCCAACAAGCACTGCCTTCCACCACCTGTGGGAATACCTGAATGAGGTGAGGGGTGTCGACACCTGAGCACCCCAATATCAGTGTGATATCATCATCAGTGTAGTACTCATCCTCATCCTGCATGGCCAGCACAAGCACGGGGAGGCTGTTCTGCATTAGGAGGTCATCCAAAGGGTCCTCATCAGCAAGACCAAGTAGGTCCACCACCCAGCATGAGGACGGCATCCCCTGGCAACTGCCACAATGCCAGAGGACATTGATGGCACAGCATCATCCTGTGCCATGGATCCAGGTAAATCCTGAGCAGCACCCCGAGGTGTGATGGAGCTGTAAGACAGAATGGAGAGTGGTTAGTGTGTCACTGATGCATTGCAGGTAGGCATCTATACAGTTGAGTGTCTGCATGTGTGCCACAGGTGTGCCTTCACTGCCAAGCATGTGACATGGTTGCACCACTGCCCATGTATGTCAGGACACAGACATTGAACAGGACAATGGTCCACATCTGTATGCCCACACAGCAATGTGTAGCAATGGTCCATAACTGACAGGCAGTGCCATCCCCCCCGTATGGCATACAGCACAACTGTGGTTACCCTGTCCAGTGTTACATGCAGGTGTCCACTGTGGATGGAGGCATGCATGCACATCCTGCAGCAGATGCCCATGTGACATGTGTGCCAGCTGTAGCATTGTCCCTGGATCACGCACCACCCAACTATGACTGAGTGCCCGCAGCTGCCACACAACACACAGGGGACCATGTTGGACCTTGGTGTGACTGTGCAGGTGGTGCACCAACCCAAGGAACAACATTCATACATTAGTAGCACCCCTGTTGTGTGCCAGGCACACCAATGGCATGCACTTGCCACCCCCCACCAGGTGTCCCACTGGTATATTCACAGTGCTGTAATGGGCTGCCACCTGTCTGGAACCTCTCCCGGACACCTGGCATGGAAGCCCGGTTGAATGTCGATGCCAGCAGCTCCTCCTCCGCATTGAAGACTGGTGCTGTTGAGGGTCCACTACTCATTTTGTTATGGGATGCCCAGATGGCAGCAGTCTTCTCCTTTATCCAGTGATTGTCCATGTTCATCTTCTTCTTGCACTCCTGGGGAGTGTGGTTGTAGTGTCCATGGGCATTCACATACATGGCCACCTCCTCCCAGCCTGTAACCTGCTCCTCGGCAGTCCCAGTTGCCCCACTCAGGAGTTCCTCCCTGGCAACATATGCCTCCACTAGGGCATGTTTTTCATCTTTTGTAAAGTTGGGGCTGCCTTTTCTGGCAGGCACCTGCTCCTCTGTACTCTCAGAATCTGACATAATGCCACCTGTGAAAGGGATGGTGTACAGATGAGCAGTATGGTAGCTTCTTCTGTTGCTGTGCAACATTTTAAATGTGATCATGCAAAAAGGCTATCAGCAATCAGAATGTAAACAAATCTACCTTCAGGGCTGCAATTTCTGTCAGTGACCACTGATCTATGGTGTCATTTAAATGGCTCAACTCATGCAAATCAGCTGTGGAGCAACCAGTAATGAGATGCGAATGCACTGACATGCACTGTTATTGGCTCATGAGGCTATTAGCATAATCTGGCTGAATATTGCAGAATTGCTGCTGGTGCAACTGACTGTGTGAAGCACAACTGGGATGCACCGGAGCAATTTCCATGCATGCGAGCTATGCAGTACCACATTTGCCATGCGAGTGGCCTGCTGTGCTATGTATGTGTCTGTGTATCATGCATCTGGCATTGCTGTGCATGGTTACCCTACTGCGCATGTGGGCAGGCTGCGCTATTGGCCGTTGCCACACAGGTGTGGTTCTTGACCATTGGTGTGCTGTATGTGTGGCACTGCCTGACCTTCACGAGATGGTGCCAATGCACTGATGCATGGATGTGGGTCATGGATGTGACCCCAGTCTCCCACCTGTACTTCCAGCATTGCGCACGTGTGGTGCTGTGATGTTGGTCACAGTGGTGCATGCCTGTCAGGCATTTAAGTGCTGCATGATATTGTGCCGTGTGTTCCTTTCATGCAATCAGCGTGGCAGTGCAACAGAGGTCTCAGTACACCAGCAGACTGCACAGTGGGCCTTGTAATGTACATGGGAAGTATGGCACTTGCCACGAGAGGCCACCCTCGGGACCATAACTGGAGTGAGGTGGAGATGTCCAACCTCATGGCCCCGGTTGCCCCACTGGAGAGACAGTTGTTTGGGGCTGTGGCACTGCAGGAGGTATGGTCCCAGGTGTGGGCCTGTGTTGCAGAGTGCATGGAGGTGTGCACTGTGATACACAGGACAGGTGAAGAGAGCTGTCACTGGTATGGGGACCTGTGTTGCCATGATCCGGAATGCTTCAGGAGACTGCAGGACATTGCCCACCATGCTGTGGTCCCACAACCAGGTACGTCTGTCTGTGCATTGTGCATGCCACTTCTGCATGCTAGCGGGGGCATTGAGATGTGCGGAAGGTGCATGTGTACCTGCACACTGGGTAGGCCAGTCTTGTTTGGGTGCGTCAGTGCTGTTAAGAGGCCATGCTGCCCAATGTGTGTCCCTGTGTTGCACTGTGACATTGGCCCATCACATTGTGCCCAGCTTTTGGGTAGAAGACACAGTTCCCAGCTTGGCATTCTGCACTGTGGTGCATTGTGTCAGGCTTGCTTGGGCTTGGGCTGTGTGTTAGGTGTTTGCATACTGCTCATTTTCCCCTTCCATTGTGTTTCCTTTGCAGGGAGGAGGCCGATAGGCATGGCCACCAGCCAGTCTATGGGGCAGCAGCTGGGCCTGATGGCCAGGTGGCAGATCAGTGCATGACAAGCGCAGCTGTCCTCTGTACCTGGGGTTGGGTGTTGGTGGGGGGGGGCAGCCCACACAGCAGGCCATTGCCTGCATGCTGTGCATGTGTTGGTTCTCAGGCACATGGGTTCTGTGTGCTGTTACCCTGTTGGTATCACTGGTGGTAGCTGTGTGTGACCCACAGTGCACACAAGGGGATGTTGCTGGGCTTGCTTGAATGTTGAACATGGGGGCATCAGTCCCTTACTGTGGGGGGCATGTGCACATGTCACACTGCTGGGTACACCCTGGTCAGCATCTCCTTCCTTGTGTGGCACAGTTTCCTGGACTGCTGCAAGTACCCACTGTGCATGTGCTGTTGGCCACCTTGTCCATGGATCTGCTCAGCCTCAGCCCTATACACACACACAGCCTGGGGGGGGGGGCTTTCATTGTATGGGCTCTGTCACTCAGTTTATGTTCTGTGTTTCCCCTGCATAGGTTTCTGAGGCTGGGAGAGGATGGTGCAGTGTGGGCATCCTGGGTGGAGGCATACTCAACCTGCTGCAGATGGCCACTGGTGTGTACCATTGGCAGGCGGTCCACATCAGCCTGTTACAAAGACTGCTGTCAACCACGAGGACACTGGTTGCAGAGGTGTGCAGCCTGAGGGAGAACATACATCGGCTGTGGCATTAGCACTTGGATATTTATGTTTCTAGCCCCAGGTTTTGCTTCCCCACATTCCCATTTCCCATGGACATTGTTGTTCCTCTCCCATCACTGTCCTACCTCACACCTGTCCCCATAGCTTGCTGGTATTGATTGTTGTTTTTGCTTCCCTTTTTTGGGTCACAGTTGGCTTGTGTCCCTTTTTTATTTGTTCTGGTTATTTCCATGCTGTATTACTCTTGTTGCCTGTTCAATACTGCTGTGTTGCACTGTGTTCCCTCATTTGTGTATTAAAGCATCGTTTCCTATTTGCTTGTGTGTTTGTGTGTCTCCCTCACATGCCTGTTGCTTCAGTGTGCTCTTGTTGACCATGGTTGGACTCTGGATGGGGCATGTCCTGTACCATGGTGTATCTGCACTGTGACACCAGTGGGTGCTCACAACCTTGTCTGTCACATCCCTTTGTGTCGGGCTTCCATGGGGTTCTGGAGGGCTAGCTCTCTGCTTGCCACATTGTTCTGTGCCCATGTCCACATGTCAAGCATGGCACCCACCCCTGCTATTTTGCTCTTCCCTGTGCTGCTGTGATGTGGGTTACCCTACCCTGTGTCCCTGTGTGTCTGTTTGGCATGTGCTGCATACTGCCATGTGTCTTTCTGCCAGTGTGCCTGTGGCCCACTGTGTCTGCATGGTGCCTTCACATGGTGACAATGGTGCTTGGCTATTCTGTGTTGGCTGGGGTGCTCATTCCCTGCAGGCCTCTGTGCAATGCCCATTGTGTGCCCTGTCCCATTGGTTGCCTGAGACTGTGTGGTGCTCTGTGCCGTGTCCGTGGGTGTTGGGCTCTGCACTGTTTCTATACCATCCTCCTTTCCTTTGCCATAATGGTTCTGTGCTGCCTCCACTACCACGATCCTGTGCCTTTGCGCAGCCCTGACTATTTTCCCTGTCACCTGGTGCAACTTGCTCCATTTGCTATATTCAGCCTGCACAGTTGCTCCGGCACATTTCAGGTTGCTCCAGTGCAAGTCTATTGTGCCATGGTGCATCTTTGCTATATTAAGCATTGTTCATGCAGGAGCATTTCTGTGACACATCTGCTGAATATTGCAGTTTTGTGCTGTGGCTCAACTGGCTTGAGCAGCGCATCCACTTGCGTATGTTCTGGGAGCACTTTTGAATAACTAGCCATTTGTATCTTTGCATTCTTGCATCTTTATATACCCCCTATTATCAAGAGTTAATCTGTTTTGTCCTAGTGATCCACAGAATTGTGAAAGTGAAATGGAGTGAGCGCAACTGTGAAAAAGAACTTTTTGGAGGAAGTCCAAGAGATTGGCTATCAATGGCAATGCTCAAAACTAACCCCATATCACCTAGGAGTACAATCTTGATATTTTTTCAGAAGTTTCCAGGACAGCAATTGGATTTATTGGTTAGAGAAAGAACAATGCCAGTTGTTTATTGTTGCTCTCAGCATACCTCAGCACATCTGAACTGAACCGAACTATTGATCTAAGCACTTCCTAATAAGAAGAATCATCTAGTGAAAACCAGAGAACCGGAGAATCGGGTGAACTATATCTGAAGGGCATTTGTAAGAGCCACTGTTTTATATCATACAATAGTAACCAGAATTGACCTATTAGAACTCTAAAGCCTTTGCTTATGAACTTTGGATCTCCAACTTATTAATAATAACTTTGTTTGAATAGCCAGAGGTGCAAAGGTCCACTTGGGCCTTAGCCTTAGCTTTTAACCATATTTAAGATATTTAAGCTGATTAAACTGATTATGGCTATCATAGCACATATTTATCATCTATTATTTACTAACACTGTTTTTTAGGATTGTATTGTATTACTGTAGATACCCTTGTATATTGTTATTTCTCACATTCTCTTTAAAATATATTCTTATACTTGATAAGACAAAACACATTTCAATATAGTATAATGTCTGCAGTTACTCATAGTGGGAAAGGTGGTGACATGGAGAAGAGGATGAAAGAAAATGTGGAAGGGAAAATTAAGGTGGGAACCCTCTCACTAAAGGTGCTGGCCCTAAAAGCATTAAATAAAACACAAAATGCCATACCACAGGGAAGGAAGAAAGTTGGCAAAGTTAATAGAGGGAAAATATTAAATAAAAGTATAGCAACATTACATACATCAACTCTGAATGGCAATATTACAAAGTTCATAATTAAAACACCATCAGGAAGAGCCCCAACTCCAAATATTAAAAATAAGACAGATATAGTATGTAAATCTGTAAGCTCATTCATTCAGGAAAATACAGTAGACCAGAAAGCAACACATGTAAATGGTACAAGGACAAGAGGTACAGTAGATAGTAAAAACAGGATAGAAGAGGGGTTAAAACAAGGAGAAATAGATGTAGAAGAAGCAGATGCAGAAGAACCTAAGATGAAAATTGATTTTTCTAATGTATATAATAATTTGTCAGTAATTAACAGAGAGGTCAGCTAACAGTGTCAGTGGCTCAGTAGGTAGCACACTCGCCTCTGAGGCCGGGAGATTAGAGGGCTATGGATTCAGTTCCCACATCTGGCACATGGGTTAATATCCCTGTACTGACACTGTAGTGCAGCACGAGAGGGGTGCTGCACTTCTGAGGTGCCGTCTTTCGGATGAGATGTTAAACCGAGGTCCCATCTGCCTGGATTGGTGGTAGTTCAGGTAGATGTTAAAGATCCCATGGCACTTATCGAAAAGAGTAGGGGAATTGTTTATTCCAAAAAACCAAAAAAAATCAATACAGGTACTCATTAGAAACAGAAACAAATAGAAACTGGAAATAGAAACATCACTGCATAAAAATCAAACAAAAAAATAACAGAAAAATACAAGAAAAAAAAAACAGACCATATTAAATCCAGTAGACATGCTTCCAGTATTTGTGAAATAAAGAAATCGGAACATGACGGTATTTGAAGTCCTTTTGTATCCGTAAAGCCGATTCAATTTGACTGATCACCACCATGGGTAAAGTACAGGTGTGCTGTATGGAAAAAGAACATCTTGCCTGCCAAAGATAGAACTTGATACAAGCAAATATTACATTAAGGGTACTAGGATGAAAACGGGAAAAATACCCTGAATATTCCCCTAAAACCAAGCATTCATATGTAATCTGACATGACATCCCCCACCCACATTTTACAGACAAAGCGGACCAAAACTGTACTGTATATGAACAATTATGGAAAAAAATGAGTCTGAGTTTCTTCTATACCCACGCATTCAAAACGAATGCAGTTCCTTTCTGCCATAGCCTTATGTTTTAAATTCCCTTTAACCCCCAGCCTTCCATGGCAACTTAACTAAGTGACATCCCACATCAGACCAGGAATCCTCCCGTCCATCAGTACTTTAAGAGCTAAGTGTGTTTTCCTGGGGTAGTACCTGGGAAAATCAACCCAAACTAAAAAATTCTGAGACATTATACTGTGATATATACCTTTCCGGGGAAGCCTAAAAACCTCATCTTTTGCCACCCTCCACATATGAAGCTTAGTTACCACTACTGGCAAAAAGGAAGGTACTTTATAATTAGTTTTCATGATAGGTGCTACAGTAGACCACATTGATAAAAAATCTTGAAGGAAAAACAGAGTCCAGACATCCCATGTATGAGAGTGAGTTGACGACGCATCTTTAAATGTAGTTTTAATAAAAAAAGAAAAATAAAAAATAACCGGATTAATCATACTGAGACCACCCGCCTTAATTGGAAGATAAGTGAAATCTTGCTTGACCGGGTTCAATCGGTTGCCCCACAACATTTGAAAAAAAATACTATATAAACAGGTTTCCTGGTGCCTAGGTAAGGGAAAAACTGAACTCAAATAAAGAAACAAAGGAAGTAAAACCTTTTTGATTCGTTTAGAAAATGACCAGTTTTTCCATAAATGTACTTTCTTTTCACCCATCACAATGCGAGATTGCCAATTAAGATCATTTAAATCTCATGACCCAAAGAAACAACCTAAAATCTTGATGGGCCCCGTAGAAATAGCTATCCATCCAATCATGGAATAAAAAACTCCTTCACCTAAAAAAACACCAACACTTTTCTCGTAATTCACTGATGTTTCTGAAAGCCAACCAAACTGGTCTACTACATGTAATGCAACTAGTCCTTCAGCTCTTTCATGAAGCAGAAAATACATGTCATCCACATAGACTGCCAAACACTGTGGTGGAACCTCTGGAGATGGAGTTAAACCTTGAATGTGGGGATGATGAAGGAGTTCCCAAACCAAAGGGTCCAAAACGAAGGTATATAACAAGGGACTGAGTGGGCAGCCCTGGCGCACCCCCCTACAGAAATCAATCCCTTCCCCTGCTAATCTATTAACAAGTGGAACATTTGGGGCATTGCTATATAAAAGTGCCACCCAGGTTCTTATTTTAGTGGAAAACCCGTACCGCCATAGGACATCAAATAAAAACCCATGCGCCACCTTGTCAAAGGCTTGAGCCTGGTCCAAGGAAAGTAAATAACCAGACAGTTTCCCCGACTGTCCAGACTCACACACATTCCATAGTAGGGCCAAATTCTGATGGATGTGTCTACCTGGGATGGAACATGTTTGCACTGGATGTACTAAGAAAGAAGCAACCTGTTGGAGCAGATGACACAAGATTGCTGAAAAAATTTTGTAATCTGTATTCAATAAACAGATTGGCCTCCAGTTCTCAATGCGGCGCTTAACCCCTTTTTTAAATAAGAAAACAGTCAAGGCATCTGAGAATCCATGTGGCATCCGTGAAGAATCCAAAATCTCATTAAAAACAGAAGTCAGGATGGCACTGATATCATCTGTCATGAGTTTGTATAATTCATTAATTAAACCATCTGGGCCAGGTGAGATTCCTGACTTCAAATGCATTACTTCTAATCTAACCTCGTCCAGGGTAATGGGTCTATCCAAAATAAGAGAATCAGAGGAAGTAATAGTAGGTGGGAGAAAAGTAAACAAGTCCTCCCATTTAATAGTGGGCTGGAACGCTTTACCATGTTGGGATTGCAAAAAAACCTGGGCTATGTGCACCATGTCAGTGTCCTCAGTGCGTAGGATCCCCTTATAATCATAGAGACCCTCCATAAGTTTACCATCTAATGCTTGTTTGCAAGCCAAAAAAGGGTCTGAACTTGGCGAAGACTTAAGCCCAAAAGGTAATTCATCATGAATCTTACAAGCCTTCCCATAAAGATAATTCCTCATGCTTTGTCTAAGGATAGCTATTTGTTCCTGTATTTGAACATCATAAACTGAGGGAAGTGACATTAATTTATAAAACTGTGCTCTGTGTTTTAAATAGGCAAGATAATCTGTAGACTGGGTATTAAAATGACAAGCCTTAGAGGCCAGACGAAACTCCATTTTAGTATCCATGCACAAATCACCCCAGGAATCATACATCTCAGCCACCGAATGCCTTCTGTTCAACACCTGAGATAAATATAACTGGAATCGCTCAGTAGCGAGAACTGCCAGGTTCAGTTTCCACCGAGCTGGTAAGGCAGGAAAGGCCGGTGGAATCTTAGACAGTGAAAATCTTGCCTGTAATAATAAATGGTCCAAAAATTCACACGGGGCCAAGAAAAAAAGTGTAAGGTAGTAAATATCTGGAAGAAAAAATAAAATCAATCCGTGTTGCAAGGCTGCCACATTTATAAGTGGACCCTGAGTCAGAATGAAGTATTCTATAAGCATCCGTCAAGGAGGCCGTCAACAATAATTTAAACAAAGCATGAGAATCACAATACATCTTACACTGCATTTGAGCCTTAAATCTAGTATCCAACCCACAATTGAAATCACCCCCCAAGATAATGTGCCTAGGGGTAGACAGGTACTGCTGTATTTCAGTAAACAAGGCAATCCTGGCTGATTTAACCTGGGGTGCATAAATGTTTATGATACGGAGAAAAAACCCTCAGCAGACACAGTCCAGGAGCAATGCCCACCCAGGAACTATGTCTACCAAGCCAGTAACTTGAACAAATGGATGGCAGAATAATACCCCAACCCCGTCTGCAACATCAGGACCAAAGGACCAAAAAGAGGGTCCAGAATGCTACAATTTCCTGGTGTAATTGATGTCCGTAAGGGTAGAGAGACGCGTCTCCTGCAGTAAAATAATATCTGCAGATAAGGTTTTACAAAAATGTAAAAGCCCGAGACATTTTTTTTGAATTCTTGAGACTACAAGAATTCAAGGAAGCTACCGTCAAAAAAGGTGAGCAGGACTAAGACTTGTCATTTTTACGCTTCAACCCCGACTTCTTGGAGACCAACAATTCTGAACCTCCTTCCTCATTACACTTCATCCCAGACAGAACCCCTGAAGCCACCGATAAATCAGATTCAGAGTCCCCATCCGCATCTTGCAGAACCTGAAAAGTGTTATGCGTAGTGGTGAGAGGTGGTAGAACAAGTTTTTTTGCATGAGACCGAGTCAGACGTCTTGGGTGAGGTGCCTGAAACTCGGTGGGGGGGGGGCTAGAATGGGCATGATAGGAGCAATGTGCCCCTGACCCTCTAGTGGTTGTGCAGCCTCGGGAAGTATGCCGGAGGAGCCGGATACCTCTCCCTCAGGAGGAGTTGAAACTGGAGGATCCGGACCAGGAGGATTAGGATCATGGGAGGCTGCTTCCTCTGTATATAGTCTGAATCGGTCCTAGGCTTCTGAAATCAGGGTTTCATTATCTAGGCCTCCTGAATTGTTCTGGCCTGCGTATGGACATTGATGGTAAGCATGTCCCTGGGCATCACACAGATTGCAGTGGAAGACATTACGGCAGGTACTACTGTCGTGATCAAGTTTCCAATATGAGGCACATTTGATTTTATCACACGCACTGCTGAGATGGTATGGGCTCCCACATTTATAACATGCCTTGGGTTGGCCTGGGTAAAAGCAGACACCTCGATCCCTCCCCAGGAAAAAGCTATTTGGAACATGTTGAACCAAATCCCCCACAATATGCAGTTTTACCTTGAACTTCCAACTGCCTGTCCAAATGCCCTCCCCATCAATGACTGGTTCAGGAGGCCCCAATACAGTGCATTTACTTTCCAGCCAATACAGAATGCCCGCCACATTTACCCCTTCATTTCTGAACATAATATGCACAGTTTTAAACAGTGGTTTCATGCTAGGAATAGCCCAAAATGGAGTCCATAAAGGGGTAGTTTTAAGGGAATCATACTTCTGCCAGAATTTGTCAAGACCCACAAACGATTTAAAACTTATATCAAAATTTTCCTCCCCCAAATGTTAATTAGGGCGTAAATGTCTGATGCCTGAAAATTCATGGATCCTTTGAGGAGCGTGCGTGCCACGAAGAATCGATCAGGCTGTTCTTGAGGCCCCCCCC
Organism: Neoceratodus forsteri; assembly: GCA_016271365.2. NCBI lineage: Eukaryota > Metazoa > Chordata > Ceratodontiformes > Ceratodontidae > Neoceratodus > Neoceratodus forsteri. The sequence goes on along the minus strand of CM028129.1, from coordinate 589,256,304 downwards.
CATACCTAAGGTGGACAGTGTTCCATCTGGGGGCTTGTTCCAAACGATTATTGCGAAATAGGTCTGAAAAGCGTGGACCTTTTTTAAAGTGTTCTCTCCGAGGAGAGGAAGGGGGGGTGCATTTGATGTTCCATTAGGGGCCCCCGAGTCTACCCCTGCAGTAAAAGATGGAAAAGTCTCACCGACTGAGGCAACACCTGCCTCCACCTGAAGTTCCACTGGTTGCACTGTCCCTGAAGGCTCCTGAGCAGCCATATCCTCAGAGGAAAAAGTAATCCATTCAGCATCTGGTATCCACCTGCCATCCTTCTTCATCCATCCTGCATCCAGCAGGGCTGTCTCCTTGCTCCAGTCCCTGGCTGGGAAGCCCCCCATCGTTGCCTGCAACTTCTGCAGTGTGTCTCGCTCCTCCCCGATGCAAAAGGCAATGTAACCACATCAGAAGCAATCAAACCCTCCACCACCACAGGCGGGTGCTTTGTGTGACTCTCACCGGCCTGGTCAGCTTCTGGGACGCCAGCCACCTCGGGCTGTGTTGTAAAAGTATCCGTCATCTCGGTCCATTTATTTCCCGCATCTCGTGACTCTCCCATAGCACGGTTCACCCCACACTCGTCTCTGGGAGGCTCCCCTGGATTACACAAAGCAGCGCTCACCATATTACTCCCATCCTCCTTCATCACATTATCTGCAGCTCTCCTGCCTTCAGCAGGTAAGACATCCAGCTCCATGCCAAGCTGTGCTCCAAATGGAAAAACGCTGTGTCAGTCAGCAGGTCCCCCTACCGCTAACATGCAGTAGGGAAATTTCCTCGGTGTCCTGGCCAAATTTCCCTCATTTCACTAAAAATACCACCAACAGCTTAATCTAGTTCAAGGTCAGTTGGCATTCATCTGTATCCCCCTCCACTGGGTCGTGCCTGAAAATAGGCAGGATTTGTCTAGTGCACTTACCCGGTCAACAAAAACTAAATAAAAATAAAAATAAAATAAAATGAGGGACTCAATAAGAAAAGACCCTAACGAGCACAAAGATTCAGAGATGAAGTCATTAATTGAATTAGAGGATGATCAGGAGCATTCACATCACATAGAAGAACAGGAATCACATATGGGAAGTGGGGATTGCTCGTGGTCTAGGAGATCATGGAGTATAATGGTCACTGATATAGAAGGCATGACAAAGGCTGTGGTTTGCACATTGAGGGATCCATTTAACACAAATATTCTACTGTATAAACAAATGATAGAGATAAAAAAGACCTAGCCTTCATAAAAGGCATTTGTATAGAGAATAAAAAAAAGCTGGAACAAGTACATAATACTGCGCAACAAAAACTAGAACTATGCACATCACCTAAACAAATAAAAACAGAAGGAATTGAAAATGCTATTATTAGCATAGCTTTAAGTGAAATGGAATCAGTGGATGATAACCTTACTGAGGAAAGTATACCTGAGGAAGGGATTGAATGTGTGATGCTACCTGATATAAAACTAAGGGAAGACAGTATATGCAAAGAATGGGAAAAAATATTCCTAACCCTTTGGAAAAAGGGAACAAAACAGGAGGACAGAAAGGAAAAGACAAGTAAAAAGCAAAAGTAAAAGAAAAAGGGAGTATGGATAGATTAGAGATAACAACAGGAACACACAGCAAAATCTGCCTGGATGAGAAAGACAAAAACAACTGAAGTAACAACACAACAGGTCAAAAACTTAACAAATCAGCATATAATAGGAGAAAAGAATACTCTGGACATAATAAGCACAAATCAGAATAAGGGAAACAAAATAAGAGGCAAGAATAGAGGAGCTAGGAAAAAGGGGAAAAAAGGAACAACTAAAGCAGTTTATAAAAACAATAAACCAATAGGAGAACGGTTAGCACAATTCCCCAAGAGACAGGAAATAAAGATAGGGAGCAGGAGACAGGGAAACAGAGCAGGAATCTTTTAATGTACAGAATAATGCAACCCAAAGGGAAGACCCACACTACAAGGAAAAGTTGCACCAGGAAGAGAGAAGAACAAATGACAGCTTTAAGCCTTTTCTGGTTAAAATAATCAAGACAATGTATTATTGTTATACTGTATAACATGGCTTGTATATCTGATGACACAAATTAAAAATTGAACAGGATGGTTAAAAATCTATTGGGGGCTGCCCTGAATGGATGCAGACATGTGTTGGACAACATTGTTTATTTATTGAATTTTGATGACCGAGTAGGTCCACTGGGCCCCGGAGGTTCCTTTTTCAGGGGTGACCCGGGAGTAACAATTACTACAGGTAAAAGAGGCAGTACATACAGATACAGTTATTGTGGTAGGCAAACAGTCATCATGGGCATATGACAGTATTTACAAATGAAAAGACTTCTTGCATACTGAGCACATTTTGAATTAGCGGTGTGCACAGTGTCGGGGAGTGAATAGAATTTGGCTAGGTCACATAGTTACCCGCCTAGGGACATCAGGGGAGGGAGGGACAGACTAAGGTGTAAGTGCTGCCAGATCAGGCGATTGTTATGTCCTTGAGGTGGGTGCTTAGGCTAGCGGATAGTGCTTGGAGGATCAGGTGCCATAGCATAAGCATTTGCTCATGGCCAGCAAAAGAGTCTTGAGTTTAGTTTGGAAGCAGGTTATTGACGGAGCTCCCAAGCCTCCAATGGGAGGTTGTTCCAGTGGGAGGGGGCAGCATGAGAGAAGAATATGGACCCAGCCTTGGTCCTCACCTTCAGGACCTCAAGAGTTTGGCCTGAGGTTCGTAGATTCCAAAGGATTCATTTAACCGTTATGAGTACACTAAGGCTTGGGGGAGGTGTAGGGCTCATTAGCCTAAAAGTCAGGCAGAGAGTTGGGTACCTAAGGCGAGCTTCGAAAGATGGTCACCTGAGTCTTGATAAAGACTCGCAGTGGTGACTCCTAGGGTGGGACAGCGTGGTGAAGTGGACTACCTATTATACAAGGTCTGTAGCTTGCTGAGCTCCAGCATGGCCACACCCCGGAGTACGGGGGCCGCATAGGTGAGTGTTGGGAGTAGGACACTAGAAGCAATGGCTGTCCTGGCTTCTGGGATCAACTGATCCTTTAGCCTGTAAAGTGTTCTGAGTTTTCCATGGATGACCTTTGTGACTTGGTTCACAAGTTGTTTTAAGGTGAAACCTTGGTCCAGGGTCAGTCCAAGGTATTTTGTGGAGGCAACATCTTCAAGTTTTTTGCCCACCCTGGACTTCAGTTGAAGGAGCTGTGACCTTTCTTGGCCAAGGGATCTAAGTCCAAACAGCATAACCTTTGTTTTATTAGTATTAAGGACCATTTTGTTCACAGTGAGCCAGTCCTCCATCTGTAGGATGTCCCTTTGGAGGGCAGTCCCCAGGTCGTATAAGTTGTCTGAGGTTCTGTATATCACCGCGTCATCAGCGTACTAGATGACATTGCTGCTCCCACAGTGGTTATGCAGCTCATTTATAAATAGTGAGACTAGTAAGGGGCCAAGTATCGACCCTTGTGGTACCCCTTCTTTGAGTGGCAGTGGGTCAGAGATTTTGTCCTTCCACTTGACCCTCTGTGTGCATCCTGTGAGGTAGCTTTCGAACCACCTGACAGCGTGAGTGTCAATACCTAGTTGGCACATTTTTTGGAGTAGCAGCCTATGGTTTACCAGGTCAAACGCCTTGGAAAGTTCAATAAAAAACTTCTGTGTAAGACCCTGTGTCAATTTCACTAAGTATATCAGCCGAGAACTTGGTTAAGGTGGTATCAGTCCCGTGTTTGGCTCTAAAACCATGTTGGGTCGGAGAGAGGAGCCGGTGTGCTTCTAAGTATTCTCTGAGTTGGGTGTAGACTAGCTTCTCCTAAATTTTTGCGATGGCACACAGCAAGGAGATCGGCCTGTAGTTCCCAATTGGTTCGGTAGGCCCGCCCTTGTGAATTGGGACCACGTGAGCCTGCTTCCATAGCTCAGGGACAGACCTGTCTAGAAGGGACCTGTTTATCAGCCAGGTAAGAGGCCTAGCTAGTGCTGGGGCACCTTTCTTGAGGATTCTAGTCTGGGTGCCATTGGGCCCCCCGATCCTCTTGATTTCCAAGGATTTAAGGATGGACAGGACCTCCTTTACCTTAACCAGCCTCAAGTGAAATGGTGGGCAGTGGAGGTTAGGAGGTACCTGTTCGTGAGGCTCATTGTAGTTATCAGGGGGCCCTGCCTTATATTCATCCAGGTTCATGAAGTAGCTGTTTAGGGCCTTGGCGATAAGTGTCCCATCTTCCAGTAATTGCCCATTGGCCTCGATAGGGCCAGGAGCTGCTCTTTTATTGCCTTTGATCAGCTCATTGATGTGGGACCAGAAAAACCTTGTGTTGCCTAGGTTAGTTTTCTGGAGATGAGTGATGTAAGCATTTTTTGCTAGCTTAATAGCTTGCTTACATTGGCTTCTAAGGGTTCTGTAGCATGCTAGGTCAGCTGGGAGTGTAGATCTCCTGAACTTTCTCTAGGCCTTGTCCCAGATGATCATCAAGGCTTTTAAAGAGGGCATGATCCACTTATAGCAGTTTCCTTTTACTCGATGGGTTTTCATTGGAGCAAAGAGACCTGCGGTCCTCATAAGAGATGTCAGAAAGAATTTGACAACCCCTTCCAGGGTGGGTAGGCATCTTAGTGGACTCCAGTCAATGCTACCTAGATAGCAATTAAATTGCGCCTGAGAGAATTTGGAGTAGTCCCTGGTGGTAATTACTCGAGGCTGGACTTTGTCCACACTATTCTTCCATACACAGAATATAGGCAAGTGGTTTTTCAGGGAGACAGACGGGGTTGTTTTCTGCACCAGGGGAGGTCCACCTGGCTAGTGGAGCTGCTGGCACCTTGACTCCGGGGTTCGTTGCCATAAGTTCAGGAAAAGTTAAGGGGGGGACCCGATTAAGCAGGTCACCCTCCCGCCCCTGTCCGTTGCATTAAGTTCTGTTCTTGGAGGGTTTGCAACCTTTAAACAGTACAGCTGCTCTCCGTCATTCCCTTCCAGACCAATCAGCGCAGGTACCTCTCTCGGAGTGGAGGCGCCAAGTTCAGACAAAGGAGCAATGCGGAAAACCAGCAGCCTTCTGCTTTCAGGAGAGAAAAGGAGACAGCACAGTTGTTTTCTGCACCGGGGGAGGTCCACCTGGCTAGCGGAGCTGCCTGCACCTCGACCCTGGGGTTCGTTGTCGTAAGTTCAGGAAAAGTTAAGGAGGGGGGACCCAATTAAGCAGGTCACCCTCCCGCCCCTGTTCATTGCATTAAGTTCTGTTCTTGGAGGGTTTGCAGCCTTTGAACAGTACAGCTGCTCTCTGTTGTTCCCTTCCAGACCAATCAGCGCAGGTGTGTCTCTCTCGGATTGGAGGTGCCAAGTTCAGACAAAGGAGCAATGCGGAAAACCAGCAGCCCTCCGCTTGCAGGAGAGAAAAAGGAGACAGTGTGGTCATTTTCTGCACATGAGTATTGTAAGACTGTTAAAGGAAGTGGAGTTGGTATTATTGGTTTCAGATCAATTTTACATTTTGAAAGCAGTTCATTACATCATTAAGGAGTTAAAGAAAACTGGAATTCAAATAGGGGAAATAGTTACACTGAATAAATTTTTTCCAGAATTTTATGAGGCAAGGGAAAACAAGAAAAAAGAAAAGGACATAAGAATTTCTATACTCCCTACTCAGGCTCACTGGCTCCATCCTCACTGGGATAGATAATGGCCTCATTACCTCTGCCATCTTTGTCGACCTTGCCAAGATATTTAACACAGTCTCCCATGCCCTACTTCTTGACTCCCCTATGGCTGCTGGGTTGCCTACTTCTGTCCAAAACTGGTTTAGAGCTTACCTCTCAGGCAGAACACAATCAGTCAAGATCCAGGATACAGTCTCACCACCACTCTCTATTTCCACTGGAGTCCCACTAGGCTCGGTGCTTGGGCCTATTCACTTCTCCATCTTCCTAAATGACTTGCCCTCAGTATGCTCCCCCTCCTCCTCTAGCCGTATGTATGTCAATGACACTGTCCTGTTCTTGTCTGGCAAATGCCCTGCTGATGTTGTAACCACCCTTCAGCTTGACATGACTTCTACCAGGTTCATTTATGGTTTGCCTCACATCAGCTGTTCCAAAATGCCAAAAAGACTGTCTCCATGACCTATAGCACTAGGCAGAGACTCTGTAGACTCCACCCTTTACCATCTTTCCATACCCTTGATGGGACAATATTAGAGGACACCTCCTCATTCAGATACCTTGGTGTTTGGTTGGACCAACATATCAGCTTCTCTGGCCACATTAATGCCATTCTAGGATTCATGAAACCTCCTTCTACACCCAGAGGCCACCAGGGTCAATGCCTCTACCTCAGAGGTTGCCAAGTAAGAGGAGAGGCTGGACCAGGGAGGGATCAGGGTGGGAGAGAGTGGTGGAACAGAGTTGCATCCCTCCAGCTGTACTTCTTCACAATTCATTCACTCTTCTGGTGGATAGTGGTTCCTCTATGGAGGCACCTGCAGTGGAGACCAAGGAGGATGCTGGGAATCTTCACAAAGGAGACCCACAGGAGGGTGGCATTGGACCTCACAGGGGAAGTGTAGCATTGTGGAAAAATTACAGTTAGTAAATTATCAATTACAGATACTTAGAAAGGAGACGAATGGAGACGAGACTGAAGGCGGAAGAATTTAATGATTATAACAATAATCACAGCGAGAGATTACAAGTGTTACATTCTTCAAAATAACAGTGTGTGCTGGCTTGCTTATATAGTGGAAGACAGCATTATCATTTCCTATGGTTTTCTATGATTGGTCCAAAACAAGTACAAACATCAACTTACAAGGCAATACTCCTTTGGTATATGTATGAGCTCATCTTTGGTCAGCACAAGTATCGGTAGTGTACATTCTATTGTTATATATGGCTAGTAACAGTTGTCACTACCAGTTACCAAAGTCGAGGAGGAAAAAATAGGTTTGGACTTAGGAATGTGCATACAAGCATTTTGGCCTGTCCTGATAAGGACAAACACTAGAGATAGTCAGAAGGGTAATTTGGACACTATTCTGTGTTCCTGTCTTGCAGTCACATAAGACAACTGTTTGCTATTAATTACATGGTCAGCACAAATATCAAAAGGCACTTTAATATTGCAACTTCTGGCTTAGTTTGTCTTGTAGCTTTACAAGTTTTATATGATCCAATTATATAGGTCAACATTTGTTACACAAACACATAATATTTTAGACCAAATGAGGTTAGGCTGAAATATAGGGACAAACTTCTTTATCCCTTGTTACAGGAAGGAAACAACTCTTGGTGGGGGACTCAATCATTAGGGAGGTAGAAATGGGGGAGGAAGGGGAGAGGGAGGTAAGGTACCTGCTTGGCATCACGGCTTGGAGGGACAGGAAGCAAATCCTCAGGATCGCGGGAGCAGCTGCATGAGGGAGGGAGCTGGATGTCATTGTCCACCTAGGGACAAATAACCTGGCTAGGAATGGGATCAGAGCAGTGCAAGAGGAATTTGTAGAGTTGGGGAAGGGCCTTAGACAAGTAGCGCATACGGTAATCTTCTTGGAGGTGCTGCCTGTCTATGGCAAGGGTGATGCTAGAGTACTCCTCACCAGGAAATTCAATAAATGGTTGAAAAACTGGTGTGGAGCTCAGGGTTTTGGCTTCATTGGGGACTGAGGAGCCATCTGGAGGGATGCAGACCTATACTGGTGCGATGGTCTGCATCTGTCCGGGGGGGGGAGCCAGGATCCTAGGTGAGAGGTTTAAATGCTTCATTGGCAAGCATTTAAACTAGAAAAGGGGGAGGCACTGAAAAGGAGCAAGGAAATCCCAGCTTCCCCCCACAAAACACGGTAATTAGAAGGGCCACTGGAAAATTGCGGAAAAGGTTACCCAAAATTGTGGAGCATTTAGCAAAAATTGTGGGAAATTGCGGGGGTTTCTACTATAGACCCTGAGTGCTTCGCAATAAATCTTTTAATGTTTTCTGCAGCATATATTAGTCAGTATAAATTGCTAAATGAATACACTGACACTTGAATATGTTTTTTTTATGTTCCTAATAAGAATACTAAACAGATAAGCTATCATAAGCGTTGCCTATCTTCCAAAATTTAAAAGCATCTGCCTCACACAGTGCTAAATAGATTCTATAAAGTGAGCCACAGCAAATAAATATTAAATAAAGCTAGAAGAAATATTTTTTTGTTTGTTTCTGACTGTAGAATAATGAAGCCTAATCAACAGCTGTTTACAGTGCTCTGCCAACTATTCACCCACTTTGGTACAAGACAAAATAAGCAGACAGAGTGGTGAATAATTGAGTTTTAGTTAAACATTGTTAAAGTGTTTAATGGTCATAATTTGTACTGTAGGTATTGTACACTATTTTTGAAATCACATATTTAAACATTAAATCTGGGGATTATTGGGGCTGGCAGTATAATCGAGAGGTAAGAGTAACAAACTCTGAATGAGCTGACAACATCTAGCAGACCTGGGTTTGATTCCCACAACCTCCACTTGCATACTGTGTGATTCTAAGCAAGTAACTTCACCTTCTCAGTGCCCCTGGGTTGTACCTGAAAACAGGCATGTGTGCCTTGTGGGCCTTACGTGGTTACCAAAAAATAAAAAATAAAATACCAATATATTTTTACTGCATCATACAGTAGGCAGTGTACCCTGTGATTTACCTTTGTTTTACTCTGGCTGCAATGATTTTTAGTTAAAGATAAATGTTCAGATACATTTTGTGTTTTATAAGCTTGTTTTTAGACTTTAGTCAGGTTTTTATTGTAGTCTTTGCATGTGAGCATCTAGGAGGTAGTTACTAAGAGTGAGATCACTGTTACCAACTAGCTTATTCAAGTTTAAAATCAGCAGGGTCATACAAAAATCCTCAGCTGTCTGAATCAAAACTAGTCTGAATAAAAGTATGCTCACAAGGAATAACTTGCCCTGCCACTTACAAAAAGGCTTCATAGTTAGCACCCATTTAAGTGAATGGGATAATTTGCACCTTTTCTTCCATCTTTTGTCTCAGTCTGTGTATCAATAAAAAGTGTTCTGATAGACTGCTTAAACACAAAACAAATGTTAAGTGTTTAAGTCTAAGTATGCTTGGCCAGTGGATTTTGAAACCAAACGACAAAGATTCAAAAGAAATCAGTGTCACATAAAACCCTTGCGCTACCTTGCACTGCATAGTTTTGGCCAAACCCAAGTCTGCATGCAACATTGTCAATATATTGAGAGTATTTTATTAAAAATGTTAATACTTTTTACACAGTTCAATATAAAAACTCAAAAATTGCAAGAAATTGTGGAACATGTCAGTTTATGCGGAGAATGGTGAAAAGTGCGGATTCCGCAAAAAAATTGCGAGTGCAATTTTCCAGTGGCCCTGGTAATTAGTGAGGTAAACACCAAGGTAGAGAAGTCATTAGGGAGAAGGACAGAGGTAAATGTAAACAAAGACAAAGGCAGTAAGGACAGGAATGGGGCTAAAAGGGGTAAGGTCATCAAAAAGTAGAGGGTGATGAGTACCAATGCCCGTAGTCTGTGTAACAAGCTCCCTGAACTGGTGGCCTTGATGGAAGAGGGTTGTCTGGATATTGTGACAGTCACAGAAACATGGTACACAGAGAACCATGACTGGGATGTCAACATGCCAGGATACACAATCTACAGGAGGGACAGGTAGGGTAAAAGAGGAGGAGTAGCTCTCTATGTAAAGGAAGGGATCAAAGCAACAGAACTAAAGAGTAAACAGGGAGCAGATGAGGCACTCTGGGTCACCCTGTAGACAGGAAATGGCACCACAATCTGCATGGGGGTTGCATACAGACCCCCATCTCAGGGGGAGGGAATGGACAAGGAAATGATAGAAGGCTTTCTTAGAATGGCAGAAAAAGGGGAGATATTGTTGATGGGGGACCTGAATATGCCAGATGTTAACTGGAGCACATTTGCTGCAGGCATATCCTAGGGCATGGTCATTCCTGATGCCCTGCAGGGGGCATGTCTCAGACAGCTAGTATTGGAACCCACTTGGGAGGGAGCAATCTTAGACCTATTACTCTCAAATGGGGATGGAGAAAGAATCTCAGATTTAGAAATGGGTAGCCATCTGGGAACAAGCGACCACCAAACAGTGTGGTTCATGATAAACACAGCCATACAATCAAGCCATACAAAAGCAAGAGTACTGGACTTTAGGAGGGCTGACTTTGGAAAATGAGAGAGTGCCTCAGAAAAGCTCTAGCAAACAGGCAAGAAAGAGGGGTGGAGGAACAATGGGGAGTAATCAAAACAGCCATCACAGAGGCAACAAGCCTTTGTGTAAAGCAAATCAACAAAACACAATGAAGGAAAAAAATGCTATGGTTCTCAAAAGAGCTGGCAGGAAAGGTTAAGGAGAAAAGGACAGCATTCAGGAAATATAAGGAAACACATAAGGAGCAGGACAGAGAACTTTATCAGTTAAAGCAGAAAGAGGCTGGGAAGGCAGTCAGAATAACAAAGGCCCAAACCGAGGAAAGGATAGCTAACTCTGTTAAGAAGGGGGATAAGACCTTTTATGGGTACATTAGGGAGTGAAGAAAGACCAATGGAGGGATACTGAGGCTTAGTAAAGGGGAGGGAATGTGGGTAGAGGATGACAGTGAAAAAGCAGGGATACTTGATGAATATTTCTGCTCAGTATTCATAAAGGAGGAGTAGGGGGAGGTACCTAAACCAAACAAGAGAAATACTCTGAAGACAGGGGTCTATACCAGTCCATTTACAGAAGAAAGGGTTCTGCAAGAACTAATAAAATTGTAGGTGAACAAAGCAATGGGGCCTGATGGGATTCACCCAAGAATTCTAAAGGAACTAAGGGTAGAACTAGTGACACCGCTGACTACTCTCTTTAACAAATCATGGGAGGATGGGGTGGTACCTGAGGACTGGAGGAGGGCGGATGTGATTCCTCTTCACAAAAGTGGGAGCAGGACAGAGGCAGGAAACTACAGGCCAGTTAGTTTGACCTCAGTGGTAGGGAAAATGATGGAATCACTTCTGAAGGAAAGAATTGTCAAGTACCTAGAGGCCAGTGGGGCACAGGACCCAAAGCAGCATGGATTCACGATGGGAAGGTCGTGTCTGATGAATCTAATAAGATTTATTTGACTGGGTGACCAAAGTAGTAGACCAGGGAGGGGCTGTGGACATGGCCTACCTAGATTTTAGCAAGGCATTTGATACAGTCCCACCCAAAAGATTAAAACACAAGTTAGCCAGCCTTGGAGTGGGTCTCAAGGTGGTAACCCAGATAAAAAATTGGCTAGACAACAGGACACAAAGGGTAATAGTAAATGGAGTCCACAGTGAAGAAAGGAGGGTTACTAGTGGGGTACTGCAGGGTTCAGTACCATACCTCTCAACTGTACCACATTACAAGGAACGTTCCTCATTTTACTTCACAAAAGCTCCCTGTTCCACATTGTGAGGACTTGTCCCACATTCAGTGTTAACATTTTAAAGCAAAAATCTATAGTAAATGATGCAAAAAATATACTATTCAATTAATAACAGACTTTCTGAACATAAATGCAAACGTTTTAACAGTGTTCTGAGCTTCTTAGGTAAAGATTTGATTAAGTGTTCCACATTGTGCTCATTTGTTCCACATTTTGAGAGGCAATGTTCCACATTTGGGGGACAAAAGGTTGAGAGGTATGTTCAGTACTAGGACCGATCCTTTTTAATGTCTTTATAAGTGACATTGCAGAGGAACTGGAAGGAAAAGTATGTCTCTTTGTAGATGACACAAAGATCTGCAACAGAGTTGATACACAAGATGAAGTGAAAAGGATGAGAAGGGACTTGGCAACGTTGGAGGAATGGTCAGATGTATGGCAGCTCAGATTCAATGCAAAGAAGTGCAAGGTAATGCACCTGGGAAACAAAAACCCAGCGGAAGAGTACACAATGGGGAGTGAGATACTGACAACAGTAAAAATGGAAAGGGACCTGGGGGTAATTATATCAGATGACTTAAAGGTGGGCAAGCGATGTGAGAAGGCAGTAAGGAAGGCTGGGGGGATACTGGGATGCACAAGGAGAGGCATCAATAGTAGAAAACAGGAAGCTGTTATCCCCTTGTACAGACAGTTGGTGAGACCCCATATGGAGTACTGTGTGCAGTTCTGGAGACCCCATCTCCACAAAGACATAGACAGAGTGGAGGCTGTCCAGAGGAGGGCAACCAAAATGGTGCAGGGTCTGCACCAGAAGACGTACGAAGAAAGACTAAAGGAGCTTAATATGTATACCCTTGAGGAAAGGAAGAAGAGAGGGGACATGATAGAAACTTTTGAGTACCTCAAGGGAATCAACAAAGTCCAAGAGGGTAGCATCTTTCAGAAAAAGAGATCTGCAAGAACAAGGGGGCACAATTTGAAGATATAGGGGGGACAGCTCAGAGGTAATGTGAGGAAGTATTTTTTCACATAGAAGGTTGTGAATGCATGGAACAGCCTCCCTGAGGAGGTTGTGGAGTCAAGAATAGAGGGGGAATTCAAGAATGCATGGGACAGACATAAGGCTGTGGGGGGTAGGAGGAAGTAAGCTGTTGGTTAACTAGGATCTGCAGATTATCTGTTAGGTAGGAAAATGAGCAGACTAGGTGGGCCAAGTGGTCCTTATCTGCCATCACATTCTATGTTTCTATGTTTCTATCCTGAAAAAATTGCACTCCAAGCTTGGTGCTTTATTCGGGAACCATAGTTACATCCCTCCTACAGCGTGACACAAACTAGTCCAGAAGATGATCCTCCCCATTTTCAACTACTGTGATGTAGTCTATGGTGCTGCTCCCAAATCTTACCTAACCAGATTGGACACTCTGTTTAACTCCTTCTGTCGATTTGTCTTTGATGCTCCATCATGCACTCATCACTGCTACCTCTACCACACTATTTCCCTTCCCCTGCTTGGCAACAGGCACCTCACTCATTGTGCCAAACTCACTTCTAAATTTTGGTTAGGAGAACTTCCCTCCTACCTCTTATGCTTGCTCTCTTCTGCACCTCCCCCCTCCCATTTCCTCAGATCCTCTGACACTTGCACTTTGTTGGTCCTCCATCATAGCACTCTTATCGGTCAGTCAGGCTTTACCTGCAAATCTGGAACTTCCCCTCTCCCAAATACGGCACTTCTCCTCCACCCTCTCCCTTTCCTCTGCTTTACATAACTTTATTTTATCTAACTGCTCCTGCTTTAACCCTTCTTAACTGTCCTGCTATGCCTCTGCTCCTCTCCATGACTCACATCACCTATTAAACCTTCCAGCCACCCAGCCTGCATCTCAGCACGCTCTCCTCCCCTGCACCACTATGTACTATGTTCCTCAGATATGCCACTTTGTAATTTAAATGCATATTTCACAGGTATGATATATTTAATTGCATATTATGTTACAAATGCAACTGAATGATTATTTATGATATTTTTAACTGTCTTGTTGGAAATGTAATTGAATGTTTAATTTATTGTATACTTTAAATGTTAAACTCTGTATGTCTAATTCTTCATCGAATTGTAACCCCCGGTCCCACTGAGACAAGCAACTTGTTGTTCAGTGTGCCTTCCTGGTGAAACATTTCAATAAATAAAATATTTGGACTAAAACAAATGCATAGGGAAAATAAAAAAAACTAAGGGAAAAATTGATGGACACACTAAATATTCTGCTGAATACACAAGTCTGCAACCATGACGTAAAAAGGCAGTACAATGGGAAAAAGATGGGCAAATAACCATTTGGGTCAATAAAGGAAGAATGATAGAATTATTACAGAAAAAACAAAACTCACTAGATGAGCTTGGTATTTTTATCTGTATGGAGGATGAAATATCAGATAATAAAAGTGTCTGTACAACTTTGGGCAAGGGCAGAGTATGGGAAATAATGGTGGAAACCTAGAACAAATATGAGGCTTTGTTTAACATGAAACAATGATAATTAACTAATGAGAGCCAGGGAAGGAGGTCACAGGGATCCAGACAGTGAATTGATCGAACTGAACAAAATGAGTTAAATAAAAAAACCATGTGCCCAACAAGCGGTGAGGCCACTATATTACCCTGGAACATATCAGGCATATCTGATAAATTAGGAGATCCAGAAGTGGACAGAGACTTACATACTTTTGACTTTATATGTATTCAAGAATCTTGGGTGAAAGGAGATGTGTTCCTAGATAGTTATAAGTCATATTCGAAAAAGTAATAAGAACAATTACATTTGGTAGAAATGTGGGGGGCTTAGTTACCTTTTGTAGATCGGACAGCAAGACAATTACTAAAAAAATTACCAATAATAGCAAAAGCAACTTAACAGTGCAAATTTCAAGACCTCAGTATGAAGACATATTTCTTACAAATATTTTTGCCCAACCTGATAATAGCAAACACGGGGATAAAGAGTGGTTAGTATATTTAGAAACAATATTGGATGAACTGCAGTTGAATAACCTCATGGGAAATACTATAGTCTTGGGGGACCTAAATGCAAGAATGAGCAGTCTGCAAGGAATATCAGGTGACATTAAAAATAGTCTGGCACAAATGTCTAATAATAAAATATCGATGGCTAGAAATACAGTGGATTCAATAATAAATGCAAGAGGCATAGGCATACGCTTACACAAGGCCACGAAGGAGAGGATTTTTTTATTACAGTCCCTGACCAGTGGAAACATGCCAATGTAGTCCCTATCCACAAAGGTGGACTCAGGCATAAACTAACCAACTATAGGCTGATCTCCCTTCTCTGCACACTTGCCAAGTTGCAAGAAAGGCTAATCTACAACCAACTCCGGGACTACTTGGAAACTCATCAGCTCCTTGCTCCGTCTCAACATGGATTCAGACCAAACCACGGTACTGACACTGCCCTCATTAACTTCTCAGACAAAGTGCTCAGGGCAATGGACAAAGGGATACCCACAGGTGCAGTCTTTATAGACCTGTCCAAGGTGTTTGACCTTGTCGACCACAGTCTCCTGCTACAGAAGCTGCACAATGTGAGCCTAGGCCCCCATGCCCTCAAGTGGTTTGGGAGTTATTTATCAGGCCGGACACAGAGGGTCACATGGAAGGGGGCCATGTCAGAGTCACTACCTCTAAAACAGGGAGTACCTCAGGGTACAATACTAGGCCCCCTCCTATTCTCCCTATTTACCAACGAATTAAGTACCTACTGCGGGGAGAGCTCAGTTGCACAGTACGCTGATGACACTGTCATCTAACGACCCTTAGGTGATGTGGCCACTCTTGGTCTGCCCCTCCAAAAGGACCTCACATCCCGAGACATGGCTGTGTGAGAACAGAATGGTACTTAATGCAGACAAAACCAAGGCAATGCTATTCGGGCCAAGATCACTGGGGCTTGACAGGTCCTCATCCCTTCGACTAACCACACTCTCTGGCAAAAGCATTAATGTAGTTCCCTCCATAAAATACTTAGGCCTAACTCTGGATCAGTCTATCACCTACAAGGACCATGTGGACCAGGTCACCAGGACCCTACATCACAAACTCGGTACCTTGTATCGACTCAGGGATCAGCTCATCCCTGAGGCCAGGCACTCCATTGCGACAAGTGTCCTGCTCCCTACCCTGACCTATGCAGCCCTGATTATACAGGGCATGGCAAAGCAAGAGGTATCCAGGATGCAAATCCTATACAACAAAATAGCTCAGTTCACTACCCAAGACCACCCGCGACGTCACCACTGTGACACTCTGGCCCAGCTCCAGTGGCCCACATTGGCTGCTCACCTCCAATACTCATTGCTTGTACAGGTCTACAAGCTACTCAAACCCCCCGCTCCACCAAGCATAACCAGAACCATTGCCATTAAACACAACCCTAGGAATTTAAGGACATCAGAATGAACACTACTAGAAGTCCCCAGAGTAAGGACCAATGCTGGCAGCAGATCCTTTTCTTGCCAAGCCCCCAGCCTATGGAACAAGCAGTCCCCCGGTCCAGGATGCCTCCTCACTCATGAACTTCTGCACTAGGCTCAAGTCCCATATACTGGCCACAAGTGTATGCCACTGCCACGGCTCTTAAGGTATCCCCTTTTTCTGCATCAAACCTTCCCAAAGGTGAGCCGACCATGTACCGCCCTCTAGTATCTGAACACCTAGGGACCAATGCTACCTCTTGTATATCACTATGCCAAGTAGTACCAAGGCAAAACTGTGTCATGATGATAACCATGTCTGTAACCACTGTCTGTAACCACCTTGTGCTTGAACAACCTATGTAATCAAAAGTTTTTCTCCACTGTATTTTATCTTGTATTGTTATCCTGGGTCGCCCCTGAAAAAGGGACCTTCGGGGCTCAGTGGGCCTACCCAGTCACTAAAATTTAATAAATAAACAAATAAAATAAATAAATGGCAGAATAAAAGGGGACCAGTCAGGCTAATTTATCTATATGGAAGAAAATGGTTCATTGACAATTGATTATTTTTGGATTGACATCAATATGCTTCTTAAATGCACCCATATGAAGATAACAATTAAACCAGAAAGTCAACACTCAGTGATGGAAATACAGATCAAAAATACAGGATATCATTACAATAAAAAAAACTTTAATGGCCCCTCTAGAAATAAAAAAAACTGCATAGGGTGGCAAATAATAGACAGTGCAGACTTAATACGGTCTCTGGATGTGTAGGGGATCTTGATGACACTGGCGTATCTTATAAACTGCATAGAGATACAGACCATGATAGCAGAATATAATAGAATCATGGGTAGCATTCGTAATATAATAACAAAAGAAATTAACATTAAAAAAAGGGAAGGTAAGGCATGTTGTCCCCTGAATCCCCCCCAGGAATGATGGACGCCACACCATTTTAACTTGTTGGTTGCTCGTTGGCAAATTTATTCATGGCACAAAAGACTATACTTACAAACCATATACTTTGAAGTCACAGTTCAATTTACATCAAATTTTCTTTCCAAATGTCCTTGCTCTGGCCTCTGTCCTTCTTCTGGTCATTTCTTCCATCTTGTTTTCAGGGCCCAGACGCTGTGAATCTTTCTCCCTCCTCCACATCAGAACCAGGTCGGTCCACTTCCCCAGGCTTTCACCCTCCAAACCCAGACACTTCTTATTCTGGTGCATGGACCTGTTCCCTTCCCCACTTTACCACCATGTCTGGGTTCTTTGTCCCCAGTCCATGTATCCTATCCCCCTCCCCCTTTTT
This sequence comes from Neoceratodus forsteri, assembly GCA_016271365.2. Classification (NCBI taxonomy): domain Eukaryota; kingdom Metazoa; phylum Chordata; order Ceratodontiformes; family Ceratodontidae; genus Neoceratodus; species Neoceratodus forsteri. The sequence goes on along the minus strand of CM028129.1, from coordinate 589,238,992 downwards.
TATTTTAGTCTTTGGTAACTGGGTAAAGCCCACTAGGCACAAATGCCTGTTTTCATGGGCAACCTGGGAGCACTGGGCGGTTAAGTGACTTGCTCCGAGTCACACAGTATGCAAGTGGAGGTTGTGAGAATCAAGCCCAGGTCTGGTCTGCTGGATGTACCAAGTTCATTCACACCTCATTTCTCTAACCTCTAGGCTATACTGCCAGCCCCCCTGCTCCCCCCTTTTCCTTTCTTCCCTCCCCATGGGCATACATGCCCCTCCCTGCCAGCGGACTCTGCCCTAGCCCCCTGGCCTGATGCTGCTTCCCTGCATTAACGACACACCTGGCCCTATGCCCATTGCCCCTAGGGCACTTGACCTGCCCTTCAGTTCCTTCCTTTGTGCCATAGCTGCCCCCAAGTGCCTTCCTCAATAAGGGTGGGAGGGTGGAAAAAATCCCAGCAAAAGACGTCATCCTGCCTGAGCCCTGGCCTAATATATCTCTAATAGGGCCCCCGGTCAGGACCCCCCTTTGAGCTCTGCCCCCCAGCCAATCCCTGGGGCTCTGGCTTGCCATTGTTATATTATCCTTTCCTGCCTGATGATGTCATCAGGCCCCTCCCCTTTACTCCTCTGTCCCCTCTCCCATCTCCCCTCCCTCTCCTATGTACTTATTCCTGGTAGGGATCACTGGACAACCTGGCCTGCCTTTTAGTGGCAAGCCCCAGTATAATAAAGAGTGTAAAGAGGCCAGAAAACACTTAAATAGACATTTAAGGAAGCTAAAACAGGGCAAGGGTAAAGAAAATAATAAGAAAGTGAACAAATTAAGGAAAGAATACAGAGCAGTCCTGAAGAATTTAAAAAAGAAAAATACATCCAATCACTATGGCTAGATCTAGAAGAAGCAGTACAGGCAAAAGACACACACACAAAACAATTTGGAACATAGTATGTAAGTTTAGGAGTTACATGGGCTACTTGACTTTTACTCCTTTCTCATCCTTAGTGTGATCCTTAGTGAAGAAGGGCACTAAGGAACATAGAAATGGAATAGAAACACACATAGAATCAAATGTTTGGGTAAAACACTACAAAAATCTATTATTTTTAGACAACCCAGACTATCAAGAAAAAATGATGGAAACAAGGGCCCAAGGGACGTGGATCTCTTTGAATAATAACATAAGTCAAAATGAGATAAGTGAAGCATTGGTGTCCTTTAAAAAACATAAAGCCCCAGGACCTGATGGGGTAGCATTGGATGTCATTCACAGAATTGGGACTCAATGGATCCCATTCTTAGAAGCACTATTTAACATGATCTGGAAGCATGGCGTTATACCAGAAAGCTGGAAATTGAATATTATAGTGACAATATCCAAAAAAGGAGATAAGAATAAACCAGAGTGCTACAGACCAATAAGTCTGATTGACTGCATTGCAAAATTGTTCACTTGGATAATAAATAACAGGTTAGCAAGCTAGGTGGAGAAATGTAAAGTCACAGATGAAGCACAAACAGGCTTCAAAATGGGACACCACCATAAGTCAGTGTTTTACTACGTCTCATCTCATTTACAAATATAAAACAGTGAAAAAACTAAAACTGTACTGCACCTTCATTGATCTTAAAAAAGCATTTGATAGAGTAAACAGAAACATGCTTTGGGAAAGACTAGATAAATTAAGGGTAGAACAAACTATATTAGAAGTAATTAAGTTATTCTATCAAAATAATTACACCAGTGTCAGATATAATGAGAAAGGTGAATTAAGAGAATGGCTCAAATCAAAAGTGAGGGTTAAACAAGGATGCACTCTTTCTCCTCTATTATTTAATCTGTATTTCCAGACAGTGCTACAGTCGATGTATGCAATGGAACATTACATGCCGAAAATAGGTGTGAGAGCATGTCCATACTTGGCCTACGCCGATGATGTGGCACTACTATCCACACATTTTCTAGAAATGAAAAGAATGTTAAAGACATTTGTTGCAGAATGTGATTTAGCCGATCTAAAACTCAATTACAAAAAAAACTAAAATAATGGTATTTGACAGAAATAATAAAGCATATAAATACATAATCAATAACCAAGAACTTGCGATGGTCAAAGAATTCTGTTGTTTAGGGATAATACTATCACAAGAAGGAACAAGGAAAAGACACATTCAAGAAGCAGAAAACAAGGCAAAAAGATTCCTCCAAATATTAAATTATTTTTCTTATAAATACGGTGGGAGATCTATAATGGGAAATATTAAAGTACTGAGTGCCAAAATAAGGAGCCATTTATTATATGGAGCAGAAGTGTGGGGTACAGCAGATAAGATAAATTTGGAAACAACTCTGAAAAATGCTTTATAAAAGAATTCTGGGTCTCCTGAACAGTGTGCTATCAGTTGTGGTAAGGGCTGAATTTGAGCAACCCCCTGAGGAATGTCAGAGTAAACAAAGGCAAGCCATATATTAATTAAAAGTATATGGGATGACAGACAACAAACTACCCAGAGTATGTCTGGTGGAAGCTTTCTCATATATGAGTCAGAATGTGTTATTTCCAAGTATGAAAACAGTGGAGAAAGTCCTCAAGCCATTTGGCCTATGAGCATCACCATTATGGACTACCATAGGCTGCCACTGGATCAGGTGAAAGAGAATATTAAAGAAAGAGTAAGGTACATATACATCCAAAAAGATATAGCACTGTGCAAACAGTATAAAGCATGCAAATGGATGTCCAAAAATAAAAGAAACCATGGCATGGAAAGATATCTGACAGTGACAGATAAACAGGAATACAGGAAACTGGTAACTAGATATAGATTTGAGTGCATTTCCAGTCAATGAAAATCAAACCTGCATAACAAACAAGCACAGAGGAAGAAGGTTCTGTGCAGTTGCAGGCTGAGACCAGATAATTTAACACATTTAGTAATGTCATGCCCCCTGTATGACAGACACAGAAAACAGTTCTTAGGACAAATATTAGGCTCACTCAGAGTATGAGCCAGAACATCTGGTAACATGTCTTTTGAAATCCAAAAGCAGAAAAATACTGATTCTTGTGGTGTCTTTCCTCAAAATTACAGAAGGAAAGAAACTACAGTTAGAAAAAGAAGGCATTGACAGTATTGAAGATACTGGTGGCAATTAACTTAGAGAACTGCCTTTATTGTTAACAGCACTTTCTTTTGCTTTGTTCTGCTTGCTCTGCAATTTCTTGCTAAGCCATTAAATAGGCTTTGTACACTGATTATTAATATACAGACATAGAAGGACATGTACAGGCAAACACACAAACTATGTATATCAGTATGAGTAATGTAATTTATTGTATGATTGTTTTATATATTTACAATGTAAGTGTGTATTTATATTGTTTTTAAAGCTATGTTTTTGTAATGGCTCTATTTCAAGCTGAACAACAAATATGAATTGAACTGAATCACTGAAGCAGAAATCCTGATTCCAGCCCAGAGGCATTTGAGACCTACACAGCTGAGCAGACATCCTCCTAACCAACTGATCAACTACTTGAAAGAAACTGCACCTGTAAAGAAGGAGAAAGAGGAGCCAAAGTTGTCAGGGAAGCTGGTAACACCAGAACCATAGTTCCTCTCAGGCCTTGCCTTGCAACTGGGGACTGTATAAAGTTTGTACAAAATCTATAGATTTGGCCATTGGGCCAAGAGCTACAAATACTTCACTTTGAGGATTTCCACTATAAGCAATTACATGGCCTGTGAGGTTTGGGTTTGAAAGTATTTATTTATTTTAAAGTGCACCATCACTGGCCAACCAGCTGCAACTTCAACGAGCCCACTTTGTTTCTCCAGCAGGATACCGAGGGAAGCACCTGAGGTGCTGAGGGACATCAGCACAAAAAGAAAATAAATAAATAAAGGGTTTAAACTGGTGCCAGTGGGAACTGGGTAGTGCCCCTAGTATAGGTGGGCTGGTAATTGAAAAATGTTACAATCATTGAATGTGTATTTCCACAGAATTGCATTGCCTGAAGGGGTGAGCACTACTGTTTTAAAGTGTTATTAGGCCAAGCCTAGTCAAGCACCTAACTTCTGCCCTGGTTACACAGAAGGAGTCTTGCTTTGTATTCCCCTATCATTTGTGAATATCCCTCAACAAATATTTTTTATTGTTATTTTCAATTTCGTCTTGTGAGCATATTATTATTATTAGTATTAAGACACTAAATGTAACTTACAATACTGAGACGGCCTTGGTGGGGTTCACAGACTATGTCCATGGGGCCCTCAATGATGGGCTCCATGTGGCTTCAGTCTTTGTGGACCTCACCAAGGCCTTTGACTTGGTTGATCAGGAGCAGTTGTTGTGTTCGATGTTAAGCCAGGGCTTTTCATCTGATTCCCTTCTTTGGTTAGGTAGTTATTTATGGAGGAAATCCCACTGTACAGTAATTGAACAGGCTCAATCTGATTTTAGGGAAATCTGTTGTGGGGTTTCTCAGTGCTCCCTTTTTGGGCCCTTTACTATTCTTTATTTTCTTGAATTCTCTACTCTTGGTTTGTTCCTTCCAATTTAATCCTTTATGCAGATTATGCCGTTTTGTTTAACTCAGATAAAGATTTTTCTTGTGTGCAGTATACTCTCCAAAGTGACTTTCATAATGTCCATGATTGTTTTTTGTCCCATAATTTAGGATCCACGACAGGAGTGCGACAAAATGTTTGTCGAAAGCCCCGTCAGTGACACCGGCAGGTCGACAGCATTCTGCAGTCAGCTGCCGGTTCGCACTGTCCATCCTTGTTTTCTTTGGGGGACTGCGTCCCCCTCCACCCCCACACTTAAAGATTGTCAACTCCGAGTCTGAGCTGACTGGGGGGGTGCAGGACCCCCGACAGACAACGCTGGGCTCCAGCGGGTTTCCCACAGCAGTATGGCACTGTAGTTGCTGTGAGGGACCTCGCTGGCAAAATGTCACTGTCGGGAGGGGGGTAACCGATAATTTACTCCTTAATTCTAAAAAAAATCTATATTTTTCCATGCTGCAGTAGATCATTGCCACACACCATTCACATTTTTGATTTGAATTGGTTTTCCATTAATTGTGTGGAATTTTTTTTTTCAGTCTGGGAGTAACTTTGGATAGGTTTGTTGGTCTTTTGGTCATTCGATTTTCATGTTATCCATGTAGTTAAGGTAATTCATAATAGACTGGGTATGTTGTATAGAATGAACCAATATTTTTTTCCTGAATCAAGAAGGTTAGTGGCCAATAGTTTGCTTCTGTCTAAACTTGACTATGAAAGTATTTTTATTTACATTTGACTGAAAATCTTTTCAATAGGTGAAACATAGTTTACAACTCCATTTCTAAGTTTGCTGCTGGTCTAAGGGCCTTGACGCACCATTGTTTGCTTTATGACACTATGGGATGCCTTCCATTTAAGGAACATGTGGAATTTAGGGCTTTAATTTTTTTGCATAAGATTGTTCTTGAATTTATGCCTACTACTATTAGTGAGAAATTTCCTCAATGTGTTAACGCTTTTACCACTAGATCTCAAAACAAATATGTATTTTCTATTTCTCATTTTAACTCAACTTTTGGTCAGAGATTGTTTAAATGCAAAGCAATTCATCTGTATAATAGTTTGCCCATGTCTATTAGTAATGTTGTATCTCTGTCTTAATTTAAATTCAGTCTGTATAATCAGTTGTCAGATTCCAATTATGTCTGTTTTGTATAGTGTCTAATGTATTGTATGTGCTGGTCATGGTGAAAAATAGCATTCTGGCTAATCTGCTAACCAGTTTAAATAAAATGAAATGAAATGAATTTTTGTTAAATGTAATGTTGCACTGTTACTTTTTGTGTGTCTGTGTGTGTGTGTGTGGGGGGGGGGGTGGTACTACATCCCAGGAGATTGTACTGCTCTGACACCAGACACACTTAAACTTAAATCTCTAGGTGGATGCACCATGCAAATGAAATTTAACTGAATACAAACCCACCAATCAGAAAAAGAAGAAACCAGGCCATTCAACCTTGTTTGAGTCCACAAGGCAGTGGTAGTAACTATAAAATCCACAGTAACCTGGTTATAACTTTGGAGGCACTGCTGAGATCTCTTGTTCACCACTTGGACCCACACTGCGTTGAATGCAGCTGAGAACGTTTTGGTTCCACCTCCTCCAAATATTTTCCAGATGACATGACATGTGAAAGACTGATCAGCTGTTTAGCAGGTGAGGAGCTGGATCCTCAGAAAGCCTTATTGTTCTGTAGGGTTCCCACTGGGGCTGATTTTGAAAAAAATTGAAGTTCTGTCTGGAGTCAAATGTCTCAGCAAGGTAGCTGTATGAGGACACTCCCTGGATAGTAACACCCAGAGTTTGACAGTATTAGTGTAGTGTCACAATACCATGGATGCCACTAAAATGCATGATGGACTTATCCCAGATGGAGATAGTGCCTAGTGGATAATAATGACTCATGCCAGTGTGTCCCCAAAGCTTGAAGTCACACCAGTTATAGAATGTTTTGAAAAGAGGTTCCATAGATGGCTGTAGACTGAAGGGAAGTCATCTAGTGAAGTTCAGATGTTGGTAGGTGACCATGAGGGTACACCAACTCAGAATGCAGGAGAAGGCCCACCTATGTGCCACTGCCTGGATCTGATTCATATTGAAGGTTTAGAATATTCTGATGAAAACCACCCCAGCAGGATAAGATGATCTTAAACTTGGATGGACAATTCTGTTCTATTAATACAAGACTGGCAATGCTCAGACTCTGAGAAAAGAAGAAGACTTGGAGAAAGTCTCTGAGGTCTTGCCTTAGAAACTATTCATTCTCTGAGATCCACTGATCCAGATGCTCCAGCCTAAGAGTGTTTGACTTCCTTGGAAAACATGTTTGGAAGCACAGAATCAGGAGAAGATCTCTTGTGGACATTCAAAATGACTAAACAATGGAAGGGAGATTCTGAACTGCCTCAAAAGTGCATTACAGAAAGTATTCAGAAAAGGAAGTGTGGCATGCCAGGACCTGAACCAGGTGGGACTGGGACACGTATTTAAGCTTCCCGCCATACAGATTTATTAATCATTATGTTGCACCTGGCAGAGAGAAGGGACAACCCCTATCTCACAGAGTGCTGATGAGAGAAGTCAAAGAAGTTGAAGAAGAAGAGGAATGATGGGAACCTCATCATGTGCCGACAACCTCCAAGCAAGTCACTGAAAGTGTACCCCCCTCAAGAGGCTCAAGAACTTAAGGAATTGCATAAAGATTACAAAGAGCTGATGACAATGTCAAATGCAAACGTATCTCCTACTAGTGGACAAGACACCCACAAACCAAGCTTGTGGCTCCATCTAACAAAAATCCAACAGTAATGGGTGCAGGAGTGCAAACACAGATTCCAACTGTTGATTGCCACCTCCAGACCCAAGTAAATGAATTGTGTGACCCAGTGAGTGACTTGAAAAACTGTAACACCCCACCCATGGTCTGGCAGAAGGAAATCCCCAAAAGCAAAGACAAGCTGCTATCAGCACCCCTGCCAGAACACCTAATGGGAACTCTCCAAAACTAAGCAACAGAGATTGAAGGCCACCACCAAATGGACTACATCAATCCCATTAATCCCCAAAATAGAGTCTTTTGCTATAGATGTGGAGAAGATGGACACACAAAAAGGAAATGTTAGTCACATGAAAATCTGTGAAAAGTCACCCATAGACTGCTCGAATGTATCCAGAAGAAAGTATGCTGTGGCCCAGTAAGGGAGCGTACTTGTCCCATCAGCAACATGCTCCAAATAATCAGTGGCCAACACAGCTGTAAAACACCAAGTGACTTTACCAGATCATGTTGACAAGTTGGTTGGTCCTTCAACCCAAGCAACAGTAACTATCAATGGTGTGTCTGCCTAAACTGTGCTCGACAGTGGCTTCCAAGTCACCATCATCTGTAAGGACTGGTACAACAAATGCCTATCTAAGAAGAGTAAGTTGTAACCATTAGAAGGACTGAATATATGGGGGTGGTAGTGGGTGAAATTCTAAATAGTATATTGTCTGTGATTATATATAATCTCTACATAGTTTTTTTATCTTTAATATTCTTTCCTTTTCTTTTTATACATAGAAACAGCTTCCTTAAGTAAAAGGGTTACTTAAGGACATCTTTGTGCATCCTAAAGCCATTTTCATCTGGTTCTGCATGGTCAGCTCTTCTCATACTGTACTATTGTAGCCTTTCTTTCCAATCTTATTTATTTATTTATTATTTATTTGAATTTTGGTAACTGGGTGAGCCCACTGAGACTGTGCAGTCCCTTTTGCACGGGCGACCCGGGGGAGGGTACATACAGCAAACAGTAACATAGCATACTTAGAGTTATGGTTAACATAAAATAACTAATACAATTAAATAGACAGAACAGAGCAAAGCTAGGTCACAATAAGCATTCTGACAAAATTTAAGCCAATTAGTGCAAAACAGCAGTACTGAAGATACAAATTGAAATTCACAGTATAATAAATTGTGGTCAGCAGCGTATAGCACCTCAATGCCACAGCTTAATATAGTTCAAGGAAGGAAGGAAGAGAGAGTTGAGATTAGGGTTGTGGAGAGAAACAGGGTTAGAACAGAGGTCTGTGAGTCAGGAGAGACAGGTACAGGACCCTAGAGCAGCAAGTTGACTATACAGTGCTAACCTGAAACTGGGGAGGGTATGGCAGGAGAGAATGGATGTGGGGAGGGAGTTCCAGTGCAAGGGGGTAAAGGCAAAGGATCTTCTACCAGTTGATAGCCAGGTCTTGGGTAAGACAAGGAGAGGAAGAGAGTTAGAGCATTAGAATCTTAATGTGTGTCAGTCTCATTGCAGTAATATTTGGCATGAACAGGATGTTGTACACTGTATATGGCATATGCAACTGCCAACATAGCCATTGCTAAGAAGTTACTAGGGCTTTTGACCTTGAGAGAACTTGTTTATAAATATGGAAGGAAACTTTGACAGCTGAGAGTGAGAGAGAGAGAGAGAGAGAGAGCGGTCAAGCTGAAAGCAGCTGAGCAGAAGTCCTATTGTCACTGTCTCCTGGATTGGATAATACCTATCTGTATCTTTATTTAGTGTGATTTGGTAATAAATGATTTACTAGTGATATATTTTGTGTCTGCTCTATTTGTCCAGGTCTCATTTTTGCAACAGGGCTGTTTGACAAGTCCTATACCTATCTTGCTTACTTGAAAGTCTGAATTGCTTTCCCATCAAAAGTAGCTGGAGTTAGAGATGTGGTTAAAACACTAACAGTGGTCTGCTCACAGTCAGGAATGTATAATAATGTAGCCATCGTTACTGGCAAAAATGCACACATGTTTGGATGCCTAGCCCAACTCTGCAAGGAGTGAGAAGCATAACAGAATGGAAAAGCAGTTCATGTACATGGACTGGTGAAGCAGGCATACCAGAAGCAGAAGCAGAAGCAGAAGAGCAGCTGAGAGGACATATAAGGTTCTGTTGGCATAGTCTGGTGCTGAGATGCAGAGAAAATTGTCCTACCACCCAATGCAGAGTGTAGCATCAATGGAGTGATGAGGCTGAAGAGGAAAGTGTAGAACCAGGTTTTGATGATTGATGCCCCAGATGAACACAGTTTGCCAGAAGGACTGCTAGTGAAATCAAGTGTGCTGCCTATGAGAGCTCATATGTATGTAAAGAAAGGTTCACCGTTCTAGTGGGGATAGAGTTGGAAATAGGAAATGGGGCAGAGAGAAAGGTCAGGTGCCTACCTGGTACCATGACATGGAGGGATGGGAAGCATATCCTATGGATTGCTAGGGAGGCATGAAGGAAGGAAGGAAGGGGGAGCTGGGTGTCATCGTTCACCTGGGGACAAATGAGCTGGCTAGGGATGAGGTTGAGAGAGAGCAGGGGGAGTTTAAGGAATTGGGAAGAGGTCTTAGGCAGGTAGCATACTAAGTAGCTTTTGTGGAGGTGCTGCCTGTCTAAAATAGGTGGAAGGAGAGGGATCTCTGCACCAAGATCTTCAACTCATGGTTGAAGAAATGGTGCAGTGAGGATGGGTATGGCTATACTGGGGACAGAGGGTCCAGCTGGGAGGATAAAAGCATATACAGAGGCGATGGCCTGCATCCATCCATGAGGGGAACTACAGTCCTCAGTGGATGGTTTAAATGTTACTTCAATGAATATTTAAACTAGCCAAGGGGAGTGATGGAGGAAAAAGGGGAGGCAGAAATGCCCCCCACCCACAGTCTGAGATAGATAGAAGAGAGATTCCAAGGGGAGAGAGTCTCACCAGGGTGCAAGTTAATCAAAGAAGCAGGGGGTTAGCAAAGGAGGAGGGAGGGAAAAGAAACAGTCAAAAGAGGAGGGGAGGAAGGGAGAACAAAGGGAAAAGGGGAAGCAACTAACAGAGCTAACAAAATCTATAAGTCCATGTGTACTAATGCTAGAAGTGTGGGAAAAAGATCCAGACCTAGAGACCATCATGGCAGAAGCCGTCTCTGGATATTATGGCCATTACTGAGTCCTGATGCACTGACAGCCATGACAGACACATGGTCATACCAGGCTACACACTGTTCAGAATGGACAGGGTGGGAAGGAAAGGAGGTAGGTCTGGTGTTTTATGTGAAGGAAAGCATAAAAGCAACCAAAATATAGGGAATTCATTGGGGGGAGCAAAGGTTTTGTGGGTCACCCTTGAGTTGGGAAATGAAGCCACTGTTTGGACAGGTGTGATCTACAGGCCTCCGGCACAGGGGCAAGAGCCAATAAGAAAATGTTGGAAAGAGACTGACAAAGTGACTAAAAAGGGGGAGGTGCCACTGGAGGGGGACTTCAATATGCTAGATGTAGATTGAAGCCTCTTAGCTGCAGCTTCAGCTAGAAACAGGGACATTTTGGACTCCTTCTGCAGGGGGCATTTCTCAGGCAACTATTTAGTGAATCCACTTATGGTGGAGCAATACTGGACCTGGTGCTTACTGAAAGGGACAGTGTTGCAGACATCAAGGTGGGAAGCCATCTGGGGACCAGTGATCATCTTACAGTTTGGTTCAGCATAAGAAAAGCTGCAGAATCCAGTCACACAATGATGAGAGTCCTGGACTTCAAAAGGGCTGATTTCAAAAGGATGGGTGAATGCCATATGAATGACCTGGTGGGAGAGATGATCGGGGAGGGGGGTGGAGGAACAATGGGCCAAACTAAAAGAGGGCATAGTGAAGGCAACAAACTTCTGCATCACACAAGTAAGCAAAAGCAAAAGGATTCCACTATAGCTCTCAAAAGAGATAGCAGGAAAGGTAAAGATTAAACGAGTAGCATTCAGATGGTAAATGGAGACCTAGAGAGAGGAGGATAAGGAAGTGTATCAGGAAAAACAGAGGGAGGCAGGGAAAGCAGTAAGAAGCATAAAAGGGTGAACTGAAGAAAGAATAGCTCAGGCAGTATCAAAAGGGGACAAGAAGCTTAGGCAGTATCAAAGGGGGACATGACATTTTTTAGTTATGTTAGTGAAAAAAGGAAGACTAAGGGACAGATTGTAAGGTTCAAAAGGAAGAAGAGTACGGAGGGGGACCAAGAAAAGGCAGACATCTTGAAGAAATACTTCTATTCAATGTTCGCAGAGGAAGGAGAAGGGGAGTGACCACAAAAAAAACATCAGGAGCTTTGACGGGTGGGAAGTGGACACTAGTACTTCTTCTGAGGAAAGAGTCTGGAAATCACTCAGTAACCTGAAGGTTGACAAAGTCATAGGGCCAAACAGAGTGCATCCAAGAGTGCTAAGTGAGCTTAAGGAGATACTAGCTGCACCTCTGGCATACCTATTTCACAGATCACTGGTGGCTGGAGTGGTCCTGGAGTACTGGAGATTGGCAGACTTAGTCCCACTTCACAAAAGTGGTAGCAGGGAAGAGGTGGGGGATTATAGACCTGTAAGCTTGACATCAGTGGTGGGTAAGTTCATGAAAAGACTACTAAAGGAAAGGATTGTTAGATATGTGGAATCCAACAGGTTACAGGATCTGAGGCAACATAGATTTACAGAGTGGGGGTCATGCTAAAAAATCTGAAAGATTTCTTTGACTGGGTGACTAAGGAGTTGGATCAGGGTGGAGCTGTGGAAATGACCTACCTGGATTTCAGCAAGGCTTTCAACACCATTCAGTACAGGATACTGGTTAGCAAGCTGAGAAGCTTGGGGGTGGGTAACAAAGTGGTAACCTGGGTAAGAAACTGGTTAGGGGGTAGGAGACAGAGTAGTGGTAAACAGAGTTCACTCTGAGGAAGGGAGGGTGATCAGCAGTCCTCTTTAATGTCTTTATTAGTGACATAGCAGAGGAGCTAGAAGGGAAAGTCTGCCTCTTTGGAGATAACACCAAGATGTGCAACAAGGTGGATACTCGGGGTGTGGTGGTGGAAAGGATGGGCAGAGATCTGAAAAAAGCTAGAGGAGGAGGTCAAGGGTATAGTCGCTGAGTTTTAATGCAAAAGTGTAAATGATGCACTTAAGCCATAGAAATCAGTCGGTGGAGTACAGAATGAATAGAAAGCTACTGACAATGACCAAGCAGGAAAGAGACCTATGGGTAATCATATCAGATGACCTAAAGGTGGTCAGGCAGTGTGACAATGCAGTCAGAAGGGACATAGGCATGCTGAGGTTCATAGGAAGGGATATCTTCTGCAGAAAAAAGGGAGATGGTGTTCCCCCTATATATAGATCACTGGTGAAACCCCATCTTGAGTACTGTGTCTAGTTCTGGAGACCGCTTCTCAGGAAGGAAATAGACAGAGTGGAGGTGGTCCAGAGGAGCTCTGCCAAAATAGTGCGGGGTCTGCTTCAAAAGCTCTATGAGGAGAGACTAAATGAGCTTAATATGTACAGCCTGGAGGAGAGGAGGGAAATGGGATATGATAGAGACCTTTAAATACCTCATGGGGGTTAATAATGTCCCCATGAGGTATTCACTAAAAAAAATACCACCAACAGCTTAATCTGGTTCAAGGTCAGTTGGCATTCATCTGTATCCCCCTCCCCCGGGTCGTGCCTGAAAATAGGCAGGATTTGTCTAGTGCACTTACCCGGTCAACAAAAAAAAAAAAAAATGTACGGAAGGGGAGTATTTTTGAGAAAAAATGTGCTCTAGAACAAGGGGACATGATATGAAACTGGAAGGTGGGTAGGTTCAGAAGAGATGTGAGGACATATTTCTTCACAGAGAGTGGTGGATTCCTGGAACAGCTTGCCAGCTGAGGTAGTGGGGCAAAAACAGTGGTGGGGTTCAAAAATGATTGTGATAGGCACAGGGGAATCATAGTGGTAAGAGGGGGGAACAGACAGCACTGTAGATCGAATGGGTCTGCAGTAAAATAATAATAATACATTTTATTTATAAGGCCCCTTATCCATAACCAAGGCGCCTAACAATTTTAAAAACAGATCAACGTCAATACAATTAACATTAAAATAACAGCATATCATTCATCAAAAAGGAAGATCAGTCAATGAATGCCTGGTGCCACAAAAGAGTTTTTAAAGTTTGCTTAAATTCCTCCACAGTTGTGCACTCCCATAACTGACGGGGTAGAGAATTCCAAAGGGTAGGGGTGCATACATAAATGCTCTCACCCCAGATGATTTCAAGCACACCCTTGGAATCTCTAGCAACCCCTCGTTGGCTGAGCGGAGTGATCGTCCAGGGCAGTAAGGGACCAGCAGCTCTTTCAGGTAATCCGGGCCCAGTCTGTGTAGGGCTTTAAAAGTGAGCAAACTGACTTTGAAGGTGATCCGCCACTGTACTGGCAGCCAGTGCAGTTCGCTCAGCACCAGCGAAATATGACAGGACCGAACAGATCCCATCAAAAGCCGGGCTGCTGTGTTCTGCACCAGCTGCAGGTGGTGGATTTCCACTCCAGGAAGCCCTAGGTAGAGGGAGTTCCAATAATCTAAGCGCGAGGACACAAAGGTGTGGACTAAAGTAGGAAGGTCACCAGACAGAACCAGATGCTTAATCCTGGCGATATTCCTGAGATGATAAAAGGAAGATTTGATGACAGCTGACACCTGCAACTGCAGTGTCAGTCCTTCATCAAAAATTACCCCCAGGATACGCACCCGTTCAGAGGTCGAGAGTGAAATGCCACCAAGAAAAAGTCCAGAGGATGAACCAATCCCTAACCCCCCTATCCAGTGACCTGGGTCCACAACCAGCACCTCAGTTATTTCTGAGTTCAGCTTCAGACAGCTGGAATCCGTCCACTCCTGGATTTCTTTCAGACAGTTATTAAAGACCGAGAGAGCTCCATCCTGGTCGAGTGCAAAAGAAAGGTAGAGCAGGGTATCATCAACATAGCAGTGAAACCTTAGCCCATACCTTCTTACAGTGTCTCCGAGGGGTAGCATGTACACCGCAAACAACATGGGTGACAGCATTGAACCCGAGGAACCCCACATGACAGAGAAATAGGGCCTGAGGAAAAGACCCCTGACACCACTCTCTATGTTCTACCTGTGAGGAACGATGTAAACCACCTGAGAATTGTTTCTGACAGTCCACAGATGTGCCTCAGGTGACCAAGCAACACCCCATGGTCCATGGTGTCAAATGCTGATGTGAGATCCAGAAGAACCAAAATGGAACGGCTCTTCCGATCTCTAGCCATCAGGAGATCATTGAACACCTGAACCAGCGCTGTCTCGGTACTGTGACTCTTGTGAAAACCGAACTGGAGCAGTTCATAGATTTCATGGATGGTCAAATGGTCCTCCAGTCGTGCTGCTACTACTTTCTCAATCACCTTCCCTAACAAGCATTTGTCAATGCCGAATGTTTTCTTGCTGGTATTAGCATTGGAAATGCAGGAGTTAGACAGATGTAGAATTGGAATTACAGTGAAGTATTGAAGTTCATGCTAATTCCACCTCCATCCTGTAGAGATGGACAGGCATTGGGGAAAGTGTTTGGGTCGTCGGCAATGACGGGCATGCCATGTCACGTCACCCTATTCTGCAGACAGCAACACGTGTTGAGGTGTGCCTTTGGGTGTTTGGCTTTACAGGCACCACATTCCATGAGGACATATGCTGAAAATGGGTGCAGCATAGGAGAATGGGGTGAAGTCTGGGGTCGAAGACTCCAAGGTACACATTGATGCCTGTCAGTGGCTGGAGGTGGGGGTGGGATTGCATAAGCAGTACAGTCGGCAATGCAAAGGCACAAACTGATGCCTGTCAGTCTGTACAGGGAGGATGTTATGGTTAGAAACCCTAACGCCTCAGGCATTTGTTGGTATTTATACTACAAATTTTCAACATGGCCTTTTTGTGACCCTACCTATGAAGAGTGGCAGTGTGATTATGTGTATGTGTCCCGAACATTGATTTCCAACAGCGACAGTGCCATTCTGCGCCACATGAACAAAAACACAGATTGGGCAGGAGGTGAAGAATGACAGCTGTACCATCCACAGGGAAGTGTGAAGAGATGGCAATATTGGACAGCTGTACTGGGAATATAAAAAATGCTGGCACATCCGAGCATACAGTACATGGAAACTGTGCAACACATGTGCATTACACTGTCCTTTTATGGACGTTCATCACTAAATTTTCAACATAGGCATTGTAGGTCCTCTGCTGATGAACAGTGTCACTGTGATTTTCTTGATGTGTCCTGAACACTGATTTCCCACAGCAACCACGCTATTCTGCACCAGAAGTGCAAAAACACATTTCGGCCAGGATGTGAAAAATGACAGCTCTACTGTTCATAAGGAGGTGCAGAAAAATGGCAATGTTGAAAAGCTGGAGTGGACATATTACAAATGTGTGAAGTTATGAGCCTGACTGGAAACTGCGCAACGCACGTTTGTAACACAGTCATTTTATGGAGTTTCATCACCAAATTTTCAACATAGGCATTTTACGGCCTCTGCTAATGAACAGTGTCACTGTGATTTTCTTAATGTGCCCCCAACACTGATTTCCCACAGCGACCATGCTGCTCTGCGCTGCAATTGCAAAAATACATTTCGGCCAGGATGTGAAAAATGACAGCTGTACTGTTCATAAGGAGGGCCAGAAAATGGGAATGCTAAAAATCTGGAGTGAAAATACTGCAAATGTGCGATGTCACGAGTGTGCATGGAAACTGCTCAACTCACGCTCATAACACAGTCATTTTATGGACTTTTGTCACCAAATTTTCAACATAGGCATTTTAGAACCTCTGCTAATGAACAGTGTCACTGTCATTTTCGTAATGTGTCCCGAACACAGATTTCCTGCAGCGTATCAAGGCTTATTCTGCGCGAAGTGCAAAACACATTTCGCCCAGGATGTGAAAATGGCAGCTGTACTGTTCATAAGGAGGTGAGGAAAATGGCAATGTTGAAAATCTGGACGTAAAATATTGCAGATTCATTAAAGTTACGAGAGCAGCATAGCAACTGCGCAATGCATGCTCTAAATAGTAATTTTTGATTTTTCCACCAGATTTGTAACGTACACTTTTTGAGAGCCCACCCTTACGATTGGCATCAGCCATTTCATTAATCAGTCCCAAAGGTGATTCCATGCAGTACCGTGAAATCACCTTTCAGGACCGATTAATGCCATGACAGTGAATGAATTCATGAGGAGGGGTCCCAAAAACCCCATGTTGAAAATTTGGTGCCAAAATTCCAAAAAATGCCTGTGATATGCAAAAAAGTTGAAAAAAAAAAACTATTTATGCCATTATACAGCTTACCTGCATTTCCTCAGTTCGCAGTCGGCTTTGAAGAGTGCAGACGTGCTCCTGGTCCTCCAAAGATTGTCGTGCTGGGCTCCGGAGGGAAGTATGGGGTGAGGGGGGTGTGGAGAGGCAGGTGTGCAGTGGGTGGGCATGGGTTGTGGGGGCCAGGGAGACCGTGAGGGACCGCTTTTGTTTTACAGGTTTTTAAAAGAAAAACATTTGGGACAGTATTTTGCTAGGCATTGGGCACGCTTGGGTGGGCTCCCAGCATGCCACCTGAATATTTTTTGGGGGTGTAGCTGACGGGGATTGGCCACCCCTGGCACAAAAAGCTGGGGGCTAAGAGCTGAGTGAATTGCACCCCTGGACTCTCCCATACTTGGGGGCTGATGCCAATGGGGAGTGGGTTCCCCCATGAGCATATTAAACAGGGATGGGGACCATAATGCCAACGGGGAGTGGGTTCCCCCATCGGCAACTCAGATAGCACCGGGATGGATGCCGACAGGGATAGGGGCCCCCGTCAGCAAAAAAACACTTCTGTAGGGAGGGACACATGCTGCTGAGGGGGTTTGGGCACCCCCTTGGCACTGGTGACCAGTTTCATATTGTTTGTGAACACAGCAGCAAGGCGCCACCATGTTCACAAACAATGTTACACTAGCACTGTTCCACCCAGCAATGACGGGTCACTCTCTCATTGCAGCGAATCGTTGACGCTGCAATGATGAGGCGGCTCATGATTGCTGCGATGAAAACGCTACAAGTTGGTGTAACTTCTGGAAGCCAGTGTCGTCAGCACACGGTGCCTCCATTGGTGCACCATGGCCAAGCCCCCAACTGCAATGCTTGTGTTGGCTGCCACACTGCCGAGCCTCCCAAACCTGCTTCTCTCCTAAGCTGTCACATAATGTTTCTTGCACATGCGCGCAAGCAAATATAAAAAGGGGAGGTTAGAGATAGGTCTGTAGTTTGCATGGCAGTCTGGGTCCAAGGTAGCTTTCTTCAAGAGTGGTGTCACCAGTGCCTCTTTCAGGGAGCTAGGAAATTCTCCAGATTCCAAGGAGCACCAGGCTATCTGTGCAAGGACTGGACTGATGACATCTTTACAACCCAAAATTAGGGAAGTTGGTCCAGGGTCCAAACTACAGCATGTAGGGTGCACATCCTGGATGATCTGCATGACATCCATGAACTCCGGTCAGCTGAAAGTACTCCAAGAAGGCCGAGGTGCAGTGACCTTGTGCTGATCAAAAGCAACGCCCATATAGTGTGCCGGTTGGAGTACCGCCCTGATATCAGCCACCTTATTAGGAAAGAATCAAGCAAGTTCATTGCACTCTAATTGTGAAAAATCTTTCTGAACATGTAGACAAGCTGGGTTGCACAGTCTGTCCACAGTTCGGAAAAGCTGAGCTGGTTGATTCTGAGCAGCTGCAATCTCCCTGGACAGGAATTCTGCCTTCTTACAGGTGATTGCAGATTGATAGGCTTGATAATAGTCCATCAATCTAAGGTGGTCGGTATCCAAAAATGAGGGTTGGGGAAAATAAATTAATTTTGGCAATCCGGGTGGGTCAAGCAGCTGTTAATTGCCATCAGATTCTATGTTTCTAGTGAAGAATGTGACTGACAGAGGTATCACAATAAGAAAAAATCAAAAGTTGGCTTGTGTGTGCTGTGCAGACACAGCAGTGCAGCCCCAACCCAACATGGAAGAGATGAATACTGTAACTGAAGCCAAGTTCTTTGACTTTGGAGAGTAACCCATGCTTGAAAAATGGAAGACCAGAGTGAGTCAGAAGTTGGCAGAATGTGTCAGTCTTTTTACGTCATGAATAGGACATTGGCTGTGTAGCCACAGAGGAACACACCCTTTTCAAAAACAATCCCATCACCTGGCCCAGCAGATATTGATAATGGGAAGACGGCATCTTTAGGAATTCCTTGTAGTAGGTATAATTCAAGAACTGAGAAGTCCTTATACCTCTCCTATTGTAGTAGTATGCAAGAAAAATGACACAGTGCGCATGTGCATAGATTACAGAACTCCGAATAAGTGAACGATTGTGGATCAATGTACCATGCCAAGGATTTAGGGCACTTTAGACTGTCTAAATGGAAGCAAATGGTTCTCAGTAATATCTGGCATCCTAGCAACATTTCTGTGTGTCCCGTGGAGTGTGCAGTCAGAGAAATAAACTTTTTAGAATGCTTGGTTTATCTAAATGATGTCAATGTTTGGAAAGACTCTTGAGAAACACAAAATCATCTGCTGAAGGTGCTAAATTGATTGGAAAAGTTCAGGCTCAAGCTCTTTATGGATAAGTGCCAGTTTTTCCAGAGTTCCATCAGATATGTTGGACATATCATGTCAGCCTAAGGAATTCAGACTGACCCAAGCAAAGCTGAAGCCTTGACCACCTGTCCCAAGCCTAAGAACCTGAAAGACCTACAGCATTTTCTAAGATTTTGTGGGTATTACAGATGCTTTATTAAATACTGTACCCAAGTGGTGGGACTGCTTTTGAATCTAATGCTAGATTACCCACTAACAAACAAAGACAAAATGTATCCTACAGCAATAGATCCAACCAAAACATATTTCAAATTAAGTGATTCATTCGTGGCAAGATGAGATGCACAGTGTGAAAAGTCATTCCAAGAAATCACCAGTTCTAACATATGATCCAGGAAAGCTTTACATTCTACATACAGATGCAAGTCTCAGTGGATGTGGAGCTGTCCTATATCAAAGTTATCCCGAAGGACTGAGGAATGGAGGGGCTGTGGATATGGCCTACCTAGACTTTAGCAAGGCATTTGACACAGTCCCACACAAAAGATTAATAATCAAGTTAGCCAGCCTGGGAGTGGGACCCAGGGTGGTAGCCTGGGTAGCAAACTGACTGCACAACAGGACACAGAAGGTAATAGTGAATGGAACTCATTCTGAAGAAAGGGGGGTTACTAGTGGAGTACCTCAGGGCTCAGTACTGGGTCCAGTCCTCTTTAACATCTTTATAGGTGACATTGCAGAGGGTCTGGAAGGAAAGGTATGCCTCTTTGCAGATGACACAAAGATCTGTAACAGAGTTGATAGACAAGGGGGGTAGAAAGGATGAGAAGGGACTTGGCAAAATTGGAGGAATGGTCAGACGTATGGCAACTTAGAGTCAATGCAAAGAAGTGCAAAGTAATGCACCTGAAAACCAAAAACCCAAGAGAAGAGTACACAATGGCAGGGGAGGTACTAACAACAACAATGATGGAAAGGGATCTGGGGGTAGTCATATCAGATGACCTAAAGGTGGGTAAGCAATGTGAAAAATCAGTAAGGAGAGCCGGGGGTATACTGGGATGCATAGGGAGGGGCATCACAAGTAGAAAAAGGGAAGTGGTTATCCCTCTGTACAGACAGTTGGTGAGACCCCATCTGGAGTACTGTGTGCAGTTTTGGAGACCCCATCTACAAAAGAACATAGACAGGATGGAAGCAGTCCAGAGGAAGGCAACTAAAATGGTGCACGGTCTACATCAGAAACCATATGAAGAGATACTGAGAGAGATTAATATGTATTCCCTTGATAAAAGGAGGGATGGGGGGACATGATAGAAACTTTCAAGTACCTCAAGGGAATCAACAAAGTCCAGGAGGGTAGCATCTTTCAGAAAAAGAGATGTGCAAGAACAAGAGGGCACAATTTAAAGATAAGAGGGGGGACAACTTAGGGGTAATGTGAGGAAATGTTTGTTCATGGAGAGAGTGGTGGACGCATGGAACCACCTTCCTGGGGAAATTGTGGGGTCTAAAACAGTGGGGGAATTCAAACATGCATGGGACAGACATAAGACAATTATAGTGGTGGGTTGCAGGAAGTAGGCTGTTGGTTAACCAGAATCTGCAGCTTATCCAATAGGTAGGGAAATGGGCAGACTGGGTGGGCCAAGTGGTCCTTATCTGTCGTCAAAATCTATGTTTCTATGTTAATGTCTCGTTTGTTAGTAGGAGTTTGTTTTCTGTAGAAAGGAACTACCCCATTAATGAACTGGAGTTCCTCACTCTCAATTCGGCAGTTGTGGATCAGTTTCACATATATTTGTACGGAGCACAAATCACTGTCAAAACAGATATCAATCTGTTCATGTATGTGAAAACAACTGCAAAGTTAGATGCTGCTGAACACAGATGACTATCCACTTTGTTGACCTATAATTATTGAATGGAATACTGACCTGGCTTGAATCATGTGGATGCTAAAGCTGGCCCGGTGGCACTGGAGGTTGAGGCTCTAGATGCTACACCTTGCGCCATGCTGGCAACCCAAGTTCAGGACCGGGCCTAGGTGCCTATGGGGTCAACAGGGGGGAAGAGAGGACTGAACATCTGGAGGACTGCTCTCCACTCTCAGGGGAAGGGAGGCTTGTCATCCCACTCATTGACTGCCCTCTGGCATGGCTGGAGGGCAGTATGGGTCAGGAGGCATAGTCCAATGTCCTCACAGCGGTAGGAGAGGGGGGTGGGAGAAAATGGAGGAAAAGAGCCTGGCAGGCTCTGTGATGGTCCGCTGCTCCTGAGGGCTGTCCTCAGGTTCTAGATTGGGTCTCCAGGAAGGGAGGGAGAAGAAGCCGGCAACCTCCTTCCTGGCCCCGCCATGGGGGGCAATCCACGGGGTAATTACCAGGGATCGGAAAGTGTAGGAGCAGTGGGACCAGAGAGACAGAAAGAGTCCCTCCATCAGGAGGGCCATACCTTTCTGCCAGGGCTCTGGAGGGAAAAACATCTGTATGGAAGAAAAAAATAATGTGGATGCTGATGCTCTGTCAAAGTGCCCATATGCATCCTTCACAGACAATCAGACATGGATACAAATCCCAGAACAATTTGTTAAAGCACTGTGCAAAATCTTTGAGACCAATGAGCAACAGTCACCAGCAAATGTCCATTGTCTCATGGACAATCTTGGTGTCTCGTATGATTGTCTGCTAAATGCCTACTGCTGTCTTGGACTTGCCCACTGTGCCACAGATAACTCCTCGTAGTTTACATAAAGAGCAAAGAATGGACTCTTGCCTGAACTGCGTTGTGTTCAACTTTAAGAAATGGGTGATGCCAACCAAGAATGTACCAGTGACCAATGATCCAGGCACAGCACTGTTACTGCAGGAATGGCCTATGTTAAAAATCAAAGACAACTTGCTGTACTGTGAAATCCAAGGACCACAGGACTTCCCAAGCCAGCAATTGGTAGTGCCTCAAAAGTTCAAAAATGTTGAGCTGCATGCTTGCACAGCATTATGCGATACCTTGGAAGTATGCAAACCCTGAACCTTGCCTGTGTTTGCTTCTATTGCCACATATTGGGAATGATGTAGAACAGTATTGGAAAAGCTGCAACCGATATGTACAACACAAAACCTTACCACAGAGGGCAGCCCCACTAGTCAATACTGTATCAAGAGCACTCATGAAGCTGGTATGCACAGACTTTCTTAGTCTGGAACCAGAGTCTAGAAATATTGCAAATATCCTAGTTGTAATACCTCACTTCTCAATGTATGCCCAAGCTTATATGACAAAGGACCAAAAAGCAACAACTGTCGCAAAAGTCCTTGTACAAAAATTCTTTGTTCACCATGGTGCCACACAATAGATCCATTTCAACCAAGGTTGGGATTTCTAGAACTCCTAGTGAAAGAACTGTTGTCTCTCTGGGGATAAATAAATCTCAAACTGCATCATATCACCCATAGAGTGATTCCCCAACCTGAGTGATTCATCTAATCCCTACTAAACATGCTAGGCATGTTGGACCCAAAGGAAAAGAGCAAGTGAAGTCAACAAGTTAGTACATTAGTCTATGCATACAATTGCACCAAAAGTAACACCACCAGCTTCTTTCCATACTGTCTGATGTTCAGATGGGAAGCCAGAATCTGGGTGACTTGTGTTTTGGTGGCTCTGCTGATGGAGCTAGGCTAGAGACACCCAAGAACATTAGATACCCATTTTCAAGGGGGATCCAGAGATGTAAACAAGAGCAACAATACAAAATGAATAATGAAATCCGTTCATGTACAAAGTAATCAGGTGACATGCTTGCACATAGGCAAGACCAAACAGTATTTTTCTGCACCATTTTTAGCATTCTCTGGATTGATAGAATGTATGAAGCAGGTAAATTATTCCAGAATGTAATGGCTTGGATATATTATTGTTACACAAGGTCCCTGCACCCTTATTGGTACCCCCAGAGGTACATCATAGACAGCTAGTATTTAGGTATATATTTTATACTAACATATAGTGCATAAGGGATCTACCATATAAGAGTAGATGTCAGGATATGTATGCATATTATTGTTATACACTTTGCTTTCTAATATAGATATGTATTTCTTGCTTATAAGATGTTAGGACAACTGTGTCCTTGTAATGATGATGATATATAAGCCAGCATTGCCATCTTTTGGTGATTGGTACTATTACACTAATACATGTATAACTGAGCCTCCTTTGTCTTTACAAAGTGATGACTGCTACAAAATTGTTTAATGTTATCTTGGACTGTGGAGCCACCTCTAATTTAGCCAATAGGGCTCATCTCTGTAACTAGAAAAGTTTCTATCTTACCGTAACCATAGTAATTATTAAAGATATATAATGTAAGACATTACGTCTTATACCTCAGAGATCTCTGGAGACACAAAGAAATCTCTAGGTATAGGGAACACTTGGCATTGGCTCCCAGTTCATATTTGGTAAGAACTGCTTAGGGCAACTGTGATTTATCCTTTTGGTAGTAATAAACAAGTTTATTATTCTTATGCAATGTGTCCGATTCCTTGCATACCCATTATTGCCAAGAACCTGAGAGTGAGGTTTAGACCTCCTGACAATTGGTGACCACGTGCAGGCAATATTTGGAGTTTGCAAAGTTTCACTTGTTGCTTCAAACTATTCCCTTCCCAATGGGTACTGTTGGTGTGCATTCCAGCATCACCTCTCCCATTCTATGACCACTTTGTAATAACTTGCAAAGTCTGGCTGCTTTCTGGGTGTGGTCGATGCTGACTCGACCCTCTCCACAGCAGTTCTGAATTGCAAACTTACAGGTGTGCAGTAGCCCGACTGTGAACAAAGTGCTCCTGCTGTGGATTGATACACAGCACAACACCTTTTTCACAGTTTGATTTTTCATTCCCTCCCACACAATGGTCACCGTATCAAATATCTGTGCAGAACTGAGACTTGATGTCTCAAACTTCCTTACCTCCCATGGAGGATGTGCTTACTTCACATGGGATACAAATCAATCTGACAATCCTGTACTGGGGATTTCAACTCAGTACTCAGAGATGAGGCAAACAGCCAGGAAGTGAGACTCTAAAGGGCTGTTGGTCGCGGCTCTCTATGTTGCTCTGGAAGCTCTGAAGCGAGGTTTTGAACCCTTGAACTGCAAATCTCCTCTCTTAAACAGGAGATGGGTTTGCAGGAAATAGAACGTGTGAGACGTGAGCAGGATTTGGAATCTGAACTCCAAACTCTGTGAAATGAAAAGGATTCCCTTTTGCATCATTCCACCCAGGCAGGTGAGCAGGAACTTTGTATGTAGAAGAAGGAGTGTAAAAGTTTGAGGTTGGCACTCAGGAGGGCATGGTTCATACTGCGGCTGAGGCCGCAGCTCGTACAGCTCTGGATGATGCCCTGGGCAATTGACCTACAAATGATCAGCCCAATAATTGCCTACTAATGGCCTACTCTATTCAGCAAATAGCTGACAGTATTGGTCAGATGAGCCCTTCCGAAAACCTCAGCTGTCATTTGGAAAAGGTGCATGCTCAATGTGAAATGCTTAGTCTCGCTGCAGACTACCAGGTCCAGATCCTACACCAGACCATTGATCCTGGACTGTGGGCTAAACTCCCCAATGCCATCTGCCAAGACAGCCATGCCACCTTTGATGAGGTAGCAGCTGGACTAATTTTTGCACACAGCTCAGGTGTAGTAGGAGTGATGCTCGCATATCCTGTGAAACAGAATGCAAAAGAAAGTCCAGCAACTTATCAACAGAGGCTTTGGATGGCCTACTGAGCAGGGAAGCACCTTGCACAGGAAGCTGCAGATGGACCTTATTGAGTATAAGACCTTGTTCCTTAGGAACATGATCCCTGCAGTGAGAGAGAAGGTAGAGCCAACCACCTATCCCACAACGGAGAGGTTTGCCGACATTCTTTGGAAAACCCAGAGTTTATCAACTCTACATCCGGGATCTGGGCTCTGGTTCCAAAAAGGTAGCCGCCGTGGAGACTACTCCAGAGGCCACGATGCACTACACGGTGGAAGGGCAGCCCCATGAAAAACAGCCCCTCCCCATAGACAATCAACACCACCAGCAGGCCCAACAACCACAGCAGCAGCAGCAACGACAACAATGGGTTGTGAACTGGAATTATCATAAGAATAAGAAACATCATAAGAACAACAAGGGTAAACAACAAAGACCAGGCCCTTCCTATAGGGAGACAGCTGAAGAGAATCAGAAGTTCTGAGAACTTCTGGGGCAAGTGCGCTCTGTAGTGGATGCTGTTCCCACTCAGGACCTTGCAGCCATACACCCAGGAGCACAGGCCTCGACAGGCCATGGAGATACCAGAAGTACAGACCCTCAGGCCCATACAGTCCTGAACCCAGAAGTGGCTCCCTATATTGCATTAGTACAACATGGTGAGGTTGTTCAAAGGAGCCAGGCCCAACCCCTCCATGCTTCTGTAGGTACAGATTGACAATTACAGGCCCCAGTCTGTATTGTAAACAAGCTGGTCTAGGATGCAAATGGAAGGTCCTGCACTGAGGCTGAGGTCATGGGGCGCCTATTGACAGTACTATTGGATACAGATGCGGCTGTCTCTATATTACATGATAACCACCCAGAGACATCCTCTTGGTCCACTGGACAGAGGACCAACATGTCAGGATTAGATGGCACTAGGTTGCCTGCATACCGTTCCCTACCACTACCTGTAGAGTTGGGACACTTGAGGGCCTATCACACCTTCCAGCTAAAGGCATTGCTTGACCATCCTAGCATAATTGGAATTGACTTTCTAGCACCACACGGTTGTGTGGTGGACCTAGCCAATATGTTACTGATACAAATTCAGGGTCAGTATCATACCATCATGATTCCTGATTCACATGTGGTGGCAGCAATATCTGCCAATAATAAAGAGTATCACATCATAGATTTGTTCAAGAACCATGAGCTTTTCCCAAACCTCCCCCCATTCTACAAAGGCATTTGGAGGCATTTGCCACCAATAAGCATGACTGTGGCTGAATGCACACTGTCATAGAAATGAGAGGCCCAGTACATGAGAGGCAAAGGCAATATCCTTTTCCACCAGAGGCCTTGCCCTCTGTTATGGAAACAATAATATCACTCCTCAAACAAGGTGTAATCAGGACATGTGTCTCTACTGCCAACTCCCCAGTGTTGCCTGTGAAGAAACCCACAGGTGCCTGGAGACTTACTATTGACTATAGGAGACTGAACCAGGTCACCCCCAGTTTTGCTCCAACTGTGGCATCAGCACCTGATGTGCTGTGACTCTTGACCCCTGACCAAAAATGGTTCAGTGCCCTGGACATCTCCAATAGTTTCTGATCATTGCAATTGGCCCCCAAAAGTCAATATAAGTTTGCTTTCACCTTTGAGGGTAGACAGTACACATGAACCGGCTTACCACGGGGATTCCATAACAGCCCATCCCTGTTCCATCTCCAAATGATGGATGCCCTTGAGGGTTTCTCTTCTCCCCAGTGTCTCTTACAGTATGTGGATGACCTGTTCTTGGCAACAGCCACACAGGAACAACACTTGGATCTCCTGGACGAACTATTGACCCTCATTCAGAGAGCAGGCCTCAAATGCAACCCAACAAAAGCACAACTATGTCAGAAAGAGGTACTCTTTCTGGGCCTGAGAATAACCACTCAAGGCTGAAGCCCTACCTGGAAGAAGATACAAGGACTGCAGGATCTGCCATTACCCACCAGTGTGGCCACTCTTAGGAGATTTCTAGGTATAATAAATTATTCCAGACATTTTATTTGTGATTTTGATCAGAAGGCTGCTCCTCTGTATGAATTATTGAAAAAGGACATTCTCTGGAATTGGGACCCCATTCACACCCAGGCTGTGATGTCACTGAAACAGGCTTTGGCCTCAGCTCCAGCTCTGGTCAACCCCAATCCAGCCTTGCCATTCCATCTGGAATGTGCCACCTCTGACATAACTATGTCAGCAGTGTTGGCCCAGAAGGTTCATGGCACTTTGAGACCCATTGCATATGCATCACAGCTCTTGACCCCAGTGAAACAAAAGTACAGCCTTTGTGAAAGGAACCTTCTAGCTATCTACTGGGCAGTCAAGCACTTCTTGTATATCATTGGGTACTCTCCACTGATCATCAACACAAACCACACCCCAACTACCTTTCTGCTATCAGACAGAGTGAAGGATGGGCCAGTCTCCAATACCAGGCTGACACACTGGTCACTTCTTCTCCAAGATAGGAACATCCAGGTCTACCCAACCAAAATGCCATCCATGCTGGCACATGGCCTCCTTTTCCAAGAAGAACCCCATGACTGTACATTGCAACCACCTCATCTTCCAGATCCAGGTCCTTTCCTCCCTGCCATGCCACAAATAATTGAGAGCACCTCATTGTGTCATGTCTTTACAGATGGTTCAGCTTCCTATTACCAGGGATAACAAATTGCAGGGATGGGTATTCTGGTGATTTATCCTTATGGTAACACTGTTAAAAATTCTAAGTGTTGCAGTGTGGCATCATCACAATATGCCGAGATGACAGCAGTGGCCTGTGCCCTTGAATTCATTTAGCATGGGACTGAGGATACCATCATCTTCACAGACCCTAACTGGGTTTGTTGTTCTCTTACAGAATTTCTCCCTTCCTGGTAGAAGAACTCCTTCCTCTCATCTGATGGCAGTCCAGTGAAACACAAAGAACTGGTACTCTACATACATTCACTGGCACAGAAGTTTGCACACAAGCTCTATGTACACAAAGTTAAAGCTCACTCCATACATGACCCCTTTCATGCCTTCAATGATACCTCAGACACTCTTGCCAAGGAAGAGGCCTGGGGGGGTACACCTGGATGATGGATCACCCAGAAGCCAGGGTGGCTGTACACATTGCAGCAATAAAAAAAAAGCCTGAACCCTTTTCTGCCTTGGACCTTTCAGCAGCCAAGCATGCCGACTCTGAACTCAAGGATGTGTTCAGATTCCTTGACAAAAGCACTGAACAAAACCTACCTACCCACAACCCATACCGGAGGCATGAAGGTAAGTTACACTTGTCCCCTGATGACAAGCTCATCTGGTATCAGCCAGATGATACCCCCACCTAATTGTGGGTGGATCCCAGACACCTTAGGTCTGAATTTCTGCACCAAGTGCATGACACTCCTACTGGTGGACACCAGGGAGTAGAAAACACCCTCCAAAAACTCAAGACCACCGCCTGGTGGCCTGGTATCACCAAGGATGTCAAACAGTACATAGATAATTGTCTTGTTTGTGTGCAAAACAATCCTATCCCCACCAAACAAAATGCCAAACTACTACCACAGAGGCACTCTGGCCCTTGGCATGTGTAGTGATAGTATAATATGTTGATTATTGTTACTCCATTTTGTATGCTATTTCATGTAATGTATGTCATTTTATACTCCATTTTGTATTGTGTGACTCCATTTTACATGCTGCTTCATTTAATTGGTGTTTTGCTCTTTAGATAGCCTCATTATTATGTTTTGCTTCAGACAGTGTATTTTGCTGACTTGAAGGTCGCATATTATCAGGCAACCTGTTTTTGTAGTTTTGTTTAAACTTCTGCTTAGCTCATAGTGTTCTAGGCACCCGGCCAGTGTTTGGAGCACAGTGACCTAGCAGGTGTAGGGAATTCTGAGCAGTCCTTATGGTGTGAATTTGCAGCATCTGGGAGCCCGGCCAGCTTCTAGAATGTAGCAAGATAACATTATGAAGGCTGCACGGTTATTTTTAGCATGGAATAAGATATAAATGTAGCTTTCTCAATGCCTGGTTAGAAGCCTCACCTGCAGGGTGGACGCATCGCTGTGGGGCCAATTCCCAGTTTGTGAGACTCCAGCCAGGCTGACAGGGGCTTCCCAGCCATTGGAACAGGCTTGGATGTAGCTTTTGGAATCGGTGATGTATAACCTTTTGTATTATATTTTGCTATAATAAAGCTTTGGCTTGCTATACTTATTGTACTGTTATTGTGTGTATGTGAGTGTGAATGGCAAATAGCTGCTTGGTTTGAGTTGGCAGAACATTTTTGGCGTAGTCGGCAGGATTCGAAAATAAAATGTCTATTTTTAGGAAAAAGGATGAGTTCTTTTTTTTAAAGGTGTATTAAGGCTCAAACAAGCAAGGGCAACTGCCCTTTGTACTTGTAATTTGTGCTTGCTGCAAGTATATACTGTTAGAGCCAATGATGGCTTTCACAGTTCAGGCTGCTTTTAGGAGAAAAGCAGTGGCTGGTTAAGTAAAGTTAGATAAGCAACATCTAGAAAAAGAAAAATAAACTACTGTGGATGTATGCACAGTAGACTTACAGACGGATGATTTGAAAATCCTCCCCCATGTTGCCTATCTGTGTAGTTTCAAGTTTTTGTATCAATTTGTTCCTTGCCTCCTATAGAGGCTGAAACATTTGATCCTAAACCCAGTACTGGGACCTCTACCAGATGGATTTCAACCTAGTACTGTTAGAGATTTTTGTTTGTTTTGTTTTAAACTGCAAACCAGAGCTCTGGAAAAGACTTGGTTTGGCAGGTTACTAAAATGGCCAAAAGAAAACCTTTGAAAGGGTTAAAACCTTTGAAAGAGTTAATAGCTGCAGCGTTTGAAATTATCACGAAGGTCCTGCAGTCAGTTTTCTTACTTAGACTAGTGTATCAGAAAAGAAGAAGAAAATACCTTGGCACCGGGTAAGTCTGAATTTTTTTTATTCAAAGTTGTTTTATGTCTGTCTGTTTTATTTCTGTAATACGTATACTAAACAAGGTAATGCTCTGTCTTTCTCATGCATATTTTCTAGCTTATATCTGTGTTCTGTAATTATGTTCTATTGTCAAGGTTGCGAGATAGGATTGACTGCCTTCAGTGCACAACATGTTACAGAAAAAAAAAAAAAAAAAGAAGCTTCTTTGCCTCATAGCTGACTGTTTTAATTGGCTTTATTTGTAATGGAACATTTGTGCTGCCTAGATAGGGTCAGTGAAAAACTTTTGTTTGTAGTTGTTGCTTGGAGCAGGTAATGTTGATGGTGAAGAATTATGACGTCATATAGATTGCAATGTGCAGAAAGAGTTGTAGTTTGCAAGCAACGTGCCAAGCCACTGCTAGGTGAAAATGTAATGTGTTAACAGCTATAAATGGCTTTATCATACTTCTAGTTAAAACCAGAAACTTTTTGCAAAATGGCAGAGTGCCATATTTTAGTTATGTGCCAAAAGGTGTAATCATGTTATACGAGATGTGTTCACTTACAGATGATGTGTTTAAACAGTGTTTTGTTCTGGAAAGATTTGGCATGGCAATATGTATAAATGTGTTGGTTTAAAAATTATCAGTGTTACAAGACAGGCAGGAGGCAGCACATATATCTAAACCACGTACAGTTTTCTAATGGAACTATGGGCATTACCTCAGCAAATTGGTGTGAAACAATGTCAGTCTTATTTTGTGTTAAGTATTTCTTTTTGTGTATGTGTATGTGTGTACTGTCTTGGCCAGCAGTATTTAAAGATATTTTAATATTGGTGGTGTTCAAGGACACTACAGGAATGGCTGGTTTGAACGACCCTTGCATGCACACTGTGACCTTTGCACGTTATTTGACCTTCTTGTGTTTCAACATTTTATGTTACTACCAGTTCAAACTTGATGTGTATTCCATGCCTAAAGCACAACTTTTCACACAAAATGTATGTTTTCATGAAAGCACACCAAGAGTGAACCATGTAATTTGACTTTTATTGCAAAACTAGTATTCTAAGTGAAGAGGAACAAACTTTTACAATTTTGAAAAAGGACTATTACAGCTGTTTTGAGAGTTTACCATTTACAGAGATAATGCGTATCGGTATTACCATCAATCTGGACATTTTGTCATGCTTAGGATAAGGGAACCCAGGGAGCTTGGCTTCTTTTATCCTATGGAAATAATCTTGTTTTATTTTTAAACTGATGTGTGTTTTGTTTTGTTGTTTGTCTGTGTTTCACAGCTAACCTTTTATTGCTACAGTATTCGAGCTGTCTCTTGCACCTCGAGCTGTGTCTTCCACCAGTAGGAGCTTGGGGGGGGTAAGCTACCCTTCCTCCCTTCCAGTGTAATACCCACAAAGGTTGCAAGGTACATGTCATATTTATACTGATTCATGGTCTGTAGCCAATGGTTTAACAACCTGGCTGCCCACTTGGGCTAAGGATGAGTGGAAAATTTATTCGAAAGAAATATGGGGAAAAGAACTGTGATAGGAAATATGGACTATGGTGCAAAATACTCAGACCACTGTATTTCATGTTGATGCTCATTGTGCTTCAGATACACTAGAACGATGGTATAATTCTATTGCAGATGAAAAAGCTAAGATTCTTCCAGTGGATATTGAAGAAACTCAAAGTCAGCAGTTATCAGGGCTGGCAAAATGGGCACATCAAAAATGTGGACATTTGGGAGAGAAAGCCACTTACAGGTGGGCATATAGTAGGTGTACCCCTAACATTGGATTTGGTTAAAACTGTTATTGCTCAGTGTCCCTATGCCAACATGGGCAACAAAGACCAATCCCTCATATTGTGAAAGGACAATTGGGGAGGGAAATTACAGGACAAATTTGGCAGATTGATTACATTGGACCTCTACCCTTAGTGGAGGATGTCGATATGCTTGCACAGTTGTAGATACATATTCAGGGTATTTATTGGCATACCCTTGTAAACAAGCTACACAGAAAAACACCATTAAGGCAATTAACTTAATTATGTTGTACTATGGAATACCCTTGCAGATACAAAGTGACAATGGTTCCCATTTTAGGGGAAAATGGTAATGCTTATGCTCAAGCCCATAACGTACAGTGGATATTTCACATCCCTTATTACCCATGAGCAGCAGGGTTAATTGAGAGAATGAATGGATTGCTGAAAGAACAGTTTAGGAAATTGGGGGAGAGCCTACGAAAATGGAAAGAGAATTTGCATGAAGCATTACAGATTTTAAATAATAGACCAATTGGAGAATCTGAGACCCCTTAATGCGAATGATAACTCCTAATTTGCAAGTGCAGGCTTACTCAACTACAGAAACAGTGTTATATTGGGAAATTACACAGGAGCTCTGTCTCTTGCAGGGCAACCCCAGAAGCTGCTGGACTTGATTTACATGCCCTTCAAGAATACAGAATAAACAGCAGAAACATTCAAGTGATAGAAACTGGTATTGAATACAAATTCCACCGAGACATTTTGGTTGGATAACACCTAAATCAGAACTAGCCCTCAAGGGAATACAAATTTTGGGAGGGTGATTGATTGTGATTACCAAGGAGAAGTGAAAGTAATTTTGTTGAATAGTAGAGAACAAAATCTGTTAATTCAACAGTATGACAGAGTGGCTCAATTGTTAATTATTCCAGTTAACAAAGTGACCCCTATAAAGGGACAAGCCCCACACTCTTAACAGCAAGGGGATAAAGGTTTTAGATCTACAGGAGGTTTTAACAATGGTGTCACAAATATGGTTACAAACCCAAATGGCTCTCCTGAACCAGCTGAGGTGATAGCCACCGACGAGACAACACTGTGCTAGTCATCAGATCAGGAAAGAAAAATGGGAATACGTGCCTGCACATAAATGTTATCTTCGAGAATAATGAAATTTGTGTCTTTCTAGGTCCAGCAATGGATTTTAAAAGGAATGCTGGTGTGTCTTATGGTCCATTTGGCAGAGCTAGTTACCCCTGGAGGAAGGATTCAAAGGGTTAACTGTAATGACACTGGTTGTAAAGGAACCTGGAGTTGGAAAAATGATACCAAAGATAGAACCCAGAAAACTTTAGCTGCCCATCCGGACAGAAGTGTGTGGTACTGAACATGACATTTTCACCAGGGGTCAATCTCTGGATGACAACTGGTGGCCCAGGACAATATGCCTACGAAACAGATGAAATCTCTTTGCAGAATAAGACTGCTATTAAATGCTGCAACTTATCAGACATGTGCATGATAATCCTCACCGAGGACTAGACTGTTGCATGAATCAATCAGACATTTTAACGAAACCATTGAACTAGTTAATGTAAATACTTTGTTTTGCATGAATGCTACTGCAATAACTAATAGAACTACTTGGGCAGATCACATTACAGTGTTGAAAAATCATCCTGTAATTAGCAATGATAGTATAGTTAAGGTTCCATCCACATGTACATCAGTAGCGCAGTGATATCAGAAAATGTAATCCATTTTAACATAACGTTTATGTTTAGTAGAAAATGCAAATATAAAAAAGCTTGGTATGATACTCTATTAGGTGGAGCAGGGGCAGGCATGGGAATTTTAAATAGTGTTGATATAGAAACACTGACTAACAGGCTTCAGGCAGTAGGAATTGATGTATTTAGCTTAATTAACTTACAAGCTCAATGGATGCCAACTGTTTTCTTACCCCAAAGATTAACTTTGAATTATGATTTTGAGTTCTTGCAGTTATTTAATGCTTCACAGGTATGGGGAATGGGAGTAGAGAAAATATTTCATGATTTATTGATTGGACAGAATGCACAATGCGAATATGTATTCTATAATACAAAGAAATAAGGCCCAGAGTGATTTAATGAGTAATAATGAATATGTGTGGAGGACCGTGTTCAAATCATGGATTCCTAGTAATCATTGGATTGTAATGTCATCCACCACAGTAAAATGCACAGGTCCCTGATAATGAGCAGAAGCTTATTTTGTATTGGCAGCCTAATATTTTAGATCAATCAAGATTGAGTATCTCATTAAATAAAATTAAACAGATAATTCAGGAAACAGATGTAATGCAGGCTCATTTGGCAATAAGAAATAAATCATTAGTGCAAAGTCAGGTGCAAACTACGATAGTTAAAAATAAAATGATTGATTTAAGTTCCAAGATTCAACAAGAGACTACTCATTATTGGTGGGATATTTTTACAGGATGGTCTCCATCAGCTACAAAAGTGTTAAATATTCTGATACATCCTATCATAATCATTGCTGTAGTGACAATTATCTTGCTTATTTGGACTTGTTACTTATCATGTTATATTCGTAGTAATTTTGCTATGGTACCAATATCATACAAATCATATTCACAATAATCAAAGGACCGAATGTAGTGATAGTATAATATGTTGATTATTGTTACTCCATTTTGTCTGCTATTTCATGTAATGTATGTCATTTTATACTCCATTTTGTATTGTGTGACTCCATTTTACATGCTGCTTCATTTAATTGGTGTTTTGCTCTTTAGATAGCCTCATTATTATGTTTTGCTTCAGACAGTGTATTTTGCTGACTTGAAGGTCGCATATTATCAGGCAACCTGTTTTTGTAGTTTTGTTTAAACTTCTGCTTAGCTCATAGTGTTCTAGGCACCCGGCCAGTGTTTGGAGCACAGTGACCTAGCAGGTGTAGGGAATTCTGAGCAATCTTATGGTGTGAATTTGCAGCATCTGGGAGCCCGGCCAGCTTCTAGAATGTAGCAAGATAACATTATGAAGGCTGCACGGTTATTTTTAGCATAGAATAAGATATAAATGTAGCTTTCTCAATGCCTGGTTAGAAGCCTCACCTGCAGGGTGGACGCATCGCTGTGGGGCCAATTCCCGGTTCATGAGACTCCTAGCCAGGCTGACAAGGGGGCTTCCCAGCCATTGGAACAGGCTTGGATGTAGCTTTTGGAATCGGTGATGTATAACCTTTTGTATTATATTTTGCTATAATAAAGCTTTGGCTTGCTATACTTATTGTACTGTTATTGTGTGTATGTGAGTGTGAATGGCAAATAGCTGCTTGGTTTGAGTTGGCAGAACAGCATGCCATACAGATTAACTTTATTGGCCCATTGACCAATACCAGCAGAAATAACAAATACGCCCTTGTGTTGACTGATCTTTTTTCTAAGTGGGTGGAAGCTTTCCCTACTAAGACATGTACTGCTAAAACCACTGCCAAAATCCTGGTTGAAGAGATTTTCTCCAGGTGTGGCCTACCTCTCAAGGTAGACTCCAATAAAGGAACCAGTTTTACAGGTGAGTTGATGAAAGAAGCACTTGAACTCCTTGGGGTTCACCAAAAATTCCACACACCTTACCACCCACAATCTTCAGGTCAAGTAGAAAGAGCCAACAGATGGATTAAGCAAATGCTTTCCAAATTAATTGAGGACAATCCCAAGACCTTGGATTCCCTATTGCCATTACTCCTTATGGCAATCAGGGGCACACCCTCAGCCACCACCCAGTTGACACCATTTGAGGTGATGACTGGCAGACAAATGAGATTACCTGAACACTTGTTGTTTGACCTGCATAGCCCTACAGCAGACCGAGTGTCTGTGGAACTATAAGTGGAAAAACTCAGACAAGACCTCATACACACACACTTGTATGCTGCTAACTGCATGGGCAAGTCCAGTAACAATCCAAAATACAGTTTGACAAACACGCACAAGAAGTGGATTGGCAAGTTGGAGATCAGGTAATGGTTCTCTGATTTGCACATCCCACACACTACTTCTCCTTTAAGTGAGAAGGCCCCTACCCCATTGTCAACAAGTTCAGTCTGGCAGTCTATCAGGTTAGACTAATGCACAACAACAAACTGACTGACAAATGGTTACATGCAAACCAGCTAAAATTATATAAAGGAGTATAATTACTTTTCCTCACCCCATTGGGTGAAATAGTGCTAACTTACTAATGTTTGGTTTTCCTTTTTGTGTTCTTTGACAAGATGGCTATCTTGTTCCACTTTCTCCTCATCTCAGGAGTTATCTCCTGCATTCAAGGCACGGTAAAGCACCTCCTTCCTCATCTTGATCCTCAAACATCTGCCCCAGAGGGAGTTTCTATCAATATTCCTGACAAATTTATTACTGATGCCTACCTCACTGCCTCAGTTGTTGCTCCTGATAAATCTACCCTACAAATTGAGTGGCAAACCACATCACAAGGACAAATTCTCCTTGTGGCCAAGTTTTCCAAAGGAACTTTCCACGGCTGGTCCAGTGCAAAATTATCCCCTAATGGTTCCCTGTCCTTACTCCAGACTGCTCTCAGACATTCTGGTTTATATGATATAACCACCTTGATTGATCCCTCATGTAACTCCCTTGTTACCTGGGGTTACTAGAATCCAAGTAAGACCTAGTGGTAGGCAGGGAAGGCAGCTTGTGAAACTCCAGTAAAATGGGTTTCACACTGTCTCACTCTGTTCTCAGTCTCAGCTGAGACTGAGGGATGACATCACCAATAGAACTATCACAGCTGCATGAGCCACATTGAAATCTGCAGCAAAGAGAGTTAGATAGAATGTTGGGAGTTTTGAAGTTAGTGTCTTCAGTCAGTCTTCAGTGAGTGGAGTGAGAAGTTGGGAGCTTGCTGTTAAAGCAGCTCAGTGAAGGCTCTAGGAGTCTCAGCCGTGACAGAGGGCTACTTTTAAGTAAAAGGATGTGTGTCTCCACCTTAAAGAGAGACACAGAAGATTACTGAAGTGGTGGAGACCGCTGTTTTTGGATCACAGTGCCCCCTCCCTCCAAGGGGACAGGAAAGGTTTCCCTGCAGAATCCTGGGGCAACCCCCTAGTTTTGCTTGTGGAGAAAAAGCTGCCTGTTTGTTCCAGTATTTATTTGGGTGAAAAGAAGATTTGTGAGTCTCCTGTGGGGCACCTGCAACGTGAGGGTGAGTGTCTGCTCTGGCTAAAGGGGCCTATGTTTTTCGCCCTGGGACTTGTGTGACAATGTGGGAATTAAACTACTAAATATTGGGAAGCCTAGAGTAATGGGCTAAGCAAGTTAAAAGTAGTTTCAAGTCCAGAGTTTGTTGGGATGCAAATAATATGTAGAAGTGATGTGACAGACATCTACCCTTAATCTACATTTGAAAGTTCAGTAAAGGAATTGTTCAGTTTCCAGAGAAATGGCCGGGTATGGGCTGTGGGAGTTGGAGGTGGGTGGCCCCCCATCTTTAGTGACCAGGTCCACCTCTACGGATTTCTTCTGTGGATTTCTACTTTGCCTCAGGCACTTGGCCAGTGATGAGGGAAGTACCCAGATGTGGGATTGTAAGGAAAATTCTCTCTAGGAGTTGAAGACTCTAGTGTGGTTTGGGGAGCCACAACAGGATAATTGGTTAATTCTTCCAATGGACCATGAATGGGATAATTGGTTCATTCTTCCAATGGACCACGGATCAAGTGGCCGGCGGGGGAGCCGGGCCAGTGTGGAAAACCCAAGAGTGTACAAGTCGGGCTGTGTACCCAAAGCTGCTTGCAAGTCCAGGCTGTGTGCCTGGTGGGTTTAGAGCCTGAGGGCTGGAAATAGTGATAAAGTGTTCTGTTGTCTCTAATCTGCATTACCAGGAAATGTAGCCCCATGGGGATCCGTCTATGCTTTGTTTGTTCATCTTGGATGTGAATAAAAGCAACACTGAAGAATCCCATTCCTGGTTCTGGACATTACAGTTATTGCTTCCTGTGTTCAGATTTACTTGGGTGCCCCTGTTCAGAGTAGCCAAACCTAGGTCCCCCTGTGCCGAGTAACCTCATCCTCCCCAAACCCAGTCCCCACCAGGTACTGCTGTCAGCTTCAACAGCATGCCACCTGTTGTTTTGCTAGAAAGGCAAGGGTGAGGGGTTACTCTCATATTGTAGTTCCTTGTTTAAAGACTCTGCTAGGAAATGTTGTGCTGTATACAACATGGCCTCTGTTGCCATGTACCTTTCTGTGCTACCCCAGACTGATAAACAACTTTTGGAATGTCCAGAGCATACCCCTGGTCCCCACAGTGGTCTAACAGCCACTGCCTTACCTGGGTACACTTATTAATAACTTACAATTTATGCATATACCTGTTTTGTTCAATTTAACTTACTAGAATATGAAAGAATTTGGTATGTGTCATACTACTAACACTTCAGCATTTTACAGTATTTTATTGCTTGATAGTCTAGCAGCTTTTCAGATTCTTACTCAAGACCCTATTGCTGGGTACATACCACTGAGACTAAAGGCAATTTCAGGAGAAAACCTAATCCTGATGATCAAAGTCTCAAACATAATACCCATGAGGTTGACAGCTCTTATGTCACTGGCGCCACGGGCACCGTCACAGGTCTTTTTGGTAAGCTATGTCTATTTGGAACAAGGTTGACATTGCTGCTATCAAATCACATTCAGCTAAATTCCAAACTGGCTTGGTAAATGATATAATACCCCCATTATTGCATGGTGTGGATGGCCTTAGTCAGAAAGAAAGATACACTGTATACAACATGCACGATATTGCTAACGCATTTACACACTCTAAAGATAAGATTAATGCTCTCATTGCACAAAATAACGAAGAAGCAGATAGAAAATACATTGCCCACAAAATTTTGTGCTCAGCCTATGGCTCATATATTATCACTACCATCAATAATCTTTTCCGTGATCTGGAATCTGGAAAGAACCCTGAGAGCATTCACGATAGACGTATCTCTAAATGGTATTGTCCATGGTGTAAAACCCCTAGCTGTACTGCAATGAGTATGCAACAAACTCTGACCATTCCACTTTCCACGGCTAGGAATTTGGGTTTTGTGACCAGGCACCCCATCACTGCCCCATGTTTTACTTCTAAGAAATGTTCTATTAAGGATACCATGTTTGTTTTTTTTACTGTTTTTTCACCACATTTTGATCCCACTACAGGTCTATTTGACAAACTTGCAACTGTCCACATGGTCGGACACCTCAGTGAAGATATCTATAGAGAATGCCTCAACTTGACTCCTCTATTGGTCTTCCATCCTTTGCTGGATGCCTGGGTTGCCCCCCACACAGATTGGCGTGCGAAGAAGCAATATATTTACTTGTGTCGATGTGATGTATTTGATGTTATTAAACTTGTATGTAGTTATTCTCCCAACAGTATTGACTGGTCCTTTTCCATGGATGATGACATCAGCACTAAAGGCACAGACTTTTTGGACTCAACTTTGGCTCCAGACAAGCTTTACTAATCGTATCGAGAGAAGGCTCATCGCCTGTCAACACGGATGACCAAGACTACTTACACCTGTCCAGTAAAGTTGCAAAAGTGGAGACTCCCAACTGTTAAAATGCAAAATAATTCTGATGGGGAGTACTGTGTTGTCATTAATATAAAGTCTTATGCTTACGGAACTCAAACATGTGTTATTGATAACCCCAACTTCTGCTTTGTCCTTCATCAAAAAGCAGTTATTGGACATACCGTTATAACACCCGTCCCTCTTATGGATGCTGATATCATTGATGGCAACCCTGATTATCTGCTCACCCTATCTGAGTATCTACCATATTTTAATGTACACATTGACTCCCTTACACTGACATTAAATTCACTGTTAGAGAGGAAAAATACTCATCTCATCCACATCAGTAGAATATCACTAAGGCTAATGAAGCTGTCCTTGCACTAATTAATGATGGTGATATGCACAGTGCATTGACTAACACTTGGTTAGAGATTACATTCAAAGGTTTTGTTATTATACAAGTATTTTTGACATTTTTTCTTATTATCATGCTTTGCTGCCTATGGCGCACACTGTGTCAACACCGTGAGCAGCTGGAGTTCCTTTACAAAGCTTACGTGTTGGGTTTGTAAATAACACTTGCGCTCTCTCTCTCTCTCTCTCTCTCTCTCCACATCCCTACTTCTGCTGTGTTGTCCTGAGAGGCAATGGGGGGGGGGTGTTACACAAGATCCCTGCACCCTTATTGGTACCCTCAGAAGTACAGTGTAAACAGCTAGTATTTAGGTATATGTTATACTAACATATAGGGCATAGGGCATCTACCGTATAAGAGTAGATGTCAGGATATGTTTGCATATTATTGTTATACACTTTGCTTTCTAATATATATATGTATTTCTTGCTTATAAGATGTTAGGACAACTGTGTCCTTGTAATGATGATGATATATAAGTCAGCATTGCCATCTTCTGGTGATTTGTACTCTTACACTAATACATGTATAACTGAGCCTCCTTTGTCTTTACAAAGTGATGACTGCTACAGAATTGTTTAATGTTATCTTGGACTGTGGAGCCACCTCTAATTTAGCCAATAGGGCTCATCTCTGTAACTAGAAATGTTTTTGTCTTACCATAACCATAGTAATTATCATAGGTATATAATGTAAGACATTACGTCTTATACCTTAGAGATCCCTGGAGACACAAAGAAACCTCGAGTTATAGGGAACACTTAACACTGGCTCCCAGTTCATATTTGGTAAGAACTGCTTAGGGCAACTGTGATTTATCCCTTTGGTAGTAATAAACAAGTTTATTACTCTTATGCAACATGTCTGTCATTCCTTGCATTCCCACTATTGCCAAGAACCTGAGAGTGAGGTTTAGACCTCCTGACATTATGAAAGGCCAAAACAAGGTTGCGTAAAATCTGGATTTTCCCAGTGACAAATTTTTTTTAATATTTCGGTTCCACCTCCTGCACCCCACTATACTTAAGGATTCCAACTCTGCCATGGGCAAAATCCCGATGTCGAGCAACCTTGTTTCAGGCAACCGGCGTCGGGTTTTTATGACTGTCGGGCAAGTAAGTTTCAGGATTTTGAATGGATATCTATGGCTTTATACATACTGTAAAAAGGACATGATTATATGACCCTAATTATACTACCCTGTAATGGATACCCTACCCTATGCTACTACCCTACAGTGGATCTCTTCAATATATCCAGAGACTGAAGAACCAGTCAAATGTGCCTACAAGTTGGCCAAAGATGCAGCAGCCAAGCAGGGTAACGTCAACAAGGACAAGTATGAAAGATGAGTGAAGGCACATGATCTGCTTCCAGGAGACTGTGTTCTGTTAAAAAGTTTGGTACTGCCAGAGGAAGCACATATTTGCTGACTGATGAGGCAACAACCCTTATGTTGTGTTGGAAAAAGGTATGAGACATGCCCATATATGTTTGTCCCTGAAGGGGAATCAAGTAGATGTTGGACCATCCACCAAAGTTATTTGTTGCTTGTTGGGCAGTTGGTCTCTAGTGATGTGGGACCTGTAGAACCTCCAAAACCCCCAGTTACTTGATCTGCTACATGTAGACAACATGCAATGTAAAAGACAAGGCAAGCTGAAATTGTCCCACCCACAACTGATGCTTAAGTAGATTAGGAAAGCTCAGAAAAGCTCAGATTCTGAGTCAGAGGGAGGAAGATACTACCCTATAATGATTCTCAACTGACTGTTCAGGGGTTCAAATTGAACAACAAATAATGTGTCTCTTGCAGAGCCCACACCAACAATCTTGGACTCAAATACAACACCATATGTACCACTGGTTGCATAGCTGTATCTGAGGAAGTGCCAGAGGAGTAAGGTGGAGAACCCAGTGAGCCCATGAACCAGATGCAGTTGTGGAGCTCATTTTGACTATAGATGCTTTATTGCTGGTCGATGAAATGGGAATGCATCCCCTTATGCCAATGAAGAAGTACTGTTATACTTTGTCGCTCGGAGAAAATGATCAAATCTTTGCTCAAGCTTACGTATGACTCTCCAGTTGTCCCTACCAACATACCAATGCACATTCCTCATATTGTCTTTTGCAAAGTTCAAACCATATCACCCAGAGCAGGAGATACAGCAAAGGGTAAAAAGGATGGTTGATTGCTGTTGCGGTATCATTAACTAGTATGGCACTGACAGCTTTCACTAAAATTTGAAAGGACTTTCATTAAAATAGCTGAATTTGTCTAAACTAGAATGTATTGTATGCCTACTCCAGTCAAGAAACAATTGTCAAGATGGACTGGCATGCTAGATGTATGATGTGTTGTATACTGTTTCTTGTTACAGATGTGGGGCCAGATATTCAAAACTTTGTGCTGGGCGCAAACTGTTTGCACAGGTTTAGCACCAGGTTAGTGCGGGTCCGCTATATTCAAAAGGTCAAATAGCGTGCACAAACTGCATTAGCACAGGGCAAAAGTATAATGTATGCAAGGGGCAAACTGAGGGGGCATGTCAGCACAATGCTATATTCAGCAAATAGCGCCACACAAAGTGGTTTTGTGCGATGTTAGTGCAACACTTTGCGTGATGCAAATTACTGCCCAGGAAAAGGTAGTCTTAACTCTGGACAAACCAGCTTTGCATAACTTTGTGGCTTTGTGCGGCTTTTGTGTGACTTTTGTGCAGCTTTGTATGACCCTAACCAATAAGTATGACACATAGAAATTAGCCAGACATAGAGGAAACATGCTGCTCACTGGTGGCATCACTATGATGCCATCATCTGCCACCAGTCCCAGCCATGTCAGGCAGTAAATGGTGACCCAGCTCCCAGTGGACACTATGGCAGTGTGGCCATACAGCACACACCTGCAGACCACCCATCTGTGGACACCAACAAATGCCAGCACACACATGCAGCACTGTGGGCATGGAAGGTGTTGAGGGGAGGGTGTACAAGTGGCCAGGCACATCACACAGTACACATGGGCCAGTGTTGGGAATACCCCAACATCAGCATGCCTGACTGATCATATGTGACCCCCCAGCCACATACTGCACATCTGTACAGACACCACAGCACACACACAGCCAGCTATGTATATGTAACTGTGAGCATCCCATGCCAGTGGTGCAGCATCTGTGGGTCGCACAACAGCATAAAGGTAATGTCCACTGTCAGTAAATACCTGCAAGTTGGGCCTGTCACTGTGTACAGTGCAGTGGTCATCACCTGACCTACATATCATAGGCATTGCTGTGTCCCTCACACTTCTGGCACCCTTGCTACTGTAGTGTCTCCTGTGCACTGTAGCATGACCTACAGTTCGACAGTTGCATGCAGCACCACCACCTGGGCCTATGCTGTGTAGTCCCCTGGGGCACAATATGCTGTGCTGTACTGTATAAATGTAGCCTGCAGCTATCACCATGTGCTGCCAGACTGGCCTACAGGTGGAACTGTGGGCAGATCCAC
Organism: Neoceratodus forsteri; assembly: GCA_016271365.2. NCBI lineage: Eukaryota > Metazoa > Chordata > Ceratodontiformes > Ceratodontidae > Neoceratodus > Neoceratodus forsteri. Next base: position 589,195,864 of record CM028129.1, on the reverse strand, counting down.
CAAGGCCCTGTGCTTCCAGTCTGACCTACAGGTGGAGCTGTGGGACCCTGCAATAACGCGGGCAAACTGCATGCAAATCAGGTCATAATGAGATGCTAATCTGGATGTTTGCCCAGAGACTATGAAAGCAGGCTCATTTGTATGTCACTTTTGAATATAGCAAAGTTTAGCTCCAGGCAAACGTGACTATGCTGGTCAAATGGCTTAGCTCCATGCTAAACCTGTGCAAATGTGTTAGGGCCACAGTAATATTGCACATTTTTGCACAATGTAATTTCACATGTGCTGCTGCTTGCAGCTTTTCTGAGTCCATGCTTTTGCTGGCACACACATTGGCCACATAACTCACCTCTACCTTCCTTCACATCACTGTGAACTTGGCTGCTGTTCTGGTGTGCACTTCCTGGTTGCTATATTCAGAGCTGTCTTATTCGTGGGCTATGTTTGCATTGCACTCCCAGCCCAGTTTGAATGGCTTCCTTAACATGCTATATTCGGCAGGTTTAGCACTGGGGCTATCCCTTTAGAATATAGTGGGCTATTGGGTCTGGGCTATTTTAGCATGTCAGGCAGTGCTAATTTAGCCCTGGGGCAAAGTTTTCAATATCTGGCCCATGGTCTGTTAAGAGACTTGATGTGAATGCCAATTGTTTAGGCAGGAGAGAGTGTAATCCCCCCACATGGTGGGGATTACCTTGCCTTTTCTGCCCCATCCTGAACTGCTGTCACTTTATTTCTTGTTTGCTCTGGCCCCCGGGACTGCAGCCTGAGTGGAGACCAGAGGAGCTCAACTATTGCAGCCATCTAGCTGTTTGAACTTGGCACTCAGAGGATCCAACATATCACCGGCACAGTTCATGGCTGTCAGGATAACTCCACTCAATGCTGCAACCCACAACCAAAATGGACTTCAGCCCTCTAGTGTGCTCTGGCTCAGGGACACCAGCAACCTTCAGAGGACTTCAGAGACACACTAGGAGGGGGATTGGAAGCTACATTTGTTTGGTGCTCAGTATGCCTGTGTCAGCATGGCTCTCAGCCACACCTAAAGTGGGCACCAGCCTGTCTCTGGAGGAGAACAGACATTGATGCTTGTGTCAGGGTGGAGGAATCTCTGATTGCCACAAATATTCAACCAGATAACAAGGCACACATGTGCCAGCAGAATTTGGTAGCCTGTTACATAAAAATAAGGCTAGAATACCTATAAAATAAACTTATTTTGGAGCAGTGCTCCCAACAGATATGGGAGCTGCCATCTTGCCAACACCTGACCATCCACCACAGCCAATCAGAGATCAAAGATTTCAACATCTGACACAAGGAGGGTTCTGGTGAAAGAGATTGCAGGTTGCTTAGTGCCCTTTCCATGAGCCAAATAAGGTGTTGAATGAATATACTGCATGCTAATTGAACTGACTGACAGCCATTTGGACCAATCAGACACTCCCTTGTCCAGAGAAGTTCTGGGGGCAGTTTCAGAACAAGCAAAGTTCCTGTGTAGTCCCAGGAAATCCACAGGAAGTGATGCCAGTATATGCTTGCTGCCACCCAATGTCTGTAAACTGTTCCAATTAATCAAAAGAAAGGGGAAAGGTGGGGCACATTCAGTTAATAAGCATCAGCTGTTTCCAGTAGATGTTTGTTACAATATTTTTTATTGTAATCATTATTTAGGCATACATCCTCAATGTTTTGTCTAGTCACGACAAGCTTCTTCAGGAGAAAGTTCCTTTTGACCTAATAATGAATATACAACAATTAATAAGCAACTGCCTAATTACAGTTAAACTTCTTTAAATTGCATGTGTGTGTGTATTACTTACAGCTAAGACTGCTCTTAATAATGTGTTGCTGTTTCACTGCTGTTTCAGACTTTGGTTCAATGAACAACCTAGGTGTAATGTTGGACATCAGTAATGAATAAAGTAAAACATATACTCTCTTCACCAGACACCTGCCACCAATGCTGAAAATAATCTTTAAACATTTTCTTGTTGTTTGTAAATTCATATACCTCACTGCCCAGAAGCAAAACTTTTGCAATGCTTTATTGATTTTTATTGCTGTCACAATGACCTGCTCTGATAAACAATAATCCAGTTTTGTTATACTGTGCCAGCCTGTCAACTACCCAATGTTTTCTTTCTGTCTACTTAACTGATCTAATTTTCAGTAAATTAAAAACTTCAGTAAAATGCCAAAGTATACTGATAAGGGGCCTTATATAGCTAAATGACAAGTATACTTTGGCATTTTAGTGAAGTTTTTAAGTTACTTAAAATTAAATCCGTTAAGTAAACAGAAATAAAATGTTAGGTAGTTGACAAGTTGGCACAATGTAATAAAACTGGATTATTTTTTATCAGAGCAAGTCATTGTGACGGCAATAAAAATCAATAAAGCATTCCAAAGTCTTGCTTCTGGGCAGTGAGGTAAATGAATTTACAAACAAAACATTTTTAAATAATTTTTTTCATCACTGGTGGTGGGTGCCTGGTGAAAAGAATATACTTTTTACTGTACTGTATTCATTACTGATGTCCAGCATAACTCAGCTTGTTCATTGAATCAATGTTTGAAACAGCAGTGAAACAGCAACGAGTTATTAAGAGCAGTCTAAGCTATATGTAATACACACACATGCAAAACAGTTTAAAAGTAATTAGGCAATTGCTTATTAACTGCTGTACATTCACTATTAGGTTAAAAGGAAATGTCTCCTGAAGAAGCCTGCCATGACTAGGCAAAACACTGAGGGTGTACTGTATGCCTAAATAATGATTACAATAAAAAATATTGGAACAAGCATCTACTGGAAACTGCAGCTGCTTATTAATTTAATGCACCTCCCTTCCCCTTTCTTTTGGGTAACTGGAACAGTTTCAGAACAAGGCAATCAGAAGTTATCTCTCAGTATGAGGAGGGATTATGCTGCTCACCAAACCCACTGAGGAAGCTTGCCTGGAGCGTCTACTGCCACATATCTGGTGATGACCTGAAATGTTTCTACAACCTGCAAGTGCAGAGCGAACTGTGTGTTTGCTGTTTGTGTCAGAATTACACCTTTTTGGAGAAAGAGATTGTGCCTGCCTTTCCAGTAAATGGAGATACATTTGTGCTGATCCAGTAATGTGTCACAGCTGTCAGCCTGTAGTGTGGACAGAGACTGTGTGTACGGCTGATCTTCAGTGCTGCATCAAGCCTGGAGGCAGCCTAGGATGCCAGCTTGTCAGTGTTACTGCTAGACAGTGACTAATGTCTCACATGATGGCCTGGAAGCCTAGATGTGAGTGTGTGGCATGTGGACCCTGATCCTTAGACTGATCTGTCCTGAGAAGGAGAGGCAGAAATGAGCCAGAGATGACCAGACGACTGCTGAAGCAGAAAGTCTGACTCCAGCCCAGAGGCACCTGGAACCTTCTCCCCAACCCCCCAAACCAACTAATCAACTGCTCAAGAGAACCTGTACCTGCAGAGGAGGAGAAAGTAAAGCCCAAATTGTCAGGGAAGCTGGTAACACCAGAAATGTGAGTACTCTCAGGACTTGTACTGCAGTTGGGGACTGTATAAAGTTTGCACCAACTCTACAGATTTGGCCATTGGTCCAGGATCTATAAATACTTCACTTTGAGTATTTCCATTTTAAACAACTGCATGGCCTGTGGGGTTTGGGTTTGAATGTATTTATTTGTTTTAAAGTGCACCATCACTGGCCAACCAGCTGCAACTTGAACAGGCCTGCACCGTTTCTCCGACTGGGATCTTCCTGTAAGGTTTAAAGGGTTTAAACTGGTACCAGTGGGAAGTGGGTAGTGCCCTAGTACAGGTGGGCTGGTAATTTAAAAAGATTACAGTTACTGTAGGTGTATTGCCACTGTATTGTATTTCCTGATGGGATGGGCACTACTGTTTTGAAGTGTTATTAGGTCAAACCTAGTAAGGCACTGAACTTTGGCCATGGTCTTTGACCTCAACACTAGGCCTGTTCAAAACCAGGATCCAGGCCCATCTCATTGCCTCTAGCTCCTGTGAGTGCCTCACCTAGCTCATGACCTCCATAGCCATAGTCCCAACTGATATTTTGCTTAACCCCTGACTCCCTCCAAGTCCCCTTCCCCCAGCTCCTGAGGTGCCACTACAAATTTCAGGTTTACATACCACTACTATAGCATCTCTTTGACCCCTTGTAGTGCTTATTCCTCCCCTGACCCTGACCCCCAATTTCCCTTCTTTCACTCCTTTCCACTCATTGTCTGACAAATGCCGCTGGCTGCAGCCACGTCCTCCCCTTCTCATTTCTTTCCCTGTCTTTTTTCCACCTCCGTGCATCTAACCTGACCCATTTCCTTATGGGCTCTTGCCTCTAGCTGTTTCTCCATTTCATTATAGCCACCTCATTTCACTTCCCACCCTTTTTTCTCCTCTTCTACACCTTACTCTTCCCATACTGGATTTTTTTTCAGTAGCACCGTTGTAACAAGTATTGTTTGCTGTAATATCAACAGTATTCCCATGTTGTATGTTATTAACTGATGTGGAAACTTTGTAAAAGATCCTTGGCTCAAAGGTATTTGTAATCCTAGACTAAATAAATAAATAAAATAAAATGATTTCAAAAGTTCACAAGTTCTTCAAAAAGAGACTTGCTTTGCATTCCCTTTTCCCTTTTGAATATCCCCCAGTAAATATTTTATTTTTATTTTGAATGTTGTCTTTTGAGCATATTATTACTAATAGGCCACTAAATGCACTGTTGTTGAATTTAATGTCCCACTATTACTTTTCATGTGTAGGGAAACTCTGTGGGAAGGTGGGTAGGTTTTGCATCCCTGGGGGTTGTACCACTCTGACACCAGATCTACTTAAACTTAATCTCTGGGTGGCGGTACCATGCAAACTAAATCTAACTGGATACATACTCCCCAATCAGGAAAATAAGAACCCAAACTCCTCGATCTTGTTTGAGCCCACAAGTCAGGGACAGTAACCACAGCATGCATGGTGACCTGATTACATACCTTTAGCTGAATGGTTAGAACTGCTGCTTTCAGAACTTAGTGTCTCCAGTTGTATTCCAACAAACACTGGATGTGCATCTGCCCAGGCAGAGAGTAGACATAACAGGAGGTCTGTGTACTCCCAAGAATTCCATGATAGCTCCACCAGATGATTCAGGTGATCTACAATCCTTACCCAAATGAAGCTCTTCATTCACCTTGAAGCTACAAGCAGGAAACTATGAAATTACCTACTCATTTACATGGTGGCAGGTTGCTAACATAGTTTGATGGTTGTGGCTTTGATTGAAGAAGTTGAAAAAACAGGTATGATCTGGATAAATAGATAAAGTGATCAGAAAGACCATTCCTGCTTACTAAGGGAATCGGCAGGTACCCTAAGTATTAGCATAAAACACAAATAAAAAAGCACACTGATTGCCAAAATAAACACGCCACAACTAGTAAATACGGGATCAAAAATCCGCGGCACACTACCCCAGCGCTTTGTGTTCTGTCCGGGACACTTCATCAGAAGGCAGGGTCCTGGTGTTCAGGATCTTTCTTTAATTTTACAAGTTTTAAAGTGACAGTGCACTATAACTTTAGATATATCAAAATATAGCTCTGAGCAATAAAGACACCAAATAATACAAAACACCAAACAGTGATATAGTGACATATACAAAGCTAAAAATAATAATAATGATATTTAATTTTTTACATTTTTGTTATCCGTTATTTCTAAAAACAGCCAATTTCCATTTGCTGGTTTGGGAAGCTTAATTTCCATTTGCCATTTTGGTCTATATGCATGAATTATTTGTTTGGCAACTATGAATTTTTAGTTGTCAGAATTTGGAATTTAATATTTGTACTTTCCATGCCAATAGAGCTGGTTCTGTAATTATGACATTTCAGACTAAATAAGTTATATGAGCCTAATTTTTCTATCTCCTTTAGATAATTCATGTGACTTTGACTTTTTGCATTTGTCTTGACCTCCTGTTTTTTTCTGTGTTTTCAATAATGCTATTTTTAATTTTTAACTCACACATTATTTTTAGATTTGTATATGTCACAATATCACTGTTTGGTGTTTGGTATGATTTGGTGTTTTTGTTGCTCAGAGATATATTTTGATGTATCTAAAGTTATAGTGCACTGTCACTTTAAAACTTGTAAAATAAAAAAAAGACCCTGAGCACCAGGACCCTGCCTCCTGAAGAAGTGTCCCGAGAGGACACGAAGCACTGGGGTAGTGTGATGAAGATTTTTGTTCCCTTATTTTATGAGTTCTGGTGTGTTTATTTTGGCAATCAGTGTGCCTTTTTATTCGTGCTTTGCGTTTATTTTTCCTTAAATCAGCACTTGCTCATTCTATGACATCCAAAGGCATCAGTGTTTATATTTATACCCTAGGTACAAGGGTGGGTAAGAAATCATCTCTATAAATTGGTAGGTGTTTGCACTGCATACTTATTTCATCCCTGTTTATGAAGCGAGGTGGGGATGCAGACTTGATGGACTTAGAGTCCCTTCTGACTTTAAATTCCTATGTTACTACAGTAACATCTAGGATGAGTCTGGCTTTTCAAACTTATTGCGTCAGCTAAGGCTGAGATGTGAGGTGTGTTTATTATTTCCTTCAAAACATTTAGCCAACTCTTTGTGCATACAAGTAGTGCACGTCTCAGAAGACATTGTGACAGTGACTTCACACACAAATGACTATACTATATAACAGTGATACACGAGACTCAGGGCTCATTTACAATTCTAAGATGGCTGCATGAGGAACCATGTTAAGTTGCTGTCTTTGATCCCTGTGGAGAAGCCTCTTCCCAGTAAGAAAACATCACTGAATCTCCAAAAAGAAATCCCAGGCAGAAAGAAAGAAAGAAAGAAAAACTCATCTTGAAGTGAGGCTGACATGACTGACATGGCTGACATGACTGAAACACCAGAAAAAGGTGGACCAATAGATTAGTTGTTTATACTGCTCTTCCTAACATGGCAGAAGTGGATGCTGAAGCAACAGTGACTAGTGGAGTAAAGACTCCTCTTCTTTGGGTTACCTTGTAGAAAAATAGATTTGCTGACAAATAAGTACTGCTTGGCCCATTTAATCAGCCAGTTTTTTCCCTGCCTATACTGACACCATAGACCCTACCTGATCTCCAGCTACCTCCCCTTCCCTACCAAGATTCCCTTGTTTCTATCCCATGAATGCTTGAAGCCCACCACTGTTTTTGACACCACTACCTCACTGGAATATGTTTCAGGCATCCGCCTCTACAGCCTCACATCCCTCCTAAATTCCCCCCTTCCAGCTTCATTGCATGCTCCCTTGTTCTTGTGCAACTTCTTCCCTGAAAACCACTACCCTACTATGTCTTATTCACTCATTGAGGTATTTATAGGTTTCTAGTATGTCCCCCTCTTCTCTTCCAGGGTGTCCATACTGAGATCCCACAGTTTCTCCTCACAGGGCTTCTGATGGAGCCCCTGCACCGCTTTAGTTTCCCTCCTCTGGATGGCCTCTTCCTAAGATATGGTCTCTAGAACTGGATGCAGTACTCTAGGTGGGGTCTCACCAATGATCTATAAAGTGGTAACACCACCTCCCCCTTTCTGTTGGTGATACCCCTCCTTATGCATCCCAGCATTCTGCTTGCCCTACCTACTGCCCCGTTTCACTGCCACACCACTTGAAGGTCATCTGATATGTTTACTCCAAGGTCCCTTTCCTGTTTTATAACTGTCAATACCTCTTCCCCCATTTTATACTCTGTGTCTTGGTTTCTGTGCCGTAGGTGCATGATTTTGCACTTTTTCACATTGAAACCCAGCTACTATACCTTAGATCACTCCTTGAGTTTTCTCAGGTCTATGCTCATTCTCTCCACCCCCTCAGGAGTGTCCACCCCATTGCATATTATGGTATCATCTACAAAAAGGCATACCTTCCCTTTCAGCTCCTCTGCAATGTCACTTATAAAGACATTAAACAGGACTGATCCCAGTACTGAATCCTGAGGTACCCCCCCTGCTCACTCTCCCCTGAGAGTGTGCCATTTACCACATCCCTCTGTTGCCTCTGCATCAACCAATTTTGTACCCAACTTACCATTTAGGACCCCCTAAACTGCCCAGTTTATATATGAGCCTCTTATATGGTATGTTGTTGAAGGCCTTATTGAAGTCTACGTAGGCCATATCCACTGCCCCACCATGGTCTAGTTTACTGGTCACCCAGTCAAATAAATCAATCAGGTTCATCTGACATAACCTACCACTCCCCCCCCCCCAATTAATCCATGCTGCCTTGGATCCTGCAAATCATTAGACTCAAAATACAACACAATCCCCTCCTCTAAAGGCTTCTCCACCAACTTCCCCATCACTGATGTCAGACTTACCGGCCTACAGTTGCCAGCCTCCTTGCTATTGTCTGTCTGAGAAGGGGAACTCCAGCGATGTGAAGCAAAGTAAAGCTTCTTTGGATTTGCCATCAAACCTACAGCTGAGTAGGAGGTACTAGGTAAGCATTAAGCCACCACAAAGGAGGGTTCTACTGGGGAATTAATGCCTGATTTGTAGGGGCAGCACAAGACCACAGGCTGAGTGCCTCCAACCACCTAATCAGGCATTAATTCCCCAGTAGAACCCTCCTTTGAAGTGGCTTAATGGACTTGTAACATGGCAAGCATTTCCAGAAATAAGTAAATGTATTATTTGTACCGGTAACTTGTAATGCAAAAAGAGAGAGAGAGAGACACACACACAGAGTTATATTTCTTATTTTTAACAGTGAATTGATAGTACACATTCTGCTGAATGTAGCCTGTCTTACATATATTGTGGGTGTAGGATGGCATTACTTTACAACATTTTGATATAAGTGCATGGTGTTATTATTGCCAAATATACTTTTATAATTTTTACTATTATGTTACTTTTTCTTCTAACTTACTGTCTGTATCAGTGCTAGATACTTCAATTTTCACCTGTATATATTACAAGATATGGGTTGCACTGCATGATGGGACCATGCTAGGGTACATTTTCATGTTTGGTTCCTGCAGTTCCCTCGGCAGGCCAAAAGATGGCTGTGATTGCTGATAACTGTAATATCGTGAGTACAAAGTGAACGATTTTCAACCAGCAATTCTATACATAATAACTTTACGTTTACTAATATGGTACTTTTTCTCCTAATTTACTGACTGGATTGCTGCTACGTACTTTGATTTTTGTCTGCGTGTATTACAAGATATGATGCCTGATTCCAAGTCGGGATACGCCGGCGTAAGCCAAGATGTGCCAAACCTCATGGCGTATCTCGTAACTTATGCCAAACGATACACCAGCCCCTATTACAAGAGGCACCCTGTGCCATGTCAGGTGCGTGGTACAACAATCATGGGTTACGCCACCCACAACACTGCAACCCACAATGACATGGCGCAAGTGCTGGTTACGATGGCAACTGTGCCCTATTCCAGGAGGGCAGCTGTCATAACCCACAAGTGTGACTCCGAAAGCCACATTGGCAGGGCTATGTTAGAACGACCCAGAGCTGCTCTAAGTGGTGACCGGTGGTGCTATCCATCTGTTGCCAGCCCCACGGTGCCATGACAATGGCACCACTGTGTCCCATGTACCCCCACTGGCATACCCCTGCCCCCACACCCTGATTCTTGGGAACCCCCAGGGATCAGATCTACAGTGTGCCCCCAGGACACCTGTGCCATCTGTCCTGCCCCCCATACCCCTGGTGTGTGCTGTGTTGTTCCAGAGTGGGAGGCATTGGGGGGGCTGCAAGTCATGGGCCACAACTTGCAACATGCAGGTTGGTTACACCATGCCCATGGTGTTAGTTTCCACATGGTGTAACCCACATGTCACAAGTGCTGGGACCCTGCCGCTCTTGGAATGCAGTGTAGGGTCCCTGGCATAGCGGCAAATGGCATAACTCACAGCAATCTGCAAGTTTTACCATTTATCCTGGAATCAGGTCCATGGGTTGCACTGCATGATGGGACCATGCTAGGGTACATTTTCATGTTCTGTTCCTGCAGTTCCCTTGGCAGGCCAACAGATGGCTGTGAAACAATGCTAGCAGAACAGCACTGTTTCACAGCCTTCTGTTGGGCTACCATGGGAACTGCAATTGAACATAGAGGATTGTGTATGAGTAGGCATACACAACAAGGGTATGCTTGAATCGAGAGGTTTCCTTAATGACAGTAGACCTCGAGAGTGCAGCTCGAGAGGTCTCCTGTCACCAAGGACACCTTGAGATTTCAAGCATACCCTTGTCTGTGTATGCCTGCTCATACACAATCTTTAATAGTGTATGAGAAGGCACTCACATACAGCAGCATCATGATTAGCGAGAATGCTTTTTTTTTCAAATAAACAAGTAGCCTAGGGAGAGAGAGACATGTAAAATTGTCTTATCTGTTGCTATTTTCAGGGCATCCACTTGGAGGTCTGCTTACTAGGTGACAGCTCTGCCAATGGTCGGCATGACTGAAGAGATTTCAGCATGAGCACTGATTCGATGTTGTTGTGCGTTAGTAGTGACATCTTCAGTGAAGCACAACAGGAGTTTGACGTCACTACTAACACACAACAGACTGATTCCAGTCATCGATTTCTATACACAACAGCACTCTCTCATACACTATAAAGAATTTCCTCTGTTTCACAAAGAGCAACAGGGCATTATTAGGGAATTAAGGCCTGGTTGCTCCTTGATCGGCTGTTGCTATTGCTCCAATGAAAAGTGCTTATTTGTGTCTAATAATTTATTGCCATGTTACAAATTTAAACAATTACCTGATATTGCAGTGCAATTGGAAGAATTTTAAAATGCTACAATCTACGGACAAAAAACTCAGTTCCATTATAGAACATTCAGACATTGTGTCAGTGAGAGAGAGAGAGAGAGATTATTAAATTTTTTTAACTGGGAACTGAGAAAGGTACACTAAGCCAAGGCCTATTTTTAGGTATCTACCAAGTGGAGGGGTACAGAAATAAACATTCCAAATATACAATTCATAGGAAACATATACACAATGCACAGTCAAAATTGTAGAGCACAAAAAATAGAGGTATGATTAAGGATGTTAGACTTAATGTAGTTAGTTAAGAAAAAGCCCCAGCAGGTAAAAAATGAACTCAGGTTGAAGCAAAAACTGAAAACTCTGATAGTCATGGTGATTATGCAGTAAAAAGTCAAAGTGATGGAGAAAAAATGTAACCATAATCACATGAGGATTGTTGGACTTCAGAAAAATCTTAATGCAGAAAGAATATGGACTGGATTTTCACAGGGGCACCCAGGACTTGTGGCATGTTTTTACCACAATTGCACAACTTGCACAAAGAAATTAGACCAAATAAAATGATTTGATGCAATTGTAGCAATTCATACACAGAACATGATACATTGGTTAAAAAATGATGCATGAATCACTTTGTGCCATAAAGCAGGTAAACTGTTGCAAATACATCAGACTGTCTGAAAATAGCATTCAGTACAAAAAAAAAGGATGAACTCCATTGCAACACCGTAATTTGAATTATTTTCCTTTTTTTTTCCTTCTTTTAGCCTTCCGTTCAGATAGATAAACAGAAATCTTTATCCTTTATCAGATTTTGGTTTTCTTCCACATGATCTTCTGTGATACCTTCATCATATTTACCAAAGAGGGGATCCAGAAACTATTCTATCTATTCTGATTTAAACTTATATTTTTATTTGAGGGATTGCAGCCTGGAAAGGTTCCCAGATTTTAATAAAAATTTCTGTCATATTGTTTTTCAAAACCAAATCTGTTCTAGCTTCAAAATATCTATCATCACATTTAACCAGTTTTTGAAGCATGGTGTGTCAGGGTCTTTCCACTTTAATAAGATACATTTTTTATGCTGTTATAGTTATTAATGTTAATATTTTTTGTTGTTCTATTTCTAAATAGTTATTATCTGGATACGTTCCTAGTAATTTAACTATAGGTGATAAAACAATTTATTTATGGATTATTAATGTACATTGGTGTTCTGTTTTTGACCAATAATTAGGTAAGTATGGACATGATACAATGATAGGTATCAATATACCTGTAGTTGTCGTACATCTAGGACATTTATCATTAATAGCCGAATTGAACTGATTTAATTTTTATTAGTTTATTAGTTTATTTAGATCTAGGATTACAATTACCTTTGAGCCAAGGCTCTTTTACAAAGGTTCCACGTCAGGAGAGTACATACATGTTAAACAAGAGCATACAACATTAAAGAGAGCATACAACCATATTCATCAGTTCAGGTACGGCATCACGGTAAATAGGATACATGAATAACACATACAAGGAATCATTTCAGAAACCTAGAAGAAATCAGGGCAGAAGGGTGAGATGATGGGGGGTGGCAGCCGAAAAAGAGACTAGAGCAGCTCATAGCATTGTCAAAGAACATCAGAGGGGGGTGGTTGATCTCAATGCGGAAGGGGGAAGTTAGGGGTGGCAGTCACATGAGCTGGAGGCCGTGAAATGATGATGGAGGCTTGATTTGAATATGCCCAGTGAGGAGGTGGAGGTGATGTGAGTGCTGAGGGCATTCATCCACCTGGGTGCACAGTGTGCAAAGGATCTTTGCCCCAGAGTGGTGCGACATCGGGGGACCTGTAGAAGCTGATATTCAGACCCTCTGGTGTTACGAAGTTTAGTGTTTGGGCACAGAAGGGCTTGGACACTAGGTGGAGTAAGGCCCAAAGCAGTTTTTTTCACCATCAAGCAGGTAAGGTACTTAATGCGGTTAGCGAGTTGAAGCCATCCCGTTTGAGCGTAAAGTTCATATGTATGTGTGAGTCAGTGAGATCCAGTAAGCAGTCGACAGGCCTTGTTTAGGGAGGTTGTTATGCACCTGAGGGCAGTAGTAGAGGCAGAGCCATAGATTATGAGGCCATAGTCTATGATGGAGACCACAGAACTCCGGATAGCAATCTTCAGTGCTGCCTGGGTAAGATGCTGTCTCTTTTGGTAGAGAATTCCAATGTGTGAGTTTATCACTCTGGCAACACTATCAATGTGAGTCCCATAAGATAGGCAAGGGTCAAGTAAGATTCCAAGGTATTTAAAAGATGACACTTGTTCGAGGGTATTACCAGTGCTTGTATTGATATCAAGGGGGTATCATCTGTGTTTGTTTTGCGAGCTGCAGAAAAGCATAGATTTAGTCTTTTTGTGGTTTAGAACCAGTTTATGTTTTGTGAGCCAGTTTTCAACAGTGGAGAAAGCAAGGTGTAGGTTGTGAAGTAAGGGTTGTGGGTCCTTATGGGGGGTGAGAAGCACAGTGTCATCGGCATAGAGGATAATTTGTTCTGGGCAGGATAGTGGAAGGGAGTTCAGGAAAAGGCTGAAAAGTAGTGGGCCAAGTATGGATTCCTGAGGGTCACCTGAGCGAACAGGTTTGGAGTCAAAGAGTACTTCTGAGATTTTTACTCTTTGTGAGTGCTGGTCCAGGTAGCTATTAAACCATGCAGTGGAGTCCTGGGAGAGCCCGGCATTAGCAACTGTTTGGTAAGCAGGCCATGGTGGACAGTGTCAAATGCCTTAATCAAGTCGATGAATACGACTCCAGTTAGATGGCCTTTGTCCGAGTTGTGAAGGACTCCAGTGAATTCCAGGAGGGCTGTTGATATACTGTGCCCTTGCCTGAACCAGTGTTGCTGTGCACATAGGATGTTATATTTGTCAAGGTAGTCTGTAAGCTGGTCAGCAACAATGCACTCAAGGGCCTTGGAAGGGGGGTAATATAGAGATTGGCTGGTAGTTCCCCGTATGGACTTGTTGCCACTTTTAAAGACTGGAGTGACAATAGCAGATTTCCATTTGCTTGGAAACTGACTGAGGCTGAGGGAGAGGTTGAAGATTCTGGTAAGCAGGCTCAATACCTCTTCAATGGTGAGGATAGCAGTTTAAGGTCCAGTGAATCACCACTGGCTCTGGACTTGGAGATAGCCTTTGGTATGTATTTCAGACATCAGTCACCTTGACTTTTTTGAAGTGGAATGGCAGATGATTTGAGGTGGTAGGTAGGGAATTTGGAGCAGGGGAGTCAGTTTCGGAGAAAAAGTCCGGGGGAGAACAGCACTAAGGTCAGTGAAGGCTGCATTGAAAGTATTGGCAATGATCTTCAGGTCAAGGGTGGTGGCTCCATCAACCATCAGTAGGGTTGGGGAGGATTTGGACTGCTTCCCTGTGACTTCCCTAATATGTCCCAAAAAGCTCTCCCATCTCCCCAGGTGTTGGTGAGGGCTTCCTTGTAGTAGCTACTCTTCGTCAGTCGTATTTGTTTTGTGCAGTTGTTGCAAGTCTGTTTGTAGTTTTGAATGTCCAGTTGAGCATCTGAGGCCCTAGCTATTGCCCAGAGGTGGTCCCTTGATTTTAACTAAGCCAGTAGCTCAGCCGTGAGCCAGGGATTGGAGAGTGCCTAGACTTTACGCTTTTTTACTGGGGCGTAGGAGTCACAGGCAGCATTGAATGTGGTGATGAAATAATCAAGGGCTGTGTCAACATCCAGTGCATTGTATATAGGAGACCAGTCTTGCTGACTAAGACAGGATTTGAGATTGGTCAGTTGGTACGGGGTAGGACTCTACTGGAAATGGTTTTAGGAGGAGGCTTACGAAACTTATTTGACCAGTTGCAGATGACAGGGCAATGGTCGCTGAGGGAATCCGGGAGGACAGTGGTGTTGTTGATATGGGTTGGGTGCCTGGCAAGAACCCAGTCCAGGAGGGTGCTGGTACCTGACTTGTAGTTCTTCCTTGTGGGGGAATCGACCATCTGTGTTAGGTTAGCTGAAGAGATAGCATCCTTGTGGATTCCTACATCAGGTGCAAGCCAGTTGATATTAGAATCACCAAGGAGGAGGATCTCAGATCTGGGAGGTTGGGATCTTACAAAGTCCAGGACTACACAGAAACCAATCCAATTAGACCAGTTAGGTGTGTAATTGGTCCTATGAGTAGTATTCATCTGGATCTGCTGTAATTTTACAGTTGATACTTTGACTACATATGCATTAATTATGTCCAGCCACATTTCTTCTGAAATATTAAGCCCCAGATCTCTCTCCCATCTATTCTTAATTCTGGCCAGGTCCACTTCTGAGGCAGCTTGCATTATTCGATATAAAGATGAGATCACCTTCCTTCCTTCTTTATTACTTTGAAGTGTGTCTGTGGCTGCAGGGGGAACTTCAATTTTAACCAAATTTCTGTTTTGTCTTAGGTAGATCCTTAGTTGTTTATATTGAAATATATGTGCTTCAGGAAGTTTATATTGGTTATGAAGATGTGAAAGTTTTAACATCCGAACCTTGATAAACATCCCCTATTTGTTTAAGACCCTTATCCTGCCATATCTTTAAATTTGTGTTTATTACTGATGGTGAACATTAATAATTTTTATGTAGAGGAGTGTATTCAGAGATAACCATCTTATCTCTTAATTGCTTCTGAAGATATTTCCAGTAGTGATAAGTGGTTAAGGTGGTTATTAATAAATTCTTATGCTGTTTTGCAGAAAATTCTGAATAAAGTAAGCACATGAGAGAGGGGTATAGCTGTGCCTGGGTTTCAATTGCCATGGAGGTTAAAACCGGATATTCAGTTAGCAACCAGTGCCAGATCTGTGCAGTTTGTGCCGCTATACAATACGCATAAAAATAGGGTAATGCCTGACCCCTTTATCTTTAGGAAGTGTAAGTGTTTTCCATGCAGTTCTTGATTTAGTGCATTTCCAAAGAAACTTCGTAACTGTTTTTTCAATTTTTTAAAAAATTGCTGTGGAACCAATATAGCTAATGCTTGAAACAGGAACAAGAATTTTGGCAGTTGCTGCATTTTCACTAAATTTATTTTGCCTATTGGTGTTAAATGGAGTGTATTCCACTTATTTAAACCTTGTTCTGTTTCCTTCAATAATGGTTCATAATTTTTCTTATATAAATCCGTGATCTTAGCTGTTATATTAACCCCTAAATATTTAATATAGGTTGTAGACCTTTGCATATTATACTCTGGGAAATTGTTGTATATCCCCATCCTTATTCAAGCTCAATACAGCTGTTTTTGACCAATTAATGTTTTGCCCTGAGATATCACCAAACTGTTTGGAGATATTAATTATTACGGGGACAGATATTGTAGGTTTTGTAATATATAATAAAACAACATCTGTGTATAGACTTATTTTTTTCTATCTTATGATTAATATTTATACCAAGTATGTCCTTATTGTTTCTAATAGCTATCGTTAAGGGTTCTATTATTAATGCAAAAATCAGTGGGGACAGGGGGCAGCCCTGTCTTGTTCCTCTCCCTAAAGTAAATCTTTTTGATGTACAGTTATTAATTTTAATGACTGCTTTATGTGTTTAATTTTTTTTCAGTTAATCTATTTTCTTCTCCTACACATCCCCTATGGAGTTCCCTCTTGCCAGGGCACCCAGCTCTGTATCCTGCTCAAAGCATTGTCCCCTCGCTTTCCCCCATGGCTTGCCCCCAGCAGCGGGGAGGCGGGTATCCCTCAACCCATTGGTTCGGATACAGTGTGAGGGGCTGCCGCTATTGTGGGAGCGGGGCTTGAGGCATCAGGCAGTCATCCATCCGAGGGGCCATTTTCCATTTTTCTCCTCCCCGAGTGGCACAGCGACATGCAATGCCACCAATGACCGAGCCGCTTGTGCTCCCACATGCAACACATCAGGTGACTGCCCTGTGACCACCCCTAGGTGTGAGCCACTGGTGTCAACCCTCAGCCTCTGCTAGGGGTCAGGCATGCAGCAGACTCCGTCCCAACCCCTCCCCAGGAGAGGAGAGCTGTCTTCCAGATGCTCGATCCTCTCCCTCCCCAGCTGACCCCCTATGTCTTGCTCGCACCATGAACACGGGTCACTGGCATGGCAGGAGGTAAGGTATGCTGCCTCAGCCCTCCATGCCACTGGGCCGGTGACTTTAGGTGTATTATAAAGAAATTTTAACCACCCGCTGAGCAGTGCACCAAACCCCATTCTATTACTACAAAAATATATGCCACTCCACCCTGTCAAATGCCTTTTCAGCATATATAGCCATCAAGGCTGCATCATCTGTTTGGTTAAGGACTAATATATTTAAAGTGCGCCTTATATTTTCCATTAGTGCTCTATTCTTTATAAACCCATTCTGATCCTGATGTATAATGTTTGGCAGTATATTTTCTATGCGATTAGCTATAACTTTCATAAAAATGTTATAGTCTGTATTTAACAAAGAGATGGGCCGGTATGATGTACAGTCTTTTTTCAAAAGACTTGAATTATTTCTTCCTGAAATGTGTCCAGGATTTTTTGTGTTACATAAAAGGTATTAAACAGTTGCTCCATTGGTTCTAATAATAAATGTTTCCACTTTTTATAAAATTCCACACCTGACCCATCTGGTACTGGGGCTTTGCCTGATGCTAGATTTTGTATTGCAGTATCAGCTTCTAGTTGAGTGATGGATTCAACCATCATTGTACTAACTTGATTATTAATAACAGGTATTTGCAGTGAATCCAAAAATTCCGGTATCTCTTCTGTTTTTTCCTTAAATTCTGAAGTATATAATTTTTTGTAATAGTCTACAAAACACCTATTAATTTCTGTAGGTTTATTAATCACTTCCTCCTGATTATTTCTTATACCTATCACCGAGTTTTCACTTTGTGTGTTTTGGTTTGCCACGCTAATAACTTAAAAAGGCTTATCCATTAAAAAATAATAATTAGACCTAGTATTCTGAATTTGAGTCTCTGTTCTTTCTGTTATCAAATGATTATATTGATCTTTTTGCTGTAATAGTGCTTTATATATATTAGGATCTACTGAAAAGCTGTGAATTTGTGAAAGTGTATTAATTTCATTTTCCATTTGATCTATTTGTTTATCCCTTTTCCTATTTTTCCATTTTTTATTGAACACATTTCAAGATGGGGCAACAGTTTCATGCTCACACACCAGCAATCCTCACTTAAGTGAAACAGATGAAAGAGAAATCACGATATAGTTATGAACTATTTAATATGAGGAATAAGCACTGCATATTGAGAGTTTATGGATTTAAAGAAATAGTTACCCTTTCTTTCAATGAAAACTTTTTAATTAAGCTGATTCTAGATTTTATTTAGAAGGAAGTATATGAGTTATATATGACAATACTATAACAGAGGGAGACTAATATTGTATAGTCATGGTGTGTGCAAAAATAATAATATGAGGATTGCTGGTGTGGGAGCACAAGTGGTGCATATTTGAAAATGTTTATGAAAGAATTGCTGAAATGCAGGAACTAAAAGTATTTTTTGGTATTTATTATAGAAACACAGTAGGGGCCTGATGAAGTGATGGAGCCACAAAACTGTTGCCCCATCTTAAAATGTGTTCAATAAAAAATGGAAAATAATTCAAGACATGGTGTTGCAGAGGAGTTCATCCTTTTTTTGATACAGTTTGTTCACATTGATGGTGCCAATAGGATGACCCAAATTTAAACTAATTTATATACATATAGGCCCGGATATTCAGAGCAGTTGCGCATGGCACAACTGAGTTGCGCCAGTGCAAGTATGGAGATGCACCAAGGAGCGATATTCTGCGGAGCCATGGTGCAGCTCAAAACCCATTGTGCCAATCTGCAACTATAATATATGCAGCGCAAGTGCAGGGGGCATTCCCATGAATATGCAGTGCAACAGTATATTCAACCATGAAGCCATGATGCAAGTGTGGAGCAACTCGAAGATGTGCCTACCAGACTTGTTCCTTTAAAACCAGGGTGCAAACACACAGACAGCAGTTGCACCAAGAGTGAGAGTGAGAGATAGTGAGACAGACAGACAGACACAAGAACAGACACAGAGGGAGAGAGACAGAGAGGTGGCATGGGAGAGGGAGAGAGGGGCAGAGAGACATACACACACACAGAACAACAGTGAACCAGTGTGTCACACAGACAGCAGCAAACCACCCAGGGGAACACTGGATTGACAGAGGGATGGAGAGTGTGCTGTTCCTGATGGAGGAGTTAATGAGGGATGTGAAGAGGCAGGAGGAACAGCTATATGTCCAACGAAGGGCCCGTCAGTGGTATGCGTGACACAGGTGGTACGGTGCCCGCATCACCTTTGAGAACTATTGTGACACAGAGATCATGGTCTGGTACCATCTGAACAGGGCCATTCTGAGGCAGTTCTGTGAGCTGTGCAGTGAGGAGATGCAGGCATCACCAGATGGAACCACGCCATGTCTCTGGAGACCAAAGTGACTGCCGTCATGTGCCTGCTCACCATGGGTACCTTCTAATGACCAGCAGGGGACACCACAGGCATCATCCAGTCAGCCACGTCCCACCTCCTCACACAGTTCCTCAATGCCCTGCTGCCACGTGCTTCAGAATTAATCCATTTCCATAGCACACAGGCGGCGCTTATAGTGAACATGCAGGACTTTCACAGGGTGGCATGCATGCCCGGCATGATTGGAGCCATTGACTGCACCCACATGGGCATCCGTGTGCCACTTGGCTCTGAGGAAATGGTGTACATTAGCAGAAAGGGGAGCCCAAGCATCAACTGCCAGGTGGTATGCGATGCCATGGGATGCATCATCAATGTCTGTGCCACACACCCTGGGAGTGCACATGACACATTCATCTGGCACAGCTCTGTACTGTGCCACAGGTTTGAACATGGGGAATTCCCCACGGGCCACCTAGTGGGTGAGTATGGCATGGGCAAGGGGCGATGGGCATAGCAGACCTGGGGCTGGGGATGGGCAGGGGTGCATGGTGGCATGGGCACCAGGGACAGGCAAGGGGTGCGGCACAGAATAGTGTAGGGCTAACTATATCATTCTCCACACAGGTGACAGTGCATACCCACTGAGGTCCTGGCTGCTCACCCCCTACTGATGCCCATCTTTCCCAGCAGAGGAACGGTACAGCGAGGCACATGCTAGCATGCGCAACATCATCGAGCATGTCTTTGGCATACTGAAGGCACAATTTCATTGCCTAGACAGGTCATGCAGTGCCCTACAGACCCTCAAAAGCCTGTGGCCTATTCCTGGCCTGCTGCATACTGCACAACATGTCCATTGACCATGGGATAGCAGTCAAGGCAGATGAGGGCAACAGTAGTAGGGATGATGGAGACAATGGGCTGGAGGGTGGTGGACAGCCACCCCCTGGGTGGAGGGATTCCCAACTCCAGCAACAGGCGTGATGCCACCGTGACACTGTCACACAGGAACATTTTGGCGAATGCAATTAGGTGGTGCAGTATACATGCATGGGCCACACAGACAAGTACAGCACACATGCAGGGATGTGCATGGTAAGGGACATGCATGCACAGAGGCATGATGCAGGGAAGGGGGAGTCAGTGGCACACACCCACACACAGCAACACACACACACACGCATGCACACACACACACACACACACACACGCACCCACCTACCCATCCAGGCATTGGAATGTGGTGTGGATCAGATGCATGGCACCAGTGCACAGGCGCAACCGGTGCTAGACTGCTGTCATCAAGCCAACACCACATGGTCCAGTGGCCAGGCGTGTACACACACACAGGCAGCATGCAGTACATCACACAGGCATGCCACCCTTGGTATGGCCCTCACACACCACCCATGGGCACACAGGGCATCAGCTGCAGACTGTGGTCAGGGCAGCATGCAGATCAGAGCAGCTGCATGGTACCATGGCCACCACGGCCATGGGGGTGGCTGTGTCAGGGGGCTAATCAGCAGCCACAGGCTACGTATCAGCTGGGGTGTGTCCAACTGCCCCCCAGGGGTGGTAGTGTGGGACCGTGACTGCAACTTCACGGGGGGGTGCAGGTGCCCAAACAGGCCCACATTGTGCATGCCTAGGATGCCTTCATCTGAGCCTGGTGTTGACTGTGATGGGGTCACCTGAAGCCAGGTCCCTAGAGTGGACAGCACACTGCGGGTGGTCTCCTGTGCATGGCCACACCCTGTGGCATCCAGCAACGTAAAGCCATCCGCAATTGCACCAGCAATGCAATCCAAGGACGCAGTCATGGCCTCCTGCATGCATTGCATCCCCTCCAGGATCTGCGCAGTGTTCCTGTCCTGCTGCTCAGCTAACTGGTGCACCTCCACATGCAATACATGCACCCCAGTGGTGAGCAGCACCTGTTGCTGAATGGACACCCACAGCAGCTGGGTGTGCTCAGCCAGATGGTCCACATCCTGGGGCTCCCAGGTGGGATGCCGATCATCTGGGGGTGACTTGCCATGCTGCACAGTCCCCCTTTCTGGTGGATGCTCCACAGTGGGGTCTGCAGGGGGAATGGATTCAACAGGTGCACCAGTGGTGGAACCTGTGTCTGGCTGCCCGGTGGCACCCACAGCCTGCTGCCACCACCTGTCTGGCCACTGTATGCCACCCTGCACCTGCACGGCCACACCACCACCACCAATGCAGGGCACATCCGCGGCACCACACACTGCCGCACCCTCAGTGGTGGCAGGCAGCTCTTCTGCTGCTGGCATTGCACTGGGTGCTGTAACTGGCTGTGCTGCCAGTAGAGGCGACATGCCCACAACATCGCCCATGCTGTCCAGCAGGTGTGTGAAGTCATCATCAGAGTTGGACCCCACCCAGATCTGTGTCTCTGCACACAGGACACCAAGGCTGGCATCCTGCAGGATCACATCCAGGGCCTCGTCCAACCCTAGGCCAAGGACACCAACAGGCACTGTGGTGAGGATCCACAGCCTGTTGGGCCCCCAGATACTGGTGGAGGTTGATGGTCCATCCTCTGGGGCTGTGCCGGCATCCACAACTGCTACTGCTGGTGCCCCATCCTCTGCACAGAGGCGTGCTGGTGCTGCAAGAGAAGAATGGTGTGTCAGTGATGCATTGCCCACATGTGCCCCCCCGTACACTGCTGACACATGCAACCTGCAGCATGGCATGTGTGTGGGTGCACACGCATGCCTATGACATGCAAGATGGCCACATGCACACCAGAAAGGCCCATGTACGTACCCTCTGGGCCACCAGCTGTGAATGGCTAACATACATACCATGCAGTGATAGACTGCCACCCATCTGGAAGCCTCCTCCAGGCACACCCTCCACAGAGGTGCGGCAGATGGTGGCTGCCAACAACTCCTTCATTGGCATCAGTGTAGGTGCATCTGCTGGCCCTCCTCCAGTGACATTCTAGGATGCTCTGATGGCTGCCACCTTCTCTTTTACACACCGCCTGTCTGTCCCAACCATCTTGTGGCACTCCTGTGCTGACCACTGGTGGCTGCTGAGCTGGTTGATATAGGTCGACAGCTCCTCCCATGCCACTGCTCTGTCCTGTGGTGTGCCCGTGGCACTGCTCAACAGGGCCACCCTGTTGAGGTAGGCCTCAAACAGGGCATCCGTCTCTCCCTTCATGAAGTTGGGAATGTGCTTCCATGCAGGCCCTCACTCCTCACCCTCCTCCTGTGCCATCATGTTGCCTCCTGTGAACAATAACAGCACAGTGTGTCAGTGGCAGCATCTCCCTGGTCTGTCCAACCCTGCAGTGCTGTCTGCTCCCAGTGTGCTGCCGCAGCATCTACCACTTACCTATCAAGGTTGCATTACCAGTACACAGCCTGTGCTGTTCCATGGTGCTTATGAGGTGCAATGCATGCAAATGAGGTTGGCACAATGGTAATGATATGCTAATGCACCCCACTGTGCCACGCATTGGCTAATGAGCTAATCTGCATGTGGCATCTGAATATTGAGATATTGTGCCATGCGCAATGGTATTGCACCAGAGCAAGCGATGGTGCAATGCCCACACATGCACAGTGCGCTGGTCTGCAGTGCTCATGTGCGCTGCGGTCTCATGGTGTCAATCTCACAAGATGCATGACCAGTACGATGCTTTGGCACTGTGCAAGCTGCACATGGCCAGCTATGCATATGGTCATGCATGATGACATGTTCCCTATCGTGCACATGTGCAAGTTGCGCTGGTCACTGACCTCTGATCCCTGGGTCACCTCCATGAACCCGTGACCCTACCAGGCCAAACCTACTGTGCATGTCCGGCACTGAACGATGGCTGGGCACTGTGCATTCTCCCACGCATCACACATCCGGCACCTGTGGTGGCCACGTGCACCTGTACCTGCCATTTCGCCGCTGAACAGAGTGAGAGCCATGGTGCAGGGTCGGACATGCTGTGCGTGTAATTGGACTGACATGGAGTTGGTCAACCTGGTCACTTGTATGGAGCCCTACAGCCCACAGATGTTTGGCTAGGTGCCCTTGCAGCAGGCCGGGGCAGTGTGTGGTAGAACATATCTGTCAGCCTGGAGAAGAGGGCAGAGGTTCCCAGGATGGCTGAGCAGTGTAGGCACCAGTACGGTGACATGATGTGCAGGGACCCTGACTGTCTTTGGAGGCTTCAGGCATGTGATGGGTGTGGTGCAGTGCCACAGCCAGGTAAGTCATCCCATGTTGCATGTCTGCCCTGGTGCTGTACTGTGGTGTTTGCTTTGCTGCCTGGCATGCCCTGTGGTGGGGTACACTGTTGTCATGCACATCACTGAGTGGCATTGCCAGCTGCCACTTGCGTTGTTGTGCAGCCGTGCTGGCATGCAGGACGTGTCGAGCAGGGACATGCCCTGTTCACAAGGGTTGGGGGGGCAGCTGCTGTGGTTGGGTACTGATGTGCACCTGTCTTCTTTCCATTCCCAGGGTTGGAGGACCACAGGTGGGCCAGGGCTGCAGCAGTGTGTGACCAGGTGGTGCACCCTGATGGGGGAGGACCTGCACAAGCAGCACTGCAGGTGGTAGGTAAGCACTGTCACAATCCTTCTCACTGTACAAGAGGGGTGGTAGATGGGAGTGGGTGCTGGCATGGCCACCTGTGCCATGTTCCATGGCAGCTGTGTGTGTTGCACCGTGTGTGGTGCATGCCACTGTGGGGTGTCCATTGAACACATGTGCCAGCTGTTGGTGAGGTGGGCATACGCACAGCTGCCATGATTGTTTGCTGTGGTGCTGCCAGTGTAGTGTGCCATGTGACTGTCACTGTGCAGTCGTGGGGCCATTGTGCAACAGGGACCACCTCTGTGCAATGTCATGGTGCACTGTGTTGCTGGCTGGCATTGGCCCACCCCCCTGCGGGTGTCCATTCCAGGCCCTCCAGGGGTGTGTGGTCCCACTGCCCATTGAGCACTATGGGTGGGCATGGTTCCTTGGACCATTGCACTGATCACCTGTCTTGTCCCTTGCTATAGGTGTCTGGCATCTGACGTGGAGAGCGCTGTGAAGAATGCTCAGCTGGCTCATGCGGCAGAATTTGCTGGTGGTGTCCAGTATCTTGGAGATAGTCATTGCCATACGGTGAATGATGATGGCAGAGCAGAGGGAGCAACGGCTTGCTGGGGTGGCTGGATGGGGCCATCACTGATGTTGCTGATGTTTGCTTCTGTTTCCCCTGTTGCATCTTCCCTCCAGTCCCCCCTCCCATTGTACTGTCCCTGTTCCCTGTCCTCTTCCCTCACTGCACCTACCCTTTCCCAGCCCCATTATATTTGTGAATAGTTTTTTCATATAAATATTTTCTAACATACCTGCCTGTGTCTGCTTTGCAGATGGCATATGGAGCCATGCTGCACTGGCCCAGTGTCAGTCCATGTTGTATGCATGAGAGGGGGAATGTGTTGTGCATCCGTGGTTCCTGCTGTGTGCATTGGTGTGTCACACTGTAGTGGTGTCTGTCCCCTGGGTCGGTGGCTGTGCATTGGGGTGCCCATGGGGTGGCAGTCAGGGGTGTGTGATGAGTGTGTGCGTGATGGTGGCTCACGGCCATGGTCATTGTTTGAGTATTGTCCACACACTGTGTTGGGGTCCTGTCCCATATGGTCTGCCATGCTGCCTGCATTCTGGCCCATTCAGTGCCCACTGTGTAGGCTCCATGTGTGCCTGTGTGGTGTTTGTGTGCTTGGCTGCATGGTCCTGGGTGTGGCCTGCTATGGTCTTGTGGGGCGACATGGCTGGTAGTCTGCTTGGGGAGGTGGGGGTTCCCTTGGCAGCTCTTCTTTGACTGTTGGCACTTCCTGTCACCTGCTATTCATGCCACTGTTGTGTTCTGGAGTCCAGTGTCTGGGTACCTGTGTGTGCCCTGCTGTGCCCTGCTGGTGGAGGCCTCCTGTGGCCACTGTCACTGCTTCCATGGCTCTGTCCTTGGGTCTGTTCTTTGTGCCCTGCCCTCCTCTGTTGCTATGCTGCTCTGCGCTGCCATGGTTGTGCTGGAGCATCTCTGTCTGCACCAAGGTACACCCCTGTTTTCACCATGGCGTAACTCTGTTTGCATCATGGCACAACTCTGCCATATTCAGCTGCATTGTGCTGGCACTGTTTGGCCTGCACAACCACTGAATATGGCTCCAGTTGCACCATGGCACATTGGATTTGCGCTGCCCCAGACTTGCGCTGGCCTTTGGTGCATTTCTGAATATCCTGGCCATATAGGGCAACTAGATTTCTTTGCTTTGCACTATGAAAATACCATTCAAACATTTTGGCACATTTCAGATAACATGGCTGCAGCCCACAATCAGGAACTGCGTCTGCATCATCACTTTTGAAAATCCAGCCACAAGAGTCTTTGTGAGTTATTGAAAGAGTTTTAATCATTTCTTTACGTTTCCTGGAAAAAAATCTCCCATTAATCTCATCCTATGGGATCCCATTGATATCCAACAAGAAAAATGAACTCATGAGAACATCCCATCACCAAAGTCTTCCTCCCAGCAAGCTTATGAAGCTGCTTTGAATGAAAACCATTATCCCAATGCTTCAAATAATGCAGGCCTCTGCTTCATTATTATTTATTCTCTCCGTTTAGAAACAGAAAGAGGGATTATTATTCCAATGGCAAGATGTACAACTGCTATATTTTTCAAAGGTAATACATTTTGCATATTGTTTGATGTCTCTACAAGAACTTTACACAGAAGGAAATGTTTCTTCTGTTTCAGAAAGGATTTATTGGAGCTTTGGGGTATTGTCTCAGTCCCTTATCTGGCTGAAGGCCTTGTTAAGATTCTAAATAAGAAATTCATATTCTTTGACCCAGATCAGCTCAATGACGTTATGCTTGGAAAAAAAAGCACTGAAGCAGATGAAGGAAACATGAAGAAGCAAGATGAGGAAATGCCTAAACTGGCTGAGACTGCTCTTGATAATCTTGGAGTGCCTCCCCATGAGCAGTAATAGATCAATAGTGATGAGGGACACTTTTTTTATTTCCAATTTGTTAGCTTTATACCAGGTGAATGATGGAACCAATAACTAAAAGCTGCCATTCCTCCTCTGGGATGTCTTAAAATTGATTATAAACATGAATGATTTGCTGAAGCTTGTAATTTCTCACATCTAATATATATTCTGAACTTGTTATGATTGCAATACTATGTTTAGAACTTTAATTTTACTTGGAATTTCCCTATACTAGAGGATATGTACTTATAATAATTAAAAGACAAAGAACTTCAGTGCACAGCATATAAGCAGAATTAGAAATGCTACTTAATATTGTCTAATTCATTTCTCATAAAATTGTTTTTGCTGAATTTATGATAATAAAAATGATAGAAAGCTTAAAAAAAATTTAAAAAGAGGCTTAGGGCTGAAGCAACAAAGATGGCCCAGCTATGCACCAAAGACATGTATCCAGGCTGCAGGGCTCTACACCTGTGGATGACCACACAAGTGGTGGCATCCACATCCCCCAGTTTTCATGTTTGGCACAAGTAATGGAATGTGGAGGGAAAGAGGCATGTTGGGGGTAAAACGGAGCCTGACACTTGGCATCCAATCAGATGCCCAGCTTGGCACCATGGTGGAGCAGGGGATTGTGGAATATGGCATTTCTCTGAAGACTTCTGTATCCTGATTCGGAAAATGTTTAACATATAAAAATTTAATGTAAGACTCCAGCCTCCCATACCTGCATGGTGAACTGAGGACCATAGGCCAAATGACAGAATAGACCCAGAGAAGGTCCAAGAAGCTTCTGAGGAGACTTAAATGAAGGACAGAGAGGTGTTACAGCTGGGTCCAACTTTTGTAAAAATGATGCCCAACTTGTTCCCTTCCTACTACATAAAAAACACTGTGGGACACTTGGATGCATGACCCCAACATGGTGCCCACACACAGCTGCCCATGTAGACTCACAGGTGGAGCAGAATCAAGTGCAAAGGGGAGCACATCCACAATTGTGAATGACCAGGAACATCCAGCATATGCAATGGGGACACTCTCTTGACATCCATGGCCCTCTGTATGTGTGGAAAGGGTCACTGATCCTTTATGTATTGGGCCCTTAACATTAAGGGCATTAATCATGTGATAAAAAGGGAAAGGTTTCTATCCAGATTCTACCATGAGTGATGTAATATTCCTTTATTACATTAGACATACTAATTGCCAGCAGAACTTAGATGAAAATGGGTGTTCCAGACAGGGATGTTAAATTGCCTTTTTCACCTCTTCCCCCCATTTCCATGCCATATCCTTCTCTCTTCTTCTCCCTTCTCCTCCCTCCCTATTGCTTTCTCTACAGTGTATGGCACTTAGGCCCAGATATTCAAACTGCGCCCAAAATGTGCGCAACAGCAGGAGCAAGCATAAGTCAATTGCGTACATGCACAACAGACGCGATATTCAAATGTGGAGCAAGTCAAATTGCACAACCAGCCAATGTCTGAATATCGCACAACCTGCGCCATAGCGCAACCAGGTAGGGGAAGCTGAGCATATATGTCGCGCCATAGTGCAACAAGGCCAGCCCAGCTGAGCAGTCGAGATGCACTATAGCGCTAGCAGGGAGCCCCCCCAGCAGCAGAGCAGTGGAACTGCACAACCAGGGAGGTAGGCAGGGGCCCACCACCCATGCCACAGACGGGCACAGGAACACAGTGTAGAACTAACAACACACCCCCACACCCAAAGCACAGCATCACCAGTGGAGGGACGGAAAATCCACTGGCCCATGGGAACAAGCCTACAAAGCACAGCAGGGCCACGGCGCCCCAGCACACCCACTGGCAAGCAAATACTGCCACACAAAGGGGCCGGACAACCCAGGTGTACCACAGCCCCCACTGTGCATTGCACACTATGCTCTGGAACCACAAGACACCACCCATGAGCAGTGACTGTGACTGGCACTGCTGGAACCACCATGCCCCCCCACCACCTGGCAAAATGCAACCGTGTGTACCACAGAACCATACAAGCCAGACCCACCAGGAGCCCACAGTGAAGTGGGGCAGCACACGGCCAGACCGGCTGATAGCCACCACCACACCAGGGACACCCCCCACGCAGAAACACACACAATCCCAGGACCACACCACACCAGATGCCATGCACACCACTGCAACTCAGCACCTATAGCCAGCTGCAAATCAGAGACCACCACAGTATTCATAACAAAATAGATATATATATATTCAATGAAAAACAGAAGAACAACAACAACAGGAACAACAATAACACTATTTACATATATATACAAAACGGGGTGGGGGTACAGATACAAGGTAGGGGTGGGTGTGGGGTAGGGGTGAAGAACTTGGTGAGGGAAGGCAGGGTGTGAGGGAAGGGTAAAGGGTGTAGATGTGGGGCAGCTACTGCCCTCCAGGCTGCAGATCTGCAGGACGGCTTGGACCCCGTGTCCCTCTCTAGCGTTGCACACCCCTCTGGTTCATCTCCCTGAGGATGCTGATTGATTCCTGTGAAATCTCCAACAGGCGGTGGATGGCCTGCTCTATCCTGCGCAGGACCCGTACACCTAGGGCAAGGGAACAGAATCAATGGCTAGGACTGTACACAACCCTGAAGCCCACCCAGTATGCATGGCATACAGCCAAGTGCCCTGCCCCTGTGATGGACTGCACACACACAGTGACCGTGCATGGGCCAAGCCCAACCAGGCAGCAACAGCCATGTGTGCCACTACACACACCCCCATGCCCAGCACAGCACAACCAAGGCAGTACAGTGACATGTCTACATGGTGGGAAGGTAGTGCCACAGCCATGTGCCCAGTGCATGCATGGACCACCAGTGATGCACTCACAGACATGCAGTGCCACTGGACAGTGCTGACTGTCACACGTCGCGTGCATGGCAGTGTTGTCCATGGATGGTGGCCATGCCCTATCCCTCCCATTGCACACAATAGCATCCATGATGTAATGACACTCACCCTCACCCAGCCGCTGCTGCTGCTGCTGCGGCGGCTGCTGCAGATGCTGCTGCTGCTGTTGCGGGCCCATACCACCGCCTCCTCCGCCGGCCACCCCTGCAGCACCCCTGTGTGACTCAGCCTGGGCCCTCCTCTGCTCCTCCATGCCTGTGGGAAACAAATGTTGAGAAGCACATTAGTGAGATCCAAATGTAGACAGCCCCCTGCACCAATGAGTGTGCCTGCCCACACAGCCAGACCCATACATCACACACCTGCAAACACTGACACAGCCAACCATGGAACAACCCTCCCCCATGCTCTGGCCCCAATACACAGTCATACCGCTGTGGACAATACAGGTGCACAGATGGGTCACCCACCTGGCCTAGGCACAATGCCCCTCCTGGCATGGGACCTGAGGCATGCCAGCAGTGCCTGCTCCCTCCTGCGCAGGTCACTGTAGCGGTGCCTACACTGCTCTGCTGTCCTGCGCTGCTCTGTGACCCGCTCCAGCGCAGTGGCCACCTGCTGCCACACTTGGGTACGGGCCAAGTCTAGGGGTTCCCCCCCAAACAGTGGCCCATAGTGAGGCTCAACCATGGCCACTAGGTTGGCCACTTCCAAGCTACTCCACTGGGAAGCTCTCCTGTGTGCCATGTTAGCAACTTGATAGTAGGAAATATGGCACTCCGCAGCGCGGCAAACCCACATGGAAATGTTGCGCAATACAACCCTGTCTGTCCCTATCGCACTGTTCAGGCAGCGCCGTCAGTCCCTATCACGCTGTTACCGAACAGCGCGATAGTGCTGCACACATGCCAGACGTACAGCGCCAAGGGGGCAAAGGTCGGGCACAAGGTCATGTCTCTAGCGCAAGGCCACGCAAAGCGCCATTGGACATCTACACGTCCAGTACGAGCAGTCGCCTGTGTGCCAGTGCCACAGTGGACTATTGCACAGTTGTGCCACAGCGCCATGTGGTGACCAGCGCTGTAGCGCCACTGGCACAATGGTGGCCATGTCATGAATAGCTGACCGCGTACAGCACGTAATCAGCGTGGCAGACGCCTGCGTAAGGTACCTGGGCATGCATGGTGCTGTGTACTACGCAGTCACAGAACTGCGCCATAGGCTCAGCCGGCCCAACCGTACTGCGCAAGGCGCTACAGCGCGATATTCAGCCGTCATATGCATATCAGCTGATCAGCCATTCAAAGGCGCAGCGGCATGATTTGCATCCCATTAAAGTTGCTCCACTCCTAATTTGCATACATTGCGCTATAAATGTGCGACAGTGATCTGCAGTGGCCATATTCGGTTACTGCAGGTGATAGGTGGGTCGCATGCTGTGTGATGTTATGGACTATGGTCGTGGGAAAATGCTGTGAACTGCACAGTCACAGGTGTCCTCTTCCACCCATACAGACCGTGACATGGCCGAGCAAGGTCTGAGTGAGGAGGATGATGGTGGGCGGAAGAGGAGGCCCAACTTTACAAAGGCTGAAACAGAGGCACTCTATGAGGCCTACCTGGATGAGGAGCCACTACTCAGTGGATGGCAGGGCACTCCTCAGGCCCGTGCTGCTGCATGGGAGGGGGTAGCTCGCACCGTGAACCTGCACGGAAGCCACCAGTGCTCCGTGCAGGAATGTAAGAAGAAGGTGGGGACAGACAGGAGACAGGTTAAGGAGAAGGTGGCAGCACTCAGGGTGGCACGCGCTGCCACAGGCGGGGGCCAGCCAGAGGTGGCGCAGCTGACCCGGGCGGAGGACCGCCTTGCTGCATCCATGCAGCGCAGTGCCATCGAGGCGTTTCAGGTGGTGGCTTCCAGACAGGTGGAAGCCCATCACTGCACGGTATGACATGGTGGGGGTTGGGGGTGGGGAAGGTTGATCCCATGCACTAACATGTTCTCACTTTCTGTTACAGATCCTGTGTGCCTGCAGGGGACAGTGGTGGTGGGCCCGCGTGCACTGTGGACGTGCAGCCAGAGTTGGAAGAGGGTCCATCCACCTCTGCTGGTAGCTGGTGTGCATTGCACCAGTGTGCACACCTGGCTGCCATCTCCGATGTCAGTGAGTCAGGTGTGGGGGGTGCCCTTCCTGTGTCCCAGTGGTCTGGCATGCAAGCATGCCAGCACGCTGTGGCTGAGGCCATGGCATGAAACTGCACCATTGATGTGATGCAATGGCCGCTATGGGCAGTGACACTTGTGTGTCACAGAATGGACACACAGCAGGACAGCTCATGACCATGGACCTAGAGGGTTCCAATGTGTGTGCCAGCACATCAGCACAGTCCCAGGCTGTGCCTGTCAGCACCGGTGGGTCAGCACCGGGTGGCTGTGCAGGTCCCTGGCACTGATGCGGACACAGCATTGGAAGGACTGGTCCCTTGGGCACAGCAGGCAGAGGGGCAGCAGCGGCGGTCACCCACCGGGTCTGGGGGTACAGGGTTCAGCGGTGGCGTATGCACACCACCTGTTGACATGCCCATACCTGGTCCTGGTGAACAGCGCCCACCCTCAAGGGGTGTTGAGCATCGGGCCCTTCCATCCCCTGGGGGACAGGTTGCCGATTTGGCAGACAACCCATTTGACGAGCACACCCGCCTGCTGCGGGCATCAGTACAGCAGCAGATGCAGGTTGCAATGTCCGTGGAGGCACTGTGTGTGGCTGTGGAGCAGCACAGCAGGGACAATGCAATGATCCTGGCAGAGATGGTCCAAATGCGGATGGATGTGACCGCAGCCATTGACAGGCTGACCCAGGCATTGGTCGCTGTCATGGCCACATTGGGCGCACAGTCAGGTGCCCCTGTACCATGCACCCCATGCAGTACATTCTCCACTCCACGTTCCTGGTGTCGTGCGACACCCAGCCTGTCAACGCCGGGTTCTGCTGTGGGCATCCTGAGCACCCCTGGTGCAGGTATGTTCGGCATGCTGCAGACCCCTGTGCGGACAAGGTCATGCTCGAGCAGTGGGACCCCTGGTGGTCCAACGGTGCCACCCCATGTGGCCCATGCTCAGCCTGCCAGTGTGGCTGGGTCACGGCGGGGCTGCCCATACATCCGTGGTGGCCGTGGCTCAGTGTTACCTGACTGACCTGTCTCCCAGTGCGGGCCCTGTCTGGTGCTGCCCTGTGTGCAAAGTGTGTCTTGCTGGGCACTGCACCGGTGGGTGCCCTGCCCAACACGCCGACACACGGACTACCTGCACACCCACCCGAATGCTGTCCACAGGTGCGTGTGTGTGATGATGCCTGCATTGTACTGTACACCAAGGTGCAAGGGTGCCCAGCATCTGACACACGTACATGGACAGTACAGGTGGTGGGGGTGGTCTGTGGATCTGTGTGTTTGACATGTCTGTTCCTGCTCTGCTGTGCAACTGCCCATGTGCACTGTGTGCCTGGTGTGTGTGTGTGTGTGTGTGTGTGTGTGTGTCCATGTAGGGTGTAACTATTCACCCCTCCCTGATGGTGTGTTTGTGTGCCTGTACCCTTCCACTCCCCTTGCCGTCATGCACCCCTGGTGTGTTACCCTGTGTGTATGTGGGTTGTGCCTAGACAGTGTTGGTTGCACATGGCCCCATGACTTACCTGTGCTGTGCAAAATGCCCCTCTGTGATGGTGTTCTGGTGCAGCTGTGCCTGCCGGATCAGTCGGGGGTCACGCCGTCCAAAGGGGGGCTGCTCATCCCCATCATCACCGGCGTCACCGGCATCCCCATCGCTGTCCCCCTCCTTGACCTGTACAGCTATCCCACAGTCTTTGGCCATGTTGTGCAGGATACAACAGGCCAGGAATATCCCACAGGCCTTTGAGGGGCTGTACTGTAGGGCACCGCCGGAGGTGTCTAGGCATCGGAAGCGTGCCTTCAGCATCCCAAACACCCACTCGATGATGTTGCATGTGGTGGCATGTGCCTCATTGAAGCGTTGCTGCGATGGGGTCATGGGGTGCCGGTAGGGTGTGAGCAGCCAGGGATGGAGTGGGTATCCACTGTCACCTGTGTGTAGGTTAGTGTCATGTTCAGGTCCATATTGTCCCTAGCCCTTTGTGCCACCCCCATGGCACCTGTGGCTTGCCCACCCATCCCCCAACTTTGCCGCTCCTACATGCATACCCACCCACTAGGTGTCCTGTGGGGATATCCCCAATCTCGAATTGATGGCACAGTGCAGACTGGTACCATATGAATGAATCATGTGCTCCATCAGGGTGCATGGCACAGACATGGATGATGCGTCCAGTGACATCACACACCACCTGGCAGTTGACACTGGAGTACCCCTTCCGGTTGCGATATGTGGCCCCATCGGGGCCAGGTGGTGTGTGAATTGCCACATGGGTGCAGTCTATCACCCCTAGCATGCCAGGCATATGTGCTACCCTGTGGAACTCCTGTATGTTTGCTGTACACTCTGCCGCGGTGCTGGGGAAATGGATGTACTCCGCAGCGTGTGGCAGCAGTGTGCTGAGGAATTGGGTGAGGATGCGTGATGTGGCCAACTGTGTTATGCCTGTGATGTCCCCTGTTGGCTTCTGGAAGGTACTCGTGGCAAGCAAGCACATGCAGGCTGTTACCTTTGTCTCCACTGACAGAGCGTGACTCCGTCGTGAGGGTGCCTGCATCACATCACTGCACAGCTCACAAAGCCACCTCAGTATTGCCCTGTTCAGGCAGTACTGACCCACAATCTCGACATCCGTATACAGCTCAAAGCTGATGCGGGCACGGTACTGCCTGTTGGGGGCGTACTGCTGACGGGCCCTTCCACGGCCACGTCCCCCTGCAGCATGCCTTCTCACCCCCCTCACTACAGCTTCCATGTGGAAGGTGGCACTGTCCATCTCCCTGGCTTGTGTCCCCCCAAGCTGTTGTTGTTCTGTTCCCCCCACTGTCCTGACTGCTACCTCCACTGCACCGGGTACACCCACTGGCCTCCAAACTCTGTGGCCCCACACGCCTTCGGCTGCCACTATTCTGTCCTGCCTACTCCCTGGCCTGCACTGGTTGCCGCTGTGGCCTGCTACCTGTTGCTGCCACATGAGCATTCCCTGTCTTTCTTGCACCTCATCCTTGAGCCTTTTTATTTTGGCTCATTTCTGCCGCAGCGCAACTTCCGGCTATTCCACAGTTGCGGATTGCGCAAGCCTATGAATATCGCATTGCACTCTTTATGCATGGATCCACCCCCCTCGGTTGCGCATGCCTTCATTTGCATTGTGCAATTGCTCTGCATGTTTTCAGTGGTGCAACTGCATCCGCTGAATATCACGGAATGGCGATTTTCGGACTTCTGTTGGCGCAACCCTGTTGCGCATGGCGCAACCCTTTTGAATATCTGGGCCTTAGTGTATACTTCCTGAAGTAGAATTAACTATTATTATAGTATAGTGTATGAATTCAATTATTTGCTCTTCATAGCCACTGTATTTTTGGCTACTACAGTATGGTAGGTTACAAATAATATCAATATCATGTTTAATGTATCTGGCAGTTCTGGGGCTCTCTGGGGATACATCTCTTTACACCAAGGAGGCCAGCCTAGGTTCTTCTGTATGAATATACTTGAGAAAATATCACTGTACCTCAGTGCCTCTAGCTGGGGTGGTCCCTTACTGTACAAACTGTTGCACATTGGAATCCTACCCTGAAGGAAATTATGCCAAGGGATATAGGGGGTCCCAAGCCTCACCATTCCAGTTGTTCTGATTCGATTGCTTACTCTTCTCTGTCACTGAAATAAGACATAGTGAATTTACAATAGGTGCAACTGATTTTATTACAGTCCCAATTCAAGATTCATTATCATTTCACTTGGTGCATCTCAGATTTCAGATGTTTCACTGTCTATTTTCTAACAGAGTATGAGCAGGGCCCCTACTTTTCTGCGGCACAGTGGGACCAAGTTCTGCAGCAAGACTACCATTTGCCGCAGAACTTCTGCGGCAGTGGTTTGTAATTTCTGCGGAAGTTCTGCGGCACTGAAACTACCACATCACAGTGTCCGCTTGTCAACCTGACTACACTTTCATGGCAGTGGTTATACCAATCAGGATGGTGGAAAGCACAGTAACACTAGTTCAGAAAATAACAGATTTATAAAAATAATTTTATGCCTAAAAGAGCAAAACAAATTTCTCTCCCTTAAGGTCCTAGCCTGTTGCATAAATGACATACGTAGAGGGGATCTTATGTGATAAATAAGGTATTTCTATATGCATGCTATCTATCTCACTAATGAGGTTTCCACTGTCTATCACTTATATATTTGTATGTGCTTTCTACACCACTCATGAGGTTCCCTCTGTGCATCACTTGTATGTTTATATGCAATCTGTAACATACATACAAGTGTGTGTGTGTGGTGAGAGAGACAGAGATGCTATATATGTGTGTGTGTATATATATATATATATATATAGATAGATAGATATAATGTATATTTACATTTTTTTTTAATATCCATGAACTTGCATCCTCATTCATACAGGTCCCATTGGAAATAGAATAGAGGAGTTATTGCAAAACTCATTTTTCATGTCAACCTGCATACCCTGACACACTGCGTAACACCATCAGGCCATGACATGCATGTGAACCGATTGTGAGATAGAACTCTCGAGCCCATCACAATGTCTCCACCATGTGACAGAACACTGCACCATACCTTCCCCAGGCTCCACGCGAGTGATGTGTTCCAGCAATCCTTAGTGCTGCCCAGCCAGCTGCCAGAGCTAATCTCTGAACCTGAGTTGCTGGCACAGAAACACAGCATGCTACCCTCTGGCCCAACAGCTGTCCCTGCACACAATATTTCTCCATAACTTTTCAGTGATTCTATCAACCAGTGACAATATGTAATCAATAACCCTGGCAAAAATGCTTACAGTGCAATTATTTATTTAACAGGTCTATTTTTTCAACAGGTCTACACATTATTATATTCCACTTTTCTGGGCATAATTGCTTAATTTTTCTTACAAATGACAGTTAAATTCATTTTACCAGTTACTCATTTCAAATGGCATCTCTATATCTAAAAGGCACAAGTAGGTTTGTACAAAGTGAGGTATAGACTTAACAAGTCTGTGTTATTGACAAGGTTTTGTTTAAGCTGGTCCTAGCACAGTAATGTAAGAATTATATTAGGCTGTAGTGCAGGTTGAGCAAATATCACCATGCATGATGTGCTGTGCCACCATCTCTGGCAGTGGGAGCTGTGGTAGTTAAGTGACTGTTCATTTCTGTTGCAGAATGCAGCCATTTCGTAAGTTAATGTATGATGGTATAGCAATGATAACATCACATTTTGTACATATAGGGGTTTTGGATATAAAGAGGGAAGGAACCAGATTCTATGGATAAACAGAAATATTAATAAAAACACCAAGAAGAGTGATCTCATGTGTCAAGAGAGTTCTGTGTAGATTGCAAGTTCTACGCAAAATTCTGCGGCCGCAGAATTCTAGGGGCCTTGAGTATGAGACATTTCACTGTTCACTAGACTATGCATCCTCCAGTGCCCCCCATTCAGCTCTCACACCATCTAAAAGATTACAACCCACCAAATGATCTGTTTCAATCTGTTTCAATGGGTGCTGCCACTAGGGCTCCAGCCATTGGGCCTTTGAGAGACTATGGTACCCTTTGTCCAGCCTCACTGCCACTAGCAGAGATCCTCCTCAATTTTCCTTTCATGATAGCCCCACAGGAACCTGCAGATAACCTCATCTCCCACTGTTTAACTTCCTAGTCTGGAGACTCGCTTTTGTGACTCCACTTAGGCCCTAAAGCTATCAGAGAGCCCCTCCTTCTAGGATTCCAGCTGCACCAGGCTCCATCTCTCTCACAAGGGAAAACCAAAAGCCCACAGGCACAGCAAAGCTCAAAGGAGCAATGCTACAAGCAAAATTAAGCAAACAAAAGCGAGCAGGAACATAGGAACTGCAAAGTTATAATACTTTATTAAATACAGTGTGCTGGTGCCATAGAATTAAAAAAGGAGTGATGAAAGACCCGCTAGCAAAGCAGGTGCCAACTCCACAACTTCTCATACAAAAGCTCAGAAACTTCTGTACTCATCTTTTTATACCCTACCTGGTTCCTTCCACTTGGGTTCAGGAATCCAGGCACTAGCCCTTTATTTGCAGTAGCCCACCACCAAAGAGCTTCCCCTATCTCTCACTAAGGTAAAGGAAGGAAAGAGCATGGGAGTGCTGCAGTGCAACAGGTGTAGGACCGCAGTCTTTTGGAACACCGTCTGTAGACTGAGGTGTGGTCCGATTTGTACTCACCTCTTGGGGTTAATGACAGTGGTTGCTGAACTCCATGCTGAACTGGCAAGGGTGCAGAGAAGCTTCTGCCTTACCTGTGACCACCAAGTCTGCTGCCTCTCCCCAATGGATGTTTAGGCAGACCAGTTGGACTTTGGTGGGCTCCAGGATGCTGGGGGAGGCAGGAGGGATATACACTCTCTAGGAACAGAACTAATTTGACTAGAATATTTTATTATTATAATTTTATTATATTTTTAATTGCTATTCTGTATTCTTATATTGGCTTAATTATTAAGTACTATAATATGAACTCTAAAACAAGGACAATGCTGTTTAAGGCTTGAATACTGAAATAGAGGAATGATACAGTGCCATAAAAAAGGGATATAGCAAACATGAACAATTTCAGGAGGAAAAATGGTTCAAAAATCATCTGTTTAAATTGAATGGCCCCATCCTTTAAGGAATAGCAGACAAGCTTGAAGTTGAGACTAAGATTATTGTCATGGAAATTTGACATAATTTATGGCCTTGTTTTTTGTGTACCAGCCAGACCCAGATACACCAAAAGTTAACAATGACTGAAATATACTGGCTTTAAAAAATTAAGACTTTTATTTATAGACACTATACAAAAACTCTGATACATTTTAGAAAGTTACAGGTTATTATAAATACATGAACCTGCCCAGTGAGTAAGTTTTAAACCTATTAGCAAAGTGCTGTGTGAGCTATTTACTATTTATTCTGTAGCAACAAAGCTGTTAAGACTAGAAATTACAGAGTGGTGTCTAAAGTAAGTTGATCTTACCACTATTTTAATAAAATGAGTTTTGAGTGTTTCTCTAACAAGCAACATTTAGTTGTGTGGTTTGTAAGTCTTCTTAATGAACTCCAAAGCAACATGAGGTCATGGATCATTAACCACAAATACAAAAAATCACCATCTTAAAGAAGTTTGCTAAGATTCTAAAGTTTTTAATGATAGCAGGTATGCTAAACTAATGTCATTTTGAACAAAAAAAATTACTTTTGGAATTTGTAAATACTGTTTAGATATTTATAACAAAAAGTTTTATAATGTTTTTATAAATTACAGATTTTATATTAGAATTGACACTATCATGTTTGATCTCAAATGAATTCTTTCTTTTAGACTTATCTAAAAATGTAGGTTTTACATTTGTAACAAGGTGCACATAGATGTAAGAAAGAACAAATTGTTTTAAATTAACAATTGTTTTAAAAGATGAGGTTATATTGAGGAAAAAATGGTTTAGGAGGGGCTAACGGTGACACCCTCAAAGAGTACTCAGACCAGTCATAATTTTATGGCAATGTCGCCCAGCAAGAAGGACAGAAATGGGATGCTGGCAAAGCTGGCCCAAAATTTCCTAATTGTTTGGTGTGTGAGGACCTGTGTTGGCTGACCTGACAATTTTGGATGAGCTTGGGACTTGTACTAGGCCAAAAGTCTAAAGCCATGCCTGTTTAAAACCAGCATTTGCGTTGAGTCATTGCCACCACCAGTGGGTATTAAGTACAATCTTAAAAGCCTGCACAATGCTGCAACAATATCCAGCTGCTAAAATTGCCTGTTACAGGAAGGTCTCTCTTTCCAGTATTGGATAAAGCAATGCCTAGGTTTTGCATACTGAAAATTTGGACTAAAGTACTGTTTGGGAATTTCTGTTAAAAGACTAAACAAGAGACTAACTTTGGAATTTAACAGCCAGCAAGCTTGTAGTGCTGTTAAATAACAGTGAGTCCAGAGTTGCAGGTTTAAGAGCAGAAATGAACTAAAACAGAAGAGTCACGGAGTCCAGTTACCAAAATCACATTGCTGTCCACAGGGAGCGATCTCTATACAGACTGTGCTGCTAGACTACTAAAATCTTGCAGTCTGATTTTTCCCACTAAATTCTAAAGTAACTTTTGATAATTTGTGATGTCAAGCAAAAAGGATTCGGCCTGTATTGCTTTATTGATATCCAACGACTCTACAGTTTCAGGTTTAAGGGAACACGACAGAAGACTAAAGCCAAACCAACCACTAAGGACTTTTGTCTTCTAAATCAGAAGTTCTCACCAAGATTTTGAAAGTTAAAAAAGTAA
Organism: Neoceratodus forsteri; assembly: GCA_016271365.2. Taxonomy (NCBI): domain Eukaryota; kingdom Metazoa; phylum Chordata; order Ceratodontiformes; family Ceratodontidae; genus Neoceratodus; species Neoceratodus forsteri. The sequence goes on along the minus strand of CM028129.1, from coordinate 589,156,104 downwards.
AAGACTGCACCTACAAATAACTATAACTTAAGTATTCCTTTAATTATTTTACTTTTAGTACCTTTATTTGGCTATCTGGGGTGGCAACTTAGTGTATTTTAACTCCAAAACCTTGGGTATATAGTTAAGCTAGAATGTAGATGTAAATAAGTACCTTCTTGCATATTATACAGTTTAAAACAATTATTGTACAAAAATATAACCTAAGACACTAGTGTAATGAGTTGCAAGTTCTCATAGTAAAAAAGGTCATGCTTCAGTATTTATAAGTATGCTAAAGAAATAATATAAACTGTCATTTATTATGCTAAATATGGGGGGCCCAGATATTTAAACTGCACCCAAAAAGTGTGCAACAGCAGGAGCAAGCACAAGTCCATTGTGCACATGCGCAAGAGGCATGATATTCAAAAACTGCGCTCACCAAGGTGCGCCTACAGCCGATGATTGAATATCGCACCACCTGCACCATAGCGCAACTAGGGAGGGGAAGCTGAGCATATCTGGTGCACCATAGTGCAACAAGGGATGTTCAGCAGAGCAGTCCAGATGTGCCATAGTGCAACCAGGGATGCCCCAGCAGCAGGGCAGCAATGCAACAGCACAACCAGGGATGCAGGGCCCACCACCCATGCCACAGATGGGCAAAGGAACACACAGCAGAACAGACATCATCCCCACACCCATGCACTGCACAACTGGGGAGGGCTGGAACAACCACTGGCCCATGGAGACAAGCAAACAACCCACAGCTGGGCCATGGTGCCCCATCACACCCCTTGGCAAGCTGTGACCGGCACACAAGGATGGCCAACCACCCCATGTCACACCATCCCACCAATGCAGAGCACACCCTGCACTGTGACCCCCAAACTCCCTGCCCAGGAGCAGTGTCCACCATTGCAGGATACCCCATGCATGCCACCACCCCCACTGGGACAATGCAACCCTGTGCACCACAGAACCATGCAAGGCAGCCCCTCCATGAGCACCCATCAGCAGGTGGCAGCACACAGCGATGCAACGACGGCATACACAGTGCCACCATGCACAGCCCCCCGAGGTACAGCTGAGAGACTGACCATGCGTCGGCACATGAGGTACCCCACATTTGACAGAGCATGCCCTGGACCCCACCACCAGTGGTACAGCACCATGCAAACCCTTCCAAGGACACACCCCGACCCAGCACTGGCCACAAAAGCCAGTGCAGACACCCACAGTGGTGCATGGAAGCATGCACCACACCGGATGCAACACAGTGCATGGACAAACACCCACCCATACCCAAGGACACACCAACACAGGGACACAGTAGCGGGCAACCAAGCCTCTAGCTGGGGCCATGGAAACCGTGTAGCACATGGCCAGCAGTCCCCATGGCACAGGAGTGCCAGCCATCCTGCACAGGCACTGTGGAGCTGTACGCCACCAGCATTTGCCTGAGCACAAGTCACAGCAGGTAAACATCCCCTGCAACACATAAGCCACAGCATGGAGGTGAGACAACAACAGCGGAGGCCACAGTGTCACCCAAGGCAGACATGCACCACACCAGTGACAGGAGGCAACCCAGAATTGTGGACGGGTACAGTGGCTGTCCTGCATGGACAGCCACCACTGACATGCCAGCAGACTGTGCAGGTCACAGACATGCAAGGGTGTCAGCTGCACAGGCCATGGATGGGCTGACAGGTGTGCCATGGACACAGAGCATGCACCATGGACCACTGCATACAGTCATCCAGTGCACAGGAAACAACACACACACCACAGACAGTGACAGATAGCTACTCCCACACCATAGTCATTGTGACGGGTACAGTGGCTGTCCTGCATGGACAGCCACCACTGACATGCCAGCAGACTGTGCAGGTCACAGACACGCAAGGGTGTCAGCTGCACAGGCCATGGATGGGCTGACAGGTGTGCCATGGACACAGAGCATGCATCATGGACCACTGCATACAGTCATCCAGTACACAGGAAACAACACACACACCACAGACAGTGACAGATAGCTACTCCCACACCATAGTCATTTCCCCACGGATACACACACATGCCCATGACTGCACCACCCCTGACACCATGCACAGCACTGCAGCTGAGCACCTGTAGCCTGCTGCAAATCAGAGACCACCACAGTAGTCATATCAAAAGAAATGTATTTAAAAACATCAAACAAAACTATGTACAATTATTTACAAATCTGTGGGGGGAGGGCCACAAACAAGGTGGGGGTGGGTAAGGGGCAGGGGTGAAAAAATGGTACAGGGAAGGAGGGGTGTGAGGGTGGGTCCAGGGGGGATAGGGGAAATCAGGGGCATTGTGATGCTTAGTGGGAGCCCCACTCCCTTCTCTGGCTGCTCCTCCTGCCATGCCACCGGCTGATCCCCAGCCTCTCGATCCTCTGCAGGATGTCCAGCGATGTCCTGGCAACAGTCAGGATTTCCTGCAGTGCCTCCCAAATCATGTGCAGCTGCTGTCCACCTAGGACAAGGGAGCAGAGTCAATAGGTGTGAATGCACAGCCCCATACAGCCCACCCACTGTGCATGGCATAAGGCCATGGGACATGCCTCTGTGATGGCATGTGACCATTCACAGTGATCGTGTCCACAAGACCTGCCCACCCAGGTGCACACAGCCTTGCAGACTGCTGCACACACCCACCAGCCAAGTCCTGCACAGCACCACCATGGCTGTTTAGTGACATGGCTATGTGGTGCTAAGGCAGTGGCACAGCCATGTACCTGGTGCATGCATGGACCACCATTGATGCACTCCCAGACATGCAGTGCCACTGGACAGTGCTGACTGTAACAAGTTGTGTGCATGCCAGTGGTGTCAATGGATGGTGGCCATGCCTCGCTGCCCACCCTGTTACACAGCATGCAATAGTAATCATGGATGTAATGCACTCACCATCATCAGGCTGGTCCCTCTGCCTCCGTGGACCTTCGCCCCTCCTGATGTGCCGGTCTTCCAGCTGGTGCCTTCTCACCCTCACCAGCCATCTCTCTTCTGGGCCTAAGGTGCAAACATGGAGAGAGGAACATCAATACAATCCTGTAGCAAAGTCCCCCTGCCCCCCCAGTGTGTGCAATCCCACACAGCCAGACCCACCCACCCCACACCCTGATAACACCACCACAGCCAACAATGGATGGTCCCCCCATGTTCCAGACACATGCAACCATGATACCCATATGGAAGATAAAAGTGCATGGACATTACACACACATGGCCATGGCACCGTGCCCCTCCTGGCACATGCCCACAGGTGGGCAAGCAGGTCTGGGTCCCTCCGCCTCAGGTCCTCATATCTGTGGTGGCACTGCTCTGCAGTCCACCCCATTCCTGTGGCCTCCTCCAGGGCATCGGCCACCTCCTGCCACACCTGACTCCTGGACCTATCTAGGGGTGCCTCACCAAACAGTGGGCCAACAAGTGGCTCCACAATGGCAATCAGGTTTGCCATTTCAATCTGGCTCCACTGGGCAGCTCTCCTCCATGCCATCTCTCTTGCTTGGTAGGGTCAAAATAGTGCTCTGCAACACAGTTCTGCCACATGCAGATGCTGTGTGGTACAACGCTGCCATTCTCTATCGTGCTGTCACCGAACAGCACAATAGTGGTGCACCCATGCCTGACTCATGGCACCAAGGGGGCAAAGGTCGGGCACAGGGTCAAGGGTGTCTGGTGCACAGACAGCCACAGCACAATTAGAACCCAATGCGTGTTGCACAATTGGGTGCCTGTGTGCTACCTCCAGTAGCGGCCTACCGCGCTGTTGCCCCAGTGCACCTACAATGCCCCAGTGCTACAGCACCATATAGGTGAACATCGCTGTAGCGCCACTGGCACAATAGTGGCTGTGCTCTGCATTGCCTCCCATGCACAGCATGTCAGCAGTGTGGTAGGCACCTGTGTCATCAACCTGGGCATGCGCAGTTAGGTGTGTACTGTGCATGTCACAGAACTGCGCCCTTGGCTCAGCACGTTCAACACAATTGCGCAAAATGCAAAAGCGTGATATTCAGCCATCATATGCAAATCAGCTAATCAGCCATTCAATGGTGCAGCACTGCAATTTGCATCCACTGAAAGTTGCGCCTCACCTCATTTGCATGGGTTGCGCTATAAAATGCGACATTGGGCTGCACTGGCCATAGTCGGTACTGCAGTCTATTGGTGAGTTGATGCTGTTTGGGAGAGTGGACTGTGGATTTTGGGACATGCATGGACTGCACAGTCACAGGTAACAACTTATTCTCACAGGCTGAATCATGACCGAGCGAGTTGGGGAGAAAAGGAACAGAGTGCAGGAGAAGGAGGCCAATTTCACCAAGGACGAGACAGATGCCCTGTTTGAGGCCTACCTGGACCAGGAGCCACTTCTCAGTGGATGCCAGGGAACACTACAGGCCCATGCTGCTGCACGGGAGGAGGTGGCACATGCTGTGAACCTGTATGGCAGCCACCAGTGCTCCGTGCAGGAGTGCAAGAAGAAGATGGGCACAGACAGGAGGAGGATTAAGGAGAAGGTGGCTGCTATCAGGGCAGCATGATCTGCGACAGGTGGGGGACAGCCAGAGGTGCTACACCTGACCCCACAGGAGGAGAGGGTTGGTGGCAGCATGCATCATTGTGCCATTGTGGGTGTTCTGGGTGGTGGCTTCCAGACGGATGGTAGCCTGTCATTGCATGGTAGGTCATGGTCTGTCTATTGGGGGGTAGGGTAGATCACATGCAGTAACACAACTTTGTTTTCCCTTACAGATCCTGAGTGTCTGCATGGGTTAGCAGTGGTGGGCCTCTCCACTGAGGCCAGTCAGATGGAGATGGAGGAGGGCCCATCCACCTCCACAGGAATACGTGGCTCAGTGTGACAGTGGGCCCGTCTGGATGTCCAGACTGATGTTGTTGGAACAGGTGCAAAGGAGGCCCTGCCCATGTCCCAGCGTTCCAGCATCCACAGATGCCAGCATGCTGTGACTCGGGCTGGTGCCAAGTCCATCACCACTGATGATGTCACTAATGTCATGGGCAGTGACACGTGTGTGCCACAGGATGGCCACACAGCAGGTAACATCGCGGCCATGACTGTGGATGGTGCCACTGTGGAGGCCTGCGTGTCATCACAGTCCCAGCCTGTGCCTGTCAGCACCGGTGGGGCAGCACTGGTGTGTGTACAGGATAGTAGGCTGTTGCGGCCACTGTAGCAACACCAGTGAGCTCTGGGGAGTGGCAGCCAGAGGGGCAGCATCAGCAGTCGGCCAATGGGCTTGGGGGTACAGAGTCAGGGGTGGCATCAGTGCACCACCTGTGGACTTACCCAGGCCTGGTCCTGTGGTGCAGTGCCCACCCTCAAGGGGTGCTAAGCATCAGGGCCGTGCACACCCTGAGGGACAGGATGCCGAGTAGGCAGATGACCTCTTGAATGAGCACACCTACATACTGCAAGCATCAGTCAACCAGCAGATGCGGCTTGCGTCATCTGTGGATGCACTGCGTGTGGCTCTGGAGTGGACAGAGGAGCGTCACAACATAGACACCGCTCTGCTCCTGGCAGGGATAGACCGGTTGCAGGAGGATGTGACCACTGTTATTGACAGGCAGACACAGGCATTCACTGCTGTCATGGCCACAATGGGCACACAGTTATTTGCCCATGCATTGCAGACACCACGCAGTGCACTGTCCAACCCCCATTCCTGGCGTCATGCAACACCATCCTTGTCGACACCAGGTTCAGCTGTGGGCATCCCGAGCACACCTGGCGCAGGCATGTTCGGTGTGCTGCAGACCCCTGCTTGAGCATGGTCATGTTCACACAGTGGAATCCCTGGGGGACCATCGGTACCACCCCACGAGGCCAGTGGTCAGCCTGTCAGTGCTGGCGGGTCTCAGCTGGGCTGCCCATGCATCTGTGATGGCTAGGGCACTGTGGCACATGACTGATCTGTCTCCCAACGTGGCTACTGTCTGATGCTGCCCTGTGTGCATTGTGTCATTCAGCCGGCAATGCCCGGGTGGGTACCCAGCCCTGCATGCAGACACACAGTCCATCTGCACACCCTCCCGGCTGCTGTCCACAGTTGCATGTGCATGATGATGCCTGCATTGTGCTGTACACCAGTGTGCAATGTTGCTCAGCATCTGACACACACACAATGACAGGCAGTGGGCGAGGTGGTCTGTAGACATGTGCGTGGCTAGGGGTGGCATTCTGGGTCGGTGTGCCTCCTACCCTTTGTGCAAGTCTGGTGCGTTGTGTGTGTGTGTGTGTGTGTGTGTGTGTGTGTGTCTGTCCACGTGCCATGTTAGACCTCACCCATCTCTGGTGGTGTGTGTGGTTCCATGCCTGGCCAGTTCCCTTGATGGCATGCACCCCTGGTGTGTGTCCATCCATGTCTGTGGATTGTGCCTTACCACTGGTGGTTGCACATGGCCCAATGACTTACCTGGGTTGGCTGAAGTGCTCCTCCATGATGGTGTCCCGGTGCAGCTGTGCCAGCCGGAGCAGTTGGGATTCCCATTGCCCAAGGGGGGCTGCCCATCACCACTGTCACCGGTGTCCCCATTGTCCCCATCGCTGTCCCCCTCTTCGACCTGCACAGCTATCCCACATTCGTTGGCCATGTTGTGCAGGATGCAACAGGCCAGGAATAGCCTGCAGACCTTTGAGGGGCTGTACTGTAGGGCACCGCCGGAGGTGTCCAGGCAATAGAAACATGCCTTCGGCATCCCGAACACCTGCTCAATGACATTACATGTGGTGGTGTGTGCCTCATTGTAGAGTTGCTGCGATGGGGTCACAGGCCACCAGTAGGGTGTGAGCAGCCAGGGACAGAGTGGGTATCCACTGTCACCTGTGTGTAGAGGGTGGAGGTTAGTTTGGTGATCAGCATCACCCTGCCCCAGGCCATGTAGGCCACTACCCATGTCACCTCTGACCATGCCCCCCCAGGCCCTATGATTGTCTGTGTGGTTTGCATACTTACCCACTAGGTGGCCAGTGGGGATATCCCCACTCTTGAATCTGTGGCACAGTGCTGACTGGTGCCAGATGAAGGCATCATGTGCTCCCCCAGGGTGCATGGCACAGACATTGATTATGCACCCCCTGGCATCGCACACCACCTGGCAGTTGATGCTAGCATAGCCCTTCTGATTTATATATGTGGTCCCCTCGGGGCCAGGTGGTATGCAGATGGCCACTTGGGTGCAGTCTATTGCCCCTAGCATGCCAGGCATACGTGCTACCCTGTGGAACTCCTGTATGTTTGCTGTGTGCTCCACCGGTGTGCTGGGGAAATGGATGTACTCCACAGCATGTGGCAGCAGTGCGCTGAAGAATTGGGTGAGGTGGGATGACGCGACCGACTGGGTTATGCCTGTGGTGTCCCCAGTTGGTCTCTGGAAGGTACCCGTGGTGAGCAAGCACATGCAACCTGTCACTTTCATCTCCACTGACAGAGCATGGCTCCCTCGTGTGGGTGTCTGCATCACATCACTGCACAGCTCACAGAGCTGCCTCAGAATTGTCCAATTCAGGTGGTACCGGCCCACGATCTCCATATCACTATACAGCTCAAAGCTTGTGCGGGCTTGGTACTGCCTGTTGGGGGCATACCTCTGACGGGCCCTTTCATGGCCGTGCCCCCCTGCTGCCCATCTTCTTACCCCCTCATTACTGCCTCCATCTGGATGGTGGCACTGGCCATGTCCCTGGCTTGTGTTCACCCCCCAGCAGCTGTTTCTGTGTTCCCCCCACTGTCCTGGCTGCTACTTCCCCTGCACCAGGAACACCTGTCTGGGCTGGCCTCACTGCTGTGTGGCAAGTACTTCCCCCTTCTGCACTGTGGCTCCCCACACCTTCCCCTGAGCCTGTGGGTTCCAGGTGCCCTTTCACTGTCCTGCCCTGTGTGCACGTGTATTGCCTGTGTGGCTGGCTATAGTTCTGCAACTTGAGGCTTCCCTGTAGCGTTCTTGTGCCTCTCCCTTGCTCCTTTTTATTTTGACTCATTTCCGCTATGGCACAACATCTGCTGGCTCCCTTATTGCGCATGGCACATGTTGTTGAATATTACACTGCGCCATTTATGCATGGTTCCTCCCCTTCAGTTGCACATACATTCATTATCATTGCGCTGTTGCTCAGCATAATTTGGGGGGCACAACTGGCTCCCACTGAATATCACAGAATGGCACATTTTTGGACTTGCACTGGTGCAACCCTATTGCGCTTGGCACAACTCTTTTGAATATCTGGGCCGGTGTATTCATTTGCATTGCTTATGTGTTAAAATGTGTTTTATTTGTTTTATTTGAGTTACTTGATTTTGCAAAACCTGTTGTTCTTTTACATTACAATTTATGTTTACATTATTTTATTATGCTTCATATTCATGCTAATTATAAATATTTAGGACTTATACATAGGTGAGTAAAATATTTATCTCTTATATAATCCAAAGTGTGGCAACACTGTTTTTTACCATAATTTTTAAATTTGGAGAACATAGGATAATATCATAAATGAATTTTTATTGTTTTTGGTAATTTATTAAATAATTTGTGGGTAAGGCCCAAGGTGAAACCAAGTGCATTATTGTAAAAAGTGATATTATAAGCCTTTGTTGTGACATTGCTGCGGGCTCGTCTAGGATGATTGTTAGAAAATAACAGTCCACACTTAGGTTGTATAAAAAATAAATATTATTACTATTATTGTTTGCAAGTTACTAAATGTCTTAAGTAATATTTTTCTGTTCTTGTTTCTCAAAGAGTTAAAGATAAAATGACCCCTAAACAGTGAAAAAAGACATAAAAAAGTTATTATCTGGCAGTAAAGCTGCAAGGAAAAGGACTTTAAAGTATAGTAAGGAAATAATTTGGTTCTTTGTTCAAAATTGCATTACATAAGCATTGTGATTACCATTACTGATGTACAAATAAATAAATAAATAAATTGTTGTTTAAAGGTTATTATTATTATTGTTAAAGTAGTGGCTATTTTCACAAAACCATGTTAGTGTGAGGTCTATGTGCAAAAGTTATAAAATTTGAGGCAGAGATACATTCTCCAGTATTTTCCCAGCCTTCAGTTATGAGTAAGGAGGAAAGAATAAAAGATCTTGAAAAATTAAAAAAAATATATTTAGAGCTAATTAACCAGCTAAATCATCACCAAAAATGTTTAGCAAGTGTAGCAAGACAGTTAAGTGAACAACTGCAAGATAAATCACTGAAATGTAGTAAATTTACAGGCCAAATTGAGTTATTAAAAAACAGATAAAAGTACAGCAAAATTATCTGACAAAGACTGTGTCTTGGTCAACCTAAGAACTAAAATTGCTGTGTTAACCAATTGTGCTAAATAACAGAATGGGTGGTGTACAGCTGTGAAAAGGAAAAAACAAACAAAAAAAAAACAACAACATTAGCATATGCTAATGAGCAGGTTACCAAGGAGCTAACTACACTGACCCAAATGCATAATGATATAAGGGAGCAATATAAAAGTAAAAAGAAACAGTGGACAGATAGGAAAAAAAACACCTATTAGCGAAAAGAAAGGAGGAAGCCTCCAAACCAGGAAGCGTAAGTGAATCAAACCCAAGCTATCAATCTCAAATAAATTGACTACAGGAGGATACAATTAGAAAATATGATCTTTTTTGAAATCCTTCCCACCCAAACTGTGCAGACATAGCTTCCTACCAGCCACATTTCCTTTCTCAATTTGGTACCAAAGGGCCATCTGAGTTACTAAAAGTGGTACTAGAAGGCAGAGAAACAGTACATGTAAATATAAAATCTGCCCACTAAATGGACTGATGAGTACTTCAAGTAAATCAGATAACTTGGTGTCAGAACAAAGGCTTATAATATCACATTTTACAATAATGCACTTGGATTCACCTTGGGCCTTACCCAAAAATTATTTCATAAATTACCAAAAACAATAAAAATTCACATATGATATTATCTTATGCTCTCCAGATTATTCACATATGTACAAGTCTGAAATATTAATAATTAGCATAAATATCAAGCATAATAAAAATAATGTAAACATAAACTGTAATGTAAACAAAACAACAGGTTTTAGAAAATCAAGTAAATTGAATAAAACAAATAAACCAAATTTCAGTAAATAAGCAATGCAAATGAATAAGCAACATTCAGCATAATAGATGACATTGTTTATACTATTTCTTCAGCATACTTATAAATATCATGACCTTTTTACTATGAGAACTTGCAACTCACTACACTAGTGTCTCAGGTTACATCTTTGTATAAGAATTGTTTTAAACTTTAGCATGCAAGAAGGTACTTCTTTACATCTAAATTCTAGCTTAACTATATATCCAATGTTTTGGAGCTAAAAATGCACTAAGTTACCACCCCAGATAGCCAAATAAAGGTACTAAAAGTAGAATAATTAAAAGAATACTTAAGTTTTAGTTATCTGTAGGTGCAGTCTTCTACTTTTTAACTTTCAAAATCAGGGTGAGAACTTCTGATTTTGGATGAAAAAAGTCCTTAGTGGTTGGTTTGGCTTTAGTCTTCTGTCTTTTCCCCTTGAACCTGGAACTGTAGAGTCTTTTGACATTAATAAAGCAATGCAGGCTGGAGCCTTCTTGTTTGATGTCACAAATCATCAAAAGCCACTTTAGGATTTAGTGGGAAAAATCAGACAGCAAGACTTTAGCAGTCTAGCAGCACAGTCTAAAGAAAGATCTCTCCCTGTGGACAGCAATGTTGTTTTTGTAACTGGACTCTGTGACTCTTTTCTATTTCAGTTTATTTCTGCTTTTGAACCTGCAACTCTGGGCTCATTGCTATTTAACAGCACTGCAAGCTTGCTGGTTAATAAATTCCAAAGTGAGTCTCTTGTTCAGGCTTTTAACAGAAACTCCAAAACTTTACTTTATTCTAAATTCTCAGTATGCAAAACATTGGCCATGCTTCATCCAATATTGGGAGAAGAGTCCTTCCTGTAACAGTCAGTTTTAGCAGCTGGACTTTGTCACAGGGTTGTACAGGCTTTCAAGCTTGCACCTAACAACTCCTTGTGGTGGCAATGGCTCAACCCAAATGTGTGGCTTTAGACTTTTGGCCTAGTACAAGTCCCAAACTCATCCAAAATTGTCAGGGCAGCCATCACAGATCCTCATACACCAAAGGATCAGGCAGTTCTGTCTGGCTTTGCCAGCATCCCATTTATGTCCCTCTTGCTGGGTGATATCACCAACAAATTATGATTGGTCTGAGTACTCTCTGTGAGTGTTACTGTTAGCCCATCCTAAACCATTTTTCCTCAATATGGCCTCATCTTCAAAAATAACTTTTGATATAATAATAATAAACTTTATTTTGATGGCGCCTTTCAAAACCAAAGCACCTAACAAAGTTAAAGCCACATAATCATAACATTTCACTATGACATAATCAGCAAAACATCTGAAAAACAAATAAACATAACATCTTTAAAAATGTTTCCATCAGTTAAATACCATAAGCTTGACTCCATAGCCAGATAGGTTTTAAGTGCTTGTTTAAAACCCTCCATGGTCGTGTGCTCATGTAACTAACAGGGTAGAGAATTCCAGAGGGTAGGGGCAGCATGAATAAATGTTCTAGCCCCAGAAGATTTCAAAAGTACCCATGGAATCTCTAGCAACGCCTCGTTGGCTGAGCACATTGTTGCAAATGCAAAACCTACATTTTTAGATGCAGCTTAAAGAGAGGATTCATTTGAGACCAAACATGATGGTGTAAATTCTAATATGAAATCTTTAATTTTTAAAAACATTATAAAACTTTTTTTCCTTCATAAATATCTAAAATGTATTTACAGATTCCAGAAGTACGTTTTTTTCTGTGCAAAATGACATTAGTTTGGCAAACCTACTATCACTAGAAACGTTATAATCTTAGCAAACTTCTTTAAGACAGTGATTTCTTTTGTTTATGGTTAATGATCCATGACCTCATGTTGCTTTGGTGTTCATTAAGAAGGCTTACAAACCACATGACTGATGTTGCTTGTTAGATAAACACTCAAGCCTCATTCCATTGAAAAGGTGGTAAGGTCAATTTACTTTAGACACCGCTCTGTAATTTTTAGCCTTAACAGCTTTGTTGCTACAGAATTGTGAAAATAGCTCACACTGCACTTTGCTGATACTTTGAAACTTAATCACTGGGCAGGTTCATGTATTCCCAATAACCTGTATGATTCTGAAATGTGTTAGAGTTTTTGTATATTTTCTATAAATAAAAGTCTTAATTTCTTAAAGCCAGTGTATTTCAGTCTGTTTTAACTTCTGGTGTACCTGGATCTCGCTGGTACATGAAAAACAAGGCCATAAATTATGTTAGGTTTCCATGACAAAAATCTCTTAGTCTCAGCTTCAAGCTCTTCTGCTAGTTCTTGAAAGATGAGGCCGTTTAATTTAAACAGACTATTCATGAAACATTTTTTTTTCTGAAGTTGTCCATGTATGCTATATCCCTTTTTTCATGGCATAATTCCTCCATTTCAGTATTCAAGCCTTAAACAGCATTGTTCTTGTTTTACGGTTCATATTATAGTACTTAATAATTAAGCCAATATAAGGATATAGAATAGCAATTAAAAATATAATAAAATAATAATAATAAAATATTCTAATCAAATTAGTTATGTTCCTACATTTTCTCCCTTTGAATTAAAAATGCACCCCAAAAATGCATTTTGTAATTAAAAACTTTAATCCTGCTATATATGGGTATGTAGTTTAAGCATTGAAGGGAAAATGAAACATATAACACAAAGTTATGTCACCATGTGGTAACTTATGACATCATTAGCACATTGCATCATCACATATGGCATCATTGGATGTGACGTCACTAGATGTGACATCACTGGATGACATAATTGGAAATGTACTTTTTTGCATAGAATCATATACAGTACTACATGAACTAACATGATTTAGTAAGATTGCCACTATGTACACTTTTAAAATAACTTAACAATCGTTTACATTGTTTTAGCCATTATACAAATACAACAAATTCTCTTTGCTCATCAGTTTTGAAGGTCAATATGACAATTAACATTTTAATTAGACCAATAGCGTGGCTCAGTTGGTAGCACATCTGCCTCTGGACCAGAAGATCGTGCGTTCTCGTTCCACACCGGGATTGGACTTGCACCTAAAAATTGCTGGCATCTGAGTGCAGTATTGGGGGGTGTTGTACTGCTGGGGTGTGCCGTCCTTCGGATGAGATGTTAAACTGAGGTCCCTTCTGCCCATCCTTGTGTTGTCCTGGTGGTGTCCAGGTGGAAGTAAAGAACCCAGGGCACTCTTTGCAAAGAGTAGGAACATTCCCGTGTCCTGGCCAACATTCCCTTCCATAAACCGGTTCATGCAATTATCCAGGTTGTGTAAGGGTGATGATGTGCGATATGGCCGCCACCACACATTCAGTCACTTCACTACCAGTCTAGCATTGCTTGTAAAGCACTTTGGATGTATGAAAAAGCGCTATATAAATGCTGATTCTTCTTCTTCTTCTTCTTCAATTCCTGATCACCACTCATAGATTCATTTAGAACATTTTCCCATGTTTTGTTGTGTTCATGATATTGCCTCAACTAATTAGTATGAACCCATTTAGGTACCACCTTTCCAGTGTTTTTCCACTTTAGTTCATTTTGGTATGCTACAGGTGAGATTTTGTCATTGAGAACAAAGGGCCCTTGCCAACTTGGAAGAAACTTTTTGACCATGGCTTTATCTCTACTGTAGTTAAAGTAAAACACTTTATCACCAATTTGATACTCTTTTGGACTAGTTTTCCTGTCATAATATGACTTAGAAGCCTCAACACTTTTCTCTAAGTTCTTCTGAACAAATGCAAAGGTTTCTTGCAAATGCTGTTTTAAATGGGTTACGTATTCATGTGCTGTAGTGGCACATGCTGAATGTACTTTTCCTGTGGTATACAGGAGATGTAAAGGTAACACCATCTGTCTTCCTGTCATCATTTGAAAAGGAGGAACACCTGTAGACTTATTAGGAGTAGTCAATATGGCCATTAACACTAGTGGTAACTTTACATCCCAATCTTTTCCTGAAGAACTGATATATTTCTTCAGTATATACACAATTGTATGATTAGCACATTCCACCTGTCCAGATGATTGTGGATGGTGGGATACATGTAGTTTCCTCTGTACTCCTAGAATTTTCCACATGTTCTCTATTACCACTCCTGTGAAATGAGGACCTCTATCAGATTCTGCTCTTAATGGTAATCCCCATTGACTAAACACATGGTTTATTAATAATAAAGTAGTTGTTTTGGCAGCTTTATTTGGAACAAGTATACACTCAACCGATTTTGTGAACAGACAAGTAACTGTCAAAAGGTATTGGTTACCCCATTGAAGATCCAGTAACAGGACCAATCCAGTTAATCTTGATGTCTGACCAAGGCATAGTGATGCCTTTTTGACTGTAGTGGTGCTCTATGTCTGGGAGTAGCTGGTTGGAACTAGCAACAGGTTATACACCCTTGTACATACCCAGCAATATCATCATACATGTAGGGCCAGTAGGCTATCCCTTTTAAGGTTTCATAAGTTCTCCTATCCCTCTACGTGCTCCTGGTGGTTCATCATGGGCATGTTGTAACATTATTCCCCTGTGGCCTAAAGGAACCACCCATTGGTTCTTGGGTGGGTTTTTACCAATTCTTACAAAGAGATCACTCCTTAATTGGAATTTATCCTTATGGTTATACATGGTCCTCAGGTCCCAGCTATCCTGTAGGTCACTGACAGTAATAATGTTTTCGTTGGGATCCTTAATGAAATGATAAAAGTTTCCTACCACTTCATCCTCTTGTTGCCTTTTCACTAAATCAAAGTCAGGTTTCTCACTGTACAAGTGTAGAACCTTATTTTCTTATTCCTGTTGCTTTTGTCTGGTGGGTAACCACATCCTCCTTAGCTTGGACAGGAGGAACAAAATTCCATTTTTCTCCACTTAAAGCACCTTCCCTAGCCAGAGCATCTGCTAGGTAATTTCCTGTTTTGTTTGGTCCATAAATAATTGGAGTGCCCTTTTACCTTTTTCCTATAAACAGCCAACTTATGTTTCTGAACCAACTGATCTATGGCTAGGATAAGGTCTGCATGCATCACCTTACTGCCTCTTGAGCTGATCATACCATTCACCTTCCACCCTGG
The DNA here is from genome assembly GCA_016271365.2 of Neoceratodus forsteri. NCBI lineage: Eukaryota > Metazoa > Chordata > Ceratodontiformes > Ceratodontidae > Neoceratodus > Neoceratodus forsteri. The sequence continues at coordinate 589,140,840 of CM028129.1, read as the reverse complement.
TAAATGTGTAAGGAAGTCCTGCCTACCATAATCAGTCAGTACAAATTACAATGTTTTGTAACTTATGTTGTACTGCAGTCTGTACCGCTATATAAGTACAGTAGCTGCCAATTCTGCATATTGATTAGACTTAGGACCGAGCTTGTGCTTGATAGGAGTACATGGTACATTATCCAGCCATACCATTCCTAAACCACAACATCAGTCTTTACCTTGTTGGAATGAACAACCATCAACATAAGCTCTAGGCAAATTTCCACACACATTTTCATCATAGTGGGGGTGCCTGTTATGTTGGTGCACCATATCCAACTCACAAGATAGGTAAGGGTCTTGTACTGGAGGTTTATCTACAGTACAATTATGTGTCTCCAGGTCTGCTAACCCTTGAGCTACTGTATTCCTTTTGTTCTTTGCATACCTAACCTCTAGGGGTATGCCCCGAAGTGCTAATGTCCAGGTCACAATTCTGTTGCTAGACACATTACCATCCTTAAGCTTCTGGATCCCCAGAAGTGTAAGGGGTTTGTGACCAGTCTCTACAACAACTTTTTTACCACAAACGTAAGTTTTGAACCATTGTGCACCCATACAGTGGAAAACAATGCCTTTTCACAATCTGAGAACTTTTTCTCAACATCACTCAAGGTTTTACTTGCATAAGCACTAACATGTTTGTCTGAATCATGTTTCTGATATAACACTGCACTGATGCTGCTATTAGTTTGTCCTACCACTAGATAAAAATCCTTAGCCATTTGTGGGTAAGCAAGACATGGTGCTTGACTCAGACTATCTTTTAAAGCTTGCATGGCTTTCTCTTGTTCTCCCCCCCAACACCCAGGGTTCTGACTTTTTCAGCAGCCTGGTGAGAGGATAGACAATTTCTGCATAGTCCTGGATAAACTGTCTTGAGTAGTTACAGAGCCCTAGGAAACTATGTAACTCTTTTAATGTTTTGGGTGGACCAATTTTTTGGACAGCCTCAACTTTGTCATGCTGAAGATGTAGCCTATCAGGACCAACTTCATGCCCAATATAGTTTACCTTATCCCTGAACCATTGCCCCTTTGGTAAGGACAACTCGACACCAGCAGCTTTCAGCTGGTTTAACATATAGGTGACCTCAGCTAGGTGTTCCTCAGAAGTGTTGCTTTTGATTAGCACATCATCCACATAATCCAGATTTCCTCTGCTCTTGACATCAGGCATGGCCTTGTGCAGAAATATATTGAAATCTGCTGGTGAATTTAAATGCCCAAAAGGGCACCTGTTCCATGTGTACTGTCTCCTTGCAAAAGTAAAAACCAGTTTATATTGATCTTTTGTGTCTACTCTTAATGTCCAGAATCCATTTGCTATATCTAGGGTAGTGAAATATTTGGCACCTTGAACGTTGGCCAAACTTTGGTCAAGTATGTCATGGGCCAGTGAGATAAAGGCGCCTGTTGGTTTAACTTTCTATTGTCAATAGTGAGTCTCCACTTTCCTGTAGGTTTTAGTACAGACCAAATGGGGAAATTATAAATCCAGTTTGTCTGTCTTATAAGCTCTCACTCCATTAAGGTATCCAGTATCTCTTGTATCTGTTCATAAGATGCTAGTGATATTCTGTACTGGTGTACATAAAATGAGTCTTTACTAGGGTCAGTAGGTACCCGGATAACATGGAGGTCAGTTACCTCACAATCATGAGCATCTTTTGCAAACATGTCCTTAAACTCTAGGAACATTTCATGAACCTTTTCTTTTTCTACTTGTGTTTCACAATTACTGTTTTGTATAGCTTGCTCAGCTTGTTCTTTAAAATCTGGGAAAGGTAAATTTTTACCTATTTCTACCTCATCTTCTGTTATCTAAGAAACATTTTCAGCATCAATCACATGGACCTCTCTATATTGTTCTGCTTCATTAACCATAGTAGACAGTACAATGTAGTCATTTTCAACTTTACATACCTGTATTTCTTCCTTATCTACTGAACAAATCTCTTGTAAAGTAATTAAACCATTTGGTATGGACCTGATTTCTTCATCTGTTTCATCCTGAACAATGTCTTCTGGTAACTCCCCAATAACTGGAACAACTAACTCCAAATCATAAAAGGATTCCTCTATCGCTACCCCAACTCACAGTTAGCTCCTGTAGTGATAAGCTCTACTGTTGGGTTATGTACCAAGAGGTGCATTACTCTGCTGCTCATTTCCAAGCAACTTATCAGTTTATCCAGAACTATGCAAAAATTGCCTATCTTCTCACCAGGCTGCTCAAAAAGTCAAATCCCTAGATTTTGGGGGGGGGGGCAAGAGAAAGCCATGCAAGCGTTAAAAGATAGTCTGAGTCAAGCACCATGTCCTGCTTACCCACAAATGGATAAGGATCTTTATTTAGAGGTAGGACATACTAGTAGCAGCATCAGTGCAGTGTTATACCAGAAACATGATTCAGACAAAAGTGTTATTGCTTATGCAAGTAAAACCTTGAGTGACATTGAGAAAAAGTTCTCGGATTGTAAAAAGGCATTGTTTTCCACCGTATAGGCAGTACAATGGTTTGAAACTTATATTTGCAGTAAAAACGTTGTTGTAGAGACTGGTCACCAATCCCTTACCCTTCTGAAAAGCCAGAAGCTTAAGGATGGTAATGTGTCTAGCAGCACAATTGTGACCTGGACCTTAGCACTCCAGGGCCTACCCCTAGAAGTTAGGTATGCATAGGGCAAAATAAATACAGTAGCTCAAGGGTTAGCAGACCTGGATGCATAATTTTGCTGTAGATAAACCTCTGGTACAAGATCCTGATCTATCTTTTGAGTTACATATGGTGTACCAACATAACAGGCACCACCACTATGATGAAAATGTGTGTAAATATTTGCCTAGAGCCTCTGTTGATGGTTGTTCATTCCAGCAAGGTAAAGACTGATGTTCTGGTATAGGGAGTGGTATTGCAGGATAATGTACCATGTACTCCTGTCAAGTACAAGCTGGGTCCTAAGTCTTACCAATATGCACAATTGGCAGCCACCTATATAGTGGTAAAGACTGCAGTACAACATAAGTTACAAGACATTGTAATTTGTAATAACTCTGAATATGGTAGGCAGGACTTTCTTACACATTTACCAGGGTGAAAGGTTAATGGTATGATCAGTTCAAGAGTCAGTTGGGTGATGCATGCAAACCTTATCCTAGCCATAAATCAGTTGGTTCAGGAACATAAGTTGGTTGCTTATTAAAAAAAGGTAAACGGGCACTCAAAAATTCAGGGACCAAACAAAACAGGAAATGACCTAGCAGATGCTCTGGCTAGGGAGGGTGCTTTAAGTGAAAAAAAAATATAACTTTGTTCCTCCTGTCCAAGCTAAGGTGGAAGTGGTTACCAGCAAACAAAAGCAACAGCAACAAAAAAAACAAGGTTCTACACTTATATAGTAAAAAAACCTAACTTTGATTTAGTAAAAATGCAACAAGAGGATGAAGTGGTAGGGAATATTTACCGTTTCATTAAGGATCCCACTAAAAACATAATATCTGACAATAACCTACAGGACAGCTGTTCCTGAGACCCATGTATAACAAAAAGGATAAATTCCAATTAAGGAGAAATCTCTTAGTAAAAATTGGTAAAAACCAACACGAGGTCCAATGGCTGGTCCCTTTAGGCCACAAAAAAATTATGTTATAACATGCCCATGATAAACCATCAGGAGCATGGGGGGGGGGATAAAAAAATGTATAAAGCCTTAAAAGAGATAGCATACTGGCCCTACATGTATAATGATGTTGCAGGGTATGTACAAGGGTGTATAACCTGTTGCAAGTTCCAACCAGCTACTCCCAGACATAGAGCACCACTACAGTCAAAAAGGCATCGCTATGCCTTGGTCAAACATCCAGATTTACTAGATTGGTTCTGTTACCAGATTTTCAAGGGGTAACCAATACCTTTTGACAGTTACTTGTCTGTTCACAAAATGGGTTGAGTGTATTCCTGCTCCAAATAACACTGCCAAAACCACTGCTTTCTTAATAATAAACCATGGGCCAGATATTCAAAGCATTATGCAGTGCACAAACCATTTGCGCAAGAATATCGGTGTGTTGGCGCGGGGCCACCATATTCAAAAGAGCAATTAGCGAGTGCAAACCACAGTAGTGCTTGGCAAACCCATAATGTATGCAAGAGACAAAGTGAGGGGGTGGATACGTGCATACAGGTGCAATGGGATATTCAGAGGGGTAGCACGGAGCAAGGCCACATTGCGCGACACATAGCATGATGCTGTCTACCATCTATAAAAGTCAGGTCTTATCCCAGGGCAATTCACAGAGGAGGGAGTGGCCAGAACAGGAAGTGGCAAATGGCACTGTTTACCAATGCAGTACTGCTGCATCTCATGGAGGATATTGTGGAGGAGGAGGAGAGGGAGCAGGCACAAGCAGGCCCACACCACAGGCCAAGGAGGAGATATACCGCACACAGGTGGTACCGGCCGCAGCGTCTCCTTTGAGACGCTGCCTGATGAGCACATCACTGGCCAGTACAGGATGGACAGGGGAATGTTAAGGCAGTTATGCAAACTCCTGCATGAGCAACTGCAGCCCAACACCAGATGCAGCCATGCCATGTCAGTGGAGGAGAAGATGATAGCAGTGATGTGATTTCGAGCCACCAGGACATTCCAGCACCCAACGGGGGACACCATCGAGGTATTGCAGTCTGCCACCTTGCGCCTCCTGACCCAGTTCCTTGATGCTGTTCTGCCACATGCTAGTGAGTTCGTAGTATTCCCCAGAATGGCAGCCAAGTGCAAAGAAACCATGCAGCAGTTCCATCGAGTTGTGCACCTACCAGCCATACTTGGTGCCATTGGCTGCACTCATGTTCCCATCTGTGCACCACCTGGTGATGGCAGTGACATCTACATGAACAGGAAGGACTACCACTTCATCAATTGCCAGGTGGTGTGCAATGTGGCGGGGTGCATCAGCAATGTCTTCACACAGTACCCCGGCAGTGCCCACAATGCCTTCATATGGCACCAGTCCTGGCTGTGCCAGGCCTTTGAGGAGGGCAGGATACCCAGTGGCCACCTTGTCTGTGAGTATGGGCAGCCACAACAGGGAAATACCACAGGGGTGGCGGGGACAGTCATGGGTACACAGGGAAGGGGTGGGAACAGGTGGTGGTGGGACAGCACTACAATAGATGCACAGCAGCAATGGTACACAGCACACTAGCAACACTAAAAAATGCACATCTCTCCACAGGGGCCAGTGCCTATCCCCTGCGACCCTGGCTGCTGACACCATTACCCCAGCTGGCCACAGTGACCGAGGAGAGTTATAATGAGGCATATGCTGCAACTAGGAACCTCATAGAGAGGGTCTATGGGATGCTAAAGATGTGGTTCCACAGCATTGATCAGTCAGGTGGTGCCTTACAGTACAGCCCTCAGAAAGTATGCCATATCATCCTAGCCTGTTGTATGGTACACATTATGGCACTTAACCATGGGATATGTGCACCTGAACCTTAGGAACAGTCTGACAGTGAACCAGAGCCAGAAGTCAGGGGGATAGTAGAGCAACTTGAGAGGTGGGACCCTTGCATGGCCTGCAGGGCCCTGGAGCACAGGAGTGGCATCATTGAGACACTAGCCCAGATGGGATGGTGAGTTTCTTTGGTTAGGCCAAATCCTGAGTATTGTGTGCAGGTGTGGTCACCATATAAACGTGAAGACATAAACAGGATTGAAGGCATACAAAGAAGAATGACAAAAGCCATTACTGGATTACACAATAAATCCTATAATGAATGACTAAAAACACTGGGAATTTACTCTCTTACATATCGAAGATTTAGAGGTGACATGTGTATGCTTTACAGAATATTAGGTGATTACAAATTACAGGATGAGTGAGGCATAAAATTTAATAATGATCGATTAAGTACAAGAAAGCATTCAAAACAACTGTTTCTGCCAAGGTGGGACTTAAATCTACATAAAAAATGGTTCACCCAAAGGGTGGTGACATCCTGGAATGAATTATCAAAAGCAACAATAGATAGTCCAAATATGGAAACATTTAAAACAAGATTGGACTTGGAATTTAAATTAAGTGTTACTGACTTTTGACAAATTAAATATAGGATAAAGTATGGGGAGAAGTGTGTTACGAGAATTTAACACACACCCGAGTTGTTGGATGGCACATAAACCCCGAGGGCAAAGCCCGAGGGGTTTATGAATGCCATCCAACAATAAGGGTGTGTGTTAAATTCAAGTTTGACACACTTCTCACCATATTTTATTTTATATAATTGAAGGGCTCCGTTTTTTGTCTTTCGGTTTCGTCCGCTGTTCTGCTTAACATTTTTTTAACTTCTGGGTGATGTGATGCTGCTGGAGGCTATTTGCGATGGAGGTAATGCCTGAGAAGTAAGTGTTTTTTTTCAGCCAGTGCCGCTTGAGGTGACAGGGACAGTTAGAAGCTTGCGCTATGTTTCATTAGCTGTCTCGAGCACTTTGGTGTTAAAAGGGAGTGCGTGAATGCCGTAACACCTACTCAGGTGTTACGGCATTTAACACACGGTTTTGTCAATGGCAAAAAATGGAGACCATTAATTATATTGGTATAAGGCAAGCTACAAGGATTAATATCCATAAATGCTTGAATTTTTCCTATGAATCCTATAAAAATAAACATAACACAGACAACAAGCATGGCTTGAACAGTGCTTTTAATATGTGTGAAGACCCAATACAGTGTACACAGTGACCCACACTGGTGCAGTACATGCTGGCAGTGTGATGTAGTGACATGGTGATGTGTGTGGTGTGAAGTGCATGTCACGCATGTGTGCAAAGTGTACAGCCATGGTGTGTGCAAGTGGAGACTGGTGGTATGGCATGTGAGGGACCATGGGTTGTGGAGGTGTGCGTGCAGGCAGGGGACCGGGGGGGTGTTTGCATGTGTAAGTGAGATGTGGGTACACCATGCATGGAGGTGGTGCCTATCAATGGCACCTGCCGCCACGCACATAATACACCCTGTGTGCATGTCACAGAGCTAGCTGCACAGCGTCGGTGAGCCCCTCATAGCCACGGTCCATGGTAACCAGGATGTGGGTCATCTGCTCTTCTGCCCGCTGCTCAGCTCGGGCAAGGGCAGAGCCTACCATGTCCCACAGTTGGAACAGCTCATGGCGCACCTCCCTGTGGAACTCATGCAGATCCTGCTGGGCCGCATGCTGCAATGTCAGGGCCTCCTGGAGAATGGACAGTGAACTCTGGGCATCCTGTGCTGTGTGTGTGGTGCCGACCTGCCCTGCAGGTAATGGTGGTGGTTGCCATTAGGCATGGTGGGGCAGCTGTGCATGTGCTGGTGGTGGTTGCTGCTGCTGGACTGGCTGCTGCTGCTGTGGGCCTTCAGGGGTCAGTTCATGCTGCAGGGCTGGCACTGCACCCAGCAGTCGGTGGCTCATGTCCAGTGGGGCACACTGGCCAACCCCACAGTCTACAGCCATGAGCTGTACAATGCCATGTGCCTGTGCACCCCCCACCCCAATGCTGCTGTGTGTCCGTCCCCCGCTGGTGCCACCTCAATGATGCCACACACAGGTCCGCCCACTGGCAGGGTGATGTCAGCCTCCACTTCCTCTGAGCCATGGTCCCTCATTATGGTGAGAATGACCACCTGCTTGCTGCTCAAGCCCTCCACCTGTGCATCCTCATAACCACCAAAGTCTTCCAGGTATGCAGCATCCTCCTTGGATGATCCAGCAGCACCACCGTCCACCTGTGATCCATGGCGAGATACCAGCCACACATCCAACACCACTGCAGGACTCTACATGACACCCATGCCTGATGTCAAAGGCTGCACCTGTGCATCATCGTCCACCACCTCCTGGACTGCTGTACCAGGCACCTCCTGGGTCATGGCCTGCTGGCCACCCAGTGTTGTGAAGGAACAGAGACAGCGTCAGTGCCCAGTACAGTGCACAGATGGCCCAATACACCACCTCCACATATATCTCCAACAGTGGTGGCCCCACAGCACACCTGTGCACACCCCACAGTGCAGCCCATGCAAATGCAAGTGATGCCCCCATGCACATGTCCCTGCCTGCAGCACACGTGCACCAACAACATATGCACTGGTGCATGCTGTGCACCACCAACATATGCACATCGCAGTGCAGCATGCACACTACATCCACAATGTGACACATCCATGCATGAAACCAGCATGCACCATGACAGTGGGAAGGGGTGCCACAGCCCCATAGGTATTGGTCAGGCAGTGGTGGTGCCTGACCAACACATGCAGACATGCCTTCCCTAGGTGGAGTGAGTGGCGTCTCACACCCACCACCTCAAGTTCCCCAACCACCACTGGCCTCAGGGAGGAGGCAACCAAGGCCATCAGTGAGTCCCATTCCCGCTGCTCCATGGGCTGTGGTCCCCCACCCATTCGCAGCTGTTCCCACAGTTGCTGGGCCTCCTCCCCTTCAGCTCAGCATGGTAGGTCATTTGACTGCTTTCTGACTGCATCAATGCTACAGCCATGGCCACCCATGGCATTCACCCCTGCCATGATCTCCTCCCACATGTGCTGCACAACAGCATCCATAGGCTTATTCCTCTGCAGGACCAGCTCCCTCTCCTTCACAGCATGTATTAGGGCACTGAACTTATCCCTGGAAAATGTGTGGGCCCTGAGCTGCTCCTTTCTTGAAGCATCACCTGTGTGGGACAGAGGAAATGGCATGAGTTACACACAGTGGTGCATGATGTGTGCACAGCTTTAGCACTACCCTCTGGGCATGGCACACTACACACCCACCATGCAATGCCCACCCCTGAGTGCAGCAGGCACAATGCATGCAGACCTCACCACACAGTGCTAGGGATGCCCGCACACCTCCACATGGCATGCCCAGCACTGACTGTGCAGCAAGTGCTGGTGCTGCCTATGCCACTGGCCTGTGGCATGTGTCCCCACCATGCCACCTGCACATGGCAGCATGGACAGTGCAGTTAGTGCCCATGTGGTGTAGCTGCATGCACACACCAAGCACACAGTCCCATGTGTTGTCTGTCAGGCCCAGGGAGGGATCCGGTCATAATAGCACATCCGAAATAGCGTGAGCAAAAACAGCGTATACATAATGGCGCTGCAACACTATAGCGCATTCTCAATATAGCGCAAATGAAACAATATTGTGCATTCACTATAATACCCCCAAACACAGTCACTGTCCGATGTCAGGTAAAAATAAAAACATAGCGACCCCCCCCACCAATACAGCATGTGTGATTGTGCAGCTGCCACTGTAAAAAAAAAAATACAAAGACTCTGCAAAAAGCATAGCAAGCATCATATCACAGTATACTGAATGCACAAGAAACCAATACCTAAGAGGGATAGCCTATAACTTTCAGCTGCAGGCATAAATGCACACGTATACAGAAGCACTCTGTAAAGCACTGATCGTACTCAGTAAAGCATCAAGCACTATAAATGTGACAGCTCTACAGTTTTAAATACTTTTTCTTTTGCTTATTTTTGTGATGTTGAAATAAAATGAATTCTATTGACTGTACCTAGTAGAGTTTCTGTGGTTGAATTTTATCCAGATAGGAACAGGAAGTTCGGGAGGGGAAAGGGGGGTAACACATTGTGGTGCACTGCAAAAAAGGGTCCTAGCAAACACTACCAGAATTAGCTAACACAGACTGAGAAGAACAGAGGAAATCTGTAGCAGGAACAACAAGCATCATTCAGTAAGCTGCAATTTCATCAATGCACTATTAAATTACGCAATTAAATTACACGCTATAATTTGCATTAGCTATTATGCTGTTGCGCTAAAATGTGTAAGCGCTGAAATAACACACGCAATATTGCATGTGCGATTTTGACAGTGATCTACCCAGGGGAATAGGCAGGCAGCTGTGGGTGTACAGGCCTATTCCAGCAGAACACCCCCTAGCACACAGCTACCACAATGGTGGACCTGGGCACACCCAGCAGTGTGTGCTACACGCTGTGTGAGAGACCACCATGGTGTGCACCCCATGACAGGACGGCACAGCCGGCAATCCCTCCCATGGGCCATCAACAGCACAGGCCCAGCACTGTGTCATGTGTCTTGTAACATTCTAACATATGTTGCAGGCCCCATGAACAACTGTACACATGTGTGGAATTTGCATGTCCCAGCTGACACCCCTGTACAGTACAGCAGCTTGGCGTGCATGCTGTACAGACCTGCCTGCTCCTGTTGTCTCTCCTGGGACATCCTACTTACTGTGCTGCCTAGTACTACTACTTGAAACCTGCACAACACTGCAGTTCCTATCAGCAACATGGGGAGAGCACTGTTTGCCCTTAAATAGCCCAGCTGGTCAATCAGACCTGTCTGGCACAGGCAGAGCAGCAGCTGGAGAGATACAGGTAGATGGTGCATGATGGGACTGTGCCAGTGCCAGGTAGAGTTAGCTCCATGATGCACATGACTGTGTACCATGCACTGCTGTTAATATGTGTGTGTGGGTGTGTGTGAGTGTGTGTACCTGTATGTGTGTGTACACCCAGGCATGGCTGTGTGTTGGGGGTGTGCACGGGCATGTGCCTGTGTCCACTGGCATGTAGCTGCCCGGGGGCTCTGGCGTTGTGCATGCTGCCCTGTGTACCTTTGGTGGCACTGTGCAGCATCTTGGCTGGCAGTTGGGGGGGCACAGTGGCCATACTGCCCACAGGTGGTATGCAGCGCTGGCCACTGCGTACAGCCTGGTTGTGTGTCCCAGGCCAATGCCATGTGCAAGTGCTGTGTGGCCCACACACCCATGGCCCCCAGCACTGGCCACTGTGGGTGGTACTGCAGGCAGTGTGGCTGCCTGTGGCCATGCCCTACAACTGTCCCCAGTGGCCAGCATGCCCACTGCTGCCTCACCACACGGCCCACCCACAATGCTGTGGCTGTGCTTGTCAGTGTCCCATAATCTGTGGCCACAGCCCACTGCACTCTCTCCATGCCAACATGCCCAGTGTACACATTGCTCATGTCTGTGGCGATGGTGACTTCGACTGTCCAGGGTACGGCATGCTGTGGGTGGCACAGTGTGTCTGCAGTGTGGGTTGTGCACCTGTGTGTGTGGGTGTGCCATGCCACATGGGGTGTGGGTTTACTGCGTACCATGGTCACTGCTTTGCCATGCTACTGTTTCCTGCACTGTCCTGAGTGTGATGTACCCTTTTCCCCTCTGCAGAGTGCATAGAGTGGACCAACCCAGGGAGTTCAGGCCAGGAGGCATCCAGGGCAACCAGCAGGATCGGGCAGCGGGTGCTGCCAATGCCACAGCAGGTGGAGGAGAGCAGCCCTGATGACCAGATACTATTGCATGAGTACACTGTTTTCATACATACATTGCTGCTTGTGGCTTGTTTGGCTCACTCCATGGGCTGCCAGTGATCATCCCACCAGTTGCACAGCATTGTGCATGGTACCAGGACATGTGCACCATCATACTGTGGGTCCTACCTGTGTAACTGGGTATGGCCAGTGTTGGTGTGGGGAGCTGCTGTGCACTGTGGCTGGGGGGCGGTGTGGTGTCGTGGCACTGTTTGGGCCTATGTCACCATGCCCAGTCAGCATTGCCATTCCCATGTGTTGTGTGGTGCCCTGTCAGGGGATGCTGGGGTACTGCATGGTGTGTACTGGGTGCATGCCACCATGATACACACTGTGCAGTACAGGGATTATGCGTTGTGCCATGTGGCTGGCCTCACTCTGCTGCCATGTGTGCCATGTAGTCTGGTTGCCAAGGTGGCATGGGGGGGCCTTGACACTGGCAGGCCAGTGGATGGCCACAGTACCTACATTTAGAATGGGCAGTTGACCTGGTACTATCCCAGCATGTGCTGGACAGCACAGCCTGTCTGCCTGTTGCATTGTGCTGTGGCATGGTTCCACTGTTCCACAACCAGCTGCCATTGCACTGTCCCAGTTGTGCCTGGTGTCCGTGCACTGGTCATGTATGGGGGGAGCATGGGATGGTGGACTGTGGTGTCATGGTGTGCATTGTTACCATTCCTGTGGCAGTTGTTGTGTCCTCCAGTGGTGTGTGTGTGGCACCTGCCATACCATCACCACTTTTGCGGCACTGTCCATGGCGTGTGCCTGCGCCACTGCTGTCCTGCCACTAGTGGCCAGTGACCCATGGCCATGTGCACCATGGGGGTTTCCATCCATCCATGCCTGCCATGTGCATGCTGCTGCTGTTGGTGGTGGAACTGCCACATGCCGTGCTCTGCCTTTGTTCATGTTGTATGCCCTCATACCGTGTTGTTGCTGTGCCCATTGCTATTGTGGTCATGCTCTGCATTGCACTATATTGTTCTGTTCCTATGGGCAGCATGTCCCACTGTGTGCCATCCAATGTGCATGTCATGGCATGTCCCATTGTCGCTGTCATCTCAGAGCCTGGCTGTCTTGCAGTACTGTCACATACTGTGCAGTGCTGGGTTGGGTGGTGCCCCATATGCCGTGGCATTGTTGATGGCCTTCCACTTGCATCTGTGTACATCTGGCTGTTGGGTGTTCTCTGTTCCTGGTGGCACCATCCTGTGGGCACTGGTTGGGTGTGCATTTCCATTGTGGTCCATAATGCCACATGGGCTTGGATATTGGGACATGCTGTTTGCCACCTGGGGCTGCATTGTGCCTCCTTGCTGGTATCCCATCCTCACATGCTCCCCCTTACTCCTGTAGGTCCATGGCATTCCTCTTTGTGGGTGACCCAGCTGGAGGAGTCAGAAGGCACAGAGGACCTCCTGCAGTGGATCATGAGGCAGCAATGGATGCTCATTGAGCAACAGACAGTGATCATCATGGAGACAAGGAGGGTGGGCACTGTCCTGGAGCAATGTCTGCTGGATCCAGCCAGTGCCCAGTCATAGCCATGTTCACCCATTTGTTTGCCTTCCCCCCTTCCTGGACTGATGGTTGTGTTGCTGCCCTTTTACATCTTTGCTTTGTGTCAACATACCTGTCCCCTTCTGTTGCATACCTTTTCTGTTGCTTCCCCAACCCTCTATATATGTTCAACCTTTTACATAGCATAGTTGTAGTTACAGTTTTAGACATAGTGGTAGTTGTAGTGTAGACAGTTCTGTAACATAGTTTGTTGTTGTAGTTATAGCATAGGTAACGATAGTAGTTGTAGGTCATGTTATCGTGTACATAGTTGTCGTTCTTGTAGTTTTATTTGCTATAGGTTTCCTTTTAGTGTTTGCTGTTTTTATTTTTCTTACATTGCTGTTTGTTGTGTTCCTTGTTGTTGTTCACTTGTTGATTTACCTGTTGCCTTTACATTGTGTTTGAGACATTATACATGCCTTTCTCATGATTTCTCCATGTCCTGTGTCATTCTTGTGTGCTTGGCTTTTCCAACAGGGTTGTACTGGTTTGTTGTTTCACTCCTGTCTCCTGGTGGTCTCTGGCCATTCCCCTGGCTGGGTGTGTGTCACTTTCTGGGTTCTGCACTGCTGCCTGTTCTTGAGATCACTTTCAGGCCTGTGCTTCTTTGCATGTGGTCCAAGGCATGGTGGCTCACCTCTGCACTGTGTTCCACTGGGTGTTTGCACTGCCTGCCTGGGTGCTATATTCAGTGCTGTCTTATTTGCTATATTCAGTGCTGCCTTATTCCCAGGCTATATTTGCCCTGCATTCCTGGCCCAGTTTGCATGGCCTCCTTAGCATGCAATATTCAGCAGGATTCACACCTATCTATTCCTTTTGAATATGATGGGCTATTTGGTCTGGGAAATGTTTGCACACCGGGTAGTGCTAATTTAGCAGCTGGGCAAAGTTTTGAATATCTGGCCCTATGTGTTTAGTTGGTGGGGATTACCATTAAGAGTAAAAATCTAATAGAAGTCCTCATTTCACAGGAGAGGTACTAGAAAACATGAAAAAAATTCTAGGATTACAGAAAAAACTACATGTGTCCCACCATCCACAATCATCTGGACAGGTGGAGCATGCTAAACAAACAATTGTGTATATACTAAACAAATATACTGTATCAGTTCTTCAGGAAAAGATTGGGATGTAAAGTTGCCACTAGTATTAATGGCCATATGGGCTACTTCTAATAAGTCTGCAGGTGTTCCTCCTTTTAGAATGATGACAGAAAGACAAATGGTGTTACCTTTACATCACCTGTATACCACAGGAAATGTAAATTCAGCATGTGACACTACAGCACGTAAATATGTAACCCATTTAAAACAGCATTTGCAAAAAAACCTTTGCATTTGCTCAAAAGAACTTAGAAAAAAGTGTTGAGGCTTCAAAGTCATATTATGACAAAAAAAACTAGTCCAAAAGAGCATCAAATTGGTCATAAAGTGTTTTACTTTAACTACAGTAAAGATAAAGCCAAGGTCAAAAAAGTTTCTTTCAAGTTGGCAAGGCCCCTTTGTAATCACAAACAAAATCTCACCTGTAGCATACCAAATTAAATGAAAACAAAAAAAAACACTGAATAAGTAGTACCTAATTGGGTTCATATTAATCAGCTGAGGCAATATCGTGAATGCAACAAAACATAAAAAAATTTTCTAAATAAACCCATGAGTGGTAATCAGGAATTAGAGTCTAGTTAAAATGTTAATTGTCATATTGACCTTTAAAGAAAATTTGTCGTATTTGTATAATGGTTAAAACAATGTAAAAACTTGTTATGTTATTTTAAAAGTGTACATAATTGTAATCATGTTTAATCATGTTAGTTCATGTAGTACTGTATACGATTCTATGCAAAAAAGTAAATTTCCAATGATGTCATCCAGTGATGTCACATCTAGTGATGTCACATCCAATGATGTCATAATGTAATGTGCTAATGATGTCATATGTTACAATATGGTGATGCAACTTTGTGTTTTATGTTTCATTTTCCCTGCAAAGCTTAAATTATATACCCATATATAGTAGGATTATAGTTTTGAATTGCAAAATGCATTTGGGAGGTGCATTTTAATTCAAAAGGGGGGAATGTAGGAACAGAACTACTTTGATTAGAATATTTTATTATACTTTTATTATATTCTTAATTGCTATTCTTTAGCCTTATATTGGCTTAATTATTAAGTACTATAATATGAACTCTAAAACAATACAATGTGACTTAAGGCTTGAATACTGAATTGGAGGAATGATGCAATGAAAAAAAAGAAGATAGCATACATGGACAACTTCAAGAAAAACAAATGGCTCAAAAATAGTCTGTTTAAATTGAATGGCCTCATCTTTCAAAGACTAGCAGAAGAGCTTGAATCTGAGACTAAGAGATTATTGTCATGGAAACTTGACATAATGTATGGCCTTGTTTTTCATGTACCAGCCAGACTCAGATACACCAAAAGTTAACAAAGACTGAAATAAACTGGCTTTAAAAAAATTAAGACTTTTATTTATGGAAAATATATAAAAACTCTGATACATTTCAGAATCATACAGGTTATTGGGAATACATGGACCTACCCAGTGATTAAGTTTGAAATCTATCAGCAAAGTGTAGTGTGAGCTGTTTACACAATTCTGTAGCAACAAAGTTGTTAAGGCTAGAAATTACAGAGTGGTGTCTAAAGTAAGTTGACCTTACCACCTTTTCAATAAAATGAATCTTGAGTGTTTATCTAACAAGCAACATCTAGTCGTGTGGTTTGTAAGCCTTCTTAATGAACTCCAAAGCAACATGAGGTTATGGATCATTAACCACAAACAAATAAATCACTGTCTTACAGAAGTTTGCTAAGATGATAAAGTTTCTAATGATAGCAGGTATGTCAAACAAACGTCATTTTGAAGAAAAAAATGTACTTCTGGAATCTGTAAATACTTTTTTAGATATCTATAAAGAAAAAAGTTGTATAATGTTTTTATAAATTAGAGATTTTATATTAGAATTGACACCATCATGTTTGGTCTCAAATGAATCCTCTTTTTTAGCCGCATCTAAAAATATAGGTTTTACATTTGTAACTAGGTGCACACAGATGCAAGAAAGAAAAATTGTTTTATATGAAAAATATTTTTTAAATATGAGGTCATATTGAGGACAAAATGGTGTAGGGGGGCTAACAGTACCACCCTCAAAGAGTACTCAGACTAATTATAATTTGATGGTAATGTCACCTAGCAAGAGGGACATAAATGGGATGCTGGCAAAGCCGTCCCAAAACTGCCTAATCCTTTGGTGTGTGAGGACCTGTGTTGGCTGCCATGACAATTTTGGATAAGCTTGGGACTTGTACCAGGCCAAAAGCCTAAAGCCAAACCTGCTTAAAGCCAGCATTTGGGTTGAGCTATTGCCACCACCAATTATTATTTCCAAAATGCATGACTTTGCATTTGTCGATACTGAAATGCATGTGCATTGACTTGCCCCGTACCATGAGGTTATCCAGTTGATTTTGGATTTTTTATTGTCATTTCTTGTAGTTGTCAGCCCCCCAATTTTGCAAGCATCAGCATATTTTGATAGCCACACCTTATCTGAGACTGACATTGTACCTACGAATATATTAAAGAGAGTAGGCCCCAAAACCGATCCTTAGGGTACCCCACTAGTCACACTACCACAATTTGAATAATTTCCTCTGATTGCTACTTCTTGTTATCTGTTATTTAACCAGGAACTAATCCAACTTATAATGTTTGGTTGCAGATTTATCCTCTGTAGCTCTCTTATCAATATGACATGTGATACCTTATCATATGCTTTTGCAAAGTCAAGATATATTATGTCACTAGATATGCCTTTATCCAGGGCCTGACTTACTGATTCGAAAAAGTTTAATTGGTTCATAAGGCATGATCTTCTGGGGACAAAACCATATTAGGTGTAATCTATTAAACCCAGTTTTGTGTATGTTCATCTACATGTTTTCTTAAGAGTCTTTCCATGGTTTTACCAATAACAGAAGTCAAACTAATTGGTCTGTAATTTTTTGGTTCATCTTTTTTTCCACCCTTATGAATTGCAGTTATGGTTGCTACATGCCAATCTTTAATGGTTCTGCCTTCTTGAATAGATTTATGATAGAGCTTAGTGAGTGGACCAATAATCTCAGCAGATAGTTCTTGTAATAATTTTGGGGTTATACCATCAGGTCCAGGTGAACTGTTAGCCTTAAGTGAGTGAATAATGCCATTAACCTCAGATTCAGTGAATTTTATTTGACAGTCTTGGATCTGGTTTATTGCATCTATGGGAGGGACATTAGGTTCAAAAACGTTAAGGAAATAATTGTTTGGAGTTTCAGCTATTTCTTCTTCTTTGGGTATTACGCCCTTATTTGTCCTCAGTGGTCCAATAGCATGCTGTTTACCATTGAGAGTACCTATGTAATTATACAGTTGTTTTTTATTATCTTTGACTTTGTTAACTAATTTCAATTCCAGATTTTTTTTGCTCTTTTTATTATAGCCTTAATTTTTTTATTGCAAGTCCTTTATTTATCCAAAGTAGTTGGGGTTTTGATTTTTTTTTTGTATTTCTGAAACAGTTTTTATTTGTGTAGATTCGTTTTTGTATAGTATTATTCCACCGGGGGGGGGGGTCCTTTTGTTTTTGTAATATTTTTGTCTTTTAGAAACATATTGATCTATACATAACTGAAGTTGTTTTTTTTAATTATGAGCCAGGTCTGATCAAGATCAGTACCTGCTAGTTCTTTTTTCCAGTTCCATATTTTAAAGTGATTCCTCATTTTTTGGTAATCAGCTTTATGGAAGTCTTTTATCAATGTATTTCCCTTTATACTGTGAATTATGTTTTTGTATTTGGCAGCTATCATATTATGATCAGAGTCTCCTAGTGGTGGTAGTACTTTATTTTATGGATCTTCTCCTCAGAGTTGGTTAGAATCAGATCAAGTGTATTTCTCCTTTGGTAGGAAAAGTAACCATTTGTTCCAAATTTAAATGAATAAATAAATCAATGAATTTGTTTTCTAATGCATAGATACATAGATACATAGACAGTGTCGGCAGATAAGGGCTTATGGCCCACCCAGTCTGCCCATTTGAGCTTGTAAGTTCAGTTTGTTTTCCTAGAAGTCTGTTGCCCCTTACCCCTGACCTCTAGAATTCCTTTATGTCTATCCCATGCATTCTTAAATCCCGTGATTGTTTCAGCCCCCACCACCTCCTCTGGCAGGGTGTTCCACTTGTCCACCACCCGTTCTGTGAAGAAATTCTTTCTCATGTTTCCTCTGAATCGTCCTCCCTCCAACTTCATCCCATGCCCTCTAGTCCTGGAACATCTTTTTCGCTTAAAAATAGTGTTTTCCTGCACCCTGTTCCTCCCTGTAAGATACTTGTATGTCTCTATCATATCCCTCTCCTCCTCTCCTCCAGGGAGTACATGTTCAGTTCCTTCAACCTGTCTTCATAGGACTTGTGATGCAATCCATGCACCATCTTTGTTGCCCTCCTCTGAACCTTCTCTACCCTGTTCATGTCCTTACGTAGGTATGGTCTCCAGAACTGTACACTGTACCCAGGTCAGGCCTCACTAGTGTCTTGTATAGCGGAATTATGACCTCCCTTTTCCTGCTGTGATGCCCCTGCCTATACATCCCAGCATCCTATTTGCTTTACCTGCTGCCTTGTCACACTGTTTCCTCACCTTGAGGTCATCAGAGATGACAACCCCAAGATCCCTTTCCTGCTTGGTGCATGCTATATCCTCACCCCCCAACTGATATATTGTGCCAGGGTTTTTGTGCACCATATGCATTATCTTGCACTTCTTTGCATTGAATTTCAACTGCCAAACCCTTGACCATTCTTCAAGTTTCTGCAGGTCGCTTCTCATTCTGTCTACTATTTGCTATTTTGCTTTTTAGTGATGCCCAATCTATAAGCGGGAAATTAAAATCGCCCATTAGGATGTAGTCTCCTGTGATATCTTGTGTTTCCAATAGTTCTATTAAGTTTAAGTTTTGCTCAGCTGTTAAATTAGGTGGATGGTATGCCAGTCCCACAGTCAGATTAATGTTTCCATGCCTAGCTTTAACCCAAATGCATTCATTTTGAGTTTATCACTAAATATCTCATAGGCTTTTAATTCCTTTTTTGTATAGAGGGCAATTCCACCACCCTTACATTCTCCTCTATTTTTATAAATCCTATTGTAGCCATTTATATCTATGTTCCAGTCATTTTCTGTACTCCGTGTTTCAGTTATGGCACAGATTGCTATATTATTTTCTTTAAGTACTATTTGTAGCTCCTCAATTTCTGAGTTTAAACTTCTGGCGTTTAGAAGTGGTATACCCATATCTTGATTTTGTTTAACCTTATTTTTGATTGTAACTTCTATATCAGTTGTTATTTTATTTATGTTGCTGGGATTTGGTATTATTTTTGTACTTGTTATTTTATGTTGACTTTTATTAAGAGAGACATTCTCATGACATCTCTCCCTCCTTTTCTTTAGTTTAAAGTTTTATCATTATTGCTTTGAGATGTTCTCCTAGTAACCTGCTTCCCCTTCTGCTCAGATGCAACCCATCATAAGAATACAGATTTGATGTCCCATAGAATTGTTCCCAATGTGTTGCACACTTTATGCCTTGCTCCATGCACCTTTTTCTGATTCAGTTGTTAAAGTTTCTTATTTTTATTTGGTACTGTCTTGATGCTTTTGGAATTGGAAGTATTTCTGAGATGACCACCTCACATCCCTTTTCAATACATTTATTTGTAAATGAAATGATATCTTGTTTAATATTCTGGTGTGATGCATTCCAGGAATCATTTGAACCAGCATGTAAAATTACCAGGGGGTTGTTCCTGTGCCGTTTAGTATATTATCAGTCATTCTAGTGATGTCTTTTATTTTTGCACCACTGAAACTTGAGACTGTTCTAGTCCATTTGTCTACATCACAGACAGCTCGGTCTAAGTGTTTAATAATGGAATCACCAAGCACTGCTACTTCCCTGGTAATTGGTGTGTCCTCAGTCAGCATAGGTACTGTGTCTTGGTCACATTGTTCTCTCAAATCTATTAATAGTTGTTCATTTGAAGTTTTAATTACCTTAGTGGGTTGGTTAACCTCAAGGAGTTCTATTGTATGTTCCGTGGACTCTGTTATTATTGTTTTTTCTTGTTCACAGGTTCTAGTCAGGGGCTTGCTCCCATGTTGTGTTTCTTCTGATACTAGGGGGTCAAATTGATTTAAGAAAGACAACTCAAGATGTTCAGCCCTTCTACCTTTTCTAGCTATTTTAGAAGTCTGTACTTTGTACCATTCATTATCTTTACCCTCAGAATTTTCCTCCTCTCTTGTTCTTTTTCTGGATTTCTTATTTGTAATTTCCTTATTTAAAGTTTTACTTATTTTTATATCTAAATCTAAGTCTCTTGTTAATTTCTGTTGATTTTGTTTTTTGGTTTTTTATCATTGTTTCTGCACATGTATACTGGGATTTAGTTTTTTGTACTATTATTTATTGTCTGGCTTTGTTTGCATTTATTCAGATTGTTTTTGTTAGAGTTGCCTTCTGTTATGTTAGGCACTGTGTTTTGAACCACTGCACTTGTAGTTGAGCCTGAGTGGTCTAGTTCTAGCTCAAGTTTCTGTGCCATTTCTAATGTTTTTGGTTTAGAACCTGTAGTCTTAGGGAGAACATATTTAACTCTATCTGTAACTTGAGATTGTGTCTGCATTTATTGCAGGTATAGATATCTTTAGATATCATTTGTGTTATCATGTACATGTTACATTCAACGCATAATACCCCCATACATCCCTCAATGTTTAATACTTGTTTCTGCATTTCTACAATATGATTTCCTTCATTTGTTTAATGTTTAATGTCCTGGGAAATGTTGTTGTATCCAACTCATTATAAATAACCAATGATTTTAAAATACTGTATCCTGAATGTGTAGTTAGTCTTACTCTGCACTTATACCACTACATTTATCAAGGCCATGGGCCCTTACCTTGTATTTAAGTGCTATTGTCACTTATTTGTTGCCCTTAGTCCTGCCAGACACACAAGACATGTGCCTGATGTACATATCTTTGTGCGTGTCACCATGCTCGCGCCCTGCTCTGGCTCACCCTGCTCACCAATGGGTCAGTATATGTGTATTGTGTGACCCAGAAGTGTATCCCGGGGTCACGATATGCTCCGAAACTAAAGGCACTCTTTTTGAAATAAAATAAAGTGCCTAGACCACTTAAAGTGGTTATACAGCTAAAACACACAGAATGCTGTACATAAAAGGAAAAACAGAGACAGAATAATCAAGCTGTAGTCTCCACAGATCTGAAAGAAGACTACAACCCCTCTTCTTGTCTGAGAAACAGGGCTCCTGTTAATTACTTTTAAAAATAAAATACACAGCATGAATTCAGTTTCATGTAAGCACAAAAAGCACTACAGCAGTAATTCCAGGAGTGGCTAGGAAAATACTGCCACCAGAAAAATTGTTTTCACATTTCACAAGCAGATACCCACATTCTTCTGACACCCAGTGTTTCACCCTCTAATGGGTTTATCAGGAAGAACATGGAATACCCTGTCTGTAAAAATAAAACAAATACACAAGTTTACAGATACAGATACCTGAGAGCTGTTGTCCCAGCTCCGAGGCTACTTCTTAACACATAAGGTAACATGGCAAATGAGATGCATGGCCCAAAATGGAGATGCATGGCACATCACAGAAACTGTGCGGAACTGCGATATTCAAAAGGAAGAGATGTGTCATGCATTTCTGAATGTGCGATTGCACAGATATAATGTATGCAGCACAAAAAAGGGGGCATGTACATGAATATACCATGCATCCATATATTAGCCAAAATGTGCGGTGCAACTGTCGCACATCTCAAAAATGGTCCGCGCAAAGTTAGGCATGTCAGGGGATGGCCTAAATTGGCCAGCCACCCACAGGCAGGCTGCAGAACTGCAGGCAGGTGACTCTGAGACAGCCCTCAGAGGTGCACTAGGATGTGCTCCAGGCACCCATACACAGCAGTCATGCCAGGACAGAGTACCCAAAGCCACAGATGCTGGCACACTATGGGCACTGCCTAGAGAACCATCCCTCATACGACTCCAATGATGTGGTCACCCAGCTGCCACATGCCAATGCTGTCAGGTGCCCCCCAGGCATACCAGCAGAACAGATGGCCACACAGCAGCACATGTACCAGGGGCCATAGCCTGCACCCATGTGGCCTGCAGGGCACCACCCAGTGGTGGCATGCATCCAGAGTGATGTCTGAGGCAACGGTGCCCAGATAGCCTAGTGGTACTAGTGGCAGCATGGCATGGGCTAGGGACTGACCTGTGGCACACACCCATGGTGGTACATCATAGGTGCACACTGTTGGTACCCATCCACTCGGGTACCTGGCCACCTTCTACACACTGCCATTCCTTACAGTTATCACCATGTTCCTGTCATACGGGGGGGGGTATGTGGGGCACTGCAGGGGACTGTATGCTGCATATGGAGCTGGTGTATCACATGCATGTGATATACTGATCAGACTGTGTCATCCTGTGCCCTCCCCTGTTGCTTGTCCAGGTGGCCTCTGTGGCCACTGTTCAGGTGGGCCCCCTGTACCACAGTCTGACCCTGTACATGACTATGGGTAATAGCAAAGTACCCAGGCCACTGCAGTCCACCCACCCACATACAAACATTCCACCACACCTGCCTGCTAAGCTGCAATACCTTCTGTTAACCTTTGTGGAGTGGTGGGGTGGCCCTGCAAAGCTGGAACTGCGCATGCCTTGGTTATGCAAATGGCCTAAATACATTCCAGTAATGAGCTACACATGTGGGAAATGGGCCCAGAATGTGCAATGAGGTCATTTGCATATCCCGGCTGAATATTGCATTTTTGCACACCATTTAAGTGGCTTTGCATCACGCATTTCTCTATGTTCTGCTCAGGTCCTAGGTCACCTGCCGTGCCATGCATCTCCCACTGTGCAATTGCACATGTTTGGGATATTCAGCTGGACATGCACAATTGCATCTTATGGTGCAAATTTTGAATATACCATTATTTTGTGCCGGTGCATCTCAGTTGCATGGAGCAGGCACTTGTGCGATGCAGCCTGGGACTTTTGAATATGGGGCTCTATAAGTGTAAAGTCTAAACAGTCTCAGAAAACAATGACTTCCAGACAGGATCAGAAAGGGCTGTGGTGCTTACTTGTAGTAGATAATGCTCAAAGTATTAAGTGTCCGGTTTAAGGTGAAGTGATTTCCAATTCTCAAGAATTTCAAAATTAAATAAAAAATAAATAAGGACTACATTAATATATTTTCTTAGTTACGCAAGTTTACTATCCTTCCTTAGGATATCTATTCAAGTCCAAACTTCACCATGTGGGTAACCACTTCCCTTAAGTGTCACAAGCAATCGAACAGCTTATATAGCGTTCCAAAATAAATTTATTTACTGTTCATGTGTAACAGCAAGGTAACTGCCCAGTGGCAAAAGTGCAAGCAGTCTCACAAGTACTGCTCAAGTAGAGACACACATATTTTAATGTGAAAGCATCCATGTTTTATAACCAACTACATTTCAAAAGAGACACACATATTATTATGTTAAAGCATAAATGTTCTATAATCAGCTACTGTACATTTCAAAAAGTAATAATGCACTCTTGATAAAATCATAATGTTGCATATCAGTACACGATAATTTCTTGCATGTACTTACAGGGCTGGATATTCAAACTGTGCTATTTTGTGGCGCAAGCCCTTGCGCTGCACAAAATAGTTACGCTGAGGCATGGCTGGGTCGATATTCAAAGGAGTTGTGCTATTGAGCAACTCCTTTGAATAGCACCCCCTGACCACAGCCACTGTGCATGGTGCAGTGGAACTTGCACCACCGCAAGTGG
Source organism: Neoceratodus forsteri (assembly GCA_016271365.2). NCBI lineage: Eukaryota > Metazoa > Chordata > Ceratodontiformes > Ceratodontidae > Neoceratodus > Neoceratodus forsteri. Next base: position 589,116,862 of record CM028129.1, on the reverse strand, counting down.
TCAGAGTGGAGCATTCAAGTTGCGGTGGCACAAGTACCATTGTGCCATGTGCAAATTTCCGATATTCAAAAGGTGACATGCAAATGGGGCCATAATTCATGCAAGGCGCAGCGGGGGTCATTTGCATCTATTTAAGACCCCATTTGCATGCCATTAGCATGCAGGTGCACTGATCCCCGAGGACTTGCGCCTGGCACCCTGCCAGGCAACAGCCATCGAGGACCGATGCCCCCTGCAGCCCAATCATGGGCAAAAGTGTAAAAAATTCCCCCCACCCCGACTGGCCCGATCGCGGGCAAAAGCATAAAATCCTCCTCGACTGGCCTGATCGCCTGGGCAAAGCTTAGCAACCCCTCAGCCCGGATCACCGGGCAACACAGTGTCTCCGAACATATCCCTGGTGGTCCAGTGGACTGCTAAGTCTCGATCATGGGCTGCAAGTAGTCCTCCTCATCACCAAAGAACATATCCCCTGGTGGTACAGTGGATCGCTAAGCCTGATCGCGGCTGCATAGTGTGGCGACACACCTCTGCAAGACCATATCCCTGGTGATCTAGTAGTCCCCGCCCCACCCACTCATGAAGCCTCACTACCGCCCCGCAGCCGGAGGGTGGCAACATCCCTGCTCTGCCACCCGCCACCAGCCGACCGATCGCTCGGCAGGTTACACTTGTTGGCAGCAAGCAGCCAATGGGCATGCAGTCTACAGCCAGATACAGAAGTTCAGATATGTGAATGAATGAATTCATCTCACATATCTGACTGCTTTCAGAGTATGGGCTGCACACCCATTGGCTCTGCTTTGCACCAATGGGCATGCAGCCCTATGGGGTAGTCAGTCTGCGGGCGGGTGGCAGGCGGGTGGGATGCATGCCGTCACGGCTGTGGGGGAGTGGGTGGGGCTTTGTGGGGTGGGTGAGGTGGGGACACTAGATCACCAGGGATTTGGTCTTGGGGGTGTGGTTACATTATGCAGCCTCAGTATCAGGCTTAGTGGTCCACTGACCACCAGGGATATGTTCTTTGGGGTGGGGGGACACTTTTGCAGTCCGCATTGGGCTTAGCGTCCACTCGGACCACCAGGATATGTTCTGGGAGGGACACTTTGCTGTCCCGCGATTGGGCTGGTGGGGGCTTATTTAGCTTTGCCCGCGATCGGGCCAGTCGGGGGAGGGGGATTTTTACACTTTTGCCCATGATCGGGCTGCGGGAGGCACAGGAGTAGGTTTAGGGCCAGCCACAGGTGTCAGCTGCTGTGTTGCACCCTGCAATGCGGCAGCTCACCTGTGGGTGGCCCCGACTTACTCCTTTTTTGGCTCAAAGTTGCGCAGGCGCAGGTTGGGGGTTGCATCTGCACAACTCTGCACAGCCCACTGAATATCGGGCTGTGCAGTTTATGCATGGTTCCTCCCCCTCCAGTTCAGCATGCATTCATTTGCATTGCGCTGTTGCTCAGCTTGCCTTGGGGGGTGGAACTGCCTCCTGCTGAATATCGCAGAATGGTGCAATTTCGGACTTGCGCAGGCGCAACCCTATCGCGCATGGCACAACCCTTTTGAATATCCCACCCACAGTGTACATCACCTTATTCTTGGCTTCTCTTCTGTGTTAAACACTAGCTAGAAGAACTCAGAGAAGTTCTGACCCTTATTAAATAAGAACCGAAACATGAGACCTGATTAGTTTTGACTTTTCATAAAAATTTCAATAGATGTGTTAAAATGCATAATAGGGCTTACATTCTGTAAAGTATTCAACACAGTGGGACAAAGGGAATGCCTCAGATAATTATTTGTATGAAAAATAAAGTAGAACTGCAGACGTGGAAGGGGGTTGGGGTAACAACAACACATGTAGCACAGTCAACAGCATACAGTAGTTCTTTTGTGGCCTCCCTTGACACACCTGCCTGGGCCAAGCACAGCAGCACACAGTACACTCTCTGATTTCTCTTGCTGATCTCTCTCTCAGTTCTTTCAGTGTATCTCTCTCTCTGTCTCTCTCACTCCCTCTCTGTGCTGCTGCTGAGTGTCTTTTACTATGTATATTTTGAAGAATCCCTTTCCCTCTTTACACTGTTCCCCATTTCTCTCTTTCAGTCTTCCTTTCTCTGCAGCTTACTTTTTTTTCCTTCTGCTGGGTCATCATTTCTTTTGTACAGTAACTAAGTAGTGCTGATCACTCAGCTGAAAGAGGCACTCAGAAGTCCAGTGCTGCTTTACAGTATTTCTCTTTTCAGATCTCTCTCTCTCCCTCTCGCTTCCTGTTGCTATCCTGATCTATTGGTATCTCTAGTCACTGTCTGTCTCTATTTATTCTCTCTGTATGCTTTTTGATTCCCCTGCCTCCTTCTCTGTCAGTCACAGTCTCTCTTTAAAATGTTTAAAATTCCACTTTCACTTGATCTTGCTCACTCTCTCAGTCCCTCCTTATCTCTCGCTGCCTATCTCACAACTGATCTCCACGAGACAAGTCACATGAAGATTCACCGAGAAATGCCAACTGAGAGGAATGGTTCACAAGACTTGCAATTCTGCAGACCTAACTATATCCTCAACAATGAGATGCTCCCCCCATGCACAGCCAGATGCAGCAGCAAAAAGTCACATCTGGTGATCTCCTCTAATTCCCACTGCCACACACTGTCACATAAAGCATTCACGAGGAGTGTGAGAGGGAATGAGGCAGCAAAGCTTATAAAAAGAGTACTGAAAGTTAAAACTGCAGCTCACTAATGGACTGGGAGCCAACCTCCAACGTCTGAGTCTGTAGTGATCCAAGTCCATGAGTGAGTGCTGGATCTGAGGTGGGGTTCAATTTGTCATGGAACAGTTCACCCACCCCTAACAAGTACTACCACCTCTGTGATCTACACTGATTGTCACCAAGCTTGACCTAAGAAGTCAGTTGTACCAGCTGCTCCACCACTTGTTGCAGCCAATCATTCATACTATTTGAGTCACAAAGCACTTCTAGCTATTGCCAAAGGGATTAGTGATAGTGAACCTTGAAATGCTGTCCCACGTTAAGGACCTCAGGATTAACCTACTGCCAGTGTCCAAGTCACAGATTTAAAGGGCCCTCAACTCTTGGGGAAATGTCCTAGGTTTGCCTGTTTAAAAAATAACTTCTTTTCAAATGGCACTCAGCCCTATCTGATGGCTGTCAGACTGCCTCTGCTTCACACCTGTTCCACCACCTCAGCCTCAACTCCCCCCCCCCATGTAGAAATGCCCTGGCTGCTTATGCAACAGAATGCATTCCCAGATGGAAATGTAGAAATGCAGGACTGCTGCACCCTTGAATCACACATGCCAACAGTGGAGACAGGAAGTAGAGAGAGTGATAAGGTTAGCCTCCAGTCCCTGACTCCTTAATCCTGGCTGCAATTTTTTGGTGCTAACATTAAAGGACTCTTGGAGAGATCTGGTGACTGAGTTTGAATCCCACAGCCACCATCTGTATACTGTGTGACCCTGAGCAAGTCACTTAGCTTCCTAATGCTCCCAGGATGCACATGGAAATGAGTTTCAGCTCAATGTGCTTTTCCTAGCCAAACACTGAAAAAATAAAGGTAAAATTAATAAATAAATAAATATATAAGGACTTGGAACCGGACTCCTGCAACTGAGTCCTTATTTATCTGAGTTCAGGAGTGAGGGCTGGATCGTGGAGGAGGGTCTGATTTAAATAAGAACTGTCTGCACACCCTTATTAAACCAACTTGATTTCTATTAGCTCAGAGTGTCTAAGAAAAAGCCATTTATGTAAGAATTTATGCTTTTGTACAAAAAAGTGTCAAAAGAGTCAAAACATGCATAACATTGAGAGGCTTCATACTATACCTTGTTCTAATGTTCATTTATCTGTGGAGACAAGGAGAGGCATAACTACTATCTGTAGATATATGCAACTGTACCCATATGACCCTGTTTAACTGGTACCTATAATTCAAACCCCAAGAATAATACTAAACTTTTTTGTCTCACCACACTCACTTTAACACTGTTGGTGCTTTCATTAGTACAATTTGTAGTATTCTCTGTTGCAAAAAGGAACAAAGTCCTAATTTAAGACCTAGACGCTGGTATGGTGGAGGCTAGCCTGGATTTGGTGGCCATAACAGAGATGTGGTGCACTGACAGCCACAGCTAGGGCATGGCCATACCATGCTACTCTCTGTTCAGGAGAGACAGGGAAGGGAGGAGGAAAGGAGGGGCTGTACTATATGTGAGGGAGGGAATCAAGGCCATGGAAGTACAGGGGGAACCAGGAGGAAAAAGAAGGTCTGGAGGTGCTGTGTGTCATCCTGGAGACAGGTACAGGAGCTGCTATCTGTACAGGGGTGATATTTAGACATCTACCACAGGGAGATGAGTTGGATAACACATTTGGGGAAGCCATCATCATGATGGCAAGTAAGAGGGAGGTGCTGCTAGATTGGGACTTCAATTTGTTAGATGGGGATTAAGCCTTCCATCTGGAGCTTTGGCAAGGAGCAGGGTCATGCTTGACTCCCTACAAGAGGCTTTTTTCAGGCAGCTAGTCAAGAAACCCATAGGGATGGTGCAGTGCTGGATCTGGTGTTTACAAACCAGGGTGGCACTGCAAATGTCAAAGTGGGATGGCCCCTAGGTGCCAGTGATCACCATTTAGTGTGATTTAACATTAAGATAGGAACAGAGGCAAACCACACAAGGACAAGGGTCCTGAACTTTATGAGGGAAGATTTTAAGGAACTGGGACACTGCCTCAAAAACTGCCTCATGGGGGGACTGCCAAGGAGGGGTACCGGCATGGAGGGAAAACATATGGGAGGGCATAAGTAACCAACCTCTGTGTGCAGGAAGTGAGTAACAGAAGGAAAAAGAGACCATTATGGTGCTCCAGGGAAGTGGCCAAGGTGGTGTGGGGAAAAAGTGTGGGATTCGGGAGGTATAGGGAAGCACAGAGGGAGGAAGACTGGGAAGTATACTAAGTAAAAAAGAAGAACGCTGGAAAGGCAGTGAAGGCAACAGAGGTGCAGAGAGAGAAAAGGATAGCTAAAGAGGTAACTAAAGGGGTTAATACCTTCGTCAGGGATATAAGTGAGAAAAGGAAAGCAATGGGAGTGTCAATAAGATTAGGGTGGCAAGGGGGCATTGTGCGGAAGAGGATAAAGAAAAAGCAAACATCCTGAACAGATACTTCTGTTGAGTCTTCACAGTGGAGGGAGGGGGGAGACGGACTACCAGGGTGCAGTAGGAAAAAGGGGGGTGAGGTGGACACAAGTCCATTATCAGAAGAGAGAGTGCTGAAGGGAACTGCAGTTCTGAACATGGACAAGGCTATGGGACCAAGCATACTAATGGAACTCAGGAGGGGCTAGTTATCCCACTGATGGCCTTATTCAACAGCTAGCTGGAAACAGGAGTGGTTCCAGAGGACTGGAGGAGAACAGAAGTGGTCTCTCTCCATAAGAGCTGCAGCAGGGAAGAGACTAGCAACTACAGGCTGGTCAGTCTCACATCAAGGGTGGAGAAGTTAATGGAAACCCTGTTAAAGTAAAGATTGGTAGAACATCTTGAATCTAACTGGCTACAAGACCAAAGGCAGCATGGATTAATTGGGACGGGGGGTCATACCAGATGAATCTGGTTAATTTCCTTGACTTGGTGATTAGGGAAGCAGGTCAGGGAAGGGAACTGGATGTGGCCTATCTGGACTTTAGCAAGGCCTTCAACACTGTGCCACACAGGAGACTGTTAAAGAAATTGAGCCAACTAGGAGTGGGACCCAAAGTAGTGAATTGGGTAAGGAACTGATTAATGGACATGCAACAGAGGGTGGTGGTTAACAGCACTCACTCTAAGAGGGAAGAATGACCAGCATGGCACCATAGGGCTCAGAAGTGAGACTGATTCTCTTCAATGTCTTCATAAGTGACATTGCAGAAGAACTGGAAGGGAAAGTATGCTTTTTCTACAGAGGACACCAAAATCTGTAATAGGATGACACTCAGGAGGGAGTGGAGAGAATGTGTAGGAACCTTAGGAAACTCGAGAAGTGGTCAAGAGCATGGTAGTTGGGATTCAATGCCAAAAAGTGCATAATTATGCACCTACAGCATAGGAACCCAGGAGTTGAGTATAGAATGGGGGGGGACTGACCCTCACTAAGCAGGAAAGAGACCTTGGGGTTATCATATCTGAGGACTTCAGTGTGGCAGGGCAGTGTGGCAAAGTTGTGGGTGGGGCCAGTGAGTAACTGGGATGCATAATTAGAGGTATCTCCAGTAGAAGGAAGGAGGTGGCAAGGCAAGGCAAGGCAAATTTTATTTATATAATGCCCTATCCAAGGGTCAGAGCACTTTACAGTAACAACAATACCCCCAAAAGTTAAGATGAACATTTTTTAAATCAAACTAAAGGCTTTTTTAAAAAGAAAAGTTTTTAAAGAGGCTTTACAGGCCTCCACCAAGCTAGCTACGTGTATATAAGGTGGAGGAGAGTTCCACAGTGATGGTGCAGCAGTACCAAAAGCTCTATCACCTGATCTCTTAAAATGAGAAGAGGGTACGACAAGCAATCTAGCCTCAGTGGAGCGTAGGAGGAAGATTGGGCAATACGACATCAGGAGCTCTTTGACGTAGTCACATCCTGAACAATGTAGGGCCTTGTAGGTCAATAAGCAAATCTTGAAGGAGATGCGTGAACTCACAGGCAGCCAGTGCAGAGCGCGCAGAACCGGAGTGACATGATCCCTCAATGAGACACCTGTCAGCATCCTGACAGCAGCATTCTGCACTAGTGACAGTCAACACATCAATTCCCCAGACAGCCCTAGTATAGAGCATTGCAGTAATCAAGTCTACTGATAACAAAGGCATGGATGATCAGAGCCAGGTCATCGGGCATCAAGAATGGCTGGATCTTGGTGATATTCAGGAAATGGAAAAACCCAGACTGAACAACTGATGACACCTGTAGTTCAAGGGTCAGTCAGACATCTAGAAAAACACCAAGATATTTGACTGCACTTACCACCAACAAGGGCCGCCCATCAACTGCAGGGGTGAGCAACCTCCCATCAGTGGAAACATGTCCATGACCAGGCTTGATCACCATAACCTCTGTCTTGCCAGCATTGACAAATAGCCAGTTTACAAACATACAGTCATTAATCTCAGGCAAACACTGGCTCAGCGTACCTGAGGCAGAAAGGTCACCTGGGGCACAGGACAGATACAAATGGGTGTCATCCGCATAGCAGTGAAACCCCAGATTGTAGCACCTAATGATCTCTCCTAGTGGTAGCATGTACACAGAGAACAACAGGTGGGGCCAGACTGGAACCCTGCAGAACACCACAAGGCTGCACAAAGAGTCCCAAGGAAAAATTCCCAAAGACAATGTCTGAGATCTTCCTGTTACTGTAAATATGAGCTAAACCAATGCACAACTGCACAGGTAGTGACCACATAGCTCTGCAGATGATCCAGTAGCACCACATGATTTACCATATCAAAAGCTGAGGATAAGTCCAAGAGCACCAAGGTGGCAGATTGCCCTCAGTTCCTCGCCATGAAGAGATCATATGCCACCCTGACCAAAGTCATCTTAGTGCTGTGCTAGGGTCAAAACTCTGACTGGAGAGGTTCAAAGATGGATAAACCTTCCAAACACTCAGCCAGCTGGTCAACCACCACCTTCTCAATAACTTTCCTCAAAAAGGCAAGATTAGAGATAGGCCTATAGTTCAAGAGAACATCAGGCTCTAAAGTTGACTTCTTAAGGAGAGGTCTCACCACACCTCTTTCAAGGCCATAGGACAGATATCCTTCATTTAATGATCCATTTATGATTTCCATGAACACTGGACCCAGGGAAGCCAAGCAGCTGATGAGAAGCCACATTGGTCCTGGGTCCAGGGCACAGTTGGTGGGATGGAAGCTGGTAAGCACATGCAGGACCTCAACTGCCAAAACTGGACAAAAATCACTCCAGCTCAGCAAAGGATCTTTACCAACAGACCAGTTACCTCCAGCAAAAGCTGGACCACAGGAGGCAATACTTAAAGGTGCAGAAAATGTCATCCTGGAGTGCAGACAAGAGGGAGTAGGCCAACTGTCTACAGTGTGAAAGAGCGCAGCTGGGCAATTTCCCACTGCAGCAATTAACAGAGACAAAAACTCAGTCATCTTAAGATCAATCACTGGCTGATATTCCAAATAATGGAGTCTCAGTGCCCCCTTGTCCCCCTCAGAGTGAGACCTCCTCCAGGCATGCTCCATCCCACACCCCTTAGTCATCAAACAACACAGCTTAACACAGTACCATGGTGAGTGACACTGAAAGATCAAGGGGCAAACAAGGAAAGGTGCAATCAGGTCCAGGGCAATGGTCAAGGCTGTATTATAAGCCTCAACACCAGCATCTAAACCCTGAGCTAGCAACAAGCTTGAGACATCCAGTGACTCCTGGAGCTGGCGAGGCTCCAATTTTGTTTTGGATGACACCGGATAATCTGTGCAGTAGGGGTTATTTGACAAGGGGACTCACATGAAACTCAACAGCCTGATAATCCGACCAACAGACCAGATCAACAAGAAAGGGGGACAACTGTTGGGCAAAATAATAAAAACAACTATGGAATTTGATCCTTTAAACTTGTCAGTGGTTGGGGATGTGTAATATAAAACAAACAAATCATGCTGGTGAAAGAATAAATAAACTAACAACTAAACCTTTCCTATTATGTTTTGGATTAGTATAAGAGCTTCATGGGCTTCTGCCTTCTTGCTCTTGCAGTCTACCTTAGTATGAACCTTAATATAAAGTACAACATAGCAAAGGACAGATTGAGACTCTGCTACTAAATGTCAGAAGTCTTAAAAATAAGATGGACGAGTTAAAACACACTTCAGTTACTGAACAAATAGATATATGCAGTATAACAGAAACGTGGTTTAAAAAAGGAGAACGTGGTGAAGACATTCAGAGTTATGACTTGTTCCACAGAGAAAGAGCAGAGAAAAGGGCGGGGGTCACTCAATATGTATCGACAAGTTTAAGAGCACTGGAATTAGAGCTAGTAGATCTGAAAGCTTCTGAAGATGAACAAATCTGGATAACATTTCAAGCCAAAATCAAAAAGTTTACAGTTGGTTTGTGCTATCGTGCACCTAATCTTAATGCCACAGAAAATGCATTTTTCCATGACATAATAGAGAACATTAACATCATGGATAACTGTATAATGATGGGGAATTTTAACTTCCCAAAAATAAACTGGAATGATAACACTGGCACAAACCCAGTAGAAAACAAATTTATAGGCCTGTTATCTACTAAAAATCTGGAACAATTAGTAAAAGATGGAACAAGGAAAGATCATATTTTGGACCTAGTATTCACTGACCAAGTAGAAAATATTTATGACTTAAAAGTAATTCATCCCTTCTCAGATAGCGATCATAACATGATCACATTTGGGCCAAAACCACTGGCGTCACCAAGATTACGAGAACATAAAAAGGCAGATTACAGTAAAACTAAAGATTCACTGAAGGACTGGGATTGGCAAAAGGAGCTGCAAGGATTATCAGCGACTGACACCTGGAAAACACTTTATAATAAATTATACCATTGTCTTGAACAATAAGTACCACTGATTACTAAATATGACAAAAAGGGAAGAATCCCTTATTGGTTTAACAACAAAATCGGAAAATTATAAATAAAAAACAAAGAACCTATAGAAAATACACTATGACAAAATCATCTCAAAGAAAATTAATTTATAAAACAGAAGTAAAAAAAATGTAAACGTTATATTAAGAAAGCTAAGGAAGAGGAAGAATTAAAATTAGCTAGATTAACAAGGAATAACAAAAAACATTTTTTTAAGTATGTAGGAAGTCTTAAGGGAGGACAAAAACAGATTGGACCACTTAAATTAGGAGACAATACTATAGAAGACGAAAATCAAATGGCAAATGCTTTCAATGAATATTTCACTAGTGTATATCAGGATAAAGATCAGCTTCTGATTCGTTGGAAAGATTATGGAAGGATTCATTAAAGAAAGTATAGCTACGCACATACAAACATTAGGTTGTGTGGATATCACTCAACATGATTTTATACCTAATAGATCATGTGTTACTAACTTGTTAGACTTCTTTGAACCTGTAAGTAAAGCCCTTGATCAGGGACTAACTGTGGGCACCGTTTATCTGGATTACGCAAAGGCCTTTGATTCTGTATCACAACTGGAACTTATTAAAACATTGATAGACTTGGATCTAGACACAAACATAGTCTCTTGGGTTGCATCATGGCTACATCAAAGACAACAGAGAGTATGTATTAGAGGTTTCCTTTCTGACTGGGGTGAAGTAACAAGCGGGGTCCCCCAGGGATTGATACTAGACCCACTTTATTTAACATTTTTGTTTCCAGCATGAATATTACTAATAATACATGGCTCTGCAAATACAAGGATGATACCAGGTTAGGTGCAATAGTTAACAATAAAGAGGCAGCAAACAACCTTCAAGACCAAAATCACTTCACTTGAAAACTGGGCCAAACAGCATAAGTTAAATTTTAATGAGATGAAATGTAAAGTTATGTACTTAAGTCATAACAACATCAAAGCAGAATTCAGAATAAATAAAATCATATCAGCTACAGAGAATGAAAGAGATCTGTGTGTTATAATCAGTAACAATCTCAAATTTGATAGACATACAAAGGACATGGTTAAGAGAGCAAATAGAATAGTGGGTAATATTATGTGAAACATAAAGAGTAGAAAAAGGGCGGTTATAATCCCTTTATACTCATCATTGGTTAGATCAGTCCTTTAATTCAGAGCCTCCTTTTGTTTGCCTCAAAATGTAGGTAGTAGTATTCTCCTACAGATGGTCCAGAGAAGAGTTACAAAAAAGGTATACAATCTTAAAGACATGAACTATGAGGAAAGACTGAGAGAATTACATTTATATTCTTTGTCATATAGAAGGCTGAGAGGAGATTTATGTTTTGTATACAAAGCATTTCACAATGAAATTATATGGGAGTCTGCTGGTTTAGTTAAAAAGGACAGCGACAAAACATCTAGATTTCATAACCTTCAGTTGAAAGGCGAATTTTATAAAATGACAAAACAGGGCCATAGGTTCAACCGATGAGTAGTAGATGCCTGGAATTCCTTACCGTCGTGGGTGGTTGCCAGTACTAACATATAATCTTTAAAAAAATCCTTGGATAAGCATATGGGGTTAGGAAAACAAACCTTTTGTCACCATAATGTATCTATAGAATGGGTGGCGGACAAGTGGAACACCCTGCCAGATGAAGTGGTGGGGGCTGAAACAATCACAGGATTTAAGGATGCATGGGATAGATGTTAAGGAATTCTGGAGGTCAGGGTTAAGGGGGTGACAGACTTCTAGGAAAACATAAAGTAAACTTACAAGCTCAAATGGCCAGACTGGGTGGGCTGTAAGCCCTTATCTGCCGACACTGTCTATGTATTTATGTATCTATGTATTTGGTGGCAAGTCACAATAATGGCTGTCAAGGCTACATGACCCGTACCTTCTGCTATGAACCTATGAACCTTTACTGCTGTAATGTCAAGTCTGGGTGAGAAGATCAGGTTGAGAATGTAGCCATGTATTTGGATCTTGGAGGTAACTACCTGATCCAATTCCAGCTGATTCAACAGCTGGAAGAGCTCTTGCCCAAAATGATAGGATTCATCGTTGATCCAGGCTTTAAAGTCCTCCAGGTCCAAAATCATGGGGGAACTCCAACACCTGCTCAGCGAGGAAGTCTGCCAGCTCCTGCAGGAAAAGGCTCCCACTCCCCGGGGGCCAGTAGATGAGGACTATCCTGCCACTGACTCCTGAGGTGCACTTGGCAACCACAGACTCACTGGGAATGCAGTGAGGCCCAGAATGGAACTAATACAGATGGCCACCCCACCCTCTCTGTGGTCCCTCTTCGTCAATGCAAGACTGAATTACCAGAGGGAACAGAGGCTGCTAGCACAGGGCCAATAGCATAGCCCACCCAAGTATCAGTAATCCCTTAAATAGTGCAAACAAGGTCAACTGAGGAATCAGCAATGAAAGACTCCATCACTGAGGTTTTATTCCTTAGTGACCTTGTGTTACAAAGATTGGCCTAAAGGGGATGAGCCGTGCAGGCTGGATGGACTACCTGCTGCCAAGAAACATTTGGCAGAGCCCTAGGGAGGGGTGCCAGCTATGATGGTCCTCTGTCCTGGGATCTTCTCCTCCCTGGGTATCACACTGATGCTGCTCCCCACATCACCAAACTGAGGACCCTCACAGTGGCAAATGCTCCCCCCTTTCAGAACTCTCAACTCCTGATAGCATCTGAGCACCCCTGCTGGCAAAGACAAAGGAAACCCCGGAAAAGGACGAAGTGACCATAGGAAGTCCACTGAGCAGGTGAGCCTCGAAGCCTCAATGCCTCTACTCATGATGCAAACAAAACTAAACAATAAAAAAGAATAATAAAATAGAGAAAAACAAACACACTAATCACAGTTATCCACAATCAAACAACCATACACACACACACACACACACACACAGTGAATGCACACACACAGACTCAAACACACTCACACAAAGCAGAACAAATTACAATTTAAAAGCAAATAAATATCAACCCGCTCTAACCCAACAAAAATTTACAAACAATAACAGGAGAATCTACACAAAACTTGAGATGCCCATAAACAGTCAGAAACCAACAATGTCAGAGTCCAAGGCCCATAAATACTAACAGTTATTTTTTAAAGTTGTAGAAGGAGCAGGAGCAGGCTCACTCCACCGAATTTAAAATGTTTGTAGAGCCACAGGAAGCTATCACCTCCTCGGGCAAATAATGTCCAAAATACACTAGACTCTCTCACTACACAGAGAGTAACTATAGTTTAAGCCAAAATACAGTAAAAAAAAACAGCTCTGGTGCTCAATAAGTGGGCTTCAGGCACTCTCGCTGCCAGATGTCCATTTGAAAAGCACTAATCAACCCCAACAACTGTCACAGAGTCAGCTTCAATAGTGGAAATTTTAGGAAACTACTGTCATATTTTATCAGTGTAAATCCTACTGGGCTTAGCAGAGAAATGGTCGGCAAAATCACCGCAGGGCGATGTCAGTCCCAGCACAGCGTGGTTCAGTCCAGCACACTGAACGAGGCAGTGTGGCCACTGAGTCAGACCCCACCTGGCGTATTCTGGCCAGTTCTTTGAGACCGCACTTCAGAAAGGGCATAGATGGGGTGGAGGCAGTTCAGAGGAGGGCAATTAAAATGGTGCAGGGGTTGAATCAAAAGCCCCACGATGACAGACTGAGGGATATCAGCATGTACATCCTGGAAGAGAGGACAAAAAAAGGGGACATAAGACAGAGATGTACAAGTACCTCATGGGGAGAACAGGGTGCAGGAGTGGAGTACCTTTCAAATGAGAAAGAGCACCAGGACCAGAGGGGCATACAATGACGGTGGGGGGAGGGGGGTTAAGAGGTATGTGAGGAAGTACTCCTTCACTGAAAGAATGGTGGACACCTGGAAAAGGCTGCCAGCGGAAGTGGTGGAGGCAAAAACAGAAGGGGGGCTTCAAAAATGCATGAGATAGACATGTGGAAATATTAGTATATAGGCAAATAGGAGGGAGGGTTGCTGGAAACCAGTTAGGGTCTGCAGACACAGACTAGGCAGGGACCATCTGGGGTGGGCCAAGCAGTCCTTTTCTGCAGACAAATTCTATGTTTCTGTGGTCCTCTGAAGACTAGTGGCAGCTGCCTTTCACCTAAAGAAGGGTAGGGGATGTTACACATTACTTTCAGTATCATTACATGCAGTAGTACTACTGTATACCATGATACAAGTTTATCAAAGTCTGGGGAATTCCACACAACATTATTAACAATGTGCCTTTTGATATTGTGATTCACTATAATATAGCAGTATACCACAATACCTGGAACTTTAAAAAGTCCACACAACATTGAGATTGTGCCTTTCAATATGGTGATATGCAACAATACAGCAGTATACAAAAATCCCTAATTGCGGCCCGTCGGCACAGCTGTGGGATTTCCACTTGTGACGTCGGCGATCCGGGTTTGGGAACAGATCCAGATCATTGGAGGGCTGGCCTGGGGAGAAGGACTGAGCATCCTCAGAATGATCTCCTACTCTGGGGGGAGGGGGGAGACCGAGTGTTCGGTACAGTGGCAACACCCGGTGGAGACTGGGTTCACCACTATGCACTGACGCCAGGTAGAATTCAGAGGCAGGGTGGACGCTGGTCATTATTGCATGTCCCCACCCCTGCCTACAGGGGGAAAAACAGGTGGGGCCTCTGTCTCTATGAAGCCCTCTCCAGGCTTCAATTAGCCTCTGCTGCTGGCTCAACAAGTTGCTGGTCCTGTGGGCTGGTTAAAGGGGGACCAGTCCCACGGCCCTGCCCTCTGGGGGGAAAGCCGAGGGTGACCGAGACAGTGACAACAGTGACGGCAGGTGGAAGTCCGGGGGCCATGACCAGGGCAGAATTTAATGGAGGCCCTGCCAAGAAAAGCATAATAAATAATTAATAAAAAAAATCCCTATCTGGGCATGACAAGCATTATATAAAACCTAAACTTCATTCATTCATTCATTCATGTGGGCCCCAGATGCAATATACTGCCTGTATGTCCCTTCATACACACTGTGAAAGCCATTGGGATTTGGGTAAGTGAAGTATAGACTTCCAGGTCCACCCTCCACCCCCACCAGTCACTGAAACTTGAAAATTATTTCCCTTCCATTAACTCCACTAGGCAACATAAATGTGTCTGTTTTAAAACTGGAGTAAAGAGAATGTTATAAGGTTTGTTTGTCAGAATAAATGCCTCAGGAAGACTAGTGGGATTGGTATGAGTGAAGCCTAAGCCTCCAGAGTTCCAACCATCAATCACTGAATCAAGAAATTAATTTCCTCCCTTCAACTCATCTAGTTCAACTCACTGGTTCTGGTTTAATCTGAGGTAAGGAGAGTACAGTACTGTGGGGTTTGTTTCTCAGAATGAGTGAAGTGGTTAATGCGTGGCATTGCCTAATGTTGTCAGGCTCCATTATTTCTTGCACAGCCTGATGAGTTTTGACTTAATGGGTTCAATTCAAAGACGTGCTGGGAATGGCACAAGCCCTGGGTGCGCTGTAGTGGGTTTGGTCTCTGATACACTGAGCTGATGTAACACCTTAGAAAAGAGTTTCGGGTATCCTAAAGACTCACTGAACATCACGTTTTGTACTGTCATTGTATTGTGAACCCAAGCACTTGTTTACCAAAGTAATTGTAGCTTCACACTGCTGCTGATGGAAGTCGACAATAAAACAGGGATTCATGGCTAGACAGCAGTATGTTAACTTCAGCAATGCTGCTTTGTCCCCAGTCCCTATGAAACTTGCTGTTCTAGAAGACTCCATACTTGGCCTATTGCTCTTCTTTGTTTTCATAAATGACCTCCCCTCAGTCCAGGCCCATTACTCCTCCGTTACGTACTGTACATCGATGATACCGTGTTGAACTACAGCTCACCCTCCATTACCAAAGTTAACACTCAGCATCAACAGCACTTTTTCCAGGTCCAGGCAAGGCTCTTTGAAAACAAACTTATTCTGAATGCCTTAAAGACCCAAGCCATACTATCTGGGTCCCAGGCTAGAATCTAATCCTGTACCAAGTTCCTTTCTGTCCAATGCCTGGACAGATCACATCTTGCCACTGTGGTGAATTTTAAAAGTCTAGGCATTATCCTTGATCCAGCCCTAAACTTTTCCCTCCTATGACCAACTATTATCACTGGCCGCCATTACAGGTAGGGTAAACAGGCAGATTGGATGGGCCTGGCAGTCCTTTTCTGCTGACAGCTTCTATGTTTATATGTATCCCTGGCCAGCAAAACAGTAAATTCCAGACTTGGGCTGGTGTATCATTCCAGATGTTCCCTCATACCCAAGGCCAGGATCATCATCTCCCATGGGGTACTAGGGTTACCACCTTTTAAGAAGCCCAAAGTGGGACATTTCTTACTGAAATGTGATTTTTCGCTGGACAGTATGTAACCTTGCCTAGTGCAACAGACTTGTTTTCTCTATATAATCAGAATTAAGGTTAAGTATTGTAGTTTCTTGGTTGCTTCTATGGTTTCATATCATTTTAATATATTTTAGTTAAGGTATTATGGTTTTCTGCAACATTTAGTGGAAAGTTAGAAAATATTTCTTCTACTATAAAATCAGGACATGTAGTATTTTTCATGTTTTTTTGCAGGACACAGCTGCCCAAATCAGGACTGTCCTACGAAACTCAGGACAGGTGGTAACCCTATGGGGTACTCCTCCTCATCTACAATATGGCTAACTGGTATTTTCACATGCCCCCAAACCCGCTTTTCACAAATGGGAGGTGGCCTACAATACCATCTGTTGCTTCTCATTGTCCTCCCCTCATCTAACACAGCACTGCTCCCTGTATGATTCTCTGGATTAGCTCTCCCCCTTTCCAGTCCTTCTCATAGGGTTCTTTACTGACAAGCTTTTGAAGACCTCATTTTCTACCCCTCCCATAACCTTCCCCTATGCACTGTGCCAATCCTAGTGGCTCAGATCCCCTGAGGCTGCTGTACTCCAAGTTCCAAAATGTTACACCAAAATGGGTGAACAGGTGTTCTTCATCTTCTCCCCGAAGTTCTAGAACTTCCTTCCTCCACTTGATATCCACAGGCTTCCCTCACATGGGCTCTTCAGAGAAGGAGGAACTAGAAGGGGACAAGATCATATCCGTTCCAGTGCAGTAGCTGCTTTCTTGTTGTTTTTACAGAGTTTCTTATGGATTTTATTTGGTAGAAGGTTCTTTTCTTTCTTTCTTACTACTTCTAAAGGGCTAGCAGGGTGTTTATTTTGGGGCTGTTGGAAGTTTGAAAACTGGTTTGGTGGCTGTAAGTGGGCTCATTTGTTGGATGTTTCACTGTGTAGCAGGCTACACTGGTGGAGGCCTATTTCTTCTGATTTAAAACCTATTTGGTGGGATTTGCTTGGGGCTGTTTATTTGAATTGGCGACCTATATCTGTTAATTTTAAGCCTATTTTGATGTGTTGTTAGAGAAGTTGATTGAATTGGAGACCTGTTTCCTTTGGTAGCAAACATATTTTGGGGGCTTTGAGTGGAATTTTGATTCCTTTTTGCTGGCTTCACTAGCTGAAAACGTTAGTGCATAGTGGAGGAAGGGTGTCAAATGGTCTGGCCAGGTCTCACTCAGCTAATTAACTGGAGGCAGAACTGAATCAGGTTTGTGGTGTCAGTTGCTGTGGCTTCTCAGAAGGAACTAGAAGGGGACAAGATCAGATCTGTTCCAGTACAGTAGCTGCTTCTTGTTGTTTTTACAGGGTTTCTTGTGGATTTTACTTGGTAGAAGGTTATTTCTTTTCTTTCTTACTACTTCTAAGGGGCTAGCAGGGTATTGTTTTTGGGGATGTTGGAAGTTTTAAAACTGGTTTGGTGGCTGTAAGTGGGCTCATTTGTTGGATGGTTCACTGTGTAGTAGGCTGCACTGGTGGAGGCCTATTTCTTCTGATTTAAAGCCTATTTGGTGGGATTTAATTGGGGCTGTTTCTTTGGTTGCAGGGCTTGGAGGGGCAGACACAGGGCTGATACACTCTCTTGAGTTGGGTGTGGGACCTAATCCTACCCTCCCCACCCCTCCTCCCCAGAGCTCTGCTTGTTTATAGGGGAACACCTGCCCTGCAATTGGAGGAAAAGGCTTCAGGTGCAGCTCACATAGTTCTAGCCACTGGGGGTTGGATTTAAAGGCTGGGAGAGAAGAGCTTAGGGAGTTGTTCACTTCCCTTATAAGTTTACTGTGTTGTACTGCACCTAGTATCAGGGTTACCAGTTTACCTGTGGGACTGTATCTAGGATTAGTGGGTGACCTGATTAGTCAGTAGGGGTGTATCTTGGACTAGAGAGAAACCTGGTGGCTCACCCAAGAAAACCTACTTGAAGGGAGAGGGGACCACATGTCATTAGGACCGGCATCTTTGGGAGGGTGGTGGGGTGCACAGGGTGTGGGGCAGCCATGATACTGGACTGGGCTTGGAAGTTTGGTGGTTGCCCAGTGTGCTACCAGCTGGCACAGCTTAGGGAGGAGGCTGCGGGGATTAGAAGACAGCTGGGGGAAGGGGGGAGGTATGGTTGGGGAAGAGGTCAGGGGCTCTCCCACAAGGTTGCACCAAGCACTAGGGAAGGGGGCATAGGGAAAGGACTGCAGGAGAGTACTCTGGGGTCACATAGGGACCCTGGCAGAGGGGGCCCTAAAAGGAGGACATTACCAAGAAAGTAGGCAGGTAACTGGGGACCCTCATAAAGGGGGGCCAGAGGGACAGCATTCTCAGGGAAGTAGGCAAATAGCTGGTGCTGGACAGAAGGAAACAAGATGGGGAGGTGGATTGGACCTTACGCTCAGTAACCACTTCAATTCTCTTCTTCTGCTTGAGGATGAGGGGGGTGATGTTGCCAGGACCGGGGTAGTTAGAGATGAAAAGGAAGTGGGGGGCAGGTGGCAGGGGCCGGATAGCGGGAGGAACAGGGGGAAACCTGGAATGTGGGAAAATGGGGGAAGCAGTGGATCAGAGCAGGAGGGGCAGGGGGAAGAGGGAAGAAAGCACAAGGAGAAGGACCAGTTGGGAGGAGAGGGCAAGGAGAAGGGCCAGAAATACAAGGAGGATACAGTAAAGGGAGCTGGGGGTTTAGGCCAGGGAAGCATGACAAGCAAGGAGGGGCTGCACGGAGACGGGAAAGAAGGGAGGACGAGCCAGGCTAGTTTAGCAGATGGAGGAGAAGGACCAGTTATGAGCAGTGAGGGGAGTAGCGAGGAACAGAATGATACTCGGGAGGAGGAGAGGCATAGGATTGGAGGGAAGGGGGTGGCCAAGGTAAATAAGCAGGGGGAGGCAGGTGACACCCAGATAGGGGGAGGAGCAAGGAGCTGGCTGGGTGGAGGGGCTGGTAGAAAGGATGAGGGACATGGAAGGGGGGGAAATGGAGGAAAAGAAGGGGTCAGAGTGCTCCTTTTGGGGGATTCTATGATCAGGGGTATCAAATGGGATAGGGAGGGGGAAGCCTGGCCAGTTAGAACAAAATGCTTCCCTGGACTGCACAGGGCCAAGCATGAGGTATATCAGCTGGCAAAGGATTGTGAGGGTTCCCCAGACATACTGGTCCACCTGGGTACAAATGACATTGAGGGAAATAGTGAGCTAGAGATACAGGCAAGGTTCAAGGAGCTTGCCAGGGTCTGTCATGACATAGGATGCACGATTTCATTCTCAGAAATCCTGCCAGTGCCAAAGGCTAGTGGGGAACACAAAAGGAAGATTAGGGAGATAAACCAGTGGCTCAGGGAGTGGTGTGAGGCCAGAGGGTATGGGTTGATGGGGGATTGGAGGGAGACCTGGGAGGATAAGGGGATGTATGCTAGAGATAGGCTCCATCTCAATTTGGAGGGGAGGGGAAACCTTAAGTTGAAAATAGAGGAATTCATTGGTGAAAGGTGGGGTTTAAACTGGTGAATGGGGGAGGGATGGTAGAAAAGGCTGTTGAGGGGGGTCTGATAAAGGAGGGACTCTGTCTCCACCCCTTGGGGAGCAGGATGAATGCTGTAAAAGGCCAACTGGTAAGGTGCAGACCAGGGGAAAATGGAATCCCCATGGGAACACGAGCAGGGGAAATGGAAGTATAGGGAAAGGGTGGAAGGTAGTCCTGCTAAATGCCATGAGCTTGGGCAATAAAATGCCTGAGCTCCAGGAGATGCTAACTGAGGGAGGGGTGGATGTGGCAGTGGTCACTGAGACCTGGGACACCACAGGACACAACTGGGACCTGAACCTGGAGGGTTACACTATGTTCAGGAAGGACAGGGGGGAAGGAAGGGGAGGAGGGGTAGCAATAATAGTCAAAAACTGCATTGGCATAGGGGGAGTAGAGGAGGCGGAAGGAATTGTGGAGGCAATTTGGGTCACCTTGATAACAAGGGGGGGCAAGAGAGTAAAAATAGGAGTGGTGTATAGACCCCCTGTGCTGGTGGAGGAGCTGGAAGAGATTCTGGTGGCAGATGTTGGGAGACACTGCAGATTGCGCAGGGGAAGGGTGGTGGTGTTGGGGGACTTAAACATGCCAGGAACAGACTGGGAGACTATGACATCCTCAGTGGCCAGGGAACAGAGGTTGTTGGATATCTTTCAAGATGCATTCCTAACTCAGCAGGTGGAGGAACCGACCAGAGAGGCACGGGTACTGGATGTGGTCCTGGCAGACAGTGACCAGATTGGGAGCCTGGAGGTAAGGGACCTGTTGGCGGGGAGCGACCATGCCGCAGTCAGATTCTGCCTGGACCTAGGAGGGGCAGAAGCCTGCACAAAGATGGAGGTAACTGACTTCAGGGGGGTGGATTTTAAGGAAATGGAAAGGATCCTTAAGGAGCATTTGGATGTGATTGGGCCAGACATGGATGCTGACAGTAGGTGGGAAATCATCAGGAGAGGGGTGCAGGATGCTACCAGCACCTGTGCAAGAGTAATACGAAAATGCGGCAGGGACCAAAAACCCTGCTGGTGGACCAGGGAGGTCCAGGAGGTGGTGAGGGGAAAGAAGGCAGCCTATAGGCAATTCAAGTGCTCAAGGAGTGAAAGGGATTGAGGGGAGTACGAGCTGATGGCTAGAAGGGCCACTAGGGTGGTGAGGGCAGCTAAGGCAAGGAAGGAGCAGAACCTGGCCAGGGAAATGAGGAGAGGGAACAAGGGGTTCTTTAGATACATTGGGGAAAAACGAAGGGTGAAGGGGCAGATTAGCAGGATTAAAACAGGGGAAAGATGGGCACAAGACCGGGGGAGCAGTCTGAGGTACTAAATGAGTACTTCACCTCAGTTTTCACCAAGGAAAATGGTGGGGCTGCATCATACATCGGAGAAGACAGTGATACTGAGGAGGGGGGCACCCTTACCAATCGGTGGGTCTGGGGAGAGGGGGAGGCATCACTGGCAGGAGGGGGTAAGGCTAAGCAGGGGGACGAGGTAGCAGAGGTGGAAATCACAGCAGAGAGAGTGAGGGAAGCCCTCAGGTCCCTTAAGATGGAGAAAGCACTGGGGCCAGATAAATTACATCCCAGAGTGCTGAAGGAACTAGCGGATGTCCTGGTGAAACCCCTGGAGGAGCTTTTCGCCATTTCTCTGAGGACAGGGTGAGTGCCCCAGGACTGGAAGGTGGCACATATAGTGCCGATCCACAAGGAGGGATCAAGGGAGGTGGCAGGGAAATACAGGCCTGTCAGCCTGACATCAGTGGTGGGCAAGGTGATGGAGGGCATTGTCAAGGAGAGGCTGGGGGGGACCTGGAAAAGTCAGGGTGCCAAGACGATAGACAGGATGGATTCATCCTGAGGAAATCATGTCAGATAAACCTTGTGGAATTCTATGACTGGGTGATGAGTGCCTTGGACCTGGGTAGACCAGTGGATGTCCTCTTTCTAGACTTCAGCAGGGCATTTGACTCTGTTCCTCATGGGGGCCTGTTGGATAAGCTGGGAGAAATGGGAGTGGGGAACCAGATGATCAGATGGATAGGCAATTGGCTCCAGGACCGGACGCAGAGGGTCGTAGTGGGCGGGATAGTCTCATCTCCAAAGAGGGTCATTAGTGGGGTCCCACAGGGATCAGTCCTTGGGCCCCTCCTGTTCAACGCCTACATCTCTGACATAAGGACAGGTATCAGGAGTGAGATGAGTCTCTTTGTGGATGACTCAAAACTGGGGGCAGTGGTGGATGAGGAGGAGGGGAGGGTGGCACTACAGGGGGACCTGGAAGCTCTGGAAAGATGGCCTAGAAAGTGGAAGCTGAGGTTCAATGCAGGGAAATGTAAGGTACTGCACCTGGGGGCCAGAAACCCGGGCCAAGTGTACACCCTGGGGGGGGAATGCTACAAGTCTCAAAGGCAGACAGCAACCTGGGGGTGGTGGTGGATGTCAAGATGAACAACTTGGAGACTTGTAGGAGGGCAGCAGCCAAGGCCAACAGGATGCTGGGATGCATCACTAGGGGGATCACCTCCAGAAGGAGGAAAGTGATACTCCCTCTGTATAACTGCTTGGTGAGGCTGCACCTCGAATACTGCATGCAGTTTTGGAGGCCACACTTAAATAGGGACATTAAACTCCTGGAGAGGGTCCAGAGGAGGGCAACCAAAATGATTTGGGGCTTGGGGGACAGGACCTTGAGAGAGGCTCAAAGAGCTAAATATGTACACATTGGAAGAGAGAAGGGACTGGGGGGACATGATAGAGGTCTTCAGGTACATGAAGGGGATAAATAGGGGAGGAGCAGTCAGGGTGTTTTGAAGGAAGGAGGATGGGGCAACTAGAGGGCATGGGTGGAAGCTGGTGGGTGGAAGATTCAGGGGAGAAAGGAGGAGATGCTACTTCATTGAGAGGGTGGTGGAGCCATGGAATGCACTGCCCAGGGGGCTTGTGGAGGCAGAGATGGTGGAGGGGTTCAAGAGGGGGTGGGAAAAGTACAGGGGAAGGGTTCTGGAAGCAAAATCCAGTGCAGCAAGAATATCTGGAACTGGGAAGGGAGAAGCCAGAGAGAGCGAGGGGGGCAACAAGGTCAGCTCCCAGGGTGGGGTCTGACCAAATGAGCAGACATGAAACACCATTAGGCCTATTCTGCTGGCATTTTAGTATGTTAGTATGTATGTTAGTAAGCTCCCTGGAGACACTTAAATGGACCATCCACTTGTTCCTGCTCAGGTTAACAGGTTAACATCCAGACATCCCTCTTGCCCCTGTCCTCTGACTTGTAACTGTAACGTACTTTATGATCAATTTGTCAATCCATTTCATGTTTTTCTCTAAATTTCAACAAAGGTACTTGTTTTGTAGGTAAATATTGTGACATCTGAATTGTGCTTCAGTGGAGCTAATCCTATTGTATATATAATGGCATTATACTTTGCTTCTCTTATTGTATCACATTGCTTACCAGGTTCGCTGGTTATTATTTCTCCTATGTATGTCACTGTCATTACCTGTGTAGTCTCCTGGGTCATACTGTAAATAGGCATTTACTTGCCTAGTGTACCCTACTCAGTAAACAAAAACAAAATAAATAAATAAAATAGATTTATCATTGTGTATGGTGCGGGGGTGGGGGTGAAAAGAAGTTTTAGATCGGTCTTTTATTACAGCTGAGTTTCAACAAAGCCTGTTAACTGAAAGACGCCTCCCACTTTCCTGAGGCTCAATTCATTTGTCATGTCTGCATTATCAACCTTTAAATGCTATAAATTTAATACTGAGTTGATAAAAGATTGAGACAGTCACAGCTTTATTATTATTACCATCAATGAGACTGGACAAGCGGCTGTCATGATATATAGCACTGAACATCTCAGCTTTTGTGCTCTGTAAGGGAGTCTGTGCACATTAAACACGTGTTTGCATACACACAAAGAAACACATAAGCATGCACACAAATATGTGAGACACACACACACACACACACACACACACACACACACACACACACACACACACACACAAACTGGGATACAAGATGACAAAATATCAAGGTGAATTTGTTGCTGTGCAGTGTGGTCCTTGAGTAAGATAGCTATACTGTTGCTGTTTAGAGCATCTAGTTTCCTAAAATAGTATTTAAAGTATGGCTACAGTCTGAAGAGTGAAACCTAAAAAGTGTGCAGAGGTACAGTAGGTCCTTTTGTAAAGTCATTCTTCAGTGTTTGCCTTTTTTCTGTATCTGTGTATGTGTCTATTTGCATGTAGTGTGTCTGTGTGTGTGTGTGTGTGTGTGTGTACACCAGCCTTGTGTTGTGAGCATTGTCAATTACTATTACAAGGTCCCTGGCATGGAAGGCAGCAGCATGGCACAGTGGGAGGGGATATATTGTAACAATTGATCCCCCTGTCAGGGCAGGCAGCAGCAGGTGGTCAGCTAGATTTCAAAGGACCAGAAGCCCCCTCCCTCTAACCATTTAAAGTTACTGGTATTGGAGATTGAGGCTAAGAGCAGGGAGCAAGGATTTGAGAGAGCTATATGTTTCAGTGATATTTTTCTTTAAGGATTTTTTTTTCAGATTACTGTTTCTCTCCATTTTCTCTGAGCTGCTCTCACCTGGGCTGCCCCCCCAGCCCCATCACCTGACATCCCTATATCTTCTGGTATCCTCTGCCACAGACCTGGTCAGAGGTGAGCAGTCTCTAATTGTGGGGCCCGCAAGGGATTGTGTCATCATCCAGCCATGGTCAGAGGTGTGTTTTTTTAACTTTATTTAAGAACTTTTCTAGCTACAGTACAGAATTTAGTACAGAAATGTTGAATTACAGTTCATAATGCACAGCTTCAGCATTTAGACCACATGTGTAGTAAATAAACATTGCAGAATACATATATTATATTATAGGGCGTGGTGGCACCACTATAATTAGGGTTGAGCTGTGGTTTCCGTGTTAAAACTCAAAGTTTTCACTTTAATAACGTTGCAGCTGTTCAACAGATTTGCATGAATTTTGCATGCACAGTTTTGTGTGGTAGATCTCTTGATGTACTAAATTTCATTTTGGTTGGATTGGCAGATTCTGAACTGTGCATAATACTGTAATGTTAAAATTTGCCTTTTTTTGCGCTTTTGTTTATCACCACACTGTACCCAGACAGTTTGGAATTTTTGTCTGAAATCTTCAGGGTAGAAAGGGTTTCCCCATAGAAGTGCCTTTCACTGGTTTGGTGAAAAAATATGAATCCATTCCAAAGTTATTTAGTTTTAAAATGTTGTGTTCTGAGCATGCTCAGTGCAGTCTTTTGGATAGCAGTCCTGGAACGGCAAAAGAATCTGGTTTCATGAAAAAGGATTCTTTTTCACGAGGGGATTATCATTTTACGCAGGAAAAAATTTCATTTTTGCAAGCCGCCATCTTGTTTTCCATTTTTTCAAGTAAACAAAATGTTAAACCCACAAACATTATGTAATGTAGAGACACCAACATATGTATCTTGCTCATTGGGAGTCTGTTAGCTGCATTCTGCAGTTGTCTGTTGGAAATATGTGCTGAAAGACATTATTTTAATATTTTATATCCTTTTTCACAACTCTATAACTTCTTTTTTTGTGAGTCTTTTGCCATTCTCACAAAAAAGGATTTCATCTTGTGAAAAAGGATTTCTGAAAAAGCAAAGTCTGAAGTTGAGCCAAGGTATGCACATGCACTTTCATGCTCATGCCTGACCTTGATTGGGGCTCCAGGGAACTAAGGGAGAAAAGTGGAAAAAGCAGGGTTGGCAGCTGGATGATGCCCCCAGGCCGGCTCCAGTGGTCCTGCCAGGGAATTGGGGTTGGCCCTGAAGGAACCACAGATGTCTGGTATGGTCAGCTGACATATACCACCTGCCCACTGAGAGGATAAACACCGATATGGAAAAAAAAGTCTAAAATCCTTTTTTGAGAGAAAAAAAATCCTTTTTTGAGACAATGAAAAAACCCTTTTGGAAAAAGGATTTCTTCCCACAAAAAATGATGTGGGACTTAGTTTTTTCTTGATTCCTGTGTTTCCTGTGCTGTGGCAATAATCCTTTGCTGTGTTCCATACAGAACACAATTTCTTTACATGAAAAAGTATGTATTCCTTCTTTCCCCTTGGATTCCATTTATTTTCCCTGGTGTCCAATGGTACCCTCCTCATTGTGCCCAGTTCCCCCCAAATATTGTTATATGGATCCCTGGTATCTAGTAGCACCCCCTATTTCCATTGGCATCTCATTTAATGTTTTCCCTGGTGTCTAGTGGTACCCTCCCACCCTCCTATGTTGCAACCAACCTGAAAATAAGAAAACTGTTCCTTGATGTAATGAATTTTTTTTTAACTAAAACAAAAAGGTCTACCACTGATGCTTATCCAACCCCCCCTCCACCTCCACCTCTGCATGCACCAGCCGCATCCCCATACAGCCCCGCACACACCCTCACTCAACTGAAGTGAACCCACTGTAAAGATTCACTCTCTGATGGAAGACACATCTTGCTGCTGGAATCGACGACTGCTGTATGATAAATATGGTAACTGCAGTCTAAAATCCCATTGAAATACATTGAATCACAGCTACCTTATTTCTCATACAGTACTCCCCGGTTCCTGCAGCAAGTGCACATTTCCAATTCCCCGGTACTTCACCTCTAGTTAGTGAGGAGTTTAAAATAACTGTTATTGGTCTTTCCAGCACCTGAGCTAAATGTTTCAGCTTTACAAGTTGCATATGATCCAGACCATGTATATATATTTAAATGTTTTCAATTATTCAAAACAAATTCATTTTTGATATTATTGCTCCAACAGCTGTTAGAATTTTGTAGCATAATGTTAACATAACATTATGACAACTCGGGATTGCTGTTGCGAATAACAGAAGTACTTTCAAGCAATTGATAATTTCTTGGGCAGAGTTAATATTTACCTCGTTTTGTGTAAGAGGACATAAAGTAAACCAGTGAAAGGCACTTCTGTGGGGAAACCCTTTCTACCCTGAAAATTTCAAACAAAAATTTCAAACTTTCTGGGTACAGCGTGATGATAAACAAAAGTGCAAAAAAAGGGCAAATTTTAACATTATAGTATTATGCACAGCTCAAAATCTGCCCCATCCAACCAAAACAAAACTTAGCACATCAAGAGATCTACCACACAAAACTGTGCATGCAAAATTCATGCAAATCTGTTGAACAGCTGCTAAGTTATTAAAGTGAAAACTTTGAGCTTTAACATGGAAACCACAGCTCAACCCTAACTATAGTGGTGCCACTGTGCCTTATAATATAATATATGTATTCTGCAATATTTATTTACTACACATGTGGTCTAAATGCTGAAGCTGTGCATTATGAACTGTGATTCAACATTTATGTACTAAATTATGTACTGTAGCTAGAAAAGTTCTTATAGTTTAAAAAAAACACCTCTGACCATGGCTGGATGATGACACGATCCTTTGCGGGCCCCACAATAGAGACTGTTCACTTCTGACCAGGTCTGTGGCAGAGGATACCAGAAGATATAGGGATGTCAGGTGATTTGGCTGGGGGGGGGGGGCAGCCCAGGTGAGAGCAGCTCAGAGAAAATGGAGAGAAACAGTAATTTGAAAAAAAAAAAATCCATAAAGAAAAATGTCACTAAAACATATAGCTCTCTCAAATCCTTGTTTTTAGCCTCAATCTCCAATACCAGTAACTTTAAATGGTTGGAGGAAGGGGCCTTTTGGTCCTTTGAAATCTAGCTGGCCACCTGCTGCTGCCTGCCCTGACAGGGGGATCAATTGTTACACTATATCCCCTCCCACTGTGCCATGCTGCTGCCTTCCATGCCAGGGACCTTGTAATAGTAATTGACAATGCTCACAACACAAGGCTGGTGCACACACACACACACACACACACACACACACACACACACACACACACACTACATGCAAATAGACACATACACAGATACAGAAAAAAGGCAAACACTGAAGGATGGCTTTACAAAAGGACCTACTGTACCTCTGCACACTTTTTAAGTTTCACTCTTCAGACTGTATCCATACTTTAAATACTATTTTAGGAAACTAGATGCTCTAAACAGCAACTGTATAGCTATCTTACCCAAAGAACACACTGCATAGCAACAAATTCCCCTTGATATTTTGCCATCTGCTGTTCTGCCTGTGCAGGGGCTTAGGGTTGGAAACCCTAACTCCACATTTCCCTACTTTTGTCACTTTGACCTTAACAAGTGCATTAACAAAGGTTTTTTTGCAATATATATATATATATATATATATATATACTGGAGCATAAAAAAGCCAGTACTCACCACCATAATGTAAGGAAGGATGCTGCTTTCAAATAATTAAAGTGCAAGGTGCCAAACTTTATTGCAGGTGACAGGAAAAAAGCCCACATCCTGACACATTTTGGAGATGACTCCTTTATCAAAAGATGTGCTTAATGTAGTACAAGTTCCTTATACACCAAGGATGACATCATTAACAGTGGACAGTCACATGACCTCATACACACAATTAAAATCAAATTATCAAAAATACTATACCAAAAAAGTTTTTCTTTTTAAAATGATTGTACATAAAGTATTACACACACTGCCAATTCCCCCTGACCCTCTTATCATTAAATATCTTATTTGCCATAAATGCAAATAAACATCTTTGATAATGAATTATTGAAGACTTAAAAAATACTGAGTGGTCATTACTGCAGGAACAAATCCATATCCTGGTGCTGACCTCTATCTGCAAGAGACAAAACAAATACACAATAAGCAGCAGTTCTATACAATAACAAATATCAGTACACCTATTTATCTTATATTGCTTATTTACATATTCTTTGCTATGTTTTCTTTTTGTACAGATTAACATTGTTAGTTCTGTCTCATTTTCTATTTTAATATGGAGTCTCATCGAAATGCCCATTAAGTCCTGGATATTTACACACAGCTAAGGTGTAGCTACAGAACCCTTCCCTCTTCAGTAGTAGATAATTAAAATCTCCATCTCCGGGTCTGGTATTCACCTTATCAATTGCCCTAAAAGTGAATTCACATGTCTCCCATTTTTTGTTCTGAATCAAGTGTTGAGCTGTGGCATATTTGATGTCTCTATGTTGTATTGCTCTACAGCGTTCACCAGCATGAACCTTAAATTGCCTCTTTGTCTTTCCTATATAAAATGCTCATCACTTGCATGTTGCAGCATAAATCACACCACAGCTTTCACAGTTGATAAACTGTCTGATATAAAACTCTGTTGGTATGCGGGTTAATGAACACCTTCCCTGTAGAAAAAAATTTACAATATGTACGTTTTTTACAGATGTAGGGTAGCAACCCACCCTTGCAGTTCCCAACCATGTTGTAGATCCTGGTTTCACCTGCCTGCTGTGCACCAACAATTCTTTTAAAGTACTGGCCTTTCTATATGCCATTCAAGATGGTGCATGGCTGATTTCTCCCAGTCTTACATTTCCTTTTAAAATATGCCAGTTGTTTTAAAAAATGTGCTCAACTAGTCCTGCATGTGCAGAGTAAGTGGTTACAAGATTAAACCTTTTATTTTTAACCTGCCCCCTCCCATTGTTGTTGAAACAGTTCCTGTCTGATTTTACTTCTGGCATATTGGTTGGCCTGCTGTACATTCTGATAACCATACCCCCTTTTCTCAGCCCAATTTGCCAAATTCTCAGCTACAGCATCATACCTCTCTAGAATACTAAATTCTGCCTGAGTCTCAGAAACTGTCACTTGGAGATATTCTGAATAACATGTTTTGGATGACAACTGAAAGAATGGAGTAGAGTGTTGTGGTCTGTTTGTTTCCTGAAGATGTCAGTACTAAAGTTACCTTCTACATCTTATTGGATTTTCAGGTCTAGAAAGACAGCTTCAGTTTTGTCAGCCTGGAAAGAAAACTACAAATTTGGGTTAGAATTATGTAGATACTGCACAAAATTTTCAAATTCATTCAGACTTCCCTTCCAGATGACAAACACATCATCTTTAAAACAATGCCATAAATCTAATTTCTCAAAATAAGGGTTAATATCTGGACCTCTAATAACATCTGCTTCCCATTTCCCCACATACAGATTTGCTAAACAGGGGGTAAATGATGCCCCATAGCTGTGCCTTTAATTTGTGACCTGCAATAATGTTTGGAACCTTACACTTTGATTATTTGAGAGCAGCGTTCTTCCTTACATTATGGTGGTGAGTGCTGGATTTTGTGTGCTACTGTTTGCATTTTATCTTGAGCATCTGATCCCAGTGTGGTGTCTTTTTTTGTGTTCTATATATATATATATATATCAACAAAAGCTAAAATAAAAAAAATAAAATAAATATATATATATATATATATATATATGTATCACCCATATGTCTGGATGTCAACAGTCTTTATTACACAGTTTCTACCCTCACTAACAAATTCATTCAACAGGCCAAACACATCTTCACTTTTAAGTAATGTATAATTCCATATTTTGTATTGAACTACCCTTTCAGGTCAGTATTGTATAAGACCAGATTCTACTGCAGTAATCAGCGGGTCCCAAATTAAACCAAATTTTTCATCTTCTCCTTTGTTATATATTGAGCTCTCTCCAGCCTAATACTGTCTAGAAGGTTGTTCCACCAGAGGAACACCGGCACAGGGTCCACCCCTAACCAATGTGGAGCAACAGTTTTTCCTATGATTTTTAATGCCAACTGCCACAGTGGTTATGGTCTTTGTTTCCCTGTGGGAGTCTTCTCAGCCAGGAGCATTTCAAGGGGGTAGCTAGCAGTTTTTGCCTTAGGACCTTTTCAATTGTATGGTGTATGTCATGCTAATATCCCTGGACCTTGGGGCATTTGTAAGCCATATGGAAATAAGTGCCTCACACTGCTTTGCACTTGGGGCATAATGAATCCACTTCTGCTTTTAGCGTCTGGAGCTTCTGGGGGTACAGGTATTCATGGTACAAGATACTGAATTTGATTTAATTCATTTCAGTTCAATTTTACTTGATCTGTCTTTGACCATTGCAAAGAAAAATACAAATAAAATACGTACAGAACTTATATTCAATACAAATGAAATACAATAAATATACTTGAATATTAAACATCATTAAAGCAATACAACGTGTGAAGCAGAAGCACAAATCTTTTACATTTATTGTATATTCATTGGAAGTTTGTACCTACTTATTTTACTGACTATCATAAAATAATTTGCTAATCTTCCTATAATGTATTTATCTTCTGTTGTCATTGTAAGGTTTAGACATTTGCTATTCTTCAAATCAAATGACTGAAAGATGGGACCAAGCCAGTATACCCTACTACCCTGATACCACTGACATACTAAGATGGTATTATATCAATTATCCTTGCCACCTACTTTACAGTCACATTTCTTGATTTCAGCATTTTTAGATTTCATAAACCTTGCATGTAATACTGTACTAGGAAATGTTTCTAACTTAAAGTTCATAAAATTATTTCTTTTAACTGGATCTGTAAGCACATGCAAATAGTATCTTTGTTTATATGTATTATCATTGGAAAAAAAAAATACCAAATATTTTGACTCACTTATTATTTCCAGATCTTGACATGCATAATTAATAATGGTATTGAACTTGCCTTAGTCTTTCAATCGGGCACACCCCACAGCTTGTTTAACTACCCTTTGCCAGGTCCCGTTGTTACTGTAATACCCAAGTCCCACCCCATGTTCACATATAGTTGTCCGTTGGGCCTCTGTACTTCCCGTTATCATTCTATAATGTGCTGAGATGGGTTTGACATTTGACTGGGAATTTATGTCTATCCTTTCACTTGCCAATCTCTTCAAGATTTATTTCACTCATCCCATTTTAGCAAGTATGCCTCTGGCACAGACATAAACAAAAAAGAAATACTAGGCAGTGGAAATTTCTGCTTGAGTTTGACAAATTACATCAAAACTCCCCCCTTGTACAGGTCTCTTACATGGACTAACACCAGCTTTTGCCAGGCCAGTGCCCCTTAGTGGACAAACACTGATCAGAGGTGTTCTTCATCCATTTTTCTCCTGGGGTCATATGCATGCAGTGACATGAAGTACATGCTCCACCTCTGCGGAGAAGCCCCCAGTGCCTATATGTGGGACCCCTTCCCATGTGGTCCTGCTGTACTGCCAACCAGATTCCTTCAGGTGGCAGACGATCAGCAGGACATGCTCACTTCCCTACCTGAGAAAGGTGAGCTGTCTAAGGGATGCTCAATAATCCCTCCCTGGTCAGCCCCCAAGCAACTAGAGTCTGTTCCCAAACCTGGGTCACCAGCATAGCAGGCAGTAACTCTACTGATGTGCTCCTGGGACAGCTTGATCATGGTTTTGAGAGGGTGAGGGATCAGTCTTCATATCTAAAAGCAAACAAAACAAAACTTCAACTGAATGTTTGGTCTGATTCAACAGCTTGAGCAAAGTCAACCATCAGTTTGTAATTTTGCCCAGAGTTTGATTGGATCTGTGAGAGGCTCAACAGTTAAAGTTCAAGCAGTCTTTATTCTTTTTGTGAGCTGAGCTTGCAGCTCAAGTTTAATGCTAGGCTTTGTTTATCCATCAGTTTCTGTCAACAATTGCATAACCTTAAATGCTACAGTTGGGGCAATTAAAACACTTTATCTGCTCTTGTCTGGCTCTATTGATTTGTTACTATAGAGGACTCCTGGTCATACATTACAAATAACTATATTAACACAGTAGTCATTAAAAACATTGGTTATGCATTTAGACTTTTTATGGTACCCCATTGAAACATATTCCTGTTATGACCCTATTTTCAGAACTAATAACCCAGATAATCCTTCCTGGAAAACTTTAACTGTGTTCATTTTCTCTTCCCACATGTTTGTAAAATAGGTTGCTTAAGCTTTTCTCATAAGAAATGCACAGTTATTCCTTAGTTGCCTATATCTATTTATTGCAAATCACTTTGTGCACCTATAGCACAATATTCTCTCCATGCTTCATCTCAACTATCATAATAATCAGACAGTTCTGAGGTTATAACATCCACTTATAATTATATCTGCCTTAGTCTGGGAGTAAGTGAATAAGAGCCAACCCTATGAAACCTTTTTTTAATGGTCCTGGGAGAGCGGTTCTGTTTGCCTTATATAGAAAACTGCATGATGTTTGCTAAAATTAGCTTGAAAAATACCAGACCCTATGGTCTTATGAGGGTAATTTGATAATATCTAACCAAGGACAGTCCCTTGGCCAGTATTATACATGTAAAACATAGCACCATAGCAATTTAAGGTGGGAAGGAATAATAGGACCACCATGTAATTTTCAGAGGAAAGAATGCTGAAAGAACTTGCATACCTGAAGGTGGAAAAGGCCATGGGACCAGGTGGGATTCACTCCAGTGTACTAAAATTGCTTAGGGAGATTCTGGCTACCCCTCTGATAGAATAACTCATTAGAAACAGGAATAGTTCTAGAGGACTGTAGAAGGATTCATGTTATTCCACTACATAATTGAATTCAGTGGGCTGTAAGACCATAGACAACACAGATTTATTTGTGGGGGGGGGGCATGCCAAGTGAATCTAATAGATTTCTTTGACTTGGTGATCAGAGAAAACTATCAGGAGAGAGCAGTGGATGTCGCCTAATTGGGCTTTAGAAAGGCCTTTGACATGGTGCCACGTAGAAGGCTGATTAGGAAGTTCAACAACCTAGGAATGGGAACCATAGTGGTAAACTGGGCTAGAAACTGGTTAAAGGATAGAAGAAAGAGGGTGGTCATTTATGGCTCTCATTCTAACGAAGGGAGTGTGACAGGTTGGGTACCACAGGGCTCTGTACTGGGACTGGTCCTCTTCAAAATCTTTATAGGGAACAATGCAGAGGAGCTGGAGGGGAAGGCATGCTTTTTTCGCAGATGATACCAAAATCTGCAATAGGATGGGCACTCAGGAAGGAGTGGAAATAATGTGCCGGAATCTTGGGAAACTACAGGAATGGTCAAAAACATGGCAGTTGTGGCTGAATGAGAAAGACCTCATAATAATGCACCTAGGATATAGAAACCCATGCACTGAGTATAAGACAGGGGAGTACTAACAGTCATTAAGCAAGAAAGGGACCTCGGAGTTATCTGGGGACCTCAAGCTAGCAGAACAGTGTGAGGAGGCAGCAGGTGCCATAAGGCTAATGGAATGCTGGGTTGCAAAGGGAGGGGGTATCTACAGTAGACGGAGGAAGGTGGTATTGCCATTTTATCTTTCATTGGCCACACCTAGAGTACTGTGTTCCATTTTTGAGACCACACCTCAGAAGGAACATAGACAGAGTGAAGGTGGTCCAGCAGAGGGCACCTAAAAAGGTGCATGGTTTGCACAAGAAGCCCTACAAAGAGAGATCACAATATCTCAACATGTACACATTCTAGAAGAAAGGTGATAAAGGGAATATGATTGAGACCCACAAGTATCTCAAAGGATGAATATGGCACAGGTGGGGAGTCTCTTTCCAATGAGAACAATCACCAGGACCAGGGCACACGCAATGAAGCTAGGGGCTGGGGAAATTCAAGAGTGGGAGGGGCAATAGAAACCAGATAGAGTCTGCAGAGTAAGAATAGGTAGGGGACATCTGGGCAGTCCTGTTCTGCCTTCAAATTTTATGTTTCCGCGTCTGTCCAATCCATCTGCACAAGCAAGCATGATTGTGCTCTGTGACTGTCAGATGGTGGCTAGCCAAGGTGGTGAGTGAAGGGCTGTACCAGCAGCTGCTCTGAACATGGTGGTATGGGTGACTGATGTCCAGGGTAAGGGTGTGTGTGGGTCAGTAAGATCCTTTGTAGGGGGTGGTGGTGGTTGTCAGTCAGGAGGGGAGATTGGTGGCACTCAGTGGGGAGGTGCTAGCCCATCAGGGATTTCAGTATATTTGGGACCCGGGGTAATCGAAGAGAGGGGGGTCCACTAGACTACTAGGGATACAGTGCATCACTGAGGACAGGGTCGACTGTGGGAGGGGGGTCCACTAGACTACCAGAGATAATGTATCGCTGCTGCCCTGCATTAGTGCTAGGGTTCTGCTGTGCCCATTTAAATGAGCCCATAATGGGCATGCATATGGCCCCTTAGTACCTTGCTTGCCCAATAAGCTCATTTGCATGTTCAGACTGAATGTGGCCCATGGTAGCCCTGTGGCCATCTCTCTGTGGGCAGTACTATCTCCTGTGAGCCATATGCAGCCTTGGACCATGTTGATGCAGCCTATATCCACTTAGCTCTGTGCAGACATGGCCCAATAATCAGTGACTGAGTATAGCTCAGAGCTAGCTATGCACTGCTTTTTGTCCAGTGATATAGCCTGTGCCGCCCTTGCAGTCAGCCCAGAATATGGGGTATTATGTTGAAAATTTGGGTTCACAATGTCAAAACACAATGAAGTTATAAAGAAACATTGAATTTTCTCAGTGTTTTCTTCTAACCTTGTGATATTTACAAATGTTGGCCCCATAGTTTCAACATAGCCCTCATGTTGCCCCACATCATGAACATGACAGGTGTCATTTTGATGTTTGCTTGCGCGCAGCACACAAGAAATATTTTAAGGTGAGTAGACCACTGCAGAGGTGTTGCAGTGTTTGGCCAATCCAGCAAATGCTTTCAGGGGTGCGTCCCTCGACCACCAATCAACAAGGAAACTGCAGATGATGACAGTTTCAGTGTGAGTGCCTGACTTGAAAGAAATCTGCTGCTCCAGTCACAGACAGTTTTGTCATTGCAGCAGCAGATCTCTCTCTCTCTCTCTCTCCCCCCCTCCCAGCAACCAGGCACATTCCAGCCATGCACATTGCAGTGCACAGTAATGCGCATGGCTGGACTTATGAGGAACTTGTTGCTCAGTGTGCCTTTCCTTGTGAAGTAAATAAATAAGACCTACCATGGCTTTGTGTAATTGGCAGCTCCTGCCACCCACCACACACTCCCCCCAAAGCTGACACTGGGATGCCTAATCCCCATGCCCTCATGCCCCCCAAGCCCTAACATATTATTTGCTGACAATGGGGTGCCCAATCCCCTGTCAGCATGCCCCCCCCACAATTGTGGCACACTTTAGCATTGCCATTTTTTCCCACCTCCTCATGAACAGTACAGATGTCATTTTTCACATCCTGCCCAAAACATCTTTTCGCACCTGTTGCACCGAATGGAGCATTCGCTGTGTAATATCACCTTTCAGGATTGAGTAACAAAATGACAGTGCCACTGTGCAAGAGGTGGGGTCCCAAAAAGCCCATGTTGAAAATTTGGAGTGAAAATATCAACAAATGCCCGGAGCATTAGGATTTTCAGTTGTAACGCCCCACACTGTACAGACTGACAGGTGTCAGGGGTGTGGCTTGGGTTCGTCAACTATAATGCTCATGCCATTCCACCCCCACCCCTACCCTGCAGCCACTGACAGGCATTGAGGTGTGCCTTGGGGTCTTTATCCTTAACATTCACCCCATTCTCCTATACTGCACCCATCTGAGCTCATTTCCTTATGGAATAGAGGTGAGGGTAAGGGCCGAAGACCCCAAGGCACACCGTGACACCTGTCAGTGTCTGCAGTGTGGGGTGAGGTGGAATGGCATGAGTGTTCTGGCTGATGACCCAAAAGCAGACCCCGACACCTCTCAGTCTCTGCAGGGTGGGGTTGGGGGTTGGAGTTAGTTCAATACTTCACTGCCATTCCTATTATGCTTCTTTCTAACTCATGCAGTACCAATACCAATACCAGAAAGCAAACATTCGGCATTGACAAATGCTTGTTTAAATCCCTTCTGAAACATGTTTTCACAGTTGCATTGCAAAATCCTCTTTCTGATGGGATTATTTAAAATCCTCCCATGTTGATTCCAATGGGTACCAGAATAGCGCCGCACTATACGGCGCTAGTCTGGTAAGCGCTTCACATGGACAGCGAATGGGGTTTTATAGTTCTTGCTGAAAGCATTCCTCTGGTCGCTGTCTGTGGTCCTGTAAAAGGACAAGGGTTGCAAGAGACAAAAAGTTGACTGAACTGCTCCTGTGGTGTGGAGGCCTGAGGCATAGAGCAATTTGGCCAATGGCAATAGAAAACCAGGGTTCTAATCCTGGTTTCCCAACTTTTGCTGCATTGGGACTTAGTTTTTTTTTTTTTTAATGAGGGGCCATGGAAACACTATTCCACGGCCCCACAAATTTTAACTTTCCTCATGATCCGCTTCCTCTGGAGTGAGAATCCTTAAGTCGGGGGGGGTGCATGGGGCAGAGTCCCCATGTTGGGGGTGCAGGGGGTGAAGCCCCCCACAAAAATAAAACTGACACCTTGTTTACCACATGCACTATGCTGATGCTATTCTTGTCAGCGCTTACTAGACCCCATGCCATCATAAGGCAGGATCATAAAAAGACTTTGTTAAAAATTTAAGGGAAAATATAAAAAAAAAGTTATGAAGAAATGTCATTTTTTCAATATTTACTCATAACTTTGTGATTGCTGCAGATTTTGGCCCCACATTTTCAACATTGCCTTTATATTACCACACCTCATGAGCATGACAGGTTTTCAAATCCCTATAAAAGCATCTTTTTGCACTTCTTCTACAAAATTACCTTTTGGACAGGATATAAATAATTCTACCTGTCTTAATTATAGCATTGGGTCATAAAAAGCCTATGTTGGAAATTTGGGTTCAAAATGTCAGCACCCAGTGGCAGTGAGATATTGCCTTTCAGCTGTCCTGTCCTGTCCTGTTTAACCGCATTGTAAAAATAGGTAAATAGGTAATAGGTATAGGTATAAAAATAGGCAATAGATAAAAAGGTAAGATCCCTACTGAAAATTAGATAGTCCATCTTTGCTGTGCAATCCTGGGTAAATACAGTCTTGAAATGTGTAAAAGCAGGACACCATTGAAAATGAGATTTTGCTTCTGTGTTGGGCTAGGTAAATATATAGAGAATAATGCCTGTGCAGGTGTGTGTTATGAGGATTTTTCACACACCCGAGGTGTGTGATAACCCAAGGGGTATGTGAGATTATCACACACCTAGAGTGTGTTAAAAATCCTAATAGCACACACCTGGATAGGCATTAATTTTTTTTATAATTACTTGTGCAAGGAAGTGAATTGCACAGATACTGGAGCCGCTCTGTCGCACACACACACACACACACACACACACACACACACTGCCTGTCTCTCCCTTTCAGGACAGTCATTCTTTTCTTTCTTCTTTAGTTTTTTTCTTTTAATTAGACTAAATAGTCCACCACGGTTCATTCGCAGTGCAGTCACTGTCTTGCCCCACTAGAAGGATAAGAACAGCAGGATCAACCAGATAGATTTTTAAACTTACAAAAGCAGAATCAACCTGATAAATACTGTAAAACAAAGAAAACTTACCTATACGACAGGGAAAAGTGAAGGATTAGTGCAGTTCATAGGTTATGAAAAAATTGAACTGCCATGTTTTTTCACCTGTTCAGCCTGCCTACACACAGAGCAACAGCCAATGAAGTGGCACGCTACAAATGAGTGACACAAAACCAGTTATTATGGTGTTTGAAACCCAGATTGATTATGTGCATCAAAGGGGGTCACCAGTAATTATATGGTTAAACTGTGTAATAGCTGGATCCCAATACAGCTGAACCCCATGGAAATGTGCATCTGTTCAGCTCTGTCCTGTGAAAAGCACATTGTAAGACCTGGAGCCTGCTGTAAATGAAAAATTGCCTCTCAGCAGGGCTATACTGGATAAATACATTCTAAAAATTGTCCAGTCTGCTGGTGTAGCAGTAGAGCTACCGTCGATCATGCTGATGACCTGGGTTTGGGAATGAGTCTGGTGCATCAGAGGCTTGGCCAGGAGGAGGAGGTAGGATGAGTGTCCGCCAGACTGCTGTCCTCCTCCAGGGTTTGAGGATTGTGGCACCTGGTACAGTACATTGCTGGTTCCTAGAAAAGGCTAGAACAATGATCAGGGATCATGGGATTTGGGCACAGGCTGTGGTGGACATCAGTGCTCAGTGGGTGGGAGTATCCACGAGTGCCATGGACATCATTGTATGTCCGCACCTCCATGGGAAACCAAAAGAGAAAATCTTCACCTGATTGGGCATAATGAGTGCAGGACCAGTCCAATCCAAATGATACCTTAGAATGTTTGAACAGGAAGGTAGATGTGGTCTCTCCCCCTGTGCCTCCCAGGGGAAGCCCTGCCATGGGGGGGCAAGTCATGAGCCGGTACCCCATATGGTAAACCTGGGGGGGTATCCATCATGGCCACCCACAATGGGTTGATAGGGGCACATCATCACAGTCACATGGAGCAAAAATAGAATCTAAAAAAAATATATATTATAAAAATGGGCAAAAGCACAGCTCCATCAAAAACAAGATATCACATCTCCACTGATCTGTCTTGGGAAAATACAGTGTAAAATTAAGTAAAGGCAGGACCTAGAGTTGCCATCCGTCAATCTTTTTTTACCTGGTGATCAGGTTTTCAGAGCCCCTGTCAGATAATCTGGTTTTGCTCAGTGCTGGTCAGGTTTTTGAGCCATTTTGAGTGCTCACATACTTTTGAAACAGATGTTATCAAATCATTTTTGTTTCAGCTGCACGTCCAGCCCAGGTAACAGACAAGTTCTGTTGTCAATATAATCCTTTGTTTGTGAAAGCAGTCAATCAGGCAGCACAAAGTATGGTCATTAACACCATTAGCACTTACTTAACCTAATCTTTTATACTATTGCTGCCCCACCTTTTGTAACAGTAACAGAGCCAGTTGTCTTCCACTTTCATTTATTAATAAAGATTTTCATCTCTAACAGAGTTTAGGCATTTTTAAATGTTTCAAAATATTTTTTTGCTCAAGAAAAAAAGTATGGTCATTTCTTTAGTAATGTAGACATGAAAAGGAAATGGAACCAAAAAATATATGAATTTCACATTATAGGAAACAATTTCTTTATTATGTATTATTATATACCATGTATACTACTGTATGCTATTTACAGTAGTTCCCTAGTCTCCCCCCAGAGTATATCTGTAAATGAGATTTTTTTTTTATCTTTGTATGTTCATCCGGTAAACCAATGTCAATAAATAAATAAATATATAAGCAAATAATTAGGAAAACTCTAGGAAAGTAAATTTAACAGGTACAGTACACTATCTTAACATTGTTGTTGGACTGCTGCTTTAAGTGTTGACTTTTACTGATATAATAAATGGCTTTGGAGGAAGAGCAATGCATGGTGCATCATGAAAAGGGGTGGGACAAGGGGTAGAGCTTAGGATACAGTATTTGCCTCATTCAAAGGTGGCAACCCTAGCAGGACCCCACTGAAAATGAGATATTGCATCTCACCTCTACTATCCTAGGTAAATGCAGTATAAAAATGTGTAAAAGTAGGGCCTCACTGAAATAAAGATATTGCATCTCAACTGGTGAAATACATTTAAAAAATGTGTAAAAGCAGGACTCTACTGAAAACAAGATACTGCATCATATAAATACTATCTTGTCTAAACACATTGTAAAAATGTGTAAAAGCAGGACCCCCACTGAAAATTAGTTATTGCATCTCAGCTGTGCTATCCAGGGTAAATATAGTCTAAAAATGGGTAAAAGCATGACTCCACTGAAAAACAAGATATTGCCTCTGGCTAAATATGTAGTAAACATGTGTAAAGGCCAGACCCCAGTACAACACAGTTCCACTGAAATATGTGCATCTATGCTGGTCTGTCCTAGGAAAAATACACTGTAAAAGCTGGAACCCACTGAAAATGATAAATTGCCTCTCAGATGGGCTGTCCTGGGTAAATAAATTGTAAAAACGCATAAAAGTGGGGTCCCCACTGAGAATTATATATTGCATTTCTGCTGTGCTATCCTGAGTAAATGCAGTGTGAAAGTGGGTAAAAGCAGGACCACACTGAAAATGAGATATTGCATCTGACTTGTGCTGTCCTGATTAAACAGTGTAACAAATGTATCAAAGTGGGACCCAAGTGAAAATGAGATCTGGCATTTCAGCTTTGCCATGCTGGTAAAATACATTTTAAAAATGGCTAAATGAGGACCCCACTGAAAAAAAGATATTCTTAGTTAATAGGGCCTCTGGGGAATGTCTCTTATGGTGTAAGAGAGACCATACACGAGATCTGGATGAGAGGACCGTGAAGTGAAGCTGCTTGGTTCTGTCTACCTAAACCTCACAAGAGGAGTCTCTTCTACCAAAAGAGACATGACCCAGAGGCCATCTTATTATAAATCACTCAAAATTAGCTAGAGTAATTTATAATAAGTTTCATCTTTTTTACGTTATTTTTGCTGCTCCCCAGTGCTGAAATACAGTGATCCCTCCTCCTGCTCCTGTAGGAGAGCACACTGTGCACAGGATAAGTGGTACAGTGGATCTGCATGCTGATTGGCTGAAATCACTTTAGTGATTTGTAATATATGGATAAGTAAAATAATACTATTGAAAAGCATACTAGAAATTTCCCATAATCTCATATTGGAATCCTTCAATAGCATTATGAGATCTTGTAATACTGTTGAAGCAGCTCCAATGACAGTATTATGGACTAGAACACTGAACCCGCACTGCACGCTCTTCTCTCAGATGAGCATGAGCCAGCTTTTGCTGTAACTGTTACTTACAGTAAAAGGCAGCCAGCTCTTCAGCTGCTGAGAAACAAAATCAGCATTACAGAAATCCCCTTCTTTTGCCCAGTCCCTCCGGTCCCACTGCTGCCTTGCTCCTAGGGGTGAGGGGTGGGGAGTGAAGAGTTGTGCTCGGAGAGAGCCAGAAGCAAAGGAATCATGTGGCTCCGCCTACAGCCACAGAAGAAGCAGCTCAGGGGATTGCTGTTGGCAGCAGTTCCAGGCAGGAGCATGAAGGTAAGATCCTTTCTGGACCCATATATTACAAAAATAAAACAGGGGGACTGCATATGAATTGGCTACAGTCTCAAGGTTCTGGTGACGTGGGAACCTCTCGAGCTTCACTGTTGATGTACACATGTCACCAGGATCTCTTGATGGTATTATAGCCTCATAATACACAGTCCCCTATCTATTGTTCCATTTATAATGCAGCTTAGCTATGCTATTTTGTATAAATACACAGTAAAAAATGTATAGAAGCAGGACTCCCTCTGAAAACAAGATATGACATCTCAGTTTTGTTATGCGGGGTAAATACTTTCTAAAACTGGATAAAAGCATGATCTCACTGAAAAAGACATATTGCATCTTAGCTGTGTTATCCTGAGTAAATACAGTGTAAAAATGTATAAAGCAGAGACACTGAAAATTTGATATTGTATCTGAGCTTGCCTATCTTGGGTGAAATATTGTAGAACTGTGAAAAAGCAGGATCCTACTACTGCAGAACACCTCTGAAAAGGAGATGTTGCATCTAAATTAGTCTGTGCTGGGAAAATACATTGTGAAAGCTGGAGCCCACTGGAAATTAAATATTACCTCTCAACTGGCCTATCTTTGCTAAATACAAAAATGCAATAATGCACCTCTGCTGGGCTATCCTGGATAAATATATTGCAAAAATATGTAAATGCAGAACCCAATTTAAAATTATATATTGCATCTCAGTTGGGTTATGATGGGCAAAATACATGGTAAAAAACTGTAAAAGCCAGACCCTACTGAGAATGAGGTGCTGCATCTCAGCTCAACTGCCCTGAGTAAGTATATAATATATAATACAAATGGGTAAAAGCAGGCTTCCACTGTAGCACAATCCAACTGATAAGGAGATGATGCATCTTAGCTGTGCTGTTCTGGGTAAATACATCTGAAAATCAGATATTGCATCTCATCTGGTCTGTCCTAAGTCTAGCCAGCACTCTGCTGAAAAAAAAATCTGCTTCCCATTGTCAATCATCCCCAGCCAGCACTCTGTTTAAACTCTATTTCCCTCACTCTTGTCTTTGCTTACAAAAATTCTCTGGGGTCTACTGACCACCTCCCTCTCCTGGTCCCCAAATCCCTGGCATGTAGTGGCCCCCTCCCTCTCCTCTCTCCCCAGAATCCATGATGTCAAATGCGCTCCCTCCTCCTACTCCCTTTCTCCACTCAACTTTGTCTTAAAAGAAATAGTCTGTAGTGTCCGTCCCCTCACCAGTCACTGCTTCTTTTTGTATTAAGGCCCTCCTACCACGGTACCCCCAAACCCTCAGGTTCTCCTTCATACCACCTGCCAGCCCTGCTAGCCAGGCTGTCCACCCTCCCCCCCGCCATGCCAGCATGTTCCATCAGTGAACGGTTTGCTCGTAGAAGGCCCTGGTGTTGGAACTCAAGATTCTGCAAGAGAATCCCATCCTGGACTTCAGGATCACCCCAGTGGATGAGTCTGACCTGTAACCTCAAGATACTGTTGTTTTAACTTGTAACAGCATGCAAGCAAACATGTTTGGCATTTACAAGTGGCTTTTCATACAGTGGTGACCAGAAATGTGCACAGTACTCTGAGTACATCCTTATCCCATACAGGGGTGTAGCCTGAAAATTTAAACTTGTACTCAGAACTGATGCCCTGTTGCCCCCCCATTATGTAAACATAAACCAAAATATGCACTGCCACACCACACCGCTGCCCCCCCCCAGTTTGCCATCTCTGAGTTCAAGTAATCAGTTTCTTCCTGTAATCCTCCTTCCTTTGTTTTTCTGCCTGCCTGGTAAGTTGTTCTTGTTTGTGTATTTGGCTGGTGGCATCAGTGCCCCATAGCAAACAACAACAACGGCAAAAGGGCTCAGTGCGACATGGACACAATGTGACTCACAGTGTCCTTGCTTTCCTCTTTTTGTTGCCCCTGCCTGATTTGTTGCCCCCTGCTTGATTTTTTTTTACTGTACTCTGCTGCGTACAGTGCGTATCCCTGCCGACACCCCTGATCCCATATATAGAGAATGCTGGATGGGCAACTATGCACAATCAGTATGTGGGCAACTATACACAATCAGTGTGTTCTGCCACAGAGGGGTTCTGATTCCCTCTGACCTTGAGACCTCGAGAGCAAAGCTCACGAGATCCATGGGAATCAGAACCCCAAGTTGGCAGAACACACTGATTGTGCATAAAGTTGCTGATCATGTATTCTTTATAGTGTATACTGTTATATGAAATGTGCACATGGTGTTTTTTTTTGCTTTCAAAACAAAACTGAC
Source organism: Neoceratodus forsteri (assembly GCA_016271365.2). Taxonomy (NCBI): domain Eukaryota; kingdom Metazoa; phylum Chordata; order Ceratodontiformes; family Ceratodontidae; genus Neoceratodus; species Neoceratodus forsteri. The sequence goes on along the minus strand of CM028129.1, from coordinate 589,072,937 downwards.
GTGTAATCTCTAGAGGATTCAGAATGCTGTTGTACCACAGAACAATACAATCACATCCCATGACCTTTGAACTGCGGTACAACAGGATTTTGAAAGGGATGGAAGGGATGGAATTCTATACAGAACAATGCTCTACTATACACTATAAAGGGGCAAAATGGCATCACTTTCATGGCATCTTATATCCCTCTTAACACAGCCCCAAAGATTAATTTGTTCTGTCTGCTGCTGCTGTGACAACTTCAGCTTTCCATCGAGGGTAACCTCAGGTCTTTTACACAGTATTTTGCTTTTAGTCATCTTCTATTTACAGAAGAAGAATCAGCATTTATATAGCACTTTTCATACACAGTGTATCCCAAAGCACTTTACAAGCAATGTTAGACTGGTAGTGAAGTGACTGAATGTGTGGTAGCAGCCATATCACACATCATCACCCACTCACCCACACAGCCTGGATAATTGCATGAACCAGTTTATGGGAAGGGGAATGTTGGCCAGGACACCAGGAATGTTTCCTACTCTTTTGCAAAGAGTGCCCTGGGTTCTTTTACTTCCACCTGGACAACACCAGGATGGGCAGAAGGGACCTGGGTTTAACATCTCATCTGAAAGACAGCACACCCAGCAGTACAGCACCCCCCAATACTGCACTCGGATGCCAGCGATTTTAGGTGCAAGTCCAATCCCAGTGTGGGACGAGAACCCATGACTTTCTAGTCCAGATGCAGATGTGCTACCAACTGAGCCACACTGACACCATGTAAAAAGTACACCTGACATCCATTCCAACTCCTGTCCTTTAGACTTGGGTCAACAATAGCAACATCATTAAAAATAGTTGAAGGTTATTTCAACAACAACAAAAAAACATTTATTAAACTGTACCATTCCTAAAATTACTTAGTGGCGAACTAGGCAGTTAAGCTTGCATGTGTGTCAGTTCTCAGATTGGGATATTACCACTGCCATTCAGCAGGAGGTACACATTACATGGACCTTAAGTCCCTTCTATCATCATAGCAGAGAAAATATTATGGTATGATGTTGCAGCTGCACATTCGAGCAGACTTGATAGACCTCTAGGCCTTTATCTGCTGGCAAATTTCGTATGTTCGCATGCAGTTGATCTATTACCATCTTTCTGAACATGATAATATACTACACCACATTTATAAGAGGTCGTCCACACTTTCAGTACATCAGTCTTGGGCAGAAGACTGTATTTTTAAATGCTTGATTTTCAAACAGGATAGGAATCGATGATGAGCATAGCCCATTTTCAGGAACCGGCCAGTCTGTTACAGAGGTGAATGTTAGACACCTTAGTAGATTTCTAGTATATTTAAGATTTCTACATACTTATCATGTACAGTTACATATGATAAAAATGTGTTGATGGCTCTGTCATGGTTATTACATTTTTTCATGAATGATTAACATACTAACATACTAATTGCCAGCAGATTAGGCCTTCTGGTCAATCGAGTCTGCTCGAACCTCAGATCCAAGTTGGGAACCGAGGCCCTTCACCCCCTTGTGTTCTGATACATCCCCTTTCTGTATCTGTCCCACAATCTCTTGAAGCCCTCCACCATGGAAATCTGGACTAGCTTGCCAGGCAGTGCATTCCAAGGATCCACCACCCTCTCAGTGAAAAACCTCCTCCTCTCCCCCCCCCTCATCCTTCCACCTTCCAACTTCGAACCATGCTCTCTGGTGATACATCCCTCCCTTAGTCTAAAGATCCCCTCTGTGTTTACCCTATATATTGCCTTGAGGTAATTGATGACCTCAATCATGTCCCCCCGTCTCTCCTCTCCTCCAATGAAAACAGGCCGAGCTGCTCAAGTCTGTCCTCATACGTTAACTCCCCCAGGCCTCGAATCATCCTGGTAGTCCTCCTCTCTCCAGGAGCTGTATGTCCCTCTTCAAGTGTGGTCTCCAGTACTGTACACAGTACTCGAGGTGTGGCCTAACCAATCCATTGTACAGCAGCAGAATCACTTCCCTGCTCCTAGAGGTGATCCCCCTTACAATGCATCCCAACATCCTGTTTGCTTTGCTAGCCGCTGTCTTGCACTGCTCAGAGTTATTCATACATGCATCCACCTGGACCCCTAGGTCTTTTTCCCCAGATGAGGCCTCCAGCTCCTCCCCTCCCAGGGTGTACCTGTGTTTAGTGTTTCCCCACCCAAGATGTAACACCTTGCACTTGGTGGTATTGAAATTTAATTTCCAGGTGTGAGCCCACCTTTCCAGGGTGTCCAAGTCCCATTGCAGGGCCAATCTCCCCTCTTCTCCCTCAACTACTGCTCCCATCTTGGAGTCATCAGCGAAGAGACTCATCTCACACCCTATGCCCACTCTGATGTCAGATATGTATGCATTATACAGGATTGGACCCAGGACCGAGCCCTTTGGTACCCCACTACCGACCTCTCTAGGGTTCAAGAGCTCCCCACTGACCACTACTCTCTGTGTGTGCATCCAGCTAGCCAGTTTCCTATCCATCTGACCATCAATGGGCCCACTTCCAACCCCATCAGTTTCTCCACTAGTCCATTGTGGGGGACTGAGTCAAACACCTTGAAGTCCAAGAATAGTACATCCACTGGCTTCCCCCTGTCCAGTTCTGAGGTTACCCATTCATTGAACTCCACAAGGTTGATTTGACACGATCTACCTGGCACAAACCCATGTTGTCAACTCTCCAGCCCTCCCTCCTCCTCCAAGAACACCCCCAATCGTTCCTTCAGTATACTCTCCATTAATTTTCAGACCACTGAGGCCAACCTGATGGGTCTATAGTTACCCAGTATTTCCCTCGACCCCCCCCTTTATGGATTGGCACCACATGCACCTCACGCCAATCCCTAGGTATGCTTTCTGTCTCAAGTGACCTGTTAAGGAGCTCCACCAGGGGTGCGGCCAGTATGTCCACCAACTCCCAGAGCACTCTTGGATGGATGCCATCCAGCCCAGGAGATTTATCTTTCTTCAGGGCCTTAAGGGCTTGCCACACCCTTCAGTAGAGATAGCATCATCCGTCCCCCCCCCACCTTGCTGGCCTTTCCATCCTTGGCCTGGTGTGTTACCCCAGGGGTGCCTCTCCCTCCCTTATGCTCCATGTCTGTTGCCCCCCGATCCCACGCACTACCGCTTCTATCCCCCTTGTGCCTTGCTTTGTAAATATCCCATCCCCCTCCCTAGTGAACACCGAGGCAAAGTACTTGTTTAATACCTCTGCCTGCTCCCTCGTCTCATCCACCCACCCACCATCTGATCTCAATCTGCCAAGCTGGCCCTTAGTTTATCTCCGCTCCCCTATGTACTAGAAAAAAAACCTTTTCCCCTCCCTGAATCCCCTGTGCCAGCCGTTGTTCTTTACTGGACTTTGCCCTCGCACCATCCAGGTGACTTTTCTAAATGCAAGACGGTACGTTTCCATGTCCCTTTCCCCTCTCGATGTTTTTTATTTTTTGTAGGCAGCCTTCTTCTCCCTGACTGCAACCTGAACTTCACTGGTCCACCAGCACGGTTTATGTGACTTTGCTCGCTCACACTTCACCTTAGCACAGGTTCTGACTGCCTCATGAAGTCCCCGTTTTATGACCTCCCATCTCTTTTCCATGTCTGTCATTGTTGAAATCCCCTTTAAGTGATCCTTGAGAATATTTCCCATGCCCATAGAGTCTGCTTCCCTGAAATCCATGGCCAGTGTCCTAGAGCTCTCCCCCTCCCCCTCCCCATGCTAATTTGAAACCAGACAGTATCATGGTCACTCACAGTCAGGGGATCCTCTACAACCAGGTCCTTACCAGTTCCCCATCTGCCAAAACCATGTCCAAGACATGTCCCTCCCTCATGGGCTCCATCACATGCTGTGTTAAAAACACATCCTGGAAGCTGTCCAGCAGCCTCTGCTCCTTGGCCACCTTAGAGGAAATGTTTCCCCAGTTAGTACCTGCTATATTAAGGTCCCCCATCAACACCACTCTCTCCCCTTTTGGTCCGCACTGGGCAATAATGCTGTCCAGCAACCCATCCTCCAGATTATCTCCCATCCTGGGGGGCCTATATACTACACCCAGCTTGATCTTACCTCCTGCCGGGGTTCATAAAGTGACCCTTAAGGCCTCCACGTTTCCCCTCTGCCTCTTCTACCCTAGCAATTTCTATGCCCTCTGTAATGTAGATAGCCACACCTCCCTCTCTGCCCTACTTTCTATCCTTCCTAACCATAGTGTACCACCACACGTTTAGGTCCTAGTCATGGTTATTGTTGGCCCACATTTCCATGACCACTGCCACATCCCCCCACCCAAACAGCATGGCCTGGAACTCTGGTAACTTGTTTCCCAAGCTCCTGGCATTTACTAACACCACCCCCACCTCTCATCCCTGATCCCCTTAGTTGAACCACACCCGGGTTCCTTGTGCCTCCAGCCACCCTCTGCTCCTCCTGGAAACTCCTCCCCCAATCTGTATCCCCCCTCTTCCCCATGGGTTTGAAGACTACTCCCCTCATCTGTAGGAGAGGGCTTCAGGCCAGCCCCTCCCTTGTCCCTCTCCCCCTCACAAGTTTATACCCCACCTTTCTTGAATGTAGTCCACCACCCCCTGTTTAAGGATTTCCTTCCCTAACAGGGTAAGATGAAGCCTGTCCTTGGCATACAGTCCCTTATCCTCCCAAACTCCCTCCCAGTTCCCTAACACCCTGCCGACCCACTTTCTTCCCCCCACTTCTTGAGCCAGTCATTTACCTCTGTGATCTTCCTTTCATTCTCCACTGGGCCCTAGGTACCGGCAATATTTCTGAAAAGGAAATGTTGCATCTATTATCCCAACAGACTCTAGCAAGTTCTCGGAACCTTGCTTGGATTTTCAAAACACTGTGTCCCTCTATATCGTTAGTCCCCAAGTGCACCAGGAAATCCATTTTCCCTCCACAGTCCCTTACTAGCTCGTACACCATGAACTTTACTCTGTGCTCTGTCAGCCCAGAGATACTCACTACCTTCACCTGGCTATGGCATCCCACCCCCTGTCCCACCCATTGAATACTCCTAATCATTGAGTCACCCAATAACAGAACCTTAACACCACCTTCATCCTTATGGTTTATGGTTTATCCTTTATGGTTTTATATGGTTTATGGTTTATCCTTATGGTTCATCCTTATGGTTTATGATTAACTAAACAATTTGTGAAAAGACACCAGTTACAGAGTGAACTGGACAATAACTACAGCAATCGATACAAGAAACAAAATAAGTCAACAGATGATGAACTGAAGCACTGCAAATTAATAGAATACTTTTAACCAGTAGGAATCACAAAAAGATAAAACTACCACTTAATAAACAAGCATTTATTAATGCCAAACATGTTTGCTTGCATGCTGTTACAAGTTAGAACAATAGTATCTTGAGACTACGGGCATACCTTTCTTATCCCCAGTAGTCATTGTCTCATAGACTTTGGTTCCACCAGTCTGAGGGCTATAGACCCCCATATTCAAAGCTAGTTGTGTGCACGTATCAACAGGAGTGCTGCACATCAATTAGTGCATGGCCAGGATGAGGTCCATATTAAGACAATTAGCACATTCTGCCAGAGCGCACTAACTGTCTTAATATAAAGCCATGTCAGCACAGTACATACTGACTATGCGTTGCCCTGATGCAGCCCCAGACTGAATATGGGCCACAGAAGCAAAATAGACATAGTGTGACCCAAACAGAATAGGGCCAGGTCTCCAGTGTGCCACATTCAGTCCCAATATGGTTATGAGCACATTGGGAAAGGAAGGCACTATGAGACATTTGCATGCCATTTATGGGCTCATTAACGTGTGTACGCAGCCCCCCACGTGCTCATCCTGTAGCTGTCTTGAATATTTCTGGTGGTCTAGTGGTCCTCCGGCCTCCTGATCACCAGTCCTATAGCTGCCTTGAATATTGCTAGTGATCAAGTGGTCCCCCTGTAAGAGCATCTGACCTGTCCACTTAGAGATTTCTACAGTACTGGTGATTGCTCACTGACAGTCAGATAGTGGTTGGGCAAGGTGGTGTACACAGGGCTGTGCTGGTTGCTGCAGCTCTTCTTAGGTGACTGAGGCAAAGGGGTTATGTGGAAGGGCAGTCCTGAGTGAGTGCATCAGGAACAGGTCAGATGCCCTTATGGAAGGGAACCACTAGACCACCAGAAATATTCCAGACAGCTACAGGACAGGTGATGGGAGGATAGTGGAACCTTTAGACCACCAGGAATATGCAAGCTAGCTACAGAATGGCTGATTGGGAGGCCACTATGTATAGGGGTAAGGGCAGGGTTTTGGCAGCATTAAACAGCACCGTAATGGAGGCTATTTAGTGGTGCCAAAACTGCTGAATATACCACTGCACCCAATATGCATGGCAGTTCCCTCATTTGCATGTGCGCAGTAGCACATTCTGCACAGTTGTGCTGTTGGGGCAGTGCAGTACACTGGGAGCATTTAAATTTTGCCCATGTCTACCATCACTATTCACAGTCAGTGTGACACTAACCTGGTTAGACATCCAGGGCTAGACATTGATGGATGGTTTTCATTTTTCAGGTTTCAAAAAAGGAAAAAAGATAGTAAGGGATTGTTTTCTCTGTTTCAGGGACTGACACTGGGGATTGTGCACCCCAGTGTCAATGTGTTGTTTAATGGCACCAGCAGTGGGCACCCCAGTGTTGCATGCTATTGGGGGAAGTGAGCATTGTCCAGTGGTGAAGTTGGGCACTCAACCACCAGACTTAGTTTGGGGGGGGTTATTGTGTTGTGCAGTGGCAGGGTTGGGCACCTGACCACTGGACTTACTTGGTGGGGATGGGAAGTTGCCATTTCCCTGAGGCAGGGTTGGACACCCAACCAGTGGACTTAGTTTTGTGGAGGAGGGGATGTTACTGTTTTCCAGCAGCTGGGTTGGATACTCAATCACCAGACTGAGTTTGGGGGTGGGGGTTGTATTTTCTGGTGGTGAGTTGTGGACCCAGCCGATGGATGTTTTGAAAGTTGGGCTGGGCAAGAGGATGGACACTGGACTTTGGCTGATGACAGTCATATGAAAGGATGCAGGCACACTGTGACAGGTGTGGCTACATCCTTTTGTATGGGAGAAGTTTCTGCCCATTAGATAGCTCAGCAGTGTTAGCAGTAGTCGTGTCAGGACTGGGTGTGCAAAAGTACCCCAGCTGCAGGCTTAGCTACACTGGCCTATTACAGTACACAACTCTGTTGTGATGACAGAAAGGACTTATTAGCCGGATTGTTACCCCTACTCATGTTGTATAACCCTAAATATTATTCTCCCTAAATAATCAGTACAGTCCTGCTTTTAAAACTTTAACAGTGCTCAAACAGATATTTATATAGCACCAGTAGAGATTAAAAATTGGCAAGATGCAAGATAAGGAAGCAATGAAACATAATGGGGTGTGTATTACATATACAATGATGGATGGGGAAGTGTGCTTAATGAGAAATTAATGGTTGCCCAAGGTGTGGGATGCTTTAATAAACCCAGAGGGTGAAGCCCGAGGGGTTTATTAAAGCATCCCACACCTCAAGCAACCATTAATTTTGAATTTAACCACACTTGCCCATCTTTCATTTTTTATAATTGCTGGGCAGCAATTTTTTCCAGCCTTCGTCTAGTGTTTGTGACTCCCTCACTGTCACTTATACACACACACACACACACACACACACACACACACACACACACACTGTTTGTCTCCCCACTACTGTTTTTTTTTTTACTTTTACTTTTTATGCATTTGTCTTACTTACAGTTTCTAACCACTGTTGCAATTGCTGTTCACTTTCTGATCAGGCTTGCTCTGCATCTGTGTGTGTGTGGAGTGATAAGTCTCTTTTGTTTTAAGAGCAGGATCAACCAGATAAGAGAAAAATAAAGAAACAGGCAGGATCAGTCCAATAGTTTTATTATTTAAATTAAATAGAAAAGAACTTTGCAGAGTTCAAAGACAGTGTGGTAGTTCCTGGTGGCACCTTGGTAAATGAGAAATGGATCCATCTGTCTATGGCAAGGATGATACTAGGGTATTCCACACGATGGGATTCAATGAATGGTTGAAAAACTGGTGTGGGGTTCAGGGTTTTGGCTTCATTGAGGACTGAGGAGCCACCTTGAGGGATGCAGGCTTATACTGGCGCGATGGTCTGCATCTGTCCGGGGGGGGGGAATCCAGGATCCTAGGTGACAGGTTTAAATGCTTCATTGGCAAGCATTTAAACTAGCCAAGGGGGGGCACTGAAAAGAAACAGGGAAATCCCAGCCTCCCCCCACAAAGCACAGTAGTTAGAGAGGTAAACACCAAAGCAGAGAAGTCAGTAGGGAGCAGGACAGGGATAAATGCAGAAAAAGGTGTTAAGGACAGGTATGGGGCTAAAAGGGGTAAGGCCATAAAAAATAAATGGAAGGTGATGAGTACCAATGCCCGTAGTCTGTGCAACAAGCTCCATGAACTAGTGGCCTTAATGGAAGAGGGATGCTTGGGTATTGTAGCAGTCACTGAAACATGGTACACAGAGAACCATGAGTTGGAAGTCAACATACCAGGATACACAGTCTACAGGAGGGACAGGGTGGGTAAAAGAGCAGGAGGAGTAGCTCTCTATATAAGGGAAGGGATTAAAGCAACAGAACTAAAGAGTAAACAGGAAGTTGATGAGTCACTATGAGTCACCATGGAGACAGGAAATGGCACCACAATCCGCATGGGGGTTATGTACAGACCACCATCTCAGGGGGAGGAAATGGACAAGGAAATGATAGAAGGCATCCTTAAAATGGCAGAAAAAGGGGTGATATTGTTGATGGGGGACTGGAATATGCCAGATGTTAACTGGAGTACCTTTGCTGCAGGCACATCCAAGAGCAGGGTCATTATTGATGCCCTACAGGGGCATGCCTCGGACAGCTAGTGTTGGAACCCACTCAGGAGGGAGCAATCTTGGACCTGGTACTCTCAAATGGGGAAGGAGAAAGGATCTCAGATTTAGAAGTGGGTAGCCATCTGGCAACAAGTGACCACCAAACAATGTGGTTCACAATAAACATAGCCATAGAGTCTAGCCATACAAAAACAAGAGTATTGGACTTTAGGAGGGCTGACTTTGGGAAAATGAGAGAGTGCCTTAGAAAAGCACTAGCAAATGGGCAAGAAGGAGGGATGGAGGAACAATGGGGAATAATCAAAACAGCCATCATAGAGGCAATAAGCCTTTGTGTGAAGCAAATCAATAAAACAAAATGAAGGAAAAAAACACTCTGGTTCTCAAAAGAGGTGGCAGGGATGGTTAAGGAGAAAAGGATAGCATTCAGGAAATATAAGGAAACACAGAAGGACCAGGACAGAGAACTTTATCAGTTAAAGCAGAAGGAGGCAGGGAAGGCAGTCAGAATAGCAAAGGCACAAACTGAGGAAAAGATAGCCAACTCTTGTTAAGAAGGGAGATAAAACTTTTTATAGGTACATTAGGGAGTGAAGAAAGACCAAGGGAGGGATATAGAGACTTAATAAAGGTGATGGAATGTGGGTAGAGGGTGACAGTGAAAAAGCAGGGATACTGAACGAATATTTCTGCTTAGTATTCACAACAGATGAGGAGGGGGAGGTGCCTAAACCAAACAAGGGAGAAACTCTGAATAGGGGGGTCGAGACCAGTTCATTCACAGAAGAAAGGGTTTTGAAAGAACTCTTGAAACTGAGGGTGGAAAAAGCAATGGGGCCTGATGGGTTTCACCTAAGAATACTAAAAGAGGTAAGGGTAGAACTAGTAACACCACTGACTACTGTATTTAACAAATCATGGGCGGATGGAGTGGTACTTGAGGAATGGAGGAGGGCAAATGTAATTCCACTTCACAAAAGTGGGAGCAGGGCAAAGGCAGAAAACTACAGACCAGTTAGTTTGACTTCAGTGGTAGGGAAAATGATGGAATCAGTTCTGAGGGAAATAATTGTTCAGTACCTAGAGGCCAGTGAGGCACAGGGCCCAAGGCAGCATGGTTTCACAGCAGGAAGGTTATGTCAGGCGAACCTAATAGATTTCTTTGACTGGGTGACCAAAGTAGTAGACAAGGGAGGGGCTGTGGATATGGCCTACCTAGATTTTAGCAAGGCATTTGACATATTCTCATGCAAAAGATTAATATACAAGTTAGCCATCCTTGGAGTGGGTCCCAAGGTGGTAGCCTGGATAAAGAACTGGCTAGACAACAGGACTCAAAAGGTAATAGTAGACGGAGTCCACAGTGAAGAAAGGAGGGTAACTAGCGGGGTACCACAGGGTTCAGTACTGGGACCAGTCTTCTTTAATATCTTTATAAGTGACATTGGAGAGCACCTGGAAGAAAAGGTATGCCGCTTTGCAGATGACACAAAGATCTGCAACAGGGTTGATACACAAGGTAGGGTGGAAAGAATGAAAATGGACTTAGCATGGTTGGAGGAAGGTCAAATACATGGCAGCTCAGATTCAGTGCAAAGAAGTGCAAGGTAATGCATCTGGGAAACAAAAACCCAGGGGAAGAGTACACAATGGGGGGTAAGTTAATAACAACAACAAAAAATGAAAGAGCCCTAGGAGTAATTATATCAGATGACCTAAAGGTGGGTAAGCAATGTGAGAAGGCAGTAAGGAGGGCTGGGGGGATATTGGGATGCATAGGGAGAGGCATCAACAGTAGAAAACAGGCAGTTGTTATCCCTCTCTACAGACAGTTAGTGAGACCCCATCTGGAGTACTGCGTGCAATTCTGGAGACCCCATCTCCACAAAGACATAGACAGAGTGGAGGCTGTTCAGATGAGGGCAACCAAAATGGTGCAAGGTCTGCACCAGAAGACATACGAGGAGAAACTAAAGCAGCTTAATATGTATACCCTTAAGGAAAGGAGGGAGAGGGGGGACATGATAGAAACTTTCAAGTATCTCAAGGGAATTAACAAGGTTCAAGAGAGTAGTATCTTTCAGAAGAAGAGATGTGCAAGAACAAGGGGGCACAATTTGAAGATAGAGGGGGGATGGCTCAGAGGTAATGTTAAAAATAATTATTTCACAGAGAGAGAGTTGTGGATGCATGGAACAGCCTTCCTGAAGAGGTTGTGGAGTCAGGAACAGTGGGAGAATTCAAGAATGCATGGGACAGGCATAAGGCAATTCTAGTAGGGGGTAGGAGGAAGTAAGCTGTTGATTAACTAGAATCTGCAGCTTATCTAGCAGGCAGAAAAATGAGCAGACTGGTTGGGCCAAGTGGTCCTTATCTGCTGTCAAATTCTATGTTTCTATGTTTCTGTGTTTCTATATCCACCATGTTTTTGTGACTGTTAAGCCCACCCATAGATGGCACATTAGCCAATGAGAGACAGGCTTTCTTTTAACTGACTTGGCTCATGCTCACCGTTATAACCTGTGGGTTATAACAGCAAATTATAACTGGATCAGCCTATAGAACAAAATGCTGACCAGTTATTATACTGTGATAACTGAACTCCCAGGGGCATATTTAGGCACGAGGCTAAAGGCTGAGTGTCAGCTGCCCCCGGGAGAGAGGTTATCATAGCGTAATGCACACCCCCTGAGTGTCTTATTGTGCTTATAAATTGTGTATCCAGATTAATTTTAAGTAATATGGGGAAACATATAAAAAAACACAAAGAATTAGAAAATGGGTTAATGATTTCAAATAGTCCCTCTACTAATGCATACTATCGGGGGCACTGGTACATGTTTAATAGTCTGTCACCTGCTTGTATATTGCCACCAGAAAAATAGGTCTTGCCAAGCCAAGCTTGTGTTCAGGTGAAACATGCGTGAGGAGCTTGTCCGTGTCTGCACTGGTTTGCACTTTATGTTCACTGCTGTTATACTTTTTGATATAGTAAAGAGTTCATGAAAATGAATGTAGTGTGGTGAGTTTCTTTTTTCCTATGAAAGTGTGCCAAGACCTATTTTTCTGTTGTCTATGCCTGGTCTTAGAGCACACATACCTCTGTGTGGCTCTATCTCATTTTATATTGCCACCCTCAAGCCCTTCCTATATCTTCTATTTTGAATTTTATTTTTATTTTGTTTTTACTTCTTTCTGATGATGATCCCCCTCCCCCTTCATTTAATGGCAAGCTTGACTTGAGCTGTTAGAACAGAGCTGCTGGATTAGCAGAAAGGGAAACAGCACTCATGGTTCTCTTGGCTCCACCTTCATACTTTATGAGTTTGAATTTGGTACTGCCTTTGTCCCTTTTTTCCTTCAAGTTGTTAGCTTTACATGGGAAGCAACACTTTGAGCAACAAGGAAATTAATGGTTGCGGATTAAAAAGAGTTTGGTCTTTCCATGCCATTTTTTAACCACATCAGATTTACTGAAATAAGACTGCAGTTTTTTTTGTTATTTTTTTATACTTACTATTTATGCCTCCTTCTCACTGCTCCAGGAACCTCTTTCTTCAGGGATCCCAAGGTTGTGCACTACTGTAGTCCCGCCCTGGGTACCTCCATTCCAGGTACCAGCTGCCTGCCCCCATCCTGCCATGGTTTACCCCCCCTGGTGGGGAGGAGAGGGTCTCCCCTTACCCTCTCTCACACCCCAAGTATGTGTCGGGAGGTCAGCTGGCTCCATCTCAAGAGCCCGGTTATGGGTTTTCTCGGGACGACCGGGTCCCGTCTACCGGAACCTGGAGCAGGGTATTTCCATTTTTCTCCCAGCCCACAGGACCTCTGCACGCAAGGGGGGCCAAGGAGCGATGCACATCAGAATGTGCTAACACTCCAGCTCTCAGCAGATGTCCTCCCTCCCTTTGTATGCTGTCTTCACTGCACCTCCACCCGTGGTCACCCAGGTGGCAGTATCGCAGCAGGACATGCATCCCACCCCACCCGGAGAAGGAGAGCAGCCATGGGTGCTCAATCCTTCTCCCCCCAGCCAGCCCTCCAGCTGCCTGAGTCCGTTCCCGAACCCGGGTTACTGGCATCGCGAGCTGTAGCCCTACCGCTGTGCCGGTGGGCCAGCAGCAGTTTTTAACATAACTGGTAACTAAGAAATAGAATATTGGTGAGTCATTTTATAAAGAAAAGATGATGCCCAATAATGATGGGAAAGTGGACTGTGTGGTCCAGGATCAAAATGCAATGTGGTACCCAAAGCCATATCAAGACTGTAATTGCTTGCTGGTCTAGCCAGCAGCATGCTACCATCTGCTGTAGTGTGACTCACAAAAGTCCCACTAGTGTATGTCTCTGTTGGCTGAAGCAGCTGATCAGGCAGAGCCAGAGGTAATGTTGGCTGCTTGTGGATGAATAGTGATAGAGATTGTAAGTCTTCAGACAAATCTGGATAAGTGAAAGTAACATTGATTTATTGTACATGTTTTGAAACAGAGATGTGATAGTATATTGTTCAACGCTGTGGCAAGTGAGAGATGGGGTCATGGACAGTGGCAGATCAAAAATGGGGGAAATTTGAAATCTGAACATTCCTAATGATGATGGCACATTAAGGTGTTGAGTCCTGGCTGGCAGGACATGTTGTTACAGTGCATTATGTTCCCAATATGCACTCATCCTAGCCAAACAGGACGCAGTAGTTTCTCTAACCATTTTATAAAGCATTAATCTTATATCCAGCCCACAAGATATCAGGTTGCCTTATGATCTGAGTATGTCACAGATAACATCTTACCCTGTTGGGTACACTACAATGCATACTGAAGCAATGAGAGAGCAGATTTCACAATGTTTATTATATCACAATAGTCATTTGCAGCACTGAAGTCAGCAACTGAAATCAGAATGAAACAGACATTTTCCAGGCTTCCTGAAGATGAAAAAGTTGAACTGACTTTCATCTCTTCTTTAGGAGCATCCACTATAGATTTTGCTCTGTGGGATGGTCCAATTGATACATGGTGTGCTTTTTCTGTTATAAGTAGAGCAGAGAGTGACCATCTTCCCATCTCAATTAAATGGACCTATCCCAAGACTTATCAGAATGATGCATTGAGGGTTAATTCAGAAATGATTCCCTCCAATGGATACTGTGATGAGAAAGAGGAAAAGAATACAGTGAAACTATGATCTCTAAGGTTCGATTAGTTGTTTATTTCCCATATAAAAATATGTCTCCGGCAGACTTCTCTTCTCTTACTGTGGTAGAAATGTATGGACAACAGGATTCTCGTTACACTCAGATTTGTTCTATCTTTTATACTTCCTCTTGATCTAATGACAGGAGAAGGAATGGGTGGTTTGCTAAACAGCGCAAATTGGAAAAATCTAAGCTTCTTAACAAGATAAAGAAACTAAGAAAAATCCTTCTAAAGTCAATTGTAAACAACTAAATGCAGACTGCAAGATTTACAAAAAATGTTTACCTAAGAAAAAACTGGATTATTATAATAAACTATAGAATATTATGTTAGCTGTTGTTTCCAGAACTTATATTAGAGCCTTTTGGTAACTTGTTGCCAAAGGCACTTTGAACGTTTCTGATTACTGATTTATTGATTCACATATTTCACTGGGTTTGGGTATCTCATTTTTCTTCTCTTTTCTATGATCAGACTTTGCAAAATCATCTTTGGGCTGATATCCTTTTACTATTCTTTAATAAATGTATAATTGAGGGTTTCTTTCCTTATAAATGGCAAGTAGCAAAGATTGTTTCTATCTTTAGGAAAGGAAATACATTATACCCATGAATGTATCAGCCAATCAGCCTGCTAGATGTTTCTTCTAAAATATTCTGCAAAATTATTCTATCTAGGATGCATGAACAAATTTTAGCCAAAGGGGATCTGTCATCTTTATAGTTTGGTTTTAGAAAGCATTGTTGTACATTAGATAATTGTTTAATTCTAAGACACCTATGGAAGAAGTATGTTCTGATTCATAGATACAAGCTGTATGTGGCATTCATAGATTACTCCTATATATTTGGTTCAATTTCTTGCGTGAGGTTATGGCAATTGATGCGAGATAGGAGCATTGATCCATATCTTATCTCTATGATCTCTAAACTCTATAATAATACCTAGGCTAGAGTAAGGTTGGATGTGGGAGGTAATGTTCCACAGAAATTCATAACTAATAAAGGTATGCACCAAGGCTGCATTCCAGCCACAACACTATTTAATATTTATATCAATAATATTACCCTGGCCTCCATTGTTCACTTGGGAACTCAAAGCAGCAGGTCGGTTGGACAGAGGTCTGGGTTTATATTCTGTTTTAACTGAAATATTTGAATAGTTTGTAAGTGAAATTAGCTCTATGTGATAAAAATGATTACCTTGAATTAGAACTGTTACTTGGGCTGTGATATTATAACTTTGGAGGTTTGGGGACAGTTGTTTGTCAGGGTTAATGAGAGGGAAATTTAAATGTGTTGTTTGCCTGGTGTTAGGGAGGGGACATTAGCTGCAATTACCTTGTCTTTAAACAGGAATTACCCTGGCCTCCATTGTTCACTTGGGAACTCAAAGCAGCAGGTTGGTTGGACAGAGGTCTGGGTTTATATTCTGTTTTAACTGAAATATTTGAATAGTTTGTAAGTGAAATTAGCTCTATGTGGTAAAAATGATTACCTTGAATTAGAACTGTTACTTGGGCTGTGATATTATAACTTTGGAGGTTTGGGGACAGTTGTTTGTCAGGGTTAATGAGAGGGAAATTTAAATGTGTTGTTTGCCTGGTGTTAGGGGAGGGACATTAGCTGCAATTACCTTGTCTTTAAACAGGAATTACCCTGGCCTCCATTGTTCACTTGGGAACTCAAAGCAGCAGGTTGGTTGGACAGAGGTCTGGGTTTATATTCTGTTTTAACTGAAATATTTGAATAGTTTGTAAGTGAAATTAGCTCTATGTGGTAAAAATGATTACCTTGAATTAGAACTGTTACTTGGGCTGTGATATTATAACTTTGGAGGTTTGGGGACAGTTGTTTGTCAGGGTTAATGAGAGGGAAATTTAAATGTGTTGTTTGCCTGGTGTTAGGAGGAGGGGACATTAGCTGCAATTACCTTGTCTTTAAACAGGAATTACCCTGGCCTCCATTGTTCACTTGGGAACTCAAAGCAGCAGGTTGGTTGGACAGAGGTCTGGGTTTATATTCTGTTTTAACTGAAATATTTGAATAGTTTGTAAGTGAAATTAGCTCTATGTGGTAAAAATGATTACCTTGAATTAGAACTGTTACTTGGGCTGTGATATTATAACTTTGGAGGTTTGGGGACAGTTGTTTGTCAGGGTTAATGAGAGGGAAATTTAAATGTGTTGTTTGCCTGGTGTTAGGTAAGAGCCCTCCTCCCACCCTGTTTTGTAGGCTTTCTAAATACTGAAAAACCACAGGGGTTGGGATTGAAGGCTAGTATTTCTGTTTTAAGACTGAAATTGAAGCAACAGCAGCTGGTGGGCCTGTGACATCATACGGTACCTGATGTCTGCACACACACTGTTAGTGGGACGAACACACTGGACTCTATGTGTTTGTGAGACTTTGGAACTTTATTGGTGGGGCTGAAATTGGATTTGTAAATAACTACAGTCAGTATAGAGAGAAACTGTATTCCAGGGGAAAGGGACTGAGAAAAGGGGGTGTGCCATTATAAACAGAGGGGGATAAACAGGGTGGACATATTCCACCATGGCAGGCATCTTCGGAAGGGTTGTAGGCTGTACAGGCTGTGGGATGGCAATAATTCTAAATTGGGCCTGGAGAGAGGGAGGCTTCCCACTCTGTAGACAGCTATCTTGTATCAGGAGTGAGGTATATTGGTTAAGGAGTAAGCTGGGGTAGCTCGGGGGGGGGTGTCCAAAGATAAGGGATGTGGATATGGGCAGCAGAAGGGTGGGGCTGAGGGGAGGCTGGGGCAATGCTCTGAAATTACAGGACGTTATGTTACAGTAAGCAGGAGGGGGGATATTAGGGACAGAGGACCCTTAGATAGGGAAGTTGATGCTAAGGGGAAAGTGTGCGGGGTGAACATTCTGAATACAAAGATAGTGGAGGGGGAAGAGTCAGGAGGGGCTGTTGTGCGGAAGCCTAAAACAGCAGACTGTGGGAAGGGAGCTCCTAAGGTGAACAGAGCAAGAGGGAAGAAGAGGGGCAGTTTAGAGGTGCAGTCAGGGAAACTCGGTTACTTGATGGAGGCTGACATAGAGTGTCACAATAAATTTGAGCTACTAAGCAACCTAGAGGGAGGAAGGGTTGGTGTAAATGAAAAACAGTATACAGAGGCGGGGAGGGAGCCTGATACCCATAGGGCATCACAGACCGGCTATGGAAAGGATAGAAATAGTCCCAGAGGAGAAGGGAAACATATATGTTAAGCAAATGGGGAGATGCAACATATTCCAGACGAGAGAGAGCATGATTGGAAGAAACTGGGAGACAAGGAGGTGGGAAAAGAACCCCCTTCAGCAGGGAGGTCAGTACCAAGGATGGAATTTAGCTAAGGGGACCCTGAGAGCTTCTGGAGGCAGGGTACTATTACAAGGGGAGGATGGCGGTGTGGGGAAGGAGAAACCATCAGGGCCAGGATAAATGGTTCAGATAAGAGAGGGTTAAAGGGACACCTATTCAGAGGAGTTTGAGTTAAGTGGGCAAAATAGCAAGGGAGGCAGAAAGGGAGGGTGACAAGGGGTCTCTAATAAGGCAGGAAGACTCACGAGTGAGATCATGAATAAAGGGGGGGAAGGGGGGCTGAGAGGGCATAGTGGAGGTAACCATAAGGATGATGGCGGTGTTAAGTTCTGTTATTGGGAGACTCGATGATTAGGGGTATCCAGTGGGAGGGACAGGGGGGTGGATGCCATAGCCAGGTGAAGGTAGTGAGTATCTCTGGGCTGACAGTGCACAGAGCAAAGTTCATGGTGTATGAAATGGTTAGGGATTGTGGAGGGAAACCGGATTTCCTGGTGCATTTGGGAACTAATGATCTAGAGGAAATAACAATTTGAAATCAAGCAAGGTTCAAGAACTTGCCAGAGTCTGTCGGGATGATGGATGCAACATTTCCTTTTCGGAGATATTGCCAGTACCAAAGGCCTCAGTGGAGAAAAAAATGAAGCTCACAGAGGTTAATGACTGGCTCAGGAAGTGGGGTGAAGAGAGTGGGTTGGGGGTGTTAGGGAACTGGAATGGAGTTTGGGAGGATAAGGGACTATATGCCAAGGACAGGTTTCATCTTGCCCCATTAGGGAAGGAAGTCCTTAAACAGGGGATGGCTGACTACATACAAGAAAGGTGGGGTTTAAACTTGTGAGGGGGGAAGGGATAAGGGAGGGCTGATCAAGCCCTCTCCTCCAGATGAGGGAGTAGCCTTCACACCCAAGGGAAGGAAACAGATTGGGGATGGAGGTTTCAGGAGGAGCAGAGGAGGATGGAAGTATAAGGAATCTGGGTGGGGTTCGACAAAGAGAATCAGGGATAAGGGGTGGGGTTGGTGTTAGTAAATGCCAGGAGCTTGGGAAACAAGTTGCCAGAGTTCCAGTCCATGCTGTTCGGGGATGTATGCGTGGTCACGGAAACGGCACAACAAAACCATGACTGGGACCTAAACGCACGGGGCACACCTATGCTCAGGAAGGATAGAAAGGAGGGCAGAGGGGTGGAGTGGCTATGTTCATTAGAGATGACATAGAAATTGCTAGGGTAGAAGAGGCAGAGGGAAACGTGGAGGCCTTATGGGTCACCTTACGATCCTCAGCAGGAAATAAGGTCAAGCTGGGTGTAGCATATAGGCCCCGGGATGAGTGAGGTTCTAGAGGATGGTTTGCTGGACAACATCATTGCCAGTGTGGACCAAAGGGAAGGAGTGGTGTTGATGGGGACCTTAATATGCCAGGTACAAACTGGGGAACCATGTCCTCTAAGGTGGCCAAGGAGCAGAGGCTGCGGGATGGCTTCCAGGATGTGTTCTTAACACAGCATGTGATGGAGCCCACAAGGAGGGCATGTCCTGGATGTGGTTCTGGCAGATGGGGATCTGGTAAGGGACATGGTTGTACAAGACCCCCTGACTGGGAGCGACCACAATACTGTCTGGTTTCAAATAAGCATGGGGGAAGGGGGGGTGAGATCTAGGACACCGGCAGTGGACTTCAGGGGGGCAGACTTCATGGGCATGGGAAATATTCTCAAGGATCACTTGAAGGGGATTACCTCAATGACAAGTGTGGAAAGGAGATGGGAGGTCATAAAACGGGGACTTCATGAGGCAGTCAGGATCTGCGCTAAGTTGAAGCGTAAGAGCAAGGTCACATAAACCATGCTGGTGGTCCAATGAGGTACAGGTAGCAGTCAGAGAAAAGAGGCGGCCTACAAAAATATAAAACAACAAGAGGATTGGGATAAGGAAATGTACCAGCTTACATCTAGAAAAGTCACCCGTATGGTGGGGAGCAAAGTCCAGTAAAAGCAGCGGCTGGCACAGGGGATACATGGAGGGGAAAAGGGGTTCTTCCGGTACATTGTGGAGTGGAGAAAAACTAAGGGCCATCTCAGCAGATTGAGATCAGAAGGAGGGTGGGTGGAAGAGGCGAGGGACCAGGCAGAGGTATTTAACGAGTACTTTGCCTCTGTGTTCACTAGGGAGGGGGATGGGATATCTACAAAGCAAGGCACGAAGGGGCTAGAAACATCAGTAAGTGGGATCAGGGGAGCAACAAAAATGGAGCAAGAGGGGGAGAGAGGTACCCCAGGGGTGTCACATCTGGGTAAAGATAAAAAGGCCAGTAAGGTGGAGGGGACGGATGATGCTATCTCCACCAAAAGGGTGTGGTTAGCCCTCAAGGCCCTAAAGAAAGACAAATCTCCTGGGCCGGATGGCATTCATCCGACAGTACTATGAGATTTCTTGGACATACTGGCTGCACCCTGGTGGAGAAAGCTTTCAACTAGTCATGAGACAGGGAGGGTACCTAGAGTTGGCGAGGCACATGTGGTACCAATCCATAAAGGGGGGTCGAGGAAGTACCAGGTAACTATAGACCCATCAGTTTGACCTCGGTGGTGGGAAAATTAATGAGAGTATACTAAAGGAACGATTGGGGTGTACTTGGAGGAGGTGGGAGGTCTGGATAGTCGGCAACATGGGTTTGTGCCAGGTAGATCATGTCAAACCAACCTTGTGGAGTTCTATGAATGGGTAACATCAGAACTGGACAGGGGTAAGCCTGTGGATGTATTATCTTGGACTTCAGCAAGGCGTTTGACTCTGTCCCCACAATGGTCTGGTGGAGAAACTAATGAGGGTTAGAGTAGGCCCTTTGATGGTCAGATGGATTGAAAACTGGCTAGCTGGATGCACTCAGAGAGTAGTGGTCTGTGGGGAGCTCTCGAATCCTAGAGAGGTTGGTAGTGGGGTACGCAGGAGCTCGGTCCTGGGTCCGATCCTGTTTAATGCATACATATCGGACATCAGGGAGGGTATAGGGTGTGAAATGAGTCTCTTGCGGATGACTCCAAGATGGAGCAGTAGTTGAGGAGAAGAGGGAGGTTGGCCCTGCAAGGGACCTGGACACCCTGGAAAGCTGGGCTCACACATGAAATTAAATTTCAATATCACCAAGTGCAAGGTGTTGCATCTTGGTGGGAAACTCCCTAAACACAGGTACACCCTGGGAGGGAGCCGCTGGAGGCCTCAACAGGGGAAAAAGACCTAGGGGTCATGGTGGATGCATGTATGAATAACTCTGAGCAGTACAGGAGAGCAGCTAGCAAGGCAAACAGGATGTTGGGATGCATCATAAGGGGGATCACCTCTAGGAGCAAGGAAGTGATTCTGCCGCTGTACAATGGACTGGTTAGACCACACCTTGAGTACTGTGTACAGTACTGGAGACCACACTTGAAAAGGGACATACAGCTCCTAGAGAGGGTACAGAGGAGGGCAACAAAGATGATACGAGGGCTAGAAGTTTGGCGTATGAGGGCGGCCTTAGGAGCTCTGCCTGTTTTCACTGGAGAGAGGAGGAGACAGGGGGACATGATTGAGGTCTTCAAGTACCTCAAGGGAATAAATAGGAGTAAACATGGAGGATCTTTAGACTAAAGCAGGGAGGTATCACCAGAGGGCATGGTTTGAAGCTGGAAGGTGGAAGGGTGAGGGGAAAGAGGAGGAGGTTTTTCACTGAGAGGGTGGTGGACCCTTGGAATGCACTGCCTGGTGAGCTAGTTCAGAGATCCACAGTGGAGGGCTTCAAGAGAGGATGGGACAGACACAGACAGTGGATGTATCAGATGATGGCCTGTCCCAGGGGGTTGGGGATGGATGATATGTGTTTCTGGAGCACAAGGGATGGGAGGGTCTTGGCACCCAACTAAGGATCTAAAGTTCGAGCAGACTCGATAGACTGTAAGGCCTAATCTGCTGGCAAATAGTATGTTAGTATGTTAGTATATTATAAGGGCATGCATGGCTGTTGTTTCCGGTTCCCCTAGGATTGGTCCAATAGACATGATTGTTCTGGTATACACTGATGATTTAATTCTCTTCTCACTATGTCAGTCAGGTCTGCAAAAAAAAATGTAACTCTCTGGTTGCTAAATCAGAGGGATTAGCTTTATCCAGCAATGTTAAACAAGTTCTAGCCAGAGCCGATATGGCTGTTGCAAGCTTGTAAAGCTCCAGAGAATGAGCGCAGCTGAGTGCCATCTCCAAAATGGCGGCAGTAACACAAATACACATGTGCAGCAGTCATGCATGTGTAGTTGTGATGAATGGCATTCTGCCATGCCCAAGATGATGGCACCAGCAGAACTGCACATCAACATGAGGCGCACATGCCAGTTCTTGTCCCGTAATGCGGAAGTACAGCTGAAATAGTGCTGTTGTTACTCCATAACAATTGACCATGGTGGAGTGTTCCAAGTTCTGTTGGACTTATAGAAGGATACTTCCAAAAGTTCAATGGAAGCATGCCATGGTTGGATGGTTTAGGAGCAAAAAGCAAAATGGGCATAAAAAACTCAGATACTTGTGTTCGGCAATACCAAGTCTTTGAATAAGTGGTAGGCTGGCAGCCAGTCTATTTTTTCAGTGTCTAGCTATCTTTATTTGGGAATATATTTTGCTTCCAATGGTTCAATGGAATACTCACTTTACACACACTACAGCCAAAGTCAAAAAATATTTAAAAAAACACTTCTTAGGTTGAAACTATTCAATTTTAAACTAGATGGAAGTAATATTAGACTCTTGGCTTAGGTTCTTCACTCAAAATTTAACTCACAGGCTCTTTATGGTACTGAAATATGGGCACCTTATAAGATTTTGGAGCTTGAAAAATGTTCCATTTAGTTATTTAAAACTTCTCTTCAACATAATGCATCTACCCCAACATAATATACTGTATAAGAGCAAAGCTATGGTTAGATAGCTTTAAAACCCTTGCAAATGCATTAGTTCTTGGTTATTTCATGTTCTCTTGATTTGTTCATGGTATAATAAAATGAGACTGACTTGCATTAGTCCAGTTTTGACTGGGCTTACCTAATGATCCTGTAACTTTTTTATTAACTGTTCAGGAAACTTTTACACTTAATCTACTTGCTGGTTACTTTCAAATTATCAAACACATCAGGAAAAGTATACCTGTTCAGAGAAATATCTATGTAGCAATTCTTAGTATAGCCGGGAATTAAATTTGATCATTTTTGCTGAACTCCTTTGCAATTGTCTGGCTTTGAATTATAAATTGGACTTCTTTTATTAGGGACTTCTGGCAGTTTTTCTGCATCTGCTAATGTGCTGTCTTTAGATGGCAGCATTTCATATGTTACTATATTTTAGTGTTGCTACTCAAAGTCATGATCCTTTATGTTCATATTGACTCTTCATTCTCCAGGGTTTATGATTTCATAGTTGGAACTTCAGTTTACATGCTCTTCATGGACCCTTTTTCCAAAAATTGCGTATTTTCAATAACTGTGTATGTAACCCTGGCCTTCATCCATGAAGATGTATGTATAGCTTTTAATGCAACTTATGCACGTTACCTAGCAGAACTTACTTTTGATTTATTTGCTTTATGTGCATTTTATCATAGTGAACAAAGTCTCTTTTGTATTAGTATACATTTCCTACCTATATGACGTTTTTATGTCACTGCATGCCTTCTGTAATGGTGTGTGCAGAATAATAAAATTTACAACAAAGAGGAACAGTTAAATCTTCATGTAAATTGCAGATTTGAAAGCTGTAACTGATAAAGTGATG
The DNA here is from genome assembly GCA_016271365.2 of Neoceratodus forsteri. Classification (NCBI taxonomy): domain Eukaryota; kingdom Metazoa; phylum Chordata; order Ceratodontiformes; family Ceratodontidae; genus Neoceratodus; species Neoceratodus forsteri. The sequence continues at coordinate 589,049,657 of CM028129.1, read as the reverse complement.
CAGTCCTGCAGCACCCATCACTCTCCCTGTCTGTCTGCAAGTGCAGAGCAGGAAACAGACTGGGAATCTAGTATGGAAGGGGCCCACATCTCTTTTATGAATGCTGCAGGGTCTGACAGGATCCCCTATGCACAGCAGATGGACTTAAGGAAGCCTGTCCACTGCATACGTGTGGCACGTAGGATGCATGCATAGGTCTCAATGTGCATAAATACCATTTTAAGCTTAGTCACACACAAGGTATATAGCATGAAGTCTTATAAGAGGAGGGCCACCACATTTTCTGTATATGGTACACTTCCTGTCAATTTTCTTTTTCTTGCAGGATACCAGAATCAATACATTATTAGAAATTACCCAAACAAAAAATTCTTGGCAGGTGGACTGCTCCAATTGGCTACAGGAAGTGACTTATGCGATGGGGTTGGTATATTGCTATGGGGGCTGACTTTACAGTTCTTAAGCTTCTAGACAGTCACGTAAGATGAGCATTACTTCCAGATGTATTATATATGAACCACGCGTACTGCTTTATAAACATCTATGTCTCTCGATCCATCACGACTAGAGTGGCTTCATACAATGAAGTGCAATGACTCCTGCATACAAATAAGTCTGTTGTGTGTGTGTTTGTGGGGGTTTTAACTGCAGTTTAGCACTGGAAGACAGAGGCTTAAAAACCAAGAAATTATTCAGTGATACTAACAGCCTAAATATCATAATCCAAACTATGGGGTTAAAAGATGCATATAAAACAGTGCATCAATGTGGGGGCATAACGTATGTTAGAGGTACCTTGGCCACCAGAATTGACCTTCTGTTCTTGTCAGATAATGTCACTGTCGACGGACTAGAGCAGTGGCAGCTGAGACCTCTAACTATCTAGCATTACTATGTCAGTGTCATCCTGGGGTGAAAAATAATCAGATGTTTTTGGAGGCTTAAAGAGCAGGTGACATGTTCAGAAGTACTTTAACAAAACATAATATTTAGGCACTACTCAGCTTGTATCTCCCATTAGTTCTGTATTCCTCCTCTCCATTATTTAGTAGTGAGGTAATCTGCATGAAAACAGGATCTTTGGTCCTGAAGAGTTCATTAATTCCTGTTGCTTTCTTCCTACCTGAAGTCATAGAGCACTGCTTGTGACCTAACAGTTACTCCCATAGCAACAGACCATGATGTCACAACAAATGATTATGACTTGAAGTAGGGAGTAAGCTATAGAGGCAGATGAACTCAAAATGAATTCTAATGGTCAATGATCATATATTCTTACATATTTCTGTAGTAATAAATTATGGGGAGGAAAATACATAAAATGTAAGTGGAATGCAAACAGAATTGTACCTGCTTATTATGTTTTTAAGTTTTCTTTGAGGCATCAGTAGCTGTTTAATAATAAGGTTCTGGAACTCAAACATGTCAGGCTCCAGTGGTCCCAATTGTTTGCTGCACATAAATCTATTCAGTGTGCTTATGACACAGTGATAGACTGGTTGGAGGAGTCAAAATAAGACTTTAAAAAATATTTTCAAGGTGTTGGCAAATGGTAGGGAAGACAAAATACCTACTTTACCTCAAACTAAGGGCTCATCTCCATAAGCACATATCTGTCATGCTGAAGAAAAACACAATCTGAGAGATCAAATTGAAGCTGTTAAACAGAAAATGAAAAATGAGTCAATATCATCACACTCACTCCCTGAAACAGGAATTACAGTTCGGTACCAGGGTAAACCACAGTGCTTAGATATATTTAAAGGGTGTCAGGACAGGGTTGCTAAACAACTGATGCTAGGTCTAAGCAGGGAAATGGATGACACCCTGTGCAGGGACACATCACAAATTGCAGATACAATGTCTCAGTATGTCAGGGGGACTTTTAGATCTTCCCCAGTTTTCCTGTGGGACTCTGCTTTTTCCCCGAGATCAGACATCAGGAACCTACCCCAGGATTGTGCTGACTTCAACCCTGAATGAAACCCGGAGGCAACATACCAATTGGGCAGGGAGGTATTGGCAACCACAAAACAGGAAAGGGACCTGGGAGTAATCATTTCTGATGACTTGAAGGTAGCAAAGCAGTGTAATAAGGCAGTGGGGAAAACTAGAAGGATGCTCAGGTGCTTAGGGAGGGAATTACTAGCAGAAAGAGGGAGGTAATGTTACCCCTGTATAGATCAGTAGTGAGACGCCACCTCACGTACTGTGTCCAGTTCTGGAGGTCCCATCTCTGGAAGGACATAGATAGGGTAGAATGGTACAGAAGAGGGCAACCAAAATGGTGCAGGACTTGCATCAAAACCCTATGAAGAAAGACTCAAGGAATTGAATAGGTACTCTCTAGACAAGAGGAAAGGAGGAAAAGGGGGAACATGATAGAAACATTCAAATACCTCACAGGTATTAATACGATACATAAAGGTAGCATCTTACATAGAAAAAGATGCTCAAGGAACAGGGATCATGCTATGAAGCTGGGAGGGGGTACTCAGAGGAGATGGGAAGAAATACTTCTTTATGGAAAGAGTGGTGGACACCTGGAACAGCCTTCCAGTGGAGGTGGTGGGTGCTAAAACAGTAGCAGGATTCAAGCATGCATGGGATAGACATAAAGGGACCTTAGAAATAAGGCAAGGTAGGGAAAGACTGGAGTTCGAGTAGGGTCTGCAGTGGCACAGTAGGTAGGGAAAAATATGACAGACTAGATGGGCCAAGAGATCCTTATCTGCCAACAACTTCTATGTTTCTATATTTTCTATGAAGTAGTTTCAGCAGTTTTCAGTGAACACGGCTTCCGCAACTGAGCGCCAGACAAAAACGGTGACTCAATAACGGCACCTGTGTTCAGGGCTACCTAGCAGGGTAGTGCCCAGATGCTGGGGTGGGTGAGGTAGGGTGAGAGGTAGCTACACACTTACAGGCGAGCACATGTGTTGGGGGGGGGCATTAAAAAAATACAGCCATGGATCTCAGGCATCTTTTTCCCAGTCGCTGCAAGTGTGCATCGTAGAAATTCATTTTTGGCTATGTACACTTGTATCGGCGATTGCTATTTCACGATTGCCATTATCACGTAGAACCAGTTTCAGCAGTACATACTCTGAATAAAAATGCTGCCCCAGGGACAGATGGGCCAACTCCAGAATTTCACCTGCAATTTTCAGACCACGTGGACCCTGACTTGATCATATTTATATTAGAGCATATTGACAACTGGGGTCAGATATTCAAATGTTAGCATGGGCAATAAGGGGTGTTTGCCCATGCTAACTGGGTTTTGTGCCTGATTCAGGGTGGGGGCTATATTCAGAGACCCCCACAGTGTGGGCAAAATCAGTTAGTGCCTAAGCGCTAACATACCACTGTGCCAATGCAAATGAGGGGGATCCCCCAGCATATGGGTGCAGTGGAATATTCAGCAGTTTGCATGGGTGGTAAATGCCACCCAAATGGGCGCTACTTACTGCCTTTGCAACCTCCAAATTTACAGGGTGCAAGGCCCTGGTGGAGGAACATGGTACTGCAGCTGACTGCCCCCAACCCTCTGAACCCCACCCAGTGAAACAATGGATGCCTTGGTGTCCAGTTGTACCCCTCACCCTCTGATCACCCATCCTCTGTATAGCACTTTTCCCTGGTGTCTAGTGGCATCCCCCACCCTCTGATCACCTGCCAAGGTAGTTCAAACATACATACTGATGTCCAGTGGCACACCCCCCACCCAATTGCCTGTCCCTATAAAGCTGCTTTTGTTCCTGGTGTCTAGTGGCACCTTCCCCCGGTCACTGGTTCCTGCAAAGCTGTTGTTTTCCCTGGTGTCTAGTGGCAATCCCAACCCTTCGGTCACCTCCCTTGTTTTGGTGTCAGTCACTATCCTAACCACGTATGGATGCAGTGTAACTGGGGCATACTGTAAAATGCTGTGGCTGAACCAACTGATTGAATCGCATTGCCCGAGTCTGAAATATTTGTGTCCCCAATGCTGGATCTCAAATCAACTTCAAATATAAACACCCCTGACTGTAGGAAATGTAATTCTGAGGTCAGCATTGATTGGGTGCACTAAAATAGGTATTAGACCATCTTCTCCCTTCCACAGCCATGGCATAATAGAGACATATGCCCAAATGTTTATACATTCAGAGTTCAGTTGCTAGAACCTTTTTCAGTGGTGGTGTATCTCTGGCCAATTCAGGGCACACAGGAACCTTGCCCTCACCATCCTCTGATCCACCTGCCCTGTAATGCCTGCAGAGTCCCTGGTGGCTAGTAGTACCTCCTACCCCTTGAATGCCTGTCCCCATAAAGCTTTGATAGTCCCTGGTGTCCGGTGATCCCCCAACTGCCGGTCACCAACTGGATTGGTGAACGATGGAGGTTCAGCTCCCCCACCCACACTGCTCGCACCCAGCACACCTACTGGGTCATACCCACATGGAGAAAAGTGCGCACAGCACAACCACGCAGTGAGTAGAGCGCATGCCTTTAGAGTGACAGGGGACTTACAGCGACACAAAAGTATCGCTACCCCCTGATGCTCACCATGAAGGAGGAAGTGGATATAAACACTGCTGGTTGGGTGCTTAGTTGAGCCACTCCCATGGTGGAGTGACTAGAGCACCTGAGCCTGCAGTGGATGGGGTTGGGGAATGAGGTTTCATTCCCAACATGGGAATCTTTAATTTTTATTATTTTTTTTCTTGCCCCTATGTCCACACCCCCTTGGAGTTGGTTATAATAAGTCTGGGGGGCACGAGGGGCAAAACCCCACACAAAACAAAAGGAAAATGGTTGAGCATGTTTTCAAGCTGTTTGCTGCTGTGCAATTGTGGTGTGAGCGGTATCATCTGTGACATTGTATTGTACCTCAGCACACCACCAATAACTTCAGCCTGTGCAGGCAGTACCATGTGGAGAGACTTGGATGATGACCAGCACAGTTCTCCTCTCACCTCCTTGGCTGGCCATTGCATGGGATGACAGGGAACATGTATACAGTATACTGTTTACTGTATATGCACTGTCTGTCATCCTATATGGCATCTGGCTGAGAAGGTGAGAGGAGGATTATGTCAGTCATTGTCCTGGCCTCTTTGCACAGCAATGCCTGTACAGGTATGGAGAGGGTTGGCTGGGTGGTGTACTGGGTGTGGGTGCTGCGGGGGGGGCACTGGACCTCCAATGCTCGCTGGTCCAGTTGGCGACTGGTGGGGCGGGGACCACTGGACACTGGGCCAGTGGATCAGATGGTGGGGAAAGCAAGGTTCCTGTTTTTCTTGAGTTGGCCATAGATCCAAAACCATTGGAAAAGGTTGTAGCAACTGAACTCTGAATGTTTAGACATTGGCGCATCTGTCTCTATTATGCTGTAGTTGTGGAAGGGACAAGATGGTCTTATACCTATTTAAATGCTGCCCGATAGATGCTGGTCTCAGAAGTACATTTCATAAGTCAGAGATGTTTAGATTTGAAGTTGTTTCGAGATCCAGTGCTGGAGACACAAATATTCCAGACTCGGGTAACGTGATTCAATCAGTTGGTGCAGCTATGACACTGTACTTTAAACATCAGTTAGCATGATATCTATGGTTAAGAATGGAGATTGTGACACCAGACTGGAATGCGTGATCAGAGGATAGAGGGTGCAGCTAGACACCAATGGAAACAACTGCTTTACAGGGACAGGGTGATCAGAGGGTGGGGGTTGCCACTAGACACCAGGGACTACAACAGATATACACGTACAGGTGATCAGAGGGTGGGGGAGGGGTGCTACTAGACACCAGGGAGTACATTTACATTGGTTGGACATTTGGGGTCCAGGAGGCAACTTGCCACCATGCCTGATGTGGTGGGCGGGAAAAGGATGGGCGCAAACCTGCCACTGTGTCCCATGTAAATGAGCCCATAATGAAAATGCATAAGGTCCCTTAGTGCCTTGCATGCCCAATGGGCTCATTTGCATTTTTGTGGCTGAGTATCACGCCATGGCTCCCTGTGCTATCTGATCTGGGGGGACAGTTCCCAATGGGCTCCATACATCCCAGTTCCATGTGTGGGAAGTGCTACTTGCCTTAGCACTGTGCTGACATGGCTCTATATTCAGTTAGATAGTGCCAATGCACTATCTGACTGAATATAGCAACTTTTGGGTCGGCCAAGTGCAGTGCAAACCTTTGAGCTCTGCTTTTGCACATATTTTAATATCTAGTCTTTAGAATCATGCCAAAAACAATGACCAAGCTATTTCAATGTTTTTGCATAAAAAAAGGTGTCAACAAGATTTGGCAAATTGGAGGTCTCTCAGGCTTTTCAACACTGACTTAAAAATCTTATCACTTATTCACTCAGTCTGACCTCACGGTCTACTCACTCACATAGATACATAGATACATAGACAGTGTCGGCAGATAAGGGCCTATGGCCCACCCAGTCTGCCCATTTAAGTTTGTAAGTTCAGTTTATGTTTTCCAGGAAGTCTGTTGCCCCTTACCCCTGATCTCCAAAATTCCTTTATGTCTATCCCATGCATTCTTAAATCCCGTGATTGTTTCAGCCCCCACCACTTCCTCTGGCAGGGTGTTCCACTTGTCCACCACCCGTTCTGTGAAGAAATTCTTCCTCACGTTTCCTCTGAATCGTCCTCCTCCAACTTCATCCCATGCCCTCTAGTCCTGGAACATCTTTTCACTTAAAATAGTGCATTCCTGCACCCTGTTCCTCCTGCAAGATACTTGTATGTCTCTATCATATCCCTCTCCCTCCTCTCCTCCAGGGAGTACATGTTCAGTGCCTTCAACCTGTCCTCATAGGACTTGTGATGCAATCCATGCACCATCTTTGTTGCCCTCCTCTGAACCTTCTCTACCCTGTCTATGTCCTTACGTAGGTAGGTCTCCAGAACTGCACAGTGTACTCCAGGTGCGGCCTCACTAGTGTCTTGTATAGTGGAATTATGACCTCCCTTTTCCTGCTGGTGATGCCCCTGCCTATGCATCCCAGCATCCTATTTGCTTTACCTGCTGCCTTGTCACACTGTTTCCCTGCCTTGAGGTCATCAGAGATGATAACTCCAAGATCCCTTTCCTGCTTGGTGCATGCTATATCCTCACCCCCCAACTGATATATTGTGCCAGGGTTTTTGTGCCCCATATGCATTATCTTGCACTTCCTTGCATTGAATTTCAACTGCCAAACCCCTGACCATTCTTCAAGTTTCTGCAGGTCCCTTCTCATTCTGTCTACACCTTCTGGTGTGTCTACTCTGTTACAGAGCTTTGTGTCATCGGCGAACAGTGAAATTCTGCCTTCTAGGTCCTGTGCAATGTCACTGATGAAGATATTGAATAGTACGGTCCCAGCACAGATCCCTGTGGTACCCACTGGTCACTCTTCCCTCTGTGGAGTGACAGCCATTTACCACCACCCTCTGTGTCCTGCCACCCAGCCAGTTACCTACCACCGCACTACTGTCCTGCCCACACCCATATTCCCCAGTTTGTGCAATAGTCTTCTATGGGCACAGTGTCAAAGGCCTTGCTGAAGTCCAGATAGGCCATGTCCACTGCCCTCCCTGATCCACCTCCCTAGTCACCCAGTCAAAAATTCAATGAGGTTGGTCTGACATGACCTTCCTGGGTGAAACCATGCTGCCTTGGGTCTTGTAGTCCATTGACAACCAGATGTTCCACCAATCTCTCCTTCAGTAGTGCTTCCATGATCTTCCCCACTACCGAGGTGAGGCTGACTGGTCTGTAGTTCCTGCTTCCTCTTTGTTCCCACTTTTGTATAAGGGGACTACATCTGCTATCCTCCAGTCTTTGGGTACCTCCCCTGTTTCTAGTGATCAGCTAAACAGGATAGCAAGAGGTTCAGCCACCACCTCTCTTAGTTCTTTAAGGACCCTGGGGTGCACCCCATCTGGCCCCATTGCTTTATCAACTCTTTTACTTCCAGTTCCTTCAGGACCCTTTCTCGTGTAAAGGGACTTGTGTCCATTTCTGCACCATTCTCACCCTTGTACTCCATTCAGACCCATTACCCTCCTCTTCCTTAGTAAAGACTGAGCAGAAATACTTGTTCAATATGTCAGCTTTACTGTTTGTCATCTTCCACACAACCCCATCCTCCCCCTTCAGTCTCACTATCCCTCCCTTTGCCTTTCTTTTTTCACTTATGTACCTGTAAAAGGTTTTGTCCCCTCTACCCACTGATTTTGCAATGTGTTCTTCTGTCTGAGCTTTGGCTTCCCTTACTGACCTCCCTGCCTCCCTTTGCTTCTCCTGGTACTTCTCCTATCCCCTTCTGCCTGTGTCTTTTTGTATTGCCTGAATGCAATCTTTTTGGCTTTCACTTTCTTTGCTACCTCTTTGGAAAACCATAATGGTCTCCTCTTCCTTTTCCTCTTGCTAACCTGCTTAATACATAATTCTGTTGCTCTTGTAATCCCCATTTTAAATACTTCCCACTGTTCCTCAACCCTGATTCCTGCCCCATTCCCCTTAATGCCTCTTTCAAGTATCTCCCCATTTTCCCAAAGTTTGCCCCCTAAAATCCAGGATACGTGTTTTGTGTGGTTTGGTTCTGCTCTTTCTGTGATTTCAAACCACAGTGACTGGTGGTCACTGTTCCCCAGGTGCTCCCCACTGTTACCCCCATCACACTGTCCCTGTTTGTGAGCACAAGGTCCAGTATTGCCTTCTGCCAAGTTGGTTCCATGACCAGTTGCTTGAGGAAGGCACCCTGAAGAGTCAGGATAAATCTGCTCCTAGTTGATGCTGCTGCTGGGATGCTCCAGTCCACGTCTGGAATATTGAAGTCTCCAACCAGTACTACCTCACCCTTGTCTGCCATCCTCTGGATGGCTAGCATCAACTCCTATCTGTTTCTTCCTCCTGGGCTGGTGGTCTATAGACCACACCTGTGCGGATGGCTGGCCCCATTTTCCTTTCCAGCTTAACCCACAGCATCTCTCCCCCATTTTGTTCCTCCTGGATCTCTGTGGCCCTTATGTCATTTTTCACATACAGTGCCACTCCTCCTCCCTTCCTGCCTGCCCTGTCTCTTCTGAATATGTTGTAGCCAGGTATGGCCAATTCCCATTCATGGTTATCATTACACCAGGTTTCAGTGATGGCCACAATATCCAGGTCGGACTGCACCATGACAGCCTCCAGATCTTCCATCTTGTTGCTAAGGCTCCTGGCATTTGCACACATGACTTTCCATGATTTGACCTCCCTAGACTGTTTCGCTGTTCTACTCCAGCCCCTTCCTTGGTTGCCCTTTATCCCTGGTTCACCTTGCTGTCTGCCTTTCTGCTGAATTTTGCCCCTATTCTGCCTATTCTCACATCAGTTAATCAAGCATACCTGTCATTGGGTCTTATGCTACCTCATAGAACCATTGCTCTCCTGCAGTTATTATCACAATTAGTCTTCTCATGACCACATCTGGGTACCCCTCACTCATCTGACCTCTATATGGGTCTACTCCTTCACAATGACTACTCGAACATAACCCTCTTGGGTCCATGCTACCTCTACTCGACCTGCTCTTCACTCAGAGACATGCCTTCATGTCAATTGCCCCTTTTCTCAGGCTGGCAGGCTTCTCTCCATCTTTGTACATTGTTCATTTCTTAACCTCATCTTAACCGTATCAGCTTCCATGGCTTCACTCCATCATTGTTCATCTTCCTGTTCGTATTTCACCTTAACCATCCTGGCCTTCTAGGCCTCATTTCATAATCGTACATCATCCATTTCCTCACCTTGAACCATTCAGGCCTTTAAGGCTTCTTTCCATCATCGTACATCCTCTCTTGCTTTTGAGCATCTAGTTGCAGAGACATTACTTGCATCCTTCAACAGCTGTCCATTAAGAAGGGCAGAGTGAGAGCTTCCTCTAACTTGGACTTTTCCTCTTTCCTCGATCTCGACTTTAAATTGCTGTAGCTGAGCCATCACTAATCAAAACATCCTTCAGCCTAGAGGGAAGGTTACCTAGGCCTTGGATCCCCTGAGGTTTCCTTCTCAAAGGGATTTTTCTTCTCCTCCATGCCAATGGTCATAATATTAGTCAGCGTTAGTGCTTTCCTAGGTTCTGTAGTTAGATTCTGCTATTGGATGGAGTTGGATGGTGGCCCTGGCTATTCTCTCTCTCCTTAGGAAGTCTGCCCTTCTGCATCTTGTCAGATTTCCTTTCATTCATTGTCCTAGCCTTATATCGTTCTTCTCCTGACCTTCTCATCTATGTCAGTCACATTTATTTCCTGTCTAGATATCTTCTGATTTCTCTCCTCTTCGATGCTCGACACCCTTTCGAGTATTCGTTTTGGGCTTCTTCCTAAGCTACCTTTAGCCAAGGGAATTATTCCTATAGCACCTATAGGGGGTGAACCCTCCTCTAGGGTTCCTTACATTGTACCCCTACAGAGTGATATATCCCACAGATAGAGAGATGAACAGCCACAATGTATCAAAGTCACACAAGCATACATCTCATCCAGTTACATAAGCACAATTGAATTGGAAGGCTATAAGCCTGAGGTTCAATGGGTGGAGCAACAATGTCACTCCCCCATCAGGTCTTAAAAGGCCACTCCTCTTGGACTGTTCCAGGATTTGTTCTTCTTGGCCCACCATGCTCCACCATCCACCCCTCCTACCCCAGTGGCTCATCTCTCTTTCCCATGTGCTTCTTCCTAAGCTATCTTTAGCCCAGGGAATTATTCCTATGGCACTTATGGAGGGTAACCCTCCTCTAGGGTTCCTTGCATCATTTCTCTACAGGGTGGTATATCCCATGGATAGAGAGGCGAACAGCCACAATGTATCGAAGTCACAGAAGCATACAACTCATCCAATTGCATAAGCACAATTGAAAGTACAATTATACAGGCAATTTTTTTATTATTCCAGTGGTCTTTTCATTTTGCATACATAAAAACATAGACAATGATGGCAGAAAAGGACCAGAAGTCCATCCAGTCTGCCCAAGTTCCCTATAATCCCAGGAATTTTCTCTGGAATCTATTGTTCCACCAGGGTACTTACCCTCCCCGTCCTCTCCCCATTCTCCTCCCTGGACCTGTCTCTCCTGGTGATCACTATTCCCTTCATTCTATCCCAGCACCCTTCTTGAATCCCCTGACTGTTTTCATCCCCACCACCTCAGCTGACAGACTGTTCCAAGGTTCCACCACCCTTTCCTTAAAGTAGTACTTCCTCACATTCCTTTTGGACCTCTTTCCTGTTAGTTTCTACTTGTGTCCACAAATTGGTATTCAGGCTAAATAATTTCCCACAGTTCACTTTGTTAATTTGTTTAAGGAACTTCAAGGTCTTTGTCATATCTCACCTCTCTCTTCTGATCTCCATGTGACAGGAAGCTCCTACCACTCTTGAGGACTGACCTTTTCTTAAGTCTGTTGCAACAGTGTTTCTATTTCTTAGCTTAATCTATCCTTTATAATTTCTAGTCCATAAAGTTATCCACTTATGGGCACCCCTTTCCCTTTCTTGACTATGCTATAGTGTCCTCTTTAATTTTCATTTTTCCTCTCTGGTCCTCTTACAGGGAGGTTATTGTAGTGACCTCCAAGTGTATGTAAAACATGTTGTGTTTATCATTGTTGCATTTAGTATATAATATCACTCTGCCATAAAATACCATGATGTATATTTCTTATGTTTATGAAGCCTGTACATATTGAAAATACCATGGCACTAGGTATTTTTGATAGTGGTAAAATATACTCGGGGATTATTATAGAAATTAGGTTAGTTGTGCTATTTAAAATGCATGTAAATTGCTGTAACTGAACAAGTCTGATATGACATGGTGATGTGCATATATCCCATGATTCTTTGCATTATGGAAGTATGTATGATGTTGTATTTCTTTGAAACTTGACTTGTTGCCAGTGTCCTTTGGGGTAAACCTTTTTCAGTGCTTCTGCACTGAGGTTCTTTGTTTTTAGATTGTTGTTTTTTCTATTTGAGCCCCCACTACCCTAGCAAGCAGGGCCCACATAGGGGTGGAGGCTAAATCTCAAGTGATAAGTTTGATCAGAGATCAGTGTCAGTAGGTGCTGGCTAAGTACAGAGAAAGGACATACATAGTCTGTTGCTGCAAATTGATGTACTGAAGAAGGAATATGCCATTGCTGAAGGTTATTTCCTGTGTTTTGAATAAACATCACACAGAAATTGTGAGTTGAACCTGAAGTTCAGTGTCTCGTCCATCTGTTATCCCACAACCCTGCCCCACTCCAGTGAATACATATTTAGTGCTTTGAGGTGCTCCTGATAGGATCTGCCGTATTGGCCCAGAATCATTTCTGTAACTCTGCACTGCGTTGACTCCATCTTATCCTTCTCCTTCCTGAGGTTAGGACTCTAGAACTTGGTGCAGTACTTCAGGTGAGGCCTCACCAGGGATCTGTATAGAGGAAGTATTACCTCTTTTCTTCTGCTATCAATACCCCCTTCCAAAACATTCCAGCATACTATTAGGCCTTATTGCACTGACTTGTTTGCTTAAGTGAGTTACTGATGATGACTCCCAGATCCTGTTCCTCAGCTGTAATGCTAAGTCTCTCTCCTCCCATCCAGTACTCCATCTTGTTTTTTTCCCCCTAGTGCATTACCTTGAACTTTTTGGCATTGGATTTTAACTGCCAGACCTTTAGCCACCCCTCTAGCTTTTGTAAGTCTCTCTGCAGTTCCCTTATTCCCTCTTCACTATCCACCCTCCCACATAGTTTTGTGTCATCTGCGAAGAGACACAACCTACCCTGGCTTCCTTCTCCAATGTCACTAATGAACATGTTGAAGAGGAATAGACCCAGGAGTGAGCTCTGTGGAACCCTGCTTGTAACCTCCTCCTCTTCAGATTTAACCCTATTGACCACTACCATCTACTGCTTCCCCTCTAGCCAATTTCGCACCTAGTTCACTATGGATGTAGCTGTACCCAGGTCTTCCATCTTCTTGAGCAATCATTTGTGAGTTACAGTACCTCAAAAGCCTTGCTAAAGTCAAAGTACAGCAGATCTACAGTGTGGCCCTTGTCTAATTCAGGGGCAGAGGAAAGTAGTTCTGACATTAGTTGCCAGTAAGAGAATTCCTCCCTTCACATAGGATATCATGTAGATGTGCTGCCATGGGAAAATAGGAGTAAAGATCTCCATGAAGCACAAGGCTATAGAAGAAAGATATTTCCCATGGCTTTGCTGTATGGCCATTTTGGAAACACATGGACACTTTCTGTTGTACTTTAGTGTTATTCATGGACAATCACCCCTGATTGGCTCCCTACCTTGCAGACAGTACTACTTATAGGTATATGTACTAACCTTAGGGCATAGGCACTTATTGTACAAGCATAAGTGTCAGGATCTGAGTTCTACTGTATTTTTACTGAGAATCATAACACAGTTGCTATTTTTCTGATTGTAACACTTGGGAGATACTTCTAATTACACCATTTTATAATGATTAGTTAGATAATACTGCCATCTTTAGTGATAGTGCAAAACTGTAACTGCATATGAAACCACAAGTGTCCTTCACGATATACAAGACCTATTGTCTTAGCTATCTGTTACTTTTGCTAGCTCAGCATGCTTTCCCAGGCCTGTGAGGAGTCAGGCTATGTGTCACTGACCAATTATAATGTTTCTATATATCTTTTAGCTGTTGCTATGATGATTATCAGGGGTATAAGACCCTTTACATAGCACCTGCTCTCTGAGAAGAGATGTACTGCTACCTATAGGTAAGAAAGATTGGATGTATTCTCCCAGTGATCACACTGTTTGGTTGTAAGTCTTCTTTATATATCAGAAATAAATCACTTTTTGTGCTGGACACCACTTGTCTGTCGTTTCTTCACTTTAGTGCAGTTCCAACAAGAACCTGAGAAGGAGATGGTTTTACCATCTCATTACATTTGGCTACTGTGTGCAGGTTGGAATGTACAAAGTGAGGATTTCATTCAAGTTTGTTGACCTGAATGTTAAGTAGTGTAGTGTAGTGCATTTTTGCCTACTTGGACCTACTTGTACTTACAGTGGTTGTTCTCTTACGGACTTGTTCCATTTTGGTTTTGGGTGTGGCAGGCCCACACTGAACCACTCGTATACTCCTTCTGTGAGTAGCAGCATACTGCCTTGGCTCCACCGTTTGCCCACAGGGGACTGGAAAGCCATTGGGTGATGGTGCCAAGGACTTGATTCCAGTCTTTCGACTGCTTTCTTTGTGTGTTTACCCCTTTGTTTGGCATGCCTGAATTGTGCACAGAACTGAGACTCAATGCCTTAAACTATCCTACCTCCTATGGAGGCTGGACTGATTTCACGCTGGATGCAAAATTGTCAGAATACCCCTTGCTTACGATCTCTGATGAATATCTAGAGTCTAAGCAAAAAGCCAAGAAACACCACAGTAAAGGTCTCTTGGTTGCGGCTTTACATACAGCCGTAGAAAGTTTGTTAACATGATGTGCCTCCCTTAAGCTGCAAAACACTTCTCTAAAAAAGAGATGGGCTTGAAGGCATTGGAGCTACTGAAAAGGGAACAGAAACTAACGGAGGAGACCGCAATAACAGACTGTTGCACTGTACTGCTTAAGACTCAGAGTGTGAGTTGTGTATGTTAACAGATGACAATGAAAGGCTGAAATGTGATAAGAAACAGCTATCTTATTTGAGTGACATGAATGAAAGTTTGAGAGACGATAATGTTGAATTGAAGGAAAAGAATGTGAGGTTGATGCATGAGCTAGACAAAGAGCTCAGGAAGAATGTCAAATTGGACACCGCATACCAAGTATTGCAGCGTGAGACTGAGAAGGGTGTTGAGCAGGGCACTGCAAAAGCTTTTCATATGAAATGTAGAGAAAAGATGGCAAAAATGCACCATTAGTGAGAAGGTCTCACTGGCCATGTGAAAGCCATGAATGGCTTTCAGTACACACCCATTGACATTAAATCATCAGGCGATGGCGATTCTGATTATGAGGACATAGGCCACCTTGTTATGTCCAAAACGCTGCCCCAGAGGGCGGTGGCATTTACCAGCCATTCCCAAGATAGTGGCCATGTTAGCCCACCCCCTTGTTACATTAGCATGCCCTCTATGCTGCCACACATAAAAAAACATGGTGGCCCCATGACACAGGAGGCCGACCACCTCCGAGTAGGAGCCTGCTTCCATTGGCTCCCCTTTCCAGGGAAGACAATTTGGAAGTGTGCAGTATGATACTGGAGGCTTTCATGAATCGAGCAACATCAGATGGACAGTCATCCATGCAAGAGCAGATTGAGCACATGTTTGAAAATGCTGTAACCCAGGTACATGTGTTCAAAGCAGTCATTGATGCAGCGGTGGCAGCTGCCCTCCGTGGTGCTGTGGATCATGCAGAACTGACTACCACTCCTTGTATGCCCATGTCCAATCCCCTACAGGTCGCTCACTCTGTTCAGCAAATTGCTTAAGCTATCGGACAGATGGGCCAACTGACAACCTCACAAAATGCAGAGCTGGCAGCTGTGGCCTGTGCATTGGAGATCATGCCCCATGGTGACAGAGATGCCATCATTTGTGCAGACTCCAACTGGGTTTGCTCATCACTCACAGAGTTCTTTTCATTTTGGCAGAAGAACAATTTTACATCATCTGATGGTACTCCTGTCAAATACAGGGAACTGTTTGTATATATACTCACCCTGACACAGATGTTTACTCATAAGCTATACATTCACAAGGTAAGGGCTCACTGTAAATCTGACCCTTACCATGAGTTTGATGATTGAGCAGACTCGCTTGCCAAGGCAGACACTCAAGGAGGGAAGAAACAGACAATGACTCACCCACTAGGTGTAGCAGCTATTGTGGCATCCATCATAGCTGCGAGCAAGAAACTGGTACCAGAACCTCCACTGGACCTCTTTGCCACACAAAAAGTGAATCCTGAAATAAGAGATGTGTTCAAATTCCTAGACAAGGGAACTGCAGCCACTACTCAGTGTACACCTTATGAGGTTATGACTGGTAGAGCTATGAGATTACCTGAGCACCTTCTGATTGATCTTCACACCCTTACTGCAGATAGAGTATCTGTAGATATATACATTGAAAAGCTTCATGATGACATCATGAAGGCACACCTGTTCGCTGCCAAGCAGATGGGCAAAGCTCAACAAGCTAAAGCTCATTTTGACAAGCATATCAAAGAAGTTGATGGCAAGTTGGAGACCAAGTTATGCTTCTCCAATACAGACAACCCACACATTCATTTGCCAGTAAATGGGAAGTTCCCTGTCCCATTGTTAAACTCAGCCCTACTGCATATCAAGTCAGAGTACAACAGCAGAAAAAGACCACTGACAAGTGGTTCCATGCTAACCAACTTAAATTGTATAAAGGTGACTAAATTAATTTTTCCTAACCCCTTTGGGCAGAATAATATTTATGCTTAATCAACCCTTTTTGTTTTCTTAACAAGATGGCTATCTTGCAATCCTTTTTCCTACTGGTGGGACTACTGACTGTGACTGCACCCCCACATAAAGCCCCACAGACTCATAAGGAATGTTTGCAACACTTCCTTGGTAAACTTGAACATTTAGCCCCTATTGGTGTACAGACTGATGTTCCCAACAAAATGGTTAAAGTTACTCAAAGCTCAGATGCCTTTCTGGATGCTGTAGTGGTTGCCCCAGATAAATCTTCACTCTCCAAACAATGGCAAACTGATGCTATGGGTTACACAATCCCAATAGCTCACCTGTCCAAAGGTACAGTCCATGGCTGGCCTAACACTGACATTTCTAAAAATGGTACTCTTTCTATCAGACAGACCACTCCTAGACATACTGGTCAGTAAAGTACAATCTCACTGCTTTAATAGATCCTGCCTATTGTGACCGCCTCTCTCCAGAGGAGGCACATGCTTTCTGTCTTCAAATCTATGCAACTTCTGAAGCTCTTTATCTTTCCATAGTCCCACCAAGTCAGGAAGAACTGACTTCCTGCCCTCCTCAGGAGGATGGCCCTCCTAGTGGTTTGACCACCACATCACTACCCAGAGCCCTGATTAATAATGTGCAATTCATGCATGTCCCAGTTATTTTCAATCTCACACATTGGAATATGACTGAATTTGGTTTCTGTCACACAACAAATACCTTCAGATTTTACAGTATGATGCTTACTGATATTGTTGCTGCTTATCAAACATGTACAAATGATCTCATAGGTGGACCTCACACCACTGAACATGTTGGAGTCTTTAGACCTGCCCCTAAAGACTATGTTAAACCCAAATCACGTGCCAAGTGGGATGAAACTGACATAGCTGGAGCTGCTGGATCTATCTCTGGCATTACTGGAGCAGCCAGTACCATAACTATCCTTTTTGACTCAGGCATGTCAATTTGGAATAGAGAAGATATTGCTTCTATTAAGGCTCAGACCCTTAAATTTCAGCAGACTATTAATAATGGTGTAATGCCCCCTATTTTACAAGGTATAAATTCCCTTAGTAATGAAGAACATTATACTGTGTACAATATGCAAGAGATTGCCCAAAGGTTCAAGGATACCAAACAAAAACTTAATGATCTTATTTTTCAGAACAACCATGAGGCAGACAAGCAATTTATTGGGTGTGAAATTTTATGTTCTGCTTATGGCTCCTATGTTATATCTACTGTTAATGCTGTCTTCAGGGATTTGGAATTAGGGAAAATTCCAGATTTAATACATGATCTCAGATTGGGTAAATGGTATTGCCCACATTACAAAACCACTGGTTGCATATCTATGTGTTTAACGACTACTCTAAACATCTCAATGGCTACTGTTAGAAATATTGGTTCTGTTTCCAGGTTTCCTAACCAAGCACCTTGCTATTTCACTAAGTCCTGTTCTATTAAGGAGACTGTGTTCATTACCTTCACTGTGACTTTACCACATTTTGATCCTGCTACAGCTGTCTTTGACAAATTAGCCAGCATTTATTCCATAGGCCATCTTGAAAATGACATTTTCCATGAAAGAACTGAATTACCCTCCATGTTGGTCTACCATCAAATCCTCCAGGCTTGGGTCACACCCCATTTGAACTGTTGCACAAAGAAAGGCTACTACTTCCTGTACTGATGTGACATTTTCAATATCGTGAAACCTGTTTGTGGTTATGCTCCTGAACACCTTGACTGGGCACTGACTTTGGGTGAAGATTTACCATCCAATCTTACTGATGTTGATCCAGGTGATGACATCCCTCCTGTTGCATCTTTAGCGCAATACACCAAAATGGTTCCATCTCGAAGCTACCTTGAAGAGGTACATCGCTTCACTACATGGCTCACCAACCAGTCCTTCTCCTGTCCAGTACATCAACATCGATGGTGGGTGCCTTCAGTAAGAGTTACCTATACTTCTGATGGACAATACTGCATCATCATCAATTATCCCAGCTTTTTTATGGTGCTAGAAATAACCTGTCAAGTTACTAAACCTAACTTTTGTTTTACTCCACAGCAAAAAACTGTTATTGGTCACACTGTGATCATGCCTGTTCCTCTCCCTGAACCAGATATTATTGATACTGATCCCCAATACTTGTTTCCCCTGTCTCAATATTTGCCTATTTTTAATGTACATGTTGATCCCTTGACACTCTATTTAAAGTCTCTTTGAGCAAGAAAAGATGCTCATTTGATTTATATTAGTAATAATATAACCAAAGCTATTAATGCACTTAATGACCTTATCCATGATGGTGATTTGAGTCTTGCCATAGGCAACACTTGGCTAGAACTCACTTTTAAAGTTTTTGTTGTGATTCAAGCATTTTTGATTGTCTTTCTTATATTCACTCTGTGCTGTCTGCGATGTACCCTAAGACAACATCACAAACAACTGAAATTCCTTTACCAGGCTAGTGCATTGGGCTTGTAAATGACTTTTAGCTCCATCCCTACCAGCTAACTTGGGATTGTTGCCCCTTCTGAGGCAACAAGGGGAGAATGCTATCCATGGACCAGCACCCCTGATTAGCCCCCCTACCTCACAGACAGTACTACTTATAGGCAGGGCCACTGGAAAATTGCGGGTGCAATTTTTCCGCAATTTCCACAATTTTCACCCTTCTCTGCACAAAATCCACAATTTCTTGCAATTTCTTACATTTATGGAATTTTTGACTAAAATTGTATAAAAATATTTAAATTCTCAAGGAAATCTACTCAGATATGCTAACAATTTAGTACACAGACTTGGATTTGACCAAAACAGTATAGTGTGGGGTGAGAAGGGGTCAAATCACGACTCTGTTTTTCATGTGATTCCTTCCTGCTTTGGTTTCAAAATCCTCTGGTCATGCATACTGTATGTGGACTTGAACACATTTAAAATCTATGTGAAAATCTGTTAGAGAACTTTTTGCTGACACAGAGACTGAAACAGTAGGTGTGAGAAGAGGTGCAAAGTGCCCCATTCACCTAAATGAAGCATTGACCACAATGCTTGTTTTTGAATGGTAGGGTAGATTTTCCTTGTATAAATACTTTCAATCTGAAAGGATTTTGATTCAAATGTGTCAGGAGTTTGGATGGCCTTGCTAATTATAAACTTGAATGTGCTTCTAGCTTCTGAGGGGGTTGGTGACAGTGATTCCATACATGTCAGTCTGCCACAACTGCATACTCACATACAAAACCTACAAAAAGCAAACATTTCTGAAAACATGCTGAACAGGTTAAGTCTAGTTAAACATTTACCTTCAAATAGACAAAATAATTGCAACCCAAGTAAAATCACTGCAAACTGAGTAGAACAAAAGTATCATGTATTGAAAACTAGTGTAAGATGTAATGAAAGCTACTCTTATGATTTGATACTTTTATCTTGTGATTTCAAAATGTACTTACAGTGCTGATTAAGAACAGTAGTTATTGTAACAAAATAAACATTTTCTTACTAGACCTTTATTAGGCACCCTGGTTATCTGTTTATTTTTTTCTTGCACCAAAGCAAGTAGTTTAAACAGGCTTCATTATTTAACATCTAGAAACTGGCAAAATATGTTGTTTCAGGATGCATTCAGTATAGACTAACTGTAAATTACTGAATAAAATCTAATTAGAACTGCATGATTTAGATGTCTTGATTTTTAGAAGATATGCTACATAATGATTAATTTGCAGTGCATTTCAAAAACACACACCTTTCTTCACATCAAAAGCATTTACAAGAGACAATACATTTATCTAAACAATTTATGTGACCAATACATGCTGCAGCAGCAAACAATAAAATATTTATTAGGGGGCAGTGGGGATGTATAGTGAACCCCCGCAATTTTCCCGCAATTTTTGCAAAAAAGTCCCCGCATTTTCAGGTAAAATGTTCCGCAATTCTCCAGTGGCCTAGCTTATAGGTATATGTACTAAGCTTGGGGCATAGGCACTTATAGTATAAGCATAAGTGTCAGGATCTGTGTTCTACTGTATTTTTTACTGAGAATCATAATGCATTTGCTATTATTCTGATTGTAACACTTGGGAGATACTTCTATTTACATCATTGTATAATGATTAGTTAGGCAATACTGCCATCTTAAGTGATAGTGCAGAACTGTAACTGCATATGTAACCTCAAGTGTCCTTCATGATATACAAGACCTATTGTCTTAGCTATCTGTTACTTTTGCTAGCTCAGCATGCTTTCCCAGGCTAGTGAGGAGTCAGGCTATTTGCCACAGACCAATTATAATGTTTCTATATATCTTTTTAGCTGTTTCCATGATGATTATCAGGGGTATAAGACCCTTTGCATAGCACCTGCTCTCTGAGAAGAGACGTACTGCTACCTATAGGTAAGAAAGATTGGAGGTATTCTCCCAGTGATTGCACTGTTTGGTTGTAAGCCTGCTTTATATACCAGAAATAAATCACTTTTTGTGCTGGACAACACTTGTCTGCCGTTTCTTCACTTTAGTGTAGTTCAAGCAAGAGCGTGAGAAGGTGATAGTTCTACCATCCTGTTACAGTAGTTTCCATGTGAATTTTTGATGCTGTCTTGCAGACTCATGGCATAACCTATTTAGCTCTGTCGCTTACACCGAAATTGTTTTGGGGCTCCATCCTGTGACACGGCATAAATATCATACTAGTACACTGCACATCATTTATGCCTCCTGCAGATATTACCTGTGGCAGGCATGCTGTACATATATAGTACTTTACAACAGAAACTTTGCTCCTGTGCAGAAATCATTTAGTTGATTAATCAGAGTCTTTACAGAATACACTTTTAGCATGACTACATCTCCCTAATAGCAAGTTCTGGGTGTGCAGCCCCTACCGTACTACACTTTCCAGATATGTGAATGAATCATTCACATATCTAGAATGTGTAGTATGGTAGGGGCTGCACGCCCATTGGCTCACACTGTGAACCAATGGGCATGCAGCCCTACTGAGCTGTCAGTCGGCGGGCGGTGGGGCGGCAGGCAGGTGTGGTGCTGCTGCCCATTGGCTGACTGGGGGAGTGAGGTGGTGGGGCTCAGTGGGCAGGTGGGGTACCCTAGACCACCAGGATAATAGGATGTTTTATGTTTTACAGATGCCCGCGATTGAGCAGAGTGCGGTCCACTGGACCACCAGGGATATTGGCCGGGGGGGGTTATTTAAACAGATGCCCGTGATCGGGCAGCAATTGGTCCACTGGATCACCAGGGATATTGGATGGGGAAGTCTTTCTTTACACAAGCCCACGATTGGGCACATAGCAGTCCACTGGACCACCAGGGATATTGGACAGGGAAGTCTTTCTTTACACATGCCCACGATCGGGCACATAGTGGTTCACTGGACCACCAGGGATATTGGACGGGGAAGTCTTTCTTTACACATGCCCATGATCGGGCACATAGCTTTCCACTGGACCACCAGGGATATTGGTGGGGTTAAACAGATGCCCATAATCGGGCATGGGGGGGCACTGCCTGGTGCAGCCAGAACTCGGGTGGCCACCCACAGGTGGCAGCTGTCGTGTTGCACCCTGCAATGCGGCAGCTCACCTGTGGGTGGCCATCAGTTGTTCCTTTTTTTTTTGGCTTAACTTTGTGCTGGCACAGGTAGGGGTTGTGCATGCATGGCTCTGCACATCCTGGGCTGAATATCGGGCTGTGCAGGTTATGCATGGGCACGCCCCCCACCTGTGCCTGCATACATTACTGATGCACTCCAGCACATCGGGATTTGTGCAGCACACTTTTCCCTTTTGAATATCATGCCGGGGTGCATCAGTGGGTTGCCATGTGCAATCCTTTTGAATATCTGGGCCTCTGACTAAAATGTTATGTGTATCATTGGAACACATTGCAATCTCCCTGATCAATCCAGCCCAGACTATATCCATTCCATCTAGAAAGATGTCTGATAATGTAATTATTATTTGGGAAGTCATTGAGTATTGTAATACTTGGAATAAGTCTGATTTTTATTATCTTTAGATCAAAGGAAGCCCTTCAATAGAGTGGATTGTGATTATTAATTCCCAGTTTTATCTTTTTATGGTATGCCTCCTAAGTTTGTTTTATGGCCACGAGCCTTATACAGAACTGTGACTGTGACACCTCTCATTCAGTGGCACATAGGAAGAGAACTGGCTATTAAAGTTGAGGTTCAACACGGGAGCTCTTTAACTCTTGTTTTGATTTTTGCTTTAGATCTGGTGGTTAGAAGGAACCTATCAAACCAAAGAATAGTTGGGATCACCATGCCAAGAGTGGTGGATCAACTAAAAATGTCAGCTTATGCAGACAATGTCAGCCTATACATAGCTGATGAGGCACTTGCACGTGCAGCTGTAGAGGATTTGTCCCTCTTTTTGATCTTATCTGGATCCCAGATTAATTTTCAGAAAAGAATAGGCATAAGCCTGGGTGCTACTGGAACCTCAGTGAGGTCAGTGACTGGGAAAAAACTCTCCCCAGGTCCAATATAAATTCAGGTATTAAGTATGGAGTTAGAAATATGGTGTTCCTAAATTGGATGGATCATTTATCCATATGTGCACATAAAGTAAGCAGGTGAAAGTCTTGGAGACTGACAAAATGAAGAGAGT
Organism: Neoceratodus forsteri; assembly: GCA_016271365.2. Taxonomy (NCBI): domain Eukaryota; kingdom Metazoa; phylum Chordata; order Ceratodontiformes; family Ceratodontidae; genus Neoceratodus; species Neoceratodus forsteri. Next base: position 589,026,504 of record CM028129.1, on the reverse strand, counting down.
GTACATTATTTAACAATTTTTAGTTCAGCTCTTATTATACTTAAGTTGTATCTTTCTGCCATCCTCCCTAGAAAATCACATTTATAGTCTATTCTTTCAAATGCTCTGGGGGAGCTGGCTTAACCTGGTTAAGAGGGAATTAACATACTTACCCTGAGACAAAGGGGGGCCTTAATATAATTCACCCAAGTATATTTATTCACACCCTGTTTTGAAATGGGACCATAAGGGTGGGAGACATAAACAGTGCTTCAGAAGTATAGGTCTGGATACAGAAGAATTTAATGTTGATATCTGATGGGAGGAGCAACTAAAATTCGCACAGAGGATGAGGATTCCAATATATATATATATATATATATATATATATATATATATATATATACAGTACTTGTACTGTTACAGAAATTGTATAGGTGGAAAATCTCAAAGCAACAGTTGTTATCTCTTTCTAGGAAAAAAGTTATACCGGTTAGTACTGTCTCAAACCTGCATCTGGGACCCTGAATTTAAAAACTATGTACCTTCCAAGACATCTCTAGTCTTGAAACAACTCACGAATAAGAGAGTACTGCAATAGATGTGGGATGTCTTATGGCTGTGTTCACATGGCAGAACTGGGATACGGGTTGGGGGAAATAATAAGCACAAACCCTTGGAAGAATGATCATGTCTGTACTCTAGTGTTTTGTGTAAATAAAACATGCAAACATATTTTACTTGAATCTACTTTTGTGACTGGCTTCTGGCATCTTTTGACTACTAGATGGCATCATCCACGGTTGGAGAGACTCACCTATGAGTGCTTGGTTCTGGGTGATTAAATGCCTGCATAAGTACAATAGCAACACGTTGAAGGTCATCTTTGCCTGTCTCAAGATGCCAATTAGTACTACAGCAACTTAAATCAACCTACATGTCTATAGCTAAAATGTGTGAATGTTTTATGAGATCCATACTAGAAAGAGAAACAAAGTTAGGCAACCAGGAATTTGCTTACTTATGGAAGGGTGGTAGTAGTAGTAGTAGTAAAATGCTTTATTTTATACAGGAGAAAACTATTAGGACCAGTGGCCCTATTTACTAAGTTGTCCTGTTTACAAAGCATCAGTTACAGTGCAGAGGCATAACTTAAAATACTTAACAAAAAATAGCAGACAATACATTTTACACACTATCACACACCGAAACCAATTTCATGAAATACAACATGTTACTTATGGACTTATGGAAAAGGGTTACATGGTTGTATGAGGTCTCGTAGTTTGATGGAGCAAGTCTACACAATTATTTCTAGGGTGCTCAGTGGTTTACTTTCTTTTCTTTTTATATTTTTTTTGTATTTTTTTATGTGATATGGCTTGATTCTTTTGATAGATATGATCTGATTTGTTTTGATTTTCCTTCAATTAAATTTCTTAATATTCTTCAATAAGTTCCATGAGCTCTTAAACTTCCATCTGGACAGTGACCAGAAATGGGCATGAAGCACCCCAGTTTAGCATTTAATCCAAAAGATGCCACCACAGCAGTGCAGCACCCTGCCTTATACTGCACTAGATTGTCAATTATGGGTATTACCCCAAGTACCTGGTATGGGGTTGGAACCCACAGCCGTCTGCTCTTCCTCTCCCAGAGGCAAGCATGGACCCTGACTACATCAATGAGTTCTGGTGCTAGATTCAGTAGGTTATTAATAGGTGTCATCAGTTAGTGTGTTGCTATATCAGTATATGTATATCTTTGGTAAGATTTCATTATATTTAAATCTTCTGAACGTAACAGGAAATAGAAACAATGCTGATCTTTGGCATCTAAAATCATTTCTTACATCTCTAAACTTAAAATCTCTAAAGGAAAACATTATTTAGCTTTTATTACTCCTGGTAATGGGATTCATGACACTCATCAAAATTCTACTCCTCTAATGCATCCAGCTGGGTCTGAAAGTAAACAATATGATGTGTTAGGACCAGAATGTAGTTGTCTACCTACAGTATATGGTATGTAAACTATGTCACAAAGGATGCAGTCAAACCCTCTTGCTAATCTTTGTTTTTGTGTGTTTCATAGCTTCAGCTGTATAACTTTGTAGTGTTTTTCAGAATTCACCTCTTGTGACATTGGTGCCTTGTTACTCACAATACAATTTGTCATTACTTGACATGTAGTTTGGCCTACCTTAGAAATGAGGCATCAAGAATGTTCAAAATAAAGAAAAAGATGATCTTTCCAATGGCATACATTAACAAGAAAGAGGATTACAGGGAATACGTACATCAGAGCAATAGTTGCGTATGTTCCTATCTCAGAAGAGGCTGAGGACAAGAACTGAGCTGCGTGTGTTTCCATGGAAACAGTTTGTTCTTGGCAAAAATAAAGCTCACAGTATTAATAAAATGTTTAATGTATAACTTTGGGAAACGCAGATGATCAGAACTGAACTCACATATGTGAGGGCATTCAGGTAAAACTTACAGCATTTTAATGATGATGCATACCAAAATGAATATGTTTATTGACTTTTGTACATGACAATGATCACATTAATCAATCCTGGTGACAGACTGGAGCAATGTGTATCCCACTGGAATTATAACTGTATTCTTTACTATGTCCACTGCATTACAATATGTGGGAGTAGCCAATGAGTCTAATAACAGTCTAAAAGAGTGTCCTATAGATTATTATGCAGAAAAGCCATGGATATAGTCCATAAAGACTGTCCAGAAATTGCACATGTGGCGCTGTGCACCCTTAATGTCATTTCAGATGATGTAATAGTCAAAGCTGAAATAAACCAAAATGAATATGACATACTAAAATGAGTAAGACCCATATCACAATAAGTATTACACGTTACTATTTAAGTATGTGACATGCCACAACACATACCACAGTGAGTATTACAGATACCAAAATGGCTGACACACAAACTGGATTAAGCATAAGGCATATTGAAATTCACATAAATCATATTAAAATTGGTATAACACATACCAAAATGAATAGAACATATACTCCTGTACTTGTTTAGCCTATGCACCAGTTCCAGCTGCAATATCAGTATGTCTCAACTGGAGCTATGTTTTAGTCTTCTGCTCATATTTCACACCGAAAACAATATTTTCATATTAAAAATAATAAAGAAATGTTTTAAAAACATTTTAAGTGGAATCAATTTCATAAGTGCAAGACACTCCAGAGATGTATAATTATGGTTAATAGCACTTAGCTCTTGTGTGTTTAAAGGCACTTGGTGCAAGTGCCATGTGGCAACAACACACTCAAGGTGTGCAACTACTCACCCATAATGAGTGGGGTGACAACAAGGGAAAGAATTGCAGGTCTTAGGTATAGGTAGCCACTAAGTGAAGAGAAAGCAGGAGGCACCCTATCCAGGGTAAGGCAATAGATCCATTTCAAGGAAGGAACGGAAGAGAAAGAAGGTAAACAGGTACAGAGAGGAGGAAGTGGAGTACTGGGGTATGTTCAACTGATAGAAATACTAGTAAATGGGAAATTAGGACACATGCTATCTAGAGTAGGGTAATATATCCATTTCAAGCAAAGAAAGGAAGGGAAAAAAGTAAACAAGGCTTAGGGAGGAGGCAGGTGGGGACAGGAAAGAGATCAATAGTAAAAAGGAATATGAAAGAAAACAAAATGGGATGGCTGCAGTGGAAGGGCCATGCATCCACAGTCTTTCAGGACACCTTCTGGAGACTGAAGTGCTGCCTTGTTTGCACACATCTCTCTGGGTTGAGGGCAGAGGTCGCTGAACTTCCAAGTAGAATTGGTAAGGGTGTAGAGAACCTCTTGCTCCACCCAGGGACAACTAAAGTTGCCACCACTACCTCAGAGGATGCCTAGGCAGAGGCAGAATGGATTGACCTTGATGGGCTCTGGGAGGGTGTTGCTGGTGGGTAGGGTACATTCTCCTCAATATGTGCCACTGCAAAATTCCTTTACCTTACTGGTGGGATGGGATGGCCAGGAGGAGGCACCCAAAGCAGTGGTAATGGAATATGTTGGGGTCCTCAGAAGGGAGTCCCCAAGGTGGGAGGAGGAGGAGGCCCCCAACCAAGGAGAGGGCAGCTGTTGATGGGGGACTCTATCATCAGGGGAATAGACTTGAGAGTGGGGGAGAGAGAGAGAGAGAGTTAGAGGGACGTACAGTAAGGTGCCTCCCTGGTGCTTTGGCTTGGAAGGCAGATCTAGAGGATCACTAGGGTGGCAGGCCAAGGGAGGGATCTGGATGTCTTCGTCCACCTAGGGAGAAATAACATGGCAAGGGATGGGGTAGGGGTTATGCAAGATGATTGGAAGTTGGGAAGGGGCCAGAAGGAGGGAGCATGCACAATGGTGTTTGCTGAGGTGTTACCTGTGTATTGCTGAGGGGAGGATAGGCACTCTACACAAGAACCTTCAACTGTTGGTTGAAGACATGGGGCTCAATTTTCAAAGGAAGTTGTAGGGCTTGCGTTAAGCCCTGCATCAACTCCATTCTTTGGCATAGCTGTGCCAAACTCCTTTGCTGCAACTGCACTCAGTTTTAGTACATTGGATGCAGTGGCAATACTTTCCATGATTTATGGCAGCTTGCACCAAATATTTGGCACAAGCCCCATAAAATGGGTCCCCCAAATGGTGCAAGTTACACCAGGGAAAACCTGGTCTAACATGTGACATTTGGCTCTCCGGATTGAAAACCCTAATTGCTGGCTGGATGGGTGTTGCAAGCCCCGAGTGCCAAACAATCAGTGCACCAGGGGCTTGCAGCATTCACAGGGCTTTGAAAATCATGCCATGGTGCATAGATGAGGGATTCAGCTGCACTGGGGACCAGCCAGGAGGCTGGGAGGAAATGGGCCTCCATAAGGTAATGGTCTGCATTCTGCCAGGAGAGAAGCCATGGTCCTTAGTGGACAGTTTAAATGTTATTCAGATGAGCATTTAAACTAATCTGGGGGAGGCTGTAATTACATGGGGAAGCAAAAACTGCCCCAAACATGAGGAAGCAACCAAGAGGGAGGGCCTGATGAGAGGAAGCTCCTCCAGGGCAGGAGCACAGGAAGAAAGGGGTGCACACAAGCTGGAGAACAAAGAGGGTATAAATCAAGGATGCAGTAAGAAAACAGCACAAAGACAAGAATCAGGTAACAAGGGAAGAGAGGAGTTAGGGTAGTATCAGGTAGCAGCTTAAGAAGAAAGGGAGAGGAAAAGAGGGGTTGCAGGCATGTTGGGAGCAAACTATGGAAAGTCATGTGTGTCAATGCAAAAAGTCTGGGAAATAAAATTCCAGACCTGAAGACCATCATGGAGGAGGATAGCCTGGATTTGATGGCCAAAAATTAGCCATGGTGCACTGGCAATCATGACTGGGACATGTCCATACTAGGCTACTCTGTGTTCTGGAGGGATAGGGAAGGGAGGAGTTTATTTTCTATAGGTGGGGAAGGGAGTAAACACTATGGAAATACATTGGAACCTATAGGAAAAACAGGGCTGGAGGTGCTGGAGGTCACCCTGGAGATAGGAGCTGAGGCTACAATCCATACAGAGGTTGTATACAGTCCTCCAGCACAGGGACAGGAGTTAGATAGGGCACTAGGGCAAGCCATCATCGCAATGGCTAATAAGAGGAAGACGCTGCTAGTTGAGGGCTTCAGTCTGCCAAATACGGATTGAAGCTTTCCAGCTGCAGCTTGGTCAAGGATCAGAGCCATCCTTGACTCCCTCTAAGGAGACATTTCTCAGGCAGCCAGTTGGCAAACCCACTAGGGACAGGGAAGTACTGGACCTGGTTCTTACAAATAGGGACAGCATTGCAGATGTCACAGTGGGCAATCCCCTGGGTACCAGTGATCACCGTATAGTGTGGTTCAACATTAAGATGTATTCAGAGGCAAACCACATGAGAAGGAAGGTCCTGAAATGTGGGATGGTAGATTTCAAAAGAATGAGAGACTGTCTCAGAAACTGCCTAGTAAGGGAGTATTGCCAGGGAGGGGTAAAGGAACAGTGGGGGAAAATAAGGGAAGGCATAATTAAGGCAACCAGCCTTTGCATGAAGGAAGTTAGCAAAAGAAAAAAAGAATGTTATGGTACTCTATTGAAGTGGCCCATGTGGTGAGGGAAAAATGGATGGCATTCAGAAAGTACAAAGAAAGAGGGAAGGAAGAAGAGAGGGAGGTGTACCAGCTAAAGCAGAGAGAAGCATGTAAAACAGTGAGGGGGACAAAGGAGCAGATAAGAGAAAGAATAGCCAGTGGGATAGCAAAAGGAGATAAGAGTTTCTTCAGCTACATAAGTGAGAAGAGGAAAGCAAGGGAAAGGACGGTGAGAATAAGGAGGATAACAGAGGGAGACTATGCTGAAGAAGATCAAGAAAAAGCGGACATCCTGAATTGGTACTTCTGCACCATTTTCACAGTGGAGGAGATGGACCACCTGGGAGCAGCAGGAACAATGGGGGGGGGGGGGGCAGCGATCACAAGTCCATTTTTGGATGAAAGAGTCCTGAAGGGACTTACAGATCTGAAAGTGGACAAGGCCATAGGACCAGACAGGATTCACCCAAGGGTTGTAAAGGAACTCAGGGAGGTGCTTGCTGAACCACTGATGGCCTTATTTAACAGTTCACTAGAAACAGGCATGGTTCCAGAGAACTCGAGGTGAGCTGATGTGATCCTGCTTGGTAAGTGCGGCAGCAGGTCAGAGGCTAGTAACTATAGGTTAGTCAGTCTTACATTAGTGGTGGGAAAATTAATAGAAACCCTGTTGAAAGAATGGTTAGTAGAGTATCTTGAATCCAAAGGGTTACAAGACCAAAGGCAGCATGGATTCATGGGAAGAGGTTATGCCAGAAGAATCAGATTGATTTCTTCGACTGGGTGACCAGGGAAATAGATGAGAGGAGGGTAGTGCACACAACCTATTTGGACTTTAGCAAAGCTTTCAACACTGTACTACACATGAGACAGTCAAAGAAATTGAGCAGCCTAGGGGTTGGATCCAAAGTGGTGAACTGGGTAAAAAACTGGTTAATGGCTAGGCAACAGAGGGTGGTGGTAAACAATTCTCACCCTAATGAGGGGAGAGTGACCAGTAGGTTGCCACAGGGCTCAGTACTAGGACTGGTACTTCTGATGAACTGGAAAGGAAGGTATGCCTTTTAGCAGATGACACCAAGCTCCCCAAATCTGTAAAGGGTGGATACTCAGGAGGGGGTAGCGAGAGAGAGCGAGAGAATCTTTAGAAACTGTGGGAAACTATAGAAGTGGTCAAGGGCTTGGCAACTGGGGTTCAGTGTCAGAAAGTGCAAAATCATGTACCTAGGGCATGGGAACCCAGGAGCTGCATATAGGATGGGGGGAGGAGGTACTGACAGTTACTAAACAGGAAAGGGACCTTGAGGTTATCCTATCTGGTGACCTCAAAGTGGCATCGTAGTGTAGCAAGGCAGTGGGATGCTGGGGTGCATAGGGAAAGGTATCACCAGCAGGAGAAAGTAGGTGACGTTACCATTTTATCACTCACTTGTGAGGCCCCACGTGGAGTATGGTGCCCAGTTCTAAAGGCGGCACCTCAGAAATAGGATAGATGGGGCAGGGAGACTAAAATTGTGCACAGATTACATCATAAGCCCTATAAGGAGAGGCTGAGGAATCTCAACATGTACATCATAGAGGAGAGGAAAGGGAGAGGGGCATTACAGAGATCTAAAGGTACCTCATGGGTGTGAACAAGGTACAGGAGGGAGTCTCTTTCAAATGGGAAACAACACCAGAACCAGGGGGCATGCAATGAAGCTGGAAGAGGGGGAGTTTAGGAGGGAGGTGAGGAAGTACTACTTCACTGAAAGAGTGGTGAATGTCTGGAACAGACTGCCTGTAGAAGTAGAAGAAGTGCTAACAGTAAAGGATCTCAAACATGCATGGGATTGACATAAAGGAATCTTAGTAAACAGGCAAGGAGAAGGAAGGGCTGCCAGAGACCTGATAGGTTCTGCTGACACAGACAGGCAGACTGGGTGGGCCAAGCAATTCTTTACTGCTCACAAATTCTATTTCTGTGTTACACACACTGTTGTGTCCTTTCACATACATAACATGCACTAAAATGAATATGCATTTGGTTCACATTGAAAATGGAAAATTTTCAAGCATGAATATATTTACGGTGGAACACTGTTTATGTAAATGGTTTAGATATGAAAAGCACAAAAAATATAATAGTATGGATACCAGGCTGTTGAATAGTTTGTCTCCTACTGGGTCATAATGTTGCACGCTTAATAGCGTATGACATTATGGCTAAACCGGTACGGCATTGGATGCTAGCGCTACTGGTGCAATACCGTGTATACTGCTGTATGTGGTATTGCACCAGTAGTGCTTTCCAAGGCAGAGAATAAGACCTCTGCTGGGAGCAGGTTCTGTTGAGCAGCTGCTGTGGCTTGCAGGACTGAGCCACACCAGTAGGAACCCAGGTGCTGTGTCTGGGACAGGATTTGATTCCCGGTCCCAGAAACTTTTTTTTTTTTTTTTCGTTTTGTGTGCTCCCCTAGTTGAACCCCCAGAATTGAGAATCTTTAGTGGGGGGAGTTTGATGGTACAGCCCCATAATATGAGGGGTGTGGGGGCAGAGCCCCTGCAGAAAAAATACTTTATGCCTCATGACAGAAATCGTGCTGTATTGGCGCTGATTTTTATTATTTAGGCATAATGTCTTACATTATGACCCGTGCCATTTGTCTTTGTGCATTTTTTAAGAACAAAGTTGATGAAGCGGAAAAATAAGAAAATACCGTAAACATTCAGACAAATTTTATGGTAGCCCATCTGAGATTTTATTTCAAAAAATGGTTTATTTTAAAAAATGGATTACATGTATAACAGTACCAGTGCAGGAATGATTAATACCTGTGATAACTTAATAGGTGCTTGACAGAAAGGGAACAGACAGTACATTTGAATGCATATGAATTGATGAGTATATGTTGATGTTTATGTTTTTATAAAAAAACTTTCCTTTATTACCAAAAAAATCTGAATGTATTTTAAAATACACACATTTTACTTTTTAATCAAAGCCAGCGTAACCCTGAAGAAGGAGGATATCTCCAAAACGTTGGTTATTATTTATGCACTGTATTTTTTATTAAAAATAAAACATTTTGAAGTTATGGGCCTTGTTTCTGCAGTCTGCTTTCTTGCATTAATTGTTGCCTTGATTGGAAGTGGTTACTCCCTTATTGAGTCTTCTTTGTTTCCGAGATTGACTGTACTGGAAGTTCCTTTGACTTATCGCTGGCACTTGGCCAGTGCCTGTCCAGGGGGCCACATAATGGAATATGGTTTGGACATCAGTGAGCAGGAACATTTTGGATGCATGATTACTGAGCTGACACTAGAGCCCATTCACTAAAGGGATTGTTTTAGTTGCATGGACTGGTTCATGACAACTGAACTGTAACAAGAACATTTCAGAGTCCAATTTAAGAGTGTACGATGTTGAACTTTGATGTGTTGGATAAAATAACTGAGAATAGGTCACTTGCCTTGAATATTACAGATGCAACTTAGCAGAGAATACTTCAGAATTTTAAGACCAAAAGGGATTTTGTGGGTTCTACGCCGACCAAGTCTGTAATAAACCAATCTGAATATCTCAAACAGAAACAGACTAAGTTGGAATGGCATGCTTTAACCATGAAAAAATATTTGAAACAGGAATGAATACCCCGGGATCTTACAGTATATGTAGAGCCTAATCTTGGATATATTGATCTAGAGTTGGACACAAAGCGGGATGGAGTAAGAAATAAATCCTCTAGTCTAGAGATTTTATGCTACTAATAGTAGAATCAATTACAAAAGAATTACATACCCCACTAATTTGGGGTTTACCTTAATGTATTCCTGGGCTCCTTCCATGCCCACTGCCAGGCTGACATCCTGTAGAGGTAATGGATCCCTGGGTATCTGTTTGCTTCTGTTCATTTATGTGCGAGTGTCATGCTGTGCCTTTGCACCTGTGTCTTTATGGCCCTGGACACACTACAGAACTGTTTTTGAAAACCTTTTTTAAAACCAGTTTAGCTAACCCATTTTAGCGCAGCCACACTACTCAGTAACCATTTTTGATAACGGTTTAGTGTGGCCACACTGCTAGTGTTAAAGCTGTTCTCCTTGTAACTATTTTGTGTTAAGTTCAACACACAGAACTGTGCTTGTCTGGATACACTGTAGCTAGAACTGTTTTAGTTAAACCACTGCAGCTTAAAATACTTTTACTCCTGGACAGACCTGTAAGTAAAACCATACTAGCTCCAAAACATTTTTAAAAATGGTTTTAAGACTAGGTATCTAGCAGGGTTTAAAAACACTTTTGTTAAAATGTTTTAAGGGGCTTGTAGTATGTCTGCAAACACTGTTATGGGGATTTAAACTGTTTTAAGGCACTTAAACTGTTTGAAGTTCCCCAGTGTGTCCAGGGCCTAAGAGTCTAACTAATATGTGTATAGTGAATGGTCTGGGCTGGATTCAAGTGATTTAGGGCTTGCGACTGGCCAGACACTGCTCTGATTTGCTCCACTCTGCAGTCGATAATGGTGCAGAGGGAGCCTGAATGGGAATTGTGCTTGTTTATCTTTTACATACTACTGTGTTTGAATTGGAAAAGTTTGTTTAACCTGCTTTCCTTGCAGCTTTGCCTTTTGGAATGCAAGCCACCATGTTTGGCCTGGGACTTCCACTAAATGGACCAATAGGACTCTAGGGACCTCTAAGGGTCCTTAGCCCAAGTGTCTTATGGGAAGCAAAACCTGTAGTTTTTGTAGTTTTTAGGTTGGTGCCTAAACTGAACAGAAGTGGGGAGTTCCACTTGTGACCGACAGCTTCCCCAGCCAACCCAAGCTCTGGATTCCAAGGGAAATGCCCAGAACTGTAAGAGACAGTGGACCAGTTAGAGTTGGAACTTGAGGAGTGAACAGCTCAAGCTTGTGAGCAACTGCTCCCTGAATGGAGCATAGGGAAATCAGTGGGAAGAGGCCTAACTTGCCTCCCTGCCACTGTTTCTCCTGCATTGAACTGCCTGACTGCAGAAGTCAGACCCGTCTGATTTATTACTGAAATTGCAGCAGAAAGAATTGGAGTGTTTGAAAGCACTGCTTGTGAATTTGGATAGAAGAGTTGTTCCTGTGAAGCGTTTGGCCCAGTTAGTGTCAGAGACTGATATTGGATCAAGAGGTTTGCTCAGTAATTGACTGCAATAGCAACTGGATTGTATCCAATCTGTGGAAAGTTATTGCCCTCTGATGTAGATGTGCTGAATGTTCCTTGTGGTTTGAGGCCTGCCTGTTCATGACCCGATTTGTTACACCAGCTGGAGGCTTCACCAGCAAATCAACGAACTTTGCCAAATTGCTCATCACACCTGGGCCTTTGCCAATCTGACCCAGACCAACTACCTTTTACCAGAGACTGTCTTTGGAGAAAGACCGGCTTTGGGGATCCAGCCCCTGCCCAGAACCAGCTTGCAGGTTGTGGCCACCTGGAGGGAAAGGCTGTGAACAGGAGGTGTGTCATGACAGCCCTGCTTCCCCATGCTCATCAGTGAACACCATGAGGTCTCCATATTGCCTGCAATTTCACAGCAAACTGGTAGTGTGAGTACAATCAGGGCGGCTCCCTGCAACGAGTTACTTAATCATCTGTGGTACCATCTGATTTCTTTAAATTTTGGGGTTTCACAAGACTGGGTCAACCAGCCAGGATTACAAATAATCCTCTTGTTGTTGTGTATGTTAACTGCCTTTTCTTTCCATTAAGGGCCCCAACATCAGCTGCAACACCAGCCATCCCAGGCAATGCCTCTGGCTAGCCAGCTTTCCATCCTGGGTACCCAGTGTTGTAGAACTGTTTAATTGGGACTTAGACATGCATACCAACAACCCTGATTCAAATCAGAATACCAGTCATTTAACTAGATTCATGCTCCTTCCTTGTTCACAATCCCTGAATAAATCTGAGTGTCTTTTTTCATGTTTAACCTGACTGATGTGCATATTATTAGTTGGGTTAATAGTACTGAAAGTGTGCATTTATTTTGCTAACCTTGTTTTACAGGGCATCTCCAGGGATGTTGTTGAAGGTCCAACCCTGTTGGTAAGTATGAAGTGTATGTGCATACTATTACTGCTGTTTACTGACTGTGAGTTAGATATTGTTGCGCAAAGTACAAAACCACTAGGAGGGTAGGTGGGTGGTTGTAGCTTCCCAGAGGGCTATAACAGGCTAGACAGACACCCCCAGTACTGTTATTCTGGGTGGAGGAACCTTTATATAGAATCCAGCCCATCAACCTGTGGTCAGAAATACAGGTAGGGGTAGTAACCTTAGGGATAGCACCGGCTAGGGGTTACATACAAAAGGTGGAAAATGATATACACCAAACTGATACAAAAGGGAAATTTACTAAAAGGGAAATTTACTATAGATGAATATAAGGAATATTTGGAAAGGGTCAACATACACCTGACAGAATTTGAAGAAAAAATTAGAGCAACTAAGTTAAATAAATTCAAAATGGACTAAAATGATTACAACGATAACAACGTTTACACATATATGAGGGACAGCAAAGGTAAAATGAAGAGCTACCAGTACAGTTAAGATTCAGATTCTTCTGTCTGTTTATCAGACAGTGACGTGAAACAGACCAAAACACATACATAGGGCACAGGGAAATTTTTTTTGGGGGGGGGTTCGAGGGCAGAGACCTTACATGTACCATAGCAAGAGGAGTTATCAATACACACGATTCCTGAACAAACGTAAGAGAGGACCCTGAACCAGGACCTTCACGAGAAACAAAAATAGAAGGACATACAGGACAAGGTGCAAAGAGAAAATAAAGAAAACAACAGGAACAGGGACAGGAGAAAATTACAAGATCTCAGGCAGTGGCAGCCAAGAGCAGTTAGTATTTAATATATTGAATTGGGCACTTAACCCCTTTGGAAATTGATGTACTTTCAAAGGGCTTATCTTCTTGCCCACATTCCAGAATAAAACGAGTTTGAGTTAAAGTTGGATTTAAACTGTTTTTTACCCCCAGGAAATTACATTTAAAGTATTTTTTTTCTCCACCATCACTGATACTGTAGAACAAAACCCAACTGTGAAAGAGAAAAGGATGATTCTAGGTCAGAAACTTCAGATAAAATCAGGTTTCACACCCCTAGGGCCAATACCATATAATATTGAAACCTACATATCTATGGTTACAAAGCATATAGAAAATGTATTGGCTAGGGAAAATCATATTGATAGAAGAACAAAATATAATCAGACTGTAACAGAATTTGGAGCCCTTAGGAACCTGCAGAATGATGCAAGTATAGTAATAAAGAGTGTGGACAAAGGGAGAGCAGGGGTGGGCAGGGACTATGCCCAAAATAGGGGAGATGTGTAACACATTAGTATTGGACACATAACTATTTGAAATTGTCTTATGATCCTATGAAACAAATTATACATTTAGTAGAAGGCTGGTTAACTAGAGCACATGAGAACAACTGGATTTGGTAATGGAAAAAAGATTCCCTATACACTCACACGAAAAAAAAAAACTTGATTCTTTATTTTATGCACTTACCTAAAATTCAAAAAGATCAGAATAAACATGCTGGAAGGCCAATAGTCTCAGGGATCAGTTCAATATTGGAACCATTTTCTGTTTATATTGATCATCATATTTTCTCCATTGTGGAGACAACTGGGGATCCAACAGACATTATTAATGTTTTGGAATCCTTAAATAACACAGAGGAAGATCTAGTGGATTACCTTTTAGTGACATGGGAGCTTAAAAATATTTATACTTCTATCCCACATAATGGGGGCTGTGCAGTTTTGATTGAGACTTTACAATAGACATGCCAAGAGAATAAACCACTAAATGAACTATTGATCAAAATGGCAGAAGTGGTATTTTCTAAAAACTACTTTAAATTTGAATGACAATACTTTTTACAGATAAGGGGAACAGCAATGGGGAAATCACCTCTATACATAAGAGTGGAGATCGGTCCGCACCTAACAACTACCGGCCAATCTCTATCCTCCCTCTACTCTCTAAAGCCCTAGAAAAAATAGTGTCTATTCAACTCTCTGAGTACCTGACCAAATATGATGTAATGTGTCCAGAACAACATGGTTTCTGCCCAGGACACAGTACCACTACTGCTCTCCTGGAGTTCTCTCAACACCTGCACTCTGTTCTTGACTCCGGCAACCTTGCCGGCGCAGTGTTCATAGACCTCTCCAAGGCTTTTGAGACTGCTTGTCACCTCTTCCTGCTTGACTCCCTCCACCAATTTGTCTTTTCTGCTGGTCCCCTTGCCTGGTTCTCTAGCTACCTCTCTGCTAGATCCCAGCATGTGAAGATAAATGGCTCCCTGTCCAATGCCTGACCCATTCATTCTGGGGTACCCCAGGGCTCCATTATGGGCCCTGTACTTTTCAGCCTCTGCCTCAACACTCTCCCAAGTTCTTTCACAGGAAAAATGCTCCTCTATGCCGATGATGCGGTTCTCTTTGCCGCCTACCCTGATCCCTCTTCTTTCCAGGTATCCCTCCAGCACACCTACAACCAAGCTGAAAAGTGGTTCCTTGACTACTGACGTGTCATTAACCTAAAGACGACTAAGTAAATGCTCTTGTCCCATTACCAAAACAAGGCCAAGAATCCCCCCATCTTCATTCTCTGCTGGAGCAAGTTACCACTTACAAATATCTAGGCATCACTTTTGGCTCGGCTCTCACCTTCCACACCCACATCAATGCCCTATCCTCCACCATAAAGTCTTGGATAGGCCTACTATACCATCATAGAGATTGCCTCTCCCAAGTTGTCCTCTGACTGGCCATCACCTCTTCCATCCTGTGGCTAGTGGACTATGGCTTGCCCATTTACCACCTTGACTAAAATCCAGCTCTCAATCAATAAGGCCTGCAGGCTCCTGACTGGAGCCCCTAGCTGCACTCACACTTGCCTGCTCTACTCCACTGCAAACCTGCTCATCTTTGAGAAGCGTTTGCATTACCAAACCTGCCTACTCACCAAAAAATCTCTTCCAGGGCTCTCCCCTTGCCCTTCACTTCCCTACGGCGTGTGACCTCATCTGTTGCCACCCATAGCTCTGTCAAGGCCACCTTTCTGGTGCCAAGAACCAAGACCTCACTAACCCAGCGGTCCTTCCATTACCAAGCCCCTGCTTTGTTCAACTCCCTCCCACCCTGCATCACAGACATTGCCAAAATTGGTCCCTTCAAAATTGCCCTCCGGAACCATCCCTTTGACATTCATTGCTGTAGATGCACCTAATTAATCCCACTGTGGGATCCTCCCATCAGGCCTCCCTGACTTGAAAACATTCTCCGGACAACCTATCCTCTCCCCCTCTCTCCCACCCCACTCCCCACCCCTACCTCCACCCTCTCCAGGTATTATCTAGGTATGTCCAGGGCTGAACCCCCAAATGTAACTCTTGGGTACCTTTGTATATGACAGCAACCTATTATAAGTAACATTATTATGTAAACCTATATGAACTCTATGTTTAATTTTCTGCTCCTGTACTGTTCTCACTGTTGTAACCACACTATGTAACTCTGTCTACCCACCCTGCGATGAGGTGCCTTTGTAAATGAGTCCATGACTCAAAGGCTGTAAATCCAACTTTTCTAATAAATAAATAAAGTAGGCTCCATTATATGCATATCTGTATATGGATAACTTTGAGCATAAATTTGTTTTCAGTGACACGAATGAATTTAGAGAGTTAATTTATATTTGGAAATGTTTTATAGATGACATTGTAGTGATATGGAGAGGAAATATACAACAGTTGGATTTCACACATAGCTGAATACAATGACTGATCATTTGACTTTTGTGAGACATGTAAGTGAGAAAGAGATACTGCTTTTGGATCTCCTGATTTACAAAAAAGATGTCAAGTTGGCCAGTAAACTTTACAGAGAATGTATAGATAGGAATGCAATTTTAAGAGCTGATAGTTTTTACTCAAGGTAACTAATTGATTCAGTTCCTTATGGCCAATATTTAAAGGCCAAGAGAAACTGCACAGATGAACAAGAGTTCCAGGAAGCAACAAAACAATGACACTAAGGTTTGAGAACAGGAGTTACTGTGCAACAACTTTACAATCAGCACTGAACAGGACAGAGGCACAAGAAAGGGAAACTATACTCTGAGGAGGGAATAGATGGGACAGAGAAAACAAGGGGGAAATAATTTTACTCACAATGATACATAATGATGCTTTCTCCATAATTAGGCAGATTGTTTTCAAACATTGCGGTATATTACAGGACACTAGTGTGGGAGCACGTCTTCTCGGAAAAAACAATGGTAGTACCACAAAAGAATAAGTCTATTGGTGATAGAGTGGTACATATGGAAAGCAGGGTTCCGGGAAAGTAACCAGGACAGCTTACATTAACATCAGATATAAAAGGGAATTATTCATGTGGACATTGTGTACACTGTAATGGTACTTATAGAATTAAAAAAATTAGGAATACAGCTGGGGTTGTCTACATAATAAAATGCTCACGTGACAAAGTTTGCATAGGTTAGACTGAAAGGGCACTTACAACTTGAACAGGTAAACGCAAAAGTGCTATCAGAAGACGGGATGTTACCTGACCATTGGCCAGACATTTTTTAGAAGCAAGGCACCAATTACCTACTTTAAGACTTTTCTGGATTGGAGAAAGTGGAACCTAATCCAAGGGGAGGGAATTGCAGTAGCAAATTGCTGTTAAGAGAGGCTTTCTATAGTGAAATATTTCAAGCTATCAACCCCAAATATGGACTGAATGATTCCAATGATTGGCAACCTATATTATAAGAATTAAATTATGGAAAATTACTGTACTGGGGATGCTTTTAGCTGTAAGCCCCCCCCCCCATTATGTCTTTATCCAAGAGAGACAAGGATTTCCAATTTTTCTCTGCTCTCTTCACACTCCTCCTTCATAAAATATGTACATAGGATGTACAGTATCTGGTTGAAGTATAGAACATACTGTAATACTTCCCCTCTGTATTGATTACTGCATTGTACCCCCTTCTTATAGTCTCCTCTAATATCGATGAGCAGAGTCATCATTTTTGGTTTTGGTGCTTTAGTTTCTGGAATGTATAATGCCTCTTTACAGTAGTTTGGTAACTTATAAAGGGAGGTTGGGTGGAGCCACCTTTAATGCACATGGAGATGGTCCTGACAGGAAGGGCTCTGTCATCCAATTCAATTACGTGGAAGCAATGGGTAAAAAATACATACTTTTTGGAAAAATAAAGAAATATTTGGAATGCTCCAATTAGCAACACAAATTATGTGCATAAAGAGCCCGAGGTTTAACATGGAGTTTTACTTTGTGACTACATTCACAAGTCTACTGGGCTGTAGGTTGATGCGTCCTAGATGCCTAGCAGTTTAATGTTAGGTGCCACAAACATGCGGATCAGGCACCAAACCAAACACTTTTGTGCGTGAGTGAGCATCACGTGACACATTTATGTCACGGGAGTTCGCGTGCATGGACATGACCGATTCCAGTTCAGCTTACAGTATATAAGGGTGAGTAACATGCAAGTATGCTGCCTATCCCAGGTAGAGAGAGAGAGAGAGAGAGAGAGAGAGAGAGAGAGAGGGGGGCCATTCTGTGCTGTGGCTTTACTGGAACTAGTGGGGAATTTCTGGATATTCACAAAACTCTGAATGGCTATTTAAACAGCAAATGTAAAATTAAAATAAAAGAGGCAAAAGAAAATTTCTGTTCTTTCCTAAATAAGCACCACAGTAACCAAGTACTACATATACTGTAGGTAAACAAAGCGTATGGCTAATGACATGAATGGATTTATATAATAAAACACATGGGGGTGAGATTATAAGGCTGGCACAAAACAACGATGCATTGAAATGCACTTGGTTCACATTGAAACTGGAAAATATTCAAGCATGAATATATTTAAGGTGAACAGTGTTTATGTATATGGTTTAGATAGCAAAAGCACAACAATTATCAATAATAGTATGGATTCCAGGCTGTTGAATAGTTTGCCTTTGTGGATTTTTAAGAGCAAAGCTGAAGAAGTAGGAAATTAAGAAAAAAATAGACATTCAGAAAAATTTAAGGTAGTCCATCTGAAATTTTACTTTTAAAAATGGTTTATTTTAAAAAAAGGTTCTAGGTGATAATATCATATACAAAAACATTGCAGCTCACAATGTTGCAACCAAAACCACTAAAACCACATACAATGTTGGTGAAAACATTGACTGACACAAATGCCAACACAACACAGAAACTTACAAAAAAAATCAGGAGTTTCTTGTTTTGTGGGAGGCTCCGCCCCCAACACTCCCGACATGGGGATTTGTCTCACACAACCCTCGGATTTAATATAATTAACTCTGAGGGGGTGTGGACCTCAAGGATGGGGAGAAACTCAGGAGGGGGAAATGTCTTTGTATCATAAAAAAAAATAAGTTCAGTTCCGGGAGACAAGAAACCAAACCCTAGTCCACAGGTCTTCTCCGCTCCAGGTGCAAGTGCATTAGCCACTCCACCACAGGAGTCATTCAACCAAGCACTTCACTTACTATTCCTTTATTCCTTCCCCACTACTTCTTTTCCTTCCCCATCTACACATACAATGACAGTGGTAGCTATAACTCCATAACACTTCTATTATGTATATTATGTCGCTGTAAACTCTGCCGAGATTCTAGCCGTGATATTATTGTGGTGACATTATGGATAACTGTATAACATTACCAGTGCAGAAATGATTAATACCTGTGGTTTCTTACTACCAAACCAATTTGAATATATTTTAAAATACATGAATTGTACTTTAGAATCAAAGCCAGTGTAACCCTGAAGAAGAAGGAGATTTCCAAAACATTAGTTATAATTTATGCACTGTTTTTTCATTAAGAATAAAACATTTTGAAGGTATGAGTGAGTGGGCCTTGTTTTTACAATCTGCTTTCTTGCATTAATTGTTGCCTTGATTGGACGTGGCTACTCCCTTATTGAGTTTTCTTTATTTCCAGGGTTGGCTGTACTGGAAGTTCCTTTGACTGAAATGAATATAAAGCATATTGAAATAAGTTGACATATGAAAACATGAGTATAATACATACTGAAATGAATATAATGCATACAGAAGTGAGCATTATGTCATTGTGTGTACCAATATGAGAATAACATATACCAAAATGGGTATAACACATACTGAAATGAGCATAATATACAGTATATGGTTAGGGCTTATTGTGAAGGGAAAACAGAGGCTTTCAAAATGTTGCTGTAGGACAGTTCAAAGGTTACAGAAAGTTAATGCACTATCGTTCTGACATCACAACAATACTACAACAACTTTTTCCCCGTGATCTGCTATCTGATTGGAGGAAAGAACGCTCTTCACAAAAAACACAGAGTAAAATGGCGATGCCACTTAGCGAGCAGTTGGGTGGGTGGTTCACCAAGACAGTTTGGGCACAGACTGTCATAGTTGGCTCTGTGTTTCCAAACTGTATCAATTTGTCAGGTTTTTTTTTTAAATCACTGCCTCTGTGACCCTACAGCAGGTTGGAAGCAGAGTGGTACTGCAGTGAGCAACTTCGAAGCAGACTGAGCTGACAGAAACAAGCAGGAGTGTGAACACAAGGAATGAAACCTTGTGAAATTAACCTTTTTAAAATTTCAGGGAACCATATACTATATGAAACAGTGTATGGGTAACCATACACAACAAGGCTATGTTTCCATTGAGCGGATGTAATGCCATCATACAGACCTCTCGAGCTTTGTTCTCGAGGTCTGTATGATGTCATCACATCCCCTCAATGGAAACATAGCCTTGTTTTGTATGGTCACTCCATACACTATTCTATGTTTTTTTTGTTTGTTTAAATTACGTTGTGTCCCTTTAAGGGGATATGGCAATCCTTAAAGGAATGCCACATCCCATATTCCCCATCTCCACTGTCCCAACCCACTTTGCTGTATTGGACATGCCTTTGGTCCCTCGGTGCTCTGTTCTGTAAATTTAATGGAGAGGATGGGTGCTGTGGATGCCCCACTAGTGTGGGTGTCAGGAGCCATACCTAAATATACACTGTTGGCATGTATCTGGATGCTCTTTGTGGATCATATTCCAAATGATGTAGGAAAATTGTTTATCTGGGCATTTTAGTGGCACAGCAGCAGGGTTGCCACTTGTAAGCTCGGTATCCAGGTTTAGGAATGAACCCAAAAAGTTGGGAGCTGGCCTGGGGTAGAAGGACAAGCATCCCACGGGACACTCTCTTCTTCCAGGGAGGAAGAGTGACAACATGGGCAGGGTAGTAAGAGTAGCTCATTGGAAGGTTATATAATTCATAACATTCAGTAGCAACTGTATGTGACCACCACAAGAGGTAAGAAATGGTCACCCCAGTACATATACTTAAATGTATATTTGTACTGTTATGCTGTTCAATGTATTGTAATTTTAATACTTAGCATAGTGTATTATTGCATTCTATATGATATTTTACAATCCTGAATCATGCCTGTAAAAGGAGCTCACCCAGTATACTTAATTTGTTAACAAATAAATAAACAAACTTCATCCTACTGTACTTAGGGACTTTATCAGTCTACAAATTCTTTGATTTGATTGCAAAACAGCATCTTACACTGTTGTGTGGATGGTATGGATACTGTGGGTCATGTAATAAATTACACACTAAGCATTCTAATCTTTATGTCACAGTGATTTATTTAGCTCTTGCTGGACACACAGAGTGCCACTTACCTCTGTGGTGCTTTTTAAGTGGCTGCCTTCACAATCAAGCCAATAGCCCTCCTTGGTCAGCTGGCAGGGGCATGCACAAATGCTGGCAGCCCATTACCTCCCTCCTTCCTACCCCCCCCCGGAGCCAAACACCTTACCTCCATGATGCATCCGTGCCTCAGCCAGCCCCAGTGTGGGATTCCAGGGACAGCATGCGAACCATAGTCTTGAATATGACAGGCAAACATGCTGCCACTCTCCTGCAATGGCTCTAAAAAGAATATTTCATAAAATAAATGATAGCTGTTTGTCAACTGCCCTCTTCTGGTGCCACAATGCATGTTGCTACACCCGCCAATGACTGGATGAGGCTTGGGCCTTTTAACATCTGGGCAGAAGGGTCTGGATTTGGTTGTTATGGTTGGGCAAATTTCTAGTGACTCCACCTTGGGGAAGCCCCTTGTGGCATAAACCTGTACACAGGGTGATATGTCCCAGGAACTACAACATTTAACAGTCTCACATACAATGCAACAACAGTAAACATGCAATCAGTAAGGTGAATTGCACAAAGGCTGAAATGCAAAACCAAATACAGATTTATTTGATGAAAGTGGAGATGAAGTACAAGCATTGGATAAAGTAAAGGGGAAACAGAACCAGTACTAAAATACTGAGCAGTGGCAATCCCACACATGCCTTCTTCAATCAGTCCTACAATGTATCCTAACTGGCACACCAGATTTTAGCCCTTAGGCCCTGGGAGCTCCTATCAGAGTTTATGCATACCACTGACCCAGCTGAATCACTGCAGGCTGGTTGAAAGGTCAATGAGGACTGAGCATGCAGAGTCCCATAAAAGTGGATAAACCTAATTATCCACACACCATGTGTAATTTTGGGTAAACTAACTAAAGTTGGCTAAAGTGGCTGGCAAGGTCGCGCAGCAAGCTAAGGCACAGAAGGAGCTACAAATAGCTGAAGGGATTAAGATGGGGAGAAGGCTTTCTTTTGATACATAAGTGAGAAGGGGGACAAGAAGGATGGGATAGCTAGGCTTAAGAAGGTTGATGTATGGATGGAGGAGGAAGGGAGCAATGAGGAGGTATTGAACAATTACTTTTGCTCTGTCTTTACTAGGGGGAAAAAGGTGGTCTGGTGCCACCTGGAGGGAGAAGGTGAGAGGAGGAGGGAGGAAGTGAGGGAGGGAGCATAAAAGTAGTGATGTAAGTGAATAGTGAGGGTTCTGGCACTGAAGGTAGACAAGTCCCCAGGACTGGATGGCATACACCCAAGGGTGATGAAGGAGCTGGTGGAGGAGCATGTGGAGCCACTGGTGAGCCTCCTCTATAGTTCCCTGGAGGTGGGCATGGTGCTGCAGGACTGGAGAATGGCACATGTGGTTCCTCTTCACAAGAGTAGACCCAGAGATGACCTGGGGAAATATAGGCCAGTCAGTCTGATCTCAACCATGTGCAAACTCATGGAGACCATACTTAAGGAGAGGCTGGCAAGGTACATGAAAGAGAATGGTCTCCAGGACAAGAGGCAGTATAGATCTGTGGGAAGAATATCATGTTAAATGAACCTGATTGACTTCTTTGACTGTGTCAGCAGACTGGTGGATGGGGGCCAGGTGGTGGACATCATTTACCTGGACTTCA
Source organism: Neoceratodus forsteri (assembly GCA_016271365.2). Lineage (NCBI taxonomy): Eukaryota > Metazoa > Chordata > Ceratodontiformes > Ceratodontidae > Neoceratodus > Neoceratodus forsteri. The sequence continues at coordinate 589,003,948 of CM028129.1, read as the reverse complement.
GCAAGGCCTTTGATTCAGTGCCCCATAAGAGGCTCATCAGGAAACTGGCAGATCTAGGAGTTGGGGAAAAAAATGACCAGGTGGGTAGAAAGCTGGCTGTGGGGAAGAACTCAGAGGGTGATGGTGCGGAGAGAGTTATCCAGCACTAGGGAGGTCACCAGTGGGTTCCCGCAGGAATCGATGTTGGGGCCAGTGTTATTCAATGTCTTCATAAGTGACATTGGGGAGGGCATTAAGGGCAAGATGTGCCTGTTTGCAGGTGACAGCAAACTCTGTGGGAGGGTGGACATAGTGGAAGGGATACAGGACCTGTGGGAAGATCTCAGAAAACATGAGAGATGGTCAGGGATCGGGCAAATTTACGTCAATGCCAAGAAATGCAAAGTTGTGCACACTAGAGCCAGGAGTCTTAGGACCAAGTACTACTAGGTGGGGGAGCAGGTAGCAGCAATGGAGGAAGACAAGGGTCTGGGGTGGTGATTACTAGCAACCTGAAGCACTCCTTGCAGTGCAACAAGGCAGTAGTGAATGCAAACAGAATGTTAGGGTGTATAGCCAGGGGAATCAGCAGTAGGCAGAGCAAGGCCATACTTACTAATGCACTAAAATGCCAGCAGAATAGGCCTAATGGTCTTTCGTGTCTGCTCGTTTGGTCAGCCCCCACCCTGGGTGCTGACCTTGCTGCCCCCTCGCCTTCTCTGGCTTCTCCCTTTCCAGTTCCAGATATTCTTGCTGCATTGGATTTTGCTTCCAGAACCCTTCCCCTGTACCTGTTCCACCCCTCTTGAACCCTCCACTGTCTCTGCCTCCACCAGCCCCTAGGCAGTGCATTCCATGACTCCACCACCTCTCAGTGAAGTAGCACCTCCTCTTTCTCCCTGAGTCTTCCCTCCAGCTTCCACCCATGCCCTCTAGTGGCCCCCTCCTCCTTCCTTCTCAAGCACCCTGACTATTCTCCCCTATTTACGCCTTCATGTACCTGAAGACCCTCATCATGTCCCCCCAGTCCTTCTCTTCCAATGTGTACATATTTAGCTCTTCGAGCCTCCTCATAGGTCCTGTCCCCAAGCCCCAAATCATTTTGGTTGCCCTCTTGGACCCTCACCAGGAGTTTAATGTCCTCTTCAAGTGTGGCCTCCAAAACTTCATGCAGTACTCAAGATGCGGCCTCACCAAGCAGTTATACAGAGGGAGTATCACTTCCCTCCTTCTGGAGGTGATCCCCCTAGCGATGCATCCCACCATCCCGTTGGTCTTGGCTGCTGCCCTCCTACAGGTCACAGAGTTGTTCATCTTGACATCCACCACCACCCCCACGTCCCTCTCAGCCATCGAGACTTGTAGCATTCCCCCCCCAGGGTGCACACTTGGCCCGGGTTTCTGGCCCCCAGGTGGAGTACTTGCTAGAGAAAGTCCAAATGCGGGCAAATAAGATGATCGAAGGTCAACAGGGGAAGTTTTATGAGGATAGGCCTGGGGCCCTGAAAATGTACTCCCTGGAGGAGGGAGAGAGTGTGAATATGATATAGACCTTCAAATACTTGAAGGGGTAAATAGAGTGGCTAAAAAAGGTCACTTAAAACTAAAAGATAACTAAAACATGAGGGAGCACAGTTTAAGGCTGGTGGAGGGGGAGGTTTAGGAGGGATGTTGGAAAGCATTTCTTCACAGAGAGGGTGGTGGCCACATGGAATATATTGTCAGAGGAAATGATATCAAATAAGACAGTGGGTGGCTTTAAGAGAGCCTGGGATAGGCATAAGGGGAACCCATGGGACCATATGGAGGGCAGACAGGGAGGAAGGGGAGACTGGAGAGATGGGGGGGGGGGGTCAATGGCATCAGCTAGAGACCCTGGAATAATGAGCAGACTCAATAGATCAAATGACCTTTTTTCTGCTGGCTCTTTCATATGTTTGTATGTTTGTAATCCCTGGCCCAATGGACAAAATGTTGATCTTCCACTCTAGCTATCCCCCAAAAGCATTGTCCTAACTGATTTATTTTTTATTTATTGAAATGTTTCACCAGGAAGGCACACTGAGTGGCAAGTCACTTATCTCCCAGTGCAACCTGGGGGGGATAGGAGTGAAACATTAAACACTTAAGTTACAAGATCAACATTAACTTACAGTTCTAAGGCAGGTGTTACAAGCAGCGATACAACAATGTTGCACACAGTAGGTAGAAAGAATGGACAATAATAATTGCTGGGTTAATTAGTAAAAAAGTGCTTACATATAAGAAAAGAAAAGGAGGGCGGTGAGAGGGGGAAAGGAGAGGAAGGGGTAAGGTGGGGAAGGGGGAAGAGTCATGTTCAAGTTACATTCAAGTTACAAGATCAACATTAACATACAGCTGTAAGGCAGGTGTTACAAACGGTGTTAAAACAGAGTTGTGCATAATATATAGGAAATGTGAACAATAATAAGTGCCGAGTCAGTAAGTAAACAAGTGCTTACATGAAAGAAAACGGGGGAAGGATAGTGAGGGGTGAGGCGGAAGGATGTAGGGGAGGTGAGTAGATGAGGGATACAAGCCCCTGAGGGGGGAAAAGAAGGACCCATGAAATATAGAAACATAGAATTTAACAGCAGATAAGGACCGCTTGCCCACCTAGTCTGCCCATTTTCCTACCTACCAGATAAGCTGAAGATCCTAGTTAACCAACAGCTTACTTCCTCCTACCCCCCACTAGGACTGCCTTATGTCTGTCCCATGAATTCTTGAATTCCCCCACTGTTCTTGACTCCACGACCTCCTCAGCTAGGCTGTTCCATGCATTCACAACCCTCTCTGTGAAAAAATACTGTACTTCCTCACATTACCTTTGAGCCGTCCCCCCTCTATCTTCAGATTGTGCCCTCTTGTCTTGCACACCTTTTTCTGAAAGATGCTACCCTCTTGGACTTTGTTGATTCCCTTGAGGTACTTGAAAGTTTTTATCATGTCCCCTCTCTCCCTCCTTTCCTCAAGGGTATACATATTAAGCTCCTTTAGTCTTTCTTCATATGTCTTCTGGTGCAGACCCTGCACCATTTTGGTTGCCCTCCTCTGGACAGCCTCCACTCTGTCTATGTCTTTGTGGAGATGGGGTCTTCCAGAACTGCACACAGTACTCAGATGGGGTCTCACCAACTGTCTGTACAGAGGATAACAACTTCCTGTTTCCTACTATTGATGCCTCTTCCTATGCATCCCAGTATCCCCCAGCTCATTTCTTACTGCCTTCACATTGCTTGCCACCTTTTAGGTCATCTAATATAATTACACCCAGGTCCCTTTCCATTTTAACTGTTGTCAGTATCTCACCCCCCACTGTGTACTCTTCCCCTGGGTTTTTGTTTCCCATGTGCATTACCTTGCACTTCTTTGCATTGAATCTGAGTTGCTATACATTTGACCATTCCTCCAACCTTGCCAAGTCCCTTCTAATCCTTTCCACTCCATCTTGTGTATCAACCCTGTTGCAGATCTTTGTGTCTTCTGCAAAGAGGCTTACTTTTCCTTCCAGTTCCTCTGCAATGTCACTTATAAAGACATTAAAAAGGACCAGTCCCAGTACTTAACCCTGCGGAGAACATTTGGTATCCCTTACATTCTGTGAGAGATCAAGGGCAGCCAGTAAGGGGGAGCAATTTAGGGGAAGAGGAGGAGAACTAGAAATTTGGGGGGGTGAGGGTGCATAGGGTAAAATGAATGTGATGATAAAGGGGCAGAGTTTATCCAGGGCTTATAGGAGGGAATTAGGGAGGGACATGGCAGAAATAACTAGACACAGGGTAATTTTTGAGGGCAGAGCTGATGGAGTAGGCGGAGGATGAGTGCAGGATTTGAAAGGAGAGTGCATTCCAAATTTTTGGGAGGTGGTGAGAGTAAGTGGATTGGCCAATTAGGGTGGATCTGTGGGGAACTACCAGGGTGCAGGAGTCGGTTGATCTAAGGGAATGGGAGGATGGGGGGTTGTTATAAAGGAGGAGGTTAGGTAGGAAGGAAGCTCACCCAACTAGCGCTTGGAGGTGATTTTAGCACAGTGGGAGAGTCACCTATTTGTAAGAGAGGGGAAGGATAGGGCATGATAAAGATCACAGTGGTGGGTGTAATGGGGGCATCCAGGGCAAAGTGGCAGAAGGAATTGAAGTGGGTGTCCAGTCTGACCAGGAGGATTTAGGGGCAGCACCATAGACTACATGACAGTAGTTGAAAATAGGCAGTATCATCTTCTGAACAAGTTCACGCCTAGCCGCAGAAGGGATGCAGCTATGGTTCCTGAACAGGGCACCAAGCTTGGGGTGCATTTTTTTCTGGATGGCATCAATATGTCCAGTGAAGTTTAGGTGTTGGTCCAACCAAACACCTAAGTACCTGAAGGAGGATGTGTCCTCAAGTAAAGTCCTATCAAGAGTGTCGAAAAGTTGGTAGGGAGGGAAGCCTAGAGAGTCTCTGCCTTGTGCCAAAGGTCATGGAGACAGTCTTTTTGGCATTGAGGAAAAGTTGATGATTAGCAAACCAGAGCTGAACCTTGTTGAAGTCTCACTGTAAACTGGCTGTAACCTCAGCAGGACAGGATCCAGATGCATACAGGACTGTATCATTGGCATACATATGTATAGTGGTGGAGGGGGAGCAATCGGGGGAAGGCTGTTTAAGAAAATGGAGAATAGGAGGGGCCCTAATACAGAGCCCTCGGGGATGCCAGTGCTAATTGGGAGGGGAGGTGAAGTGGCATCCAAGATCTTAAGTGATTGAGTTCTGCCAATAAGGTAGGCCTTGAACCAGTTTGCGGCAGAGGGAGATAGGCCAGCTGCCAGGAGTGAGTTGAGGAGAAGGGAGTGAGAGATGGTGTTGAAAGCCTTGGCAAGGTCAGCAAAAATGGCAGAGGTAATTTGGCCATTGTCCATCCTGGTTAGGATGGAGTCAGTGAGTCATAGGAGAGAGGTCGTGGTTGAGTGGTTTTTCCTGAAACCAGACTGGAAAGGGGTGAAAAAGGAAGTGTCAGATAGAAAAGAGGTGAGTTGGGAGAGGACAATGTATCCTTGAAGCTTGGCAAGGGTAAGGAGGAGAGAAATGATGCGATAGTTGTCAGGGAATGAGGGGTCAATCCCTTTGGGTAGAGGGAGGACCACTGCATGTTTCCATGAAGAGGGGGGAGGCAATAGAGAATGAGAGATTAAGGATTAATAAGAGGGGGTAGGCAATGGCCATAGAGGGAGAGGAGTTTTGGGTGAAGGCCATCAGGGGAGGCACCTTTAGAGGGGGGTTGATGAAGAGGATGGTACGTATGGCATCGTTTGGGGTTACAGTAGTGAAAGAGAAAGGGAGGTGGGAGGGTGGTGGAGGGGCCACACCAGTAGAGGGTAGGAAGGGTGAAGGGTAGGAAGGGATGGATTTCAGTAGCTCAGTGGCTCAGGAGGTATAGTAGGAGTCAAATACCACTGCTACAGCTGGTGGGTCAGACATTAGTGAGCTAACATAGGGCTTCTGATGCTCTACCATCACAAATTAATTAAAAAATGAACTAGTACACACAAGTGTTACATGGCCTAAGCCCTGTTCTGTGCTCTCAGTTTCCTGCTCTCTGTGGGTACTTAAGTGAGGGGACCTTGGAATCAGTCTGCTGTTCACTCCCTCCTACCTTCTCTCCTCTTCTAGCCTCCTCCTTCCTTCTTTATGAGGCAGGAACACTTGCGATGTTAGTTGCTCATCCTTACAGGAATTCATCATACATGAGTATTTCTCCAGTTTCAGTTCTGTGGTCCTCAGGTTACTTGGCTCTGCTCTGTCTCAGGCTTGGATTACTCTTTCTCTCTCTCTCTTTCTCAAACAAAAAAAGCAGGCTCCAACTGGACAATCACAAAAGCCTCTGTACCAGGTGGTTTGCAAACTCTCCCTCTACATCTTTCTAATCCTGGAATCTTTCCCCTATTCAATTATTCAACACTGTTGGGCAGTTGCCCATGAGCACCAGCAAACCTGCTAGCCTGTTTGGATGCAAACTGATGTATGACATAGTTCTGTCATGGCTACAGTCCCATTGCTACATGTACAGTAGGTCAAAATCATGCTGGAAATGAAAATAAGAGTCTCACAATTTTCACACATTTTCAATCATAAAAGCTAAGTAACAGAGGCTGCAGCTACAAAATACTCCAGTTTGTCTGGCCTGTCAATGCTATGGTAGAGTTATGACTCACAACACCATTAACCTGGGTTTTGAGCTCAGATCTTTGGGGGCTGGGCTGGGGTCAGAGGCTCAAACATCCCAAAGGAAACATACTGCCTCTGGGGAGTGAGGTTGGTGTCCTCTGCACCACTGTCACCACCTAGGAGTTACTGGGTGGTAGTGCAGTTGGAGCCACAGTGGTAGCACAATAGGTAGGGGGAACAATGCCTAGCATCAGCATGCATGTGTGAGAAGTATGTGCACATTCCCCAGCATCCTTGTCTGCAGTGTCCCAGGTGAGGGAGAAAAGTGATTGATAACGCACAACCACTGCATGATAATGGCTAGCCCTTTGCAGGCCCCACAACACTGACCAGTCACCTCCTCTTCTGGATCCAGTCTCTAAAGGGGGTCTGACCAACCCCAATTGCCCTGCAATGGGGATAAGTCAAGGAAGTTTTTAGAGGTACTGTAAGCACTGGAAAAGGCAGGTGGTGAGTTTGGGTGCGGTGAGAGGGCTGGCTAGAAGAGGCAGGTCAGCAACAGAGGCAAGAAAGAACTTGATTTGAGGAAAACAAAAATACTCCAAGTTAGAACTTCAGTGTGTGCAAATGATGTAGGTACCCAATTATTGTGCCTTTATCATAGCTCACCAGTAACACTGCACCCTAAAACACTGTGTGCTTTGTGGATTTTAAAGAGTGTAAACTGTGGTCCATAACAAAAAATTAATTCTATTAGCTATGATGTTCCCACTTACCATAACAGGTTAAATTAAATTAAAGAAACAAAGCCAAACAACTTGTAAGCAAAAAGACAACACAAAGTTAGTTTTAAGAATTTTGTTTATTGTACCAACACAAATAATTCAAAGTTTGTGTAATGTAAATGCCAGTTTTTAACAATCACTACCTGTATGTTCAACTCATTAACTTTAAGCTGACTGCATTATAAGCATTATTTAATTTTGATTGCATGTTTTTTTTTTGCAGTTAGTCTTTTTATTGGAAGATTTCAGACTCATTATATAGCTTTAATCATTAGGCCAAATGGCTGACAAAGTGGTTTACAACATTACCACTTATAAAATGGACCTAAAAAATCCACAATGCTGATTGGCTGAAACCTAGTTTCAGCCGTGTCCTCATCAGCATGTACTGTGTCAACCGGCACTACCCTTCGTTCCTCAGCCCAACAACAGCACAGAATCAATGAGCTGTGCCAGCTGAAAACAGAAACAAAGCCTGGCACAGCTCACAGCGTGACATCTCATCGCTCTGACCCATCTCCGGTCTCGGTGCCAGCTGCAGCCCTCCCCCCCACAAGAAATATCTCTCGCTGTTGCCACCTTTTAAAACTCCTTACCATCATACTGTTACTATCACTTGCCACTCATTTAAAATATTAAAATGATCACCTTTTTTCTCATTCTCTTAAAGTTGCCTATCATCCAGTGAGCGCTGAGCACGTGTCGCCATGACGCCGTTTTAGATGATACCCAAAAAAAAAGCTTCACCATCTTTACCATCACCTCTTGTCTACTCGATTACAAGCAAACATTCATCATAAACCATCCGATCGAAAGTTATTTCGCTGTTTCCCACAATGCTGTAAAATGCAAGATCCTCGCTACAGTGGCCCCCAAGAGGCGCACTCGCTACCGGAAAACCCGATGTTACGCAGAAAATGACAGCATGCTCTCAGTCTTTCCACAGCAAGTACAAAGATAGTATAATTAAATAAAATAGCCTGTGTTCATGATTGTACTGTTTGTGTGTAGATGTCGGTGGGGAAGGGGGTGGGGAACGGAGCAGCTCCACTGCCCTCACAAACAATTCGGACCACTTGCTTCCTCATCCCACAAACAGCCTTTGCAAAGCAGAAGCTTCCCAAACATAAATAAAACCATAACCATAAATTGTGTTTCACAGCTGAGCATAAACTGTGTTTGTAGCAATCATAGCCACACAACATGATCACTATATAAAAAGCCCTCTAGTGCAAATGATTAACAGTACTTTTACAGGGGAACTATTTTTTACTATTTCTTGTATTAAAACCTTTATTTTTTTACATATTTCTAACTTTATTTTTTTCCTTTTTTATAATTAGTTGGGGGGGGGGCATTTTATAAGCGCAATAAGACACTCCGAGGTGTGGGTTATCTCCTGATAAGAGCACGCCCAGGTGCATAAGGCACTTGGCGCAAGTGCCTCATGCCTAACAATGTACCTGAGTGTGCTCTTATCAGGAGATAACCCACACCTCATCATGTCTTATTGCTTGCTTAATTCACACAGCCGAAAGAACACCAGGTCTACAGTACAGGACGGGCATATGTACAAGCATTACCACTGATTATTCAAACATCTTTTAAAGGTTAACTATAAACCTGGTTGACCATGTTACAGAAATATTAAGAGACAACCTAAAGACAAGTTACATACTCACTGTACAAATAGGTGGTAACTGGAGTGATTGAGCTTCTTCACAGAAGGTGAGAAACCGGTAGTGGGGGGAACCAGAAATTAATCATCCGGAAATGGAGCACACATGATAGCTATATAGAGAGGAGCAATAACAGTGTTTAATAACCATACAACCATTTCTAATAGGGAGTCAGGGTGGTTTCAATTTATCCTTCAAATATCTGGGAGACAACGTTCGCTTATTAGAGTCAATATATAGCATGTAGGGGGCCCATATCTCAGCAATCTTATGTAGACACTAATTCCTATAGCATGATATCCTAGTCAAAGTGACAATCCTTTCCAAAGCTACAAGCCATTCTGAGAAGAGAGGGACCTCTAAAGTTCTCTAGCGATGTATAATAAGTCATTTGCATTCTACCGAGACCTGTATGAGCCATAAAATAGAAGCTTTGGGCAGGGTAAGAGTGTCAGGTGTTAGGCCCAATATCCATAGACCCGGATCTGCCAGGAGGGTCGACTTCAGGATGGCAGAGCAGTGCTGTATTACTGCCTCCCAATATGTATTTAATGGTGTACATGACCACAGGATGTGGAGCAGATCGGCTTCTGGGGCATCACACCTCCAGCAGTAGTCAGTGGTAAGAAGACCCATCCTTTTTAGTTGGGACGGAGTGTGATACCAGAGGTGTAGTATTTTGTTTTGTAGAAGGAGGCTTTGGGGGATGCAGCAGGCCTGGTGAGTTCTCAACCAGCACTGTTGCCATTGTGAGTCCATAATGGAAGTCTCTAGTGCAGTGGCCCACTTGTCCTTGGCCGGCAGAGAGGGATTTGGAGCACTATCTCTGAGGAACCTCTGTATAAGACCAGCCTTTGGTATGCGTTAACCATTCTTTAAGAGGAAGTGGAGGAGAATGAGCAGTTTTGCATTTTTTACAAGAAACACAGGTACATCTTCTTCTAACCCAAGATTGGTAGAGGCTTCTCATTTGAAGGTATTTCCAAAAGTCACTATGGGGCAAGTTGTACCTGACTTGTAAACCTTGGAATGAGTCCATATCGGAGTGTCCCGGGTGTTCCAGATCCCCAATACTCATTATCCCTTTAGAAGCCCATCCCATCCATTTCATGGGGGAGTTGTTAATACAGAGGTAGGGATTCTTCCAAAGTGGAATGTAACTTACCAAACCTAGACATTGGGAGGCTTTAAGCCCCAGTTTTTGCCATGCCAAATGAGCCTGTTGAATGGAAAGCCAGCCTTTGTGGTGTTTGGGTAGGGGATAAGGCGCAAGAGCGGACACCGAGGAGCTCTTCATAAGGTCTCTTTCTATTTGGATCCAGGCTGGAGGGTGGTAGGGGTGTTGGAAACCTTCACCTTTTAGTGTCTTTGCTACGTTAAATGCAATGGAGTACTGATAGAAATCCGGCAAGTTCCACCCCCCTCTTAGGTTTTGAGCTCTGAGTTTGGCCCTACTGTATCTGGGCCTGGTAGAGCCCCAGAGAAAGGAACTAATCAGCATGTCCAGCTTTTGGTTCCATATATCAGGTAAGAGGAAGGGAATATGAGATAGTAAGTGATATACTCTAGGGGCCAGCAGCATTTTAATCGCGGCGATCTTGCCTGCCATGGAAAGATGCAGATGTGCCCATCTGTTCGTGGCAGTTCGAAGTTTGTCCAGTAGGGGTTTTAAATTAATTTCCATTAGGGTTGAACGTTTGGCAGTAAGCCAGATACCCAAGTACTTTATGTCCGATTTAGCCCAGGCTAATCCCTGAGTTCTCACACCATCCGACGAAGTGAGGACGTTAAGAGGAAGAATTTCTGACTTTGCCACATTAATGTGCAAGCTAGAGAGTTCTCTGAATGTTTGTAATGTGGACAGAATGTATGGAAAGCTCTGTGGAAGGTCTCGGGTTAGGATCAGGCAATCATCAGCATACAACTTGGTGGTGTAGGATTTATCGTTGACCTGAATACCATGGATGTGTGGATGGTTCCTTAGGGCAGCCGCAAGAGGTTCGATAGCTAACACAAAAAGTAAGGGGGACAGTGGACAGCCTTGTCTGGTGCCCCTTTGCAGGAGAAATGGATCAGACATGGCATTGTTAGTAAGACCCCTCGCAGAAGAACAGGCATAGAGTATTTTTATCCATGTAGAAAAATAAGGGCTGATGTTAAAAGTTTTCAGAACTGCATGTAAATGATCCCAGCTGACTGAATCAAATGCCTTCTCGAAATCAATTGTAACTGCTGCCACCGGGGTGGGGAGTGAAGCCACCACCTGGATGAAGGATACTAGGGCTCGAATGTGGTCTGAACTGATTCTGCCCTTAACAAACCCCAACTGTGATGGATGAATGATCTCTGGAAGAAATTCCTCCAATCTGGTAGTGAGGACTTTGGCCAAAATTTTGGCATCAGCGTTAATTAGCAAAATGGGCTTGTAGCTAGCAGGGAGAGAGAGATCTTTACCCTCTTTCGGAAGTATGGTAATTAGGGCCACAGATAGAGTAGGAGGAAGTTGCCCGCACGAGTACGCTTCGTTCAGTATATTCACCGGGGGTCATAATCAAGGGCTGAATCAGTTTGTAAAGTCCACCGAAAACCATCCCCTCAGGGGTTTTATGAGGAGCCATCCTAGTAATGGCTAAAGTACTTCTCCGTGATGGTTTGCTCAATGTATCTTTCTGCAAGTCAGAAAGTTTGGCGAGGGGTAAAGTCTCAACAAATTGAGCATAAGAATTTTGTTCCAACACCCATGGGAGGAGTAGAGTGTTTTATAGAACTTGGTCATAATAGTGTTAATTGAGGAGGGGTTTAGGGAGAGCTTCCCTGACCCATCCCTGAGACTGATGATAGTTCTTTCAGCTTGTCTTTGTTTTAGTCGATAAGCCAGCAACTTGCTAACCTTTTCACCCTCAGCCTGGTATCGGTGGTGGACTCTATGAATATGGAGCTCAGCCTTCCTACTTATCAGCGTGTTAATTTTTATTCATATGGCAGATAAGGCAGATATAACTGATGGTGTCTGAAGCAATGAGGGTCTCATTTTATATTCAGCCTCCATACTTTTTAGAGTGTTCTCTAACTGACCTAGTTCCTGGTCCCTCATCTTCCGTCTGTATGAAGCGAAGCTAAAGATTCCTCCCCTAATGGTGTCCTTATAGGCCTCCCATATACTTGCTGCAGAGGCAGAGGAAGGAGGATTGTGCTGAAAGAATTCCTCTGTGGCTGCTTGAAGCCACGGAGCAAAGTCCTTGTCAGACAGTAGGAGGGGGTCGAGCCTCCACAATAATGATTTGGAGGTACGAATAGCAGGTAAGAGGGTAAGGGAGACAGGAGCATGATCAGAAATATAGACTTGAGAGATCTCAACCCCAGAGGTAGCCATAGACAGGTTAGGAGAGGTGAGCCAGAAATCTAGCCTACTTGTCATTTGGTGTGGAGCAGAAAAAAAAGGTAAAGTCCTTTACTGAGGGATTCAGAACCCGTCACATGTCAGACGGCTGGTGTAAAGACATAAGGTCCTTCAATGCCTGCAGGGCTCTGAAGTGTGGCTCCTGTCGGGCATTGGATCTGTCCAGGAGGCTATCCAAAACCAGATTAATGTCCCCTCCTATTAGCAAATCAGGATTGTCGTAGGAAATATCCATAAGTTTTTGAGAAATGGCATGGAAAAATTCTGGAGTCCTCATTGGGGCCATATATATTTGCCAAGATAAGGGGACCTGAGGAGGAAGAAACCTTCATGATGATCCACCTACCATCACCCCCTCTATAAACCTCTTTAGGTTGCCATTGCAATGATTTATGCAACAAAATGGAGACACCCCGTTTAGCTGATTTGGCCATACAGTGAACTTCGGTACCCACCCAGTCCCTCACCAATTTCAAGGCTTCTTTGGAACTTAATTTAGTCTCCTACAAAAAGGTGACTTGGGTTTACAGCTTTTTCAGCTGAGTCAGAACCGATTTCCTCTTTATGGGAGAATTTAAACCCCTGGCATTCCAAGTAGTGGTTGTGATATTCGAGACATTAGCCATTAACAAGATGATTCCATTCTGCGTGCCAACAACTATAGGCAAACACTGAAACCATCCTAAGTGACAGTTGTGCTTTAGCATAGATACTCCAGTATATAACTAAGGGTCCCCACCCTAGATTAAGTAGTGCAGCAACTCTAAACATGGCCACAAAGTGCCCAACACAAATCCTAGCAATTCCTGAAATGATTTTTGCAGCTGTTATTATCTCTAATAGGATATCGAAGGAACAAAAGAGCTGATATACCACCCTGGAGTGGGCCAGATGTATCCAAAATGCAATCACATCCCAAGGGGTTAAGATAGGAAAGGTGGAGAGGGGAACCTCAACTGAAAGGCATTCCAGCAGAATAAATATTTGGACTACTCCAACAGAGTGATGAGAGGTCTCACTGGATATCTTGTGGGGGTTGTAGTCTACTATTGGCCAGGGAGGAGGGAAATAGTCCAGCACCTCCCAATGGCCCAAGACTCTCCCCGGGGGTGGGGAAGGTTGCGAATAAAGTGTGGGTTCCAAGCCCTACATCCAGGTCAGCATATTACATGCAACAGTGACCATCAAGAAGGTTGTATGGAAGTTACCAGTTATCCATATCCTGGAATAAAGGCACCCATATTCGCAGTAGGCTAGCCTATGCATGTGGTTATACTTGGAAAAGTAAGGTCAGAGTGCAATTGGTAGTAAGTGGAGTGTGATAAAATTCCTGCCCTATACCATATATTTTTGTACCTGTACCTGGAAGGGAACTAGGGGTCGCCTATATTTGCACATTGTTCCTGTAACAAACTCTTAGTGTTAGTCCCCTGAAACCAGCACCTCTAGGTGAGTCTGGAAGCATGCACAAACTCGCTTGACATCAGATGCTAGGGGCACTGTGAGTGGGACCCAGACTACAATAAATGTGTATATACACTGTGTATCTACATTAGCCTTTGTAACAAAAAGTGTAACATACCAAGACCTTATAAAACCCTATTAAACCTTAGATTAATAACAAAGGAGCTTGTCCTCTAAATTAGGAATCTGTGTGCAATTGTTCCACCTTGGATCTTATTTCAATGCTAACCATGGGAGCTATCCCTTAGCTACCCAGACATCTTACATGTCCAAGACAGCAGCCCCAAATTGTAGACATTGCCTCAGGGACCAGCAAACCAACATGGACAGAATATTGTAATAGGGGCTGATAAATCTAGCAGCTGGGACAAAACCCCTCATCCACACATGTAAAGACTCAGTGTCTGGGTGCAAAATTCTAACAGCAGGGACAAGCAAGTAAATTCTGCAATATTAAAAGTTCTTGTCTGGGATTATCAAGTATATCAGTCCCTCAATAGAGGGGAATTAAAATGCATTGAAATAATTGACAACTGTTCAGCCCGGAGAAACAAACCAGCACAAATTCTTCGGGTCCTGATGTGTAAAGCTAAGCATCAGAAAGCAAGCGGTGCTGCGTGGCTACGGCGTGCTGAGGAGACAGGGTAAAAATTCAGCCCTGAGATTAAGGCAGGAAAGCCCAGTGTTCATACACCACAGTGGCCGCTGGGCCTCACAGTTGGAGAGGGGCCACGTTATACACTAACAGCAATAACTAAAAAGAACTAGGCCAGGACTGTTTATGTAGAAAAGACCCAGAGATTTCAACCGCACCACTTACAGCAGTCCCTGATGATGTTTAACCGAGTTCTTCACCCTTCTTGAGAGGTTGTTGGCAGGATTATGGCACTTTTACCTTCTCGGGGGCTCCGCAGTTCAAGTGACCAGTCCTTATCGATGGATGCCCAGTCGGTCATCACTTCCGCTTGATCCAGGGATATGTCAACTTCGTGGCTAATGCTGCTCTCGGGCAAAGCTATGACTGTCGGCAACAAATCTCCAAGCCGCTCATACTGATTGGACAGCTTAATGGGCGTAGAAAAAGCAGAGGAACTGTTGCTTCCTGAGAGTTGTTGGGTGTGTTGCCGACTCCTCGAGTGGTTTCTTTGTGGTTTCTCTGCTGCTGGCAGGAGGGACCTGCCAGGTCTACTGGATGCTTTCTTCTGCTGTTTGCCTTTATGATGTACTTGCCAGTTGGACCTTTCAGCTGGCAACAGAAGTGGTGTGCAAACTCGACCAGGAGAACTGTTCGGTGGAATAGAAGTGTCCATAGGTGGTCTAGTTTCACCACGAGGTTGAGGAGCATGGTCTTGGTGCGGCCTAGAATCACCTCCAATATCCTCTAGGAAAAGTTTCACATCAGCAGGAGAGTTAAAGGTAAGGCATCCTCCTCTGTACAGTACCCTGAGCTGTGAGGGATATCTTAGAGAAGTAGGCAGGTTTAATTTATAGACAGTCTGTTTTACCGGTCCATAGGCTCTCCATCTTCAGGACAGATCATATGAGTAGTCCTGGAAAATATGAACAGGAGCCCCATCCCATCGCAGTGTTCTAAGGTCCCATGCAGCCTTCAGGCATTGTTCTTTAACTGGGTACTTGAAGAATTTGCACAGTATTGGACGGGGTCAATCTCCAGGCTGGGGTTTTGGGGCTAGTGACCTATGAGCCCTTTCCAGCTCCAGGGGAGAAAGATGGTCCAACTTGAGCATAAGTGGGAGAGATGTTTGTAAAAAAGAAATCATATCAGGGCCCTCAGCCCCTTCTGGCAGTCCCACAGTCCGAATATTTTTTCTTCTTCCTCGATTTTCAAGGTCATCGACCTTGGCCAGTAGGTACTGTATTTGGCTATGGTGGTCCAGAACTTGTAGGAATTGGTCATGTAGAATTTGATCTTGACATTTAACTTGTAGTCATTGTCCCCCACTCTGGAAGTTAGTTTTTCTACATCTTTTTTGGTGGAAGACGTAGTAGAAATAAGTGCAGCCGTATCAATTAGTACTTTATTTAGCATGGAAGTAATGTTGCCCAGTTGTTGCTCCACTGTTTGGGTAAGGGAGATTTGCGGATCGAGGGAGTGAGCCATCCTCAGTCGGCAGGGATGCTTATCAGCTAGAGCCCAGAGGTCTGTCAGTGTCAAACAGGCCTGAAATGGCAATGAGGTGGAAACTTCAAAGTCCAATGTATTTGCAATCCCTTGTCCAATTTGTCCACTTTAAAGACGTATGGCTTCAGCTCAATGTGTAGAATGCAAATCCGGAAAAATATCCTGAGGAGATAGGTGATGAGATTCCGAATGTAATAGGATGGATAAAGCTGGAACTGCAGCAGACTAGTTACACACCTTCCATCTTGGCTGGCTAGCTCCGCCCTCGATTGCATGTTGTTTTGAATGATTTGTCACTGTATTTAAAAAAAAATTAACTATGAATTAAAAAAATGCATGACTTTGCCACTTACTGAAGATGAAATACTAACAAGGGCTCTATGCTATCATAGTAAAGTATACATATTTTAAAATATTAACAAATATTAATAGTAACTATTAGCACATATTAACAGCCACTCACTGAAGCAATCAAGTCAGTGCAACAAGGCCTATAACAAAGCTAACAGGATGCTGGGATGTATCGGGAGTGGTACTGATAGCAGAAGAAAAGAGGTAATGCAAAAATGATTCGGGGCCTGCAGGGCATGTCCTATGAGGTGCGCCTCAAGGCACTAAATATGTACTCACTGGAGACTAGAAGTGGAGGGGAGATATGGTGGAGACCTTCAAGTTCCTTAAAGGAATTAACAAAGTGAACTGCAGGGAACTATTTAGCCTGAATGCCAATTTGCGGTCATGTGGACACAAATGGAAATTAACAGGAGGTAGGTTCAGGAGATATGTGAGGAAGTACTACTTTTCGGAAAGGGAGGTGGAACCTTTAAACAGTCTGTCAGCTGAAGTGGGTGCAGAAACAGTCAGGGGATTCAAGCAGGGCTGGGACATAATGAAGGGAATAGTGGTTACCGGGTGTGACAGGACCAAGGAAGAGAATAGAGAAAGGACAAGGAGGGTTAGTACCCTGGAGGAACAGTAGGTTCCAGGGATTATAGAGAACTTGGAACAGACTGGATAGACCTCTGGGGCCCAATTTTCAAACAGGGATGCAGGGAATGAGACAAGCCCTGTGTCACCGAAGCTCGCGTCCAGTTTGACGAATTTGCACCCAATTTTAGAACCATGGATGCAGGTTGCGAAGTTCCCTCAATTTATGGCAGCTTGCCAAAGCTTTGGTGCATGCCCCATAAACTGGTTTCCCAGGGATGCAAAGTTAGATCAGGGGAGCTGGTCAACTTTAGCAGATTGCCAAAGGGACTTGGGACGTGGTTTGTGGCAAGCTTCTTTGAAAATCGCAGTTGCGGCACAGTTTGAAGTAAGGCAACACATCAAACTTCCTGATGCAAGTCCCTTGTGGCACTCTAATTAGTTTTGAAAATTGGGCCCTTGATATTTTTTTGCCATCATTATCTATGTTTCTAAGTTTCTATGAAATAGCAGAAAATACAGTTTTCAGATATGAGTCACACGAGCCCCTGCCCAAATGTTTTTATTTTTATTTATTGTAATATTCAGAAAGACCTTTGAGTCAGGGACTCGTTTACAAAGGTTCCACATCATACATACAGGCACATGGAGTGGACTTGATGATACAGGATACAGAAAAACATTACAGCATATTAAGAGTTACAGGTAGTTACATAGATTGACTGACAGTAGTTTTGCTTTGTATTCCATTCTTCCCATAACCCTCAATGAATTAGAGGCTGTGAACTAAAAAACACATTTCAACCTATATGTTATTGCTTACCTTGCAGGTGGAAGATCAACCCATTTCTGAGCGTCTACATACTGTAGGTACCAAATACATGTACCCTTACCTTGAACTCTATTCTAACCTCCTATTACTGCATGTCTATGTAAACAATGGCATATTGCCCTTCCCATTCTAAATCTTGAACACCACAAACACCACTAAGATGTGTCAACCAAAGAATTACAGTATATATGTCTGTCTGTCCATCTGTCTGTCTGTCTGTCTGTCTGTCTGTCTGTCTGTCTGTCTATCTATCTATCTATCTATCTATCTATCTATCTATCTATCTATCTATCTATCTATCGATCCATCTATCTAGTCTATCTTGAAAGAGTGCAAAATGGGGGTTTTAGTGATGTGTAAGAAAGTCCTCTAGTCAAATGATTACTTTTCATAATCATCCTTTGAATTAGGCACAACAGCCTAAAATACCAAAAATATACACTTTTTTGTTACAGTTTCTCACCCTTAATGTCTTCATGCTGCATTTTGTAAAAAATCACCACATTTTTTGTTTGTTCAGAATGCTGTGGTAGTGCAGGCACCAATACTATGTACTCCCTCCAAAGAATTCTAGGTACAACATCCTCCAAACCTGCTCTTAGTACAAGTCTCTAGATTAGTATAGTGGGAAATGTTGAATAAGAATGGTAGCCGCAGCTTCTCCTTCATTCCAGCAGAGTGTATCGTTGGGCTCTGCAGGCTGAAGCGCTTCCCTTTCTGAATCAATTACTTTATTGTGTCAACTGAGAAGAAAAGCTAGTTCCCATAATCTACTGCTGCTTTTACAAAGTCCTACAGCCTAATCAATTTAAGAGAGCAAGGAAAGAAGGCTGAGAGAAGGGGAGGTGAGGGTAGGAAGTGTGAGAGAGAGAGTGGGGAGGGGAGGTAGTGCACCTCAGAGTGAAAATGACTGTTGACCTGACTCCAGCACATTTTATATCACTGGCAACACCTTCAAAAACAGGCCAACTAACTCCCCCTCTGTGTTATAAGAGTTGATAATTGAATGTTTTTGCAGTTGTATAAGAGAAGGATAGTGTAGTGGGGAGGTGATTTGCTTTTCTGTCCATCTGCCATCTATCACTGCTCTAGATAGAACCCACTGCAGCCATTGCAGATTCCTGTATCATACAGCTAACAGCATCCCAAGGATGTTATCAGCATCCTTTTATCTGGCATGGGAGCTTCAAGGCTGGCAGTATAGCCTAAAGGTTAGAGTAATGAGCTGTGAATAAGCTTGGTATATCCACCAGCCTTTGGGTCACTTAACCACCTAGTGCTCCCGGGTTGCCCCTGAAAACAGGTACTTGTGCCTAGTGGCCTTACCCAGTTACCAAAGAATAAAAATAAAAAAAAAACAATATATGTGTTGTCCAAGGATGTTCCCAGCATCCTAAGTGCTGTCTTGAAATGTTTCCAGTATCCTACATTCTTCCCAGCGATGTGTCAACATCCTATAAGCTGCCCTGTATTGTTCTCAGCATCCTATGAGCTGCCTCAGAATGTATGTCCAGTACCCAATGTGAGGCTCAGGGATGTTTCCTGTAATCTACTTGCTGCATGGGCATGTTCCCAGTATCCTTTTAGCTGACAGGACATGTTCCCAGCATTCTGTGTACTTCCGGGGATGTTCCCATTATCCTACTTGCTGCATGTGGATGTTCCCAGCATCCTGTGAACTGCTAGGGGATGTTCTCAGCATCCTATGTGCTGTCCAGGGATGTTCCTAGCATCATCTAAACTGTACAGGGATATTGCAGACTATACACAGCACATTAGTAAGCATACCTCACTTGCCCCTCCCCCTCAGACCATTTCTTAATTGACTGGGTTGGTTTCTTCAAAACCCCCGATGCATAGTAGAAGCTGGCCCCCTCCCATACACACTCAGTGATGACTACATAGTCTACTGCATGCATAAGGTTCACTGTCAAAAAGACCCCCCAAGGTCATTCAGCTCCAGTCTTATAAACTGCTTGACCTAAATGCCCTCCTGTTTGTCCTCTTTGCACAGATTGGTCCTTCACCTCAACATCTCCCGATAAAAATAAGACTTTTTAAAGTTTTCATTCTAAATTTGTTGATGCTTGGATAGGCCTGCCTACCTCTGCAAGGCCAGCGTCATAGGTTCTTACTTTCCCTGGACCTCTGCCAAGCTCATAACTTGTATCCATGCTCAAGACTCTGCTTGATGCCTTTACAATGTCACTGGTTCACTAGTGGACTTGTCAAGGTGCAAGCAGCTCTGTAATACCAGTACCAAGGCTGCAGGTTGGCCAAGTGCTGCAGGTTGGCCAAGTCAGATGTCTTGCCTCATACTTCCAGAATAACATTAACTGCCCCTTTAACTTTTGGAAGTTAGTGCACTCCATTGTTGATTCCCCAAGCAGACTCTCATCTCTGTACTCAAATCAGGTAGCTCAATCTTCTCTGACACCACTGAGGATTCTGTCTCTTCTAACCACTTTTTCTCAACCTGTGCTCTGTCTCTCTCCTCTCCTTCTCCTTCCCTCTGCTATCTCCCCTTTTTCCTTTCCCCCACCTTCCTCCTCCTCCTCCTCCTTCTTCTCCACCACTCTGGCTGACATTCTCTCAGTTCTATTATCCCTTAAGCCCTCCAAGGGTAATAGTCTTTCTGGTATTTACCCCAAACTCCTGTATCTCTGTGCCCTGGCTATTGGTTCCCATCTGTGACCCAAGGGGGGGGGCAATGGGGTTATGGGGGGGATAAACACCTCCAAAATTGAATTTTTTTTAAATATTTATATTAAACTATTATTCTTGATCAAGAATGACTTCTTTATGAACTAAGTCCACACCCCTGCTCTTTAGGTCTTGATCTCCATAACCTCTTCCCCACTGTCTCAGTCTCTGGTTCTTGGAAGACAGTCAAAGTCACCCCCCTTTACAGAGGGGTAAAATCCCAGCACCTCTACCACCCTATCTCCCTCTTTCCTTCTTCATCAAAACTTAAATGCATTTGGTTCTCTCTCTCTCTCATCTTTCTGCAGTCCTTGACTCCTCTGATTTCCTTAGTGTAAGCCCCCCAAATGGATTTACTTGGAAGGGCTATGGCCCTCCGCTACATTGCCGGTAATAAAAGGGGGTCCTTAGTGGGGCTCACACTGGGTGTGCTCCATCCATCTTCGAGGCTGAGGCTGCTGTAATTTTTGGGACCTTAGCCCATGTTAAGAGTAGGGCTGAGGTCCGACTACTGTTTCTGCATCTCCGGGCACCCGAGGGGTCAGGTTTCAGTCCCAGAAGCTGACTACATGCTCTGGGCCATAAAATGTAAACAATCATGGTGGCACACGCATTACTGGGTATGTGCAGCCACCAGAAGGGAACATTTTAAAGGAGTCATGGCTCTGTTTGTGGGTTTGGCCAGGTGGCCATTTTGTAATTATATTCCTGGCCCCAGGGTAAATAGCGGAGCTGAGGATTACTACCAGGAAACATCCGGTTTCAGGAGGGAAGATTTTCTGCCCTGCCAAGGGTTAAATGATAAAGTACAAGGCAGTGGGGTATAGAGATTAAAATGTACACAAAGATGGCAACCCCCACTAAAAGACTACAGAAAGGGGGCTTCTGAGTAAAGGTTAAAGGATACTGAGAAGCTTGGGATTATTACAGCCAGTTAGTGGAGGGCTGGAGAAAGAGGATAACTAGGACTGGCAGCCCACCAAAAGGGGAGATCCAAGGTGAAGTGGAGAGAGAATGTGTGGGCTTCCCAGCCCAGAGTTGCACTGAGGCCCTCTCAACCTAACTTAACCAGCCACTGGCAGAATAGCAGGTTGTAAAACTTGGAGGTTGTGCAGCCAGACACAAGAGAAAAGTTTTGAAGTGTGCCTCAGACAGAGAGGAGCTGCAGTGCTAAAGCAGAAAGAGAGAGAGAGAGAGAGAAAGAGAGAAAGAGAGAACTTAAAACTGCGTAGGGAGCTGAGAAACTGGGTTTGTGTTGCCTGCTTTTTCTAGCTCTGTAACCCTGGCATCAGAGACTGAGAGTTCCCTCCTTGGAGGGGTATTTCTGTGAGTACAATGTCCAGCAAGGGGAGAGTCTGAGTGGGCTGTGGCCAGTGACTGAGAAAGGGCCAGCAGTTCTGTGACAGAGAAATGAAGTGCAGAGGACTGGGTTAAGAGACTGTGAAAGCTCAGCGGTAACCTATTTGACCAGGGTGTGCAACAGAGGGTTTTAGGGGACCAAGCATCAATTACCCCCCCCAGACTGAAGACTTGTGAGGAAGCGGACCAGTGGCCAAAGATGTCGAGAGGTCTGCCTGGTGAAAACTGTCTACAAAGGCCTCCAGGAAAAGTTGGCAAGGCCAAGCAGGTGAAGATCATCTGTTTCCCCTTCTCCAGTGCTCCAGCATTGGTACTACATTATCCAGAGGCCTCCACAGTACCATGCATCTGCAAGTGAATTGTAATACAGTGGGCTTCAACACCCCTGTGTGGACTGAAAAAAATGGGAGTTTAAGTAGGATGAAGACCAAAAACTCTGATCCAGCCAAACCTCAGAGAAGTAGATAAAAAGGAAAGCATACTATAAGGGGAGTGGCCATAGTCCAATCAAGAGCTGAGGCACACTAAGCAAAGATTGGAAAAAACATACCGTCCACCCAGATAATCTTCAATACAAAATAATTTTATTTTCATAACATCCGGACCAACAATGTCCTACGTTTTGGGAATACCCTTCATCAGGGAGTCTGGTTATCACGTTATACTCTTTCTTTCTTTTGTTTTAGATTTACCATCAATGTACTTTATAGTTTGTGTTTCCCCTTAGGTTATGTATCAATTCATATTTTGAAAATGTATCCTGTCTTTAAATAGCTCCTTTAGTAAGTGCATCTCTTTCAAAGGGGAAGAAAAAACTTTCTTCCCTTTGAAAGAGATGAAGATTATCTGGGTGAGCAGGCCGTTATTTCCAGTCTTTGCTTAGGGAGTTTAAGTAGCTAGCTAGTTAGATTGCAGGGACAATCCTCAAAAGAACTGGTTAAATTCAAAAGCTGGACAAAGCTAAAAGTTAAGTGTTACAAATGTTTAGTAGTTATTTGGACCCCATCAAGAGACCCAGGCCTGCATCACCATCCGGTGAGGTACTCACCACATCAGGGGACATTTTAGGGTGCACCCTAAGGTGGGAGGAAAGGATATTGAGTGGGGTTCAAAGTGTTCAAATTAATTGTGTTGATTACTATTCCCCTTCTTCCCCTGCACTCAAATAAATGTCAATATTGTTTGCATGTTAACACTCATGGCTGTACCTTTGTGAGGTCTATTTACTGTGTGTGTGTGAGTTTGTATATGGGGGGATTGTTTACAGCATGGGAAAGTGTCCTGGGGGACAAATATTGTTATTTCCTGGGCATTGGCAACCTGCTATTTGTTCACAGGTATTCTCTACCACTATTCCAGGTGGTGGCACCACGCCAACTTAACTTCCAGTTACGGAACCCAGGCCGAGCCCCTTGAAGGTGGGTACCTGGTGGACCCAAGGGCTTCGTAGCAGCCAAGGTGTCAAAGGGCTGTTACATTAGTGCTTAACAGTCTGATTTTAGGAAATCCTACTCTACTGTATCTTCCTCCAAAGACTGATTGATATCCTCTTAAAAGGGGTAGGGCAGAGACAGATCACCTCCACTATTTTTGTTGATCTGACTAAAGAGTGCTTCAGGCCATGGGCTCTTTGTTTGACCTTAGTCAATGTCTAAAACAGCTGACTGGAGCACAAGGAGGCCAAATGACTTGCTCAAGATAACATGGTGAACCAGTAACTGTAATGGCAGTGGAGTCTGGGATCTAATTTTTCTGTTCTCTTCTCTACCCCCCTCCCCCAGAAAGTGGCTGATTACAGTATCTGATTTTTGAGTCACAATCAATTCCCTAATCATGTTTTAATCGTGTCTTTGCAAGCAGCTGTATGGAAATGACCAATTGCTAATGCCCCCCACAATCTATTTGGAACTATTTCATCCTGCCCCTTCTGACAATCAATGTCCTTCCATGGAGCGTTTCTGTTCTGCATAAAATGCTCCTCTAAGGCTTTAATTTTCAACTTGTCTCTGGAATAATGGAGGGCAGTTTTTTTTCAAATGCTCATATTGATTGTTTTAGGATAAATTAATTAATTAGTCGCGCAATGGTTTTTACAAATGGTTTTTCACTAAAAGTGTTTCACATAAAAATTTAACTGTTGGCACCTACAGTTAATGAAGTACAATGCCTTTTCAAAGTATGTTTATAACTTCATTTGAGAAGTATCAGCATTAAAAAGGCAATATACTGTAAATTACTAATGCAGCCTGAGCTTTGCCTGATCACTCAGTGCTCTGAGTGTTATTTATCTTCAGCACTCCCTATTCAGTACTTCCCATACAAACAGAGTAGCTACAGATTCAGACATTCATTCCCATAAATTTTGCAAAAGGTATGGAGAGGATCATAATTTCTTGGGGCACTTAAGCTGTGTAATTGTTATGACTTTAACCCATTACTTCCAAAACCTCCATTGCTTAATGTTATACAAAATGTTTGCCAGATGAAAATGAGTGAAAATATGGCAGGTAGTGTGGTCTACTGCTCAGGGAAGAACTAACAATCAGAAGCATGGAGGTTGAAATCCCACTCACGCCAATGACTGACAGTGTGACCTTGAACAGATCATTTGATTGCTCTGTGCTTCTGTTAGCTAGGATGTGAGTGAAACTGGGTACAAGTGGGCCCTCGCTATAAACAAGATGTTGCATCTTCACTGAGTTATGCTGGGGCAATAAATGAGGCAAATAAATTGCATGTTGAAAAATCAGGGCCTGTTATTTAACCCAGGGCACAATGCAAATGAAAACCTAGTGCACTGTCTCCTCCTCCCTCCTCAGGCTTATGGTATACTTCCCAAGGGGGATGGGCCAGGGCCTGATCACATCCACTGTCTTTGTCGACTTTGCCAAGACCATTAACACACCACATCCTCTTTGACAAGCTGGTAGGTCTGGTCTCTCTGACCTTTTGGTCAAGTGGTTCATTTCCTACCTGGCTGATTGGTCCCAAGTGTTCCTCATAGGATCTACCCTACCCAACTTATCATTTGCTCAGTTTTTCTCAAGGCTCTGTCCTGGGTCCCATCCTGCTCTTAATTTTTCTTAATGACCTCATATGTCCCGTGTCTCCTACATCTATATGTACGCAGACAAGGCAGTGTTTTTGCCTGTGGTTCCTTGGCTTAAGAGCTGACTGCATGGTTTTAGCAGGACTTTGGCCATGTTCAGTGTTGGTTTGGTGCTGTCCAGAGCTCCCTAAATGCCAAAAAGATGGCCTTTGTGACCTTCAGCATCAGGTAGCATGTGAACTCCAGTCCAATCTGGTCTTCACAACCCTAGATGACACACAGCTGGAGGAAGTCTCCTCATTTAAATATCTGGGTGTACGCCGGATCATCATCTTGATTTGTTATATAATTTAATAGGGCCTCCACTGGGTATCTCTTATGGAATAAGAGACTCAGAGAGGGAAGCTTGGGCAAGAGGACTACAAAGTAAAGCTAAGTGGTTATGGATAGCCCAGCCTCATGAAAGGAGTCTCTTATACCATAAGAGACACCCAGCAAAGGCCATATCATCTTGTAACCCAATCAAAAGTGTGAGGCTTACCTTGGGGACATGGACCTGGCAATTGCTGCCTCAGCTCTGCCTTTTCCAAACCCCATATTTCTGTGGATGGGGGGCTGGTGGGAGATGACAGGAAAGTGCAGAGGCCAAAGTTTCTTTGACAACTCTTGTACCATGCAGTTTGGGGCTCCACATCAAAGGAAGGTGGCCTATGTCAATGGAGGACTGTTTCAGCTGCTGCCCAGCTGCAAACAGTCATCATAACCCACCCGTGCCCTCTGTTATGGGAAGTGAGAAGTGCCAAAAAGGGCAGGAATCTTTGCAAAAGAGAATATTAGGCCCCCTGACCCAGGACTTCATAGCCTCCACCATCTTGACGACCACTGGCCTGGCTCCCAAGGAACTGGACTCTCGAGCAAGCTCCTGAAGGCCTCTTGGAGGAGGAGGAGGAAGACTGAGGATTCTACTTCCCTTTTGGTGGGCCAATAGACTGCCGAGCAGCTTAAGTAACAGCTGGCTGAGCCAATGAGAGCAGACCCCAGATGGTGGCTATAAGAAGGGGATTATGCTGGAGGCTAACAGATATGGAGAGATCTTGGACTTACTGGATCTACTTCCCAGGGTGAGTTCAAGCTGCGCCATTTTAGACCGAGCATTGTGTGGCAAATGAAGGGGCAGCTGCAGATGTCAGATGCAATAGACCAGTCTGAGAGCTCAGATGTGCAACTCCAGTCACCAGGGATTGACAAGTGAAATGTCAGATGGTAAAGGGTACAGTAGTGATAATCTGTGTGCATGCCTTCATGTTTTTACTTTCCTATTGTAACCCCACAGGGGCTTACCTGTAATTGCCCCATATCCCTTGTTTTCTACCGTTCCTCTTCCATTGCTGCCGGCGTCTCCCCGAGCTCCCTCTGATGCCCTGATGCTCCCTGAATTCCCCCATAGTGCCCCTTTAGCAATTTAAGCCCAGTTTGGGCTAAAGATCTTCACTGCGAGTCACTGGCATGTTTCTGGTGCTGCTGGCGACTGCACATGTGCAAGTAGCACATGGATATGTCACCCCTGGATTTTGCAGACAAATGGGGGAGTTCTTCAGTGGTCCCAATGCCCTGGCAAGCTATGTAGGGGCAGTGACCTTGGCACTGCAGCTCAGAAGCCGCTTAAGTGTTTAAAAGTTAAGTTTGAATGAGGGGCATTCTCGGGGTTCATACATATGCATGAGTACTTCATTAATATTCATAGAGTGCTGCCTGCCACCTAGGGGGACAGTGTATCGGTGGCAGTGACAGCAAAAGTATAAGGGACATATTAATGAATGTGGACTTATTTAAAAGAAAAGTGTTAGGGCTACAAATGTGTGGAGAAAGTATAATAATATAACTTTTATGCTGGCTGCACCAGACTATGAAACTGGTAGGGACTGCATAAATGAGACAGTATCTTTACAGCAGTCACCAATTACGAACTGGGATTTCAACCAGAGGCTCTTGGGAGTATAATGTGGATTTATGGGAGACTTTATGGGACAAAGTCTGGGCACCTAAACTGTAGCCAATTAAAGGACTTGAATTGTTATAGGCAGCCTAAACAACCAATCAGATTACAGGGATTTCTGTATTTAAGAGGGACAATTTGAATTCCAGTCAGTTCTGCAAGGAGACCAGATTGAGAGTGACTGCAGAGAGCAGCCTGCAGTTCAAGGCAGGCCTGTGTTGGAACTCCAGCTTGAACTACTGAGCAGGCTCTGTGAAGATCAGGCCTGCAAAAGACCTAGTGGCTATCTTGTGTGTTTCTGGTGGTCCAGAAGAGAAGATTAATTGCCAGGAACTGCCTGCCTGCAGTTAGGAGGTTTTGCTTAGTGAATAGACTGAAATTGTGCACCAGCTTGGAACTGAACTGAGAGGTAGAGACTTAAATGCTGTTCCCTTTAAGTGAGCTGAATATTTATTGTGGATCAATACCTGCTGCTCAGGGACTCCTGATTGCCAGAAAGGAGCCCACGTGTACTTGTGTTTGAACTGTTGGTCAGTGGGAAAGACCACCCGAAATTGAACTGAACTTTGCAAAAAGTGTTGATCTAGCCTGGCCTTTTTGTTCAAACTGGCCCAGGCCAGCGTTTGTGTGTCAGACTCAGTGTCATCAGCGAGAGACCAGCTTTGGGGATCCAGCCCCTGTGCAGAAAGCAATCACAGGTTGCGGCCAACTTCAGGGAAAGGATGTGAAGCGGAGGTGAGCCGTGATGGCTCAGCTTCCCCATGTGCATTAGCTTCCAGCCTCAGGTCTTCATTTCACCAGGACATCATCTGCAATTGACTGGTACAGTGAACAAATTCAGGGTGGCTCCCTGCAACAGTTCACTAAATCTTCATGTGGTTTCATATACAGTAATTGTTTTCATGCTTAAATGTAATAATTTCAACCAACCAGCCAGGATTATGACTAACCAAGGCTTGTTTATGCATGCTAACTGCCTTTCTTTCCACCAAGGGCCCCAACACAGCTGCAATGCCAGCCACCCCCGGGCAACATTTCTGGCCAGTCAGCATAGATCCTGGGTACCCAGTGTTGTAGGACTAATTGTTGGGATGAAAGTACATGCATAGTAACTTGAAGTTAATCAGTAAATTAATCATTCATCCAGATTCCCACTCCTTCCTTGTTCACATCCCCTCAATAAATCTGATTTGTTGTGTTACTTTGAAACTAGTTTGTGAGTATATTATTACTGGGTTTGAAGTGACAGATGTGAAATTGAATGTACTAACAGTGCATGCTGTTTTGCCAAACTGGTGTTTTACAGGGGATAATAATAATAATAAAATTTATTTAATTAAGCGCCTTTCAAGTTTTCAAGGCGCTGTACAGTTCATAAAACCAGGCAACAAATACAATAAAACAGAACAGCAGTTTCAACAAATAAAACCAATTACAATATGGGTGGAAAGGCCTTATTCCATAAAAAGGACTTTAAAGCCCTTTTAAAAATATCCACTGTTGTACTCTCTCGGAGCGGACGGGGTAGAGAATTCCAGAGGGATGGAGCCACAAAGCCAAAAGCACGGGCTCCAGAAGACTTCAAATTAACCCTTGGAATCTCCAGCAACCCCTTGTCAGCCGAGCGAAGCTGTCTCAAAGGGGTGTAAGGCACCAAAAGCTCTTTCAAGTAGTCAGGACCATACCCATGTAGGGTTTTGTAGGTCAAAAGCCCTACTTTTAAAGGTGATCTGCCACTGTATAGGCAGCCAGTGCAGAGAGCACAACACAGGGGTAATATGAGATCTTCTTGAAGCCCCAGACAACAAATGTGCTGCTGCATTCTGCACTAGCTGCAAGCAGTGGATATCAACCC
This sequence comes from Neoceratodus forsteri, assembly GCA_016271365.2. NCBI lineage: Eukaryota > Metazoa > Chordata > Ceratodontiformes > Ceratodontidae > Neoceratodus > Neoceratodus forsteri. Next base: position 588,975,609 of record CM028129.1, on the reverse strand, counting down.
CAGCAAGCCCTAGGTACAGGGAGTTACAGTAGTCCAAGCGAGATGTCACAAAGGCGTGGACCAAAACCGGCAAATCATCAGGAGGAACCAGGTGCCTAATCCTGGAGATGTTTCTCAGATGAAAAAATGCAGTCCTGACAACAGAGGACACCTGATAACGAAGGGTCAATTCTGTGTCAAGCTCTACACCCAGGTTATGCACCCATTCAGAAATGGGGATCTGGATGCCCCCTAGAACTATTCCAGAGGGGGACCCCACCCCCAAACCCCCAACCCTGCGGCCGGGGTCCACAACCATAACCTCAGTCTTTCCCGGATTCAACTTTAACCTGCTGGAATTCATCCAGTCTTGGATATCTGCAAGGCACTTATTCAACACCGAGACAGCACTAACCTGGTCAGGTGCAAAAGACAGGTAGAGCTGGGTATCATCAGCATAGCAGTGAAACCTCAGCTCATACCATCTTACAATGTCTCCGAGGGGTAGCATATATACTGCGAATAACATGGAGGAAAGCACCAAACCCTGTGGAACCCCGCAGGGCAGAGAGAAAGCCTCAGAAGAATGTAATCCCGAGACCACTCTCTACGTTCTCCCCTCAAGGTAAGAAGAAAACCATCTGAGGACCATACCTGAAAGTCCACAGAAGGACCCCAGGTGTTCGAGCAGAACCCCATGATCCACAGTATCAAAGGCTGATGACAGATCAAGGAGAAAAAGAATAGAACAATGTCTCCGATCTCTCGCCATCAGGAGATCATTGAGCACCCGAACCAGAGCAGTCTCGGTGCTATGCCTTTTATGAAAACCAGACTGGAGAGGTTCGTATAGACTATGGATGGTCAAATGGTTGTCTAATTGAGTCACCACAACTTTTTCAATAACCTTCCCTACAAAGGGGAGGTTAGAGCTCGGGCGGTAGTTAGCTTGGTCATCCGGGTCCAAGGAAGTTTTCTTCAGAAGAGGAGTCACCACCCCTTCCTTCAGAGAGCTAGGGAAAACTCCCGTCTCCAAGGAGCACTGGATAATTCGAGCAAGGATCGGGCCTATAACCTCACTACATCCCAAAATCAGGGAAGTAGGACCCGGATCCAACCTACAGCACATTGGGCGCATCTCGTAGGCAATCCTCATAGTGTCTACGAAATCTGGCAGGTCAAAAGTACTCCAGGAAATTCCAGGCACCACAACAAAACACTGGTCAGCTGCAAAAACCTTAGAGTGAGGTCAGGGACATTGCCTCTGGATGTCTTCCACCCTATTAACGAAGAACTGAGTGATCTCTTCACAGTCAGTCTGTGTAAAAACTCGACGGATCTGCTGACAGACTGGGTTGCACAGTCTGTCAACAGTTCTGAAGAGCTGAGCCGGTCGATTCCGAGCAGCAGAAATTTCCCTGGACAGGAATTCTTCCTTCTTACAGGAAATTTCTGTTTGATAGAGCTCATAATGCTCTAACAAAATAAGTTGGTCGGCATCTGAGGCAGTCTTCCTCCAATGATGCTCCAACCTATGCCCCAACCTCCGGAGCCCTCTCAATGCCTCGTCAAACCAAGGAACGACGGGACAGCGAGGGAGGGGTCAAACAAGGGCAGGTGCAATCTGATCGAGGGCAGCTGAGATGGTCTCATTATAGGCCACCACAAGCCGCTCAGGATCAGAGCACAAATCGTCAAACAGCGAGAAGTCAAGGACCACCATCAGGTCTTCAGGGACAACATACCACAATGGGCGGTACTTGACCAACTCCACAGGGACCGACCTACCCAGGGGGGCCTCAAAATTGAACCCAACTGAGTAATGATCAGACCAACCGACTGGTTCCACCACCAAATCGGATGCCTCGATCCCCAGGAGAAAAACAAGATCAAGAGAATGACCACCTTTATGGGTGGCTCTGGAAACAACCTGTGTGAAGCCCAGTGATGTCATCATCTGGAGGAAATGTTGCCCAAAAAGTGAGGATTTGTCATCGACCCACGCATTGAAATCGCCCAGTACCATCAATCTGGGCGATTCCAAAGCCATGTCGGCGGCAAAGTCTGCTATTTCCTGCAGGAAAAGATTCTCATCCCCTGGTGGACGGTAAATGAGAGCAATCCTGTACCCTACACCAGCCACCACAGTACACTCAAATGATCTTGCCTCCTCAACTGGAACAACAGTTAGGCCCAATCCGGTCTTGAAGCAGATCGCCACCCCCCCGCTATCTAATCTCGGGCGATGTATAACCGAGAACCCGGTAGGAACAGCGGCCTCTAAAAACGGGGCCGCATTTCCATCCAACCAGGTCTCGGTAATGCAAGCCAGATCTGCCCCTGCAACAAAGTCCGCAATAAGACCCGTCTTATTACAGACAGATCTGGCATTGCACAACAACACCCGGGTCAGACGAGGTTGACGAGTTGTCCCAACCACTTGCCCTCGAATACTAGAGGTGCCCTTGGGGTATGGGAACCAGAACGGGACTACCACGCTCCAGAAACCATTTCGCCCCAGGGCGTCTTCGAGGCCGAACCACCCCTATGGGAGAGCACCACTCCCTCCACTGTCCACAACCCTCTGCACCCCCCCAATTCCTCCGTCCCCTACGCACAATCCCTAATGCCCGACACCGATGGTAAACATGGGCTGGCAAGGGGGGCAAGACAAAGGGGCGGAGGGCATGGAGAGCGGAGGCCGAGTAACAAACAGCAGGTAAAGCTGACCAGCACATCAGGCTGTCATAACAAAATAAAACCAAAAATAAAATAGAACAAACAACACCACCGCCCACCAAAAGAAAAAATAAAATAAACTAGTAAACTAATGCGACAGATAATATACAAAATTAAACTTATTTTATATCCACAAGCCCTCTCACGGCCAGGGGATAATAAAATAACACAGAACTAACACTAATAACAATAAAATAGATAAAAATACATAGAGGGAATAATTTAAAGACCACCCTTCAGGACACTCTCACTGAAACCAGCAGGGTGGGCTATAAGCTGGAAACAAGCACTCTCACTGCTCAATTATCCCTCAAAACAAATAGACTTCACATACAATAAACCATATATATCAACACCTGGGCTGAGAAGACAGTTTCTTAAAAATAGCACTATAATAAAACAGTATTTCCACAGTCACTTATCTTGCAGGGAACTCTCCAGTCACTTAATTGGGACATTAAAGAAACTGATGATACAGGCCACTAAGTCCTTATTATATCCAAGAACCAGAATTTCCAAGTAAAATTGAGGAAAACAGGAACTCCCGGTTTTCAAAGAAAGCCACACATCAGATCGCAGGTTCCACTAAATCAAGTTCAGCAGCAGCTACTAAGCTACAATGGTGACCCGACACCACGACTCCAGGCCGGGTCAGCCCACCGACCGACTCCGCTGGGAATCTAGGGGAATAGGGTCAAAGGCCGGCTCTCCAACAGGCCCCGACCCCTAACCCCTGTGCAGGTCACCAGAGCTAGAGCCAAAAGATAGGGAAAAAACCCAGACTCCAAAAGACAGAACCCCAAATTGTAGTAGTCTCTGCCAACAGGACAGTGCCACTCCAAACGGACCAGATGTAAATACAGTTAGTTGCCACAGCCTTAAAGATGCTGAATAGAGCCCAAAATCCTTAATAAGCCCAATCACGGTAGATCCCAGCCAGAGACAGAGACGAAGCCGGAACACGGCTGGAGACGTTTAAGCAGGCAGGCACCATGCAAGGTCAAAGACGCAGATGTAAGTGCGACCACCATGCCGCCAAAGTCCCAAAAGACAATCCAAGAGCTGGGACACACTAGGACCCTGCACCCTGCACCACAGTCATGGATCGAATCTGGACCATCCAGGGAGCCAGCCGGCCACAAACACCAAAAATCACTGCTAGAAGACGTCCCAGATGACCGATTGCCGATATAGCCTCTCCGCAGTCCAGGTATCTAAAAAGCTTTAAAACTTAAAAAATTTAAAGTAAAACGAAGTAAAATGAAACATAAAAGCAAGAACACAAAGCAACAGTCCGACGGCTAGCCCAGCGTGGCCGCCATCTTGATCTTGATAGATCATCACTCTTTCTCCTGGTCTTCCAGAACTGAGCACAGGATTGCAGGGCCCATGCACCAGGACTCAAGACCCTGCTGGTAAGTGGGACAACTGTGAGCATATTATTAATGCAAGTTGCAAACTGTTACTGAATGCTGTTAAGGGTCACTATTTGTATCTGGGTAAGTGGTCACTAGGTGGGATTGGGGGTGGTTGTAGCTTCTCAGAGGGCTATACCAAGCTAGGTAGATACCCCCACTGCTGTTACTCTGGGTGGAGGCACCATAATATTGAACACAGGCTCCTCAACCTGTTACTAGGAAGGCAGGCAGGGGTGGTAACCCTAGAGATAGCACCACGTAGGGGTTACACTATTTGTGTGTTATGTGTGTGCTGTGAATGTGTTACTACATGCCAGTGTGTAGTAAGGGTGTGTGTATGTTTGCATTTATGTGTGGGGATGGGCTGTATATTCAGCCACTGTCAGATTAACTGTTAAAGAAGGCATAAATGTTACTGAATGTGGTCTAAAAACTAAGCAGCAAATCCCTGTGAGGAAATTTATTTGAAATATTTCAACCAGGAGAGAGTACACTTAGCTGCAAACAGCTTGTTTCTGAGTGTGTCCTGAGGGAGGCATGCAAAGAAAAAACAGCATAAAATAACAGGGGAACCATTAGCATATCCAACCTGTAAGTTGTTAAGATTTTTCCTGTGTTATGAAATTGTTCTTAATGACTGGAAACTGGCACCAGTTAAAACCATTCTTAAATCTGGTGATGATTCTTTAATTTAGAATTATCAACCTATTTCTTTATAGACCCCCTCTCCAAAATTTTTGAATGAATTGTTGATCTCAATGCATATCAGTTATTATCTCAAGTACAACATGGCTTTAAACCAAAACATACAGTGACACATGTACAGCTTTGGTAAGGTTCACACAGTGGGTTCATCATGTTTTTGATGCAAGGGAGCATGTGGCTGCAGTGTTTGTATATCTGGCCAAAGCTTTCAACCTTGTTGACCATTCATTGCTATTAAAACAAACTCTAGCAAGAGCCAATATGGCTGCAAAGTAATGGCGTTGTGAGGAGTGAGAAATGGGTAAACTAGCAATTTTTGGACTAACAACTGAGTCACCTAACTGCACTTTCTAGTAATTGTGATACACACGCACTGACTTATACATATACACATATATGCATGTATATTCCAGTGTAACATAGCAGTGCACTGTCTACACATGTCTTTATATTGATTGAGAGATTGTTTTCTTCTTTTCAGGCTCCGAGAGACATAGAAGGGTGAGGGCTGCCACTAGACACCTCGTTTAAATCAGAAATGACATGCATAAGGCTGAAACTGATCGAGATAGTGGGGGAATGTAGACTATTAATTTTTGCATTAACCACTGAGCCATCTCTGATGGTGCCTACTGGGCAGAAATACCCTCCCCTGACTATTACTTTCCTTAATTAGCCCCGTTCTTGTTGGCTAAAAGTCAGTATTCGCTGACCACTACAGTTACTTATGCATTTTGTTATACTGTAATGTAACTACTGTAAATGTATATTGTTGTCTACTGAATTTCTGTAACACATTTGTTTTGTTTTTACTCTGCCATGGAACCTATGTAATGAGCTTGTTCTCACAGGTGTTAATCTGAGATTACAATGAATAAATAAAAATAAATAAATCTAACTGCACTTTCTAATTGTTGTGACACACATTGTCTAATACATATACACATATATGCATATAAATTCCAGTATAACATAGCAGTACACTAGCTACAGTGCACATATTTTTACAGATTAAAAAAAGACATTGAGGGACTTTTTTCTCCTTTTCAGGCTCTGAGGGACATCGGAGGGTGAGGAATTGCCACTAGACACTTCATTTAAATCAGCAATGAAGAGTATAAGGCTGAAACTGATCTAGATAATGGGGCAATGTAGAGCAACAATTTGCGCACTGACCGTTGAGCCACCTAACTGCACTTTCCAATTGTTATGATATACACACACACAATGATTAATACATATACACATATATACATATACAGTATATTCCAGTATAGCATAGCAGTGCACTGTCTACACACAGCGAGCAGTGCCACACACACACACTAACACACATACACTGCCTCATATGGCAATTATTTACTTACACATCTAACCCTAACATTTACTGTATTTAAGATAAGCACTGTGTTTTGCACTAACTTATTGTACTAATCTATGGCATGACTGGGTGACTAAGGTAGAGGACCAGGTAGGTGCAGAGGATGTGGCCTATCTGGATTTTATTGGGGACATTGCAGAGGGACTAGAGGGGAAGGTACTCCTCTTTGCAGATGATACAAAGGTATGCAATAAGGTGGACATGCCAGAGAGGTTGAAAGAGTGAGGGAAGACCTTTAAAAAACTGGAGCAATGGTCTGAAGAATGGCAGCTTGGATTCAATGCAAAGAAGTGCAGAATCAGTGCAGGTGTGATAATAAAATACATTTTGTGTAGACAGTGTCTTGATGGTACTATAAAAGAAATACATAGAAACATAGAGAATGATGGCAGAAAAAGACCAGATGACCATCCAGTCTGCCCAAGTTCCCTATGATCCCTGGAAGCTACTGTTCCTCCAGGGTACTAACCCTCCCCATCCTCTCTCTAATCTCCTCTTTGGTCCAGTTGCCCTCGGTAACCACTATTCCCTTCATTATGTCCCAGCCCTGCCTGAATCCCCTGGCAGTTTTCACACCCACAACTTCAGCTGACAGACTGTTCAAAGGTTCATCCACACTTTCTATAAAGTAATACTTCCTCACATTTCTCCTGAACCTGCCTCCTGTTAATTTCCATTCATGTCCACATGACCGCAAACTGGTATTCAGGCTAAATAGTTCCCTGTGGTTCACTTTTTTTTTTGTTAACCAGGATAGACACACTAAGCTGAAAACTTGTTTACAGGTGTGACCTGGGAGCACAAGGAAGTTAAGTGACTTGCTCAGGGTCACACAGTATGCAAGTGGGGGGCTGTGAGATTCAACCCCAGGTCTCCAGGTTTGCAGCTTACAGCCTTAAACCACTTCATTATATTGCCTCATTTGCTAATTCCTTTAAGGAACTTGAAGTTCTCTATCATATCTCCCCTCTCCCTTCTGGTCTCCAGTGAGTACATATTTAATGCTTTGAGGTGCTCCTCATAGGATCTTCCCTGCTGGCCCTGAATCATTTGAACTACTCTGTGCTGCACTGTCTCCAACCTATCCTTATCCTTTCTGAGGTGAGGACTCCAGTACTGGGTGCAGTACTTTAGGTGAGGCCTCACCAGGGATCTGTAGAGGGGAAGTATTACCTCTTTTCTTCTGCTATCAATACCCCTTCTGATACATCCCAGCATCCTATTAACTTTGCTATTGGCCTTGTTGCACTGACTTGCTTGCTTACAGTAAGTGAGTTGCTAATGATAACTTTCAGATCCTGTTCCTCAGCTGTAATGTTAAGTCTCTCTCCTCCCGTCCAGTATTCTGTCTTCAGGTTCTTTTTCCCTAGGTGTATTACGTTGCATTTTCTAGCATTGATTTTTAACTGTCAGACCTTTGATAACCCCTCCAGCTTTTGTAAGTCTCTGTGCATTTCCCTTATTCCCTAATTACTATCCACCCTCCGAAATAGTTTTGTGTCATCTGCGAAGAGACACATTCTGCCCCAGAGTCCTTCTCTAGTGTCACTAATGAACATATTGAAGAGGACCAGACCTAGGACTGATCTCTGTGGGATCCTGCTCATAACCTCCCTCTCCACTGATTTAACCCCACTGGCCACCACCCTCTGCTGCCTCCCTTCTAGCCAGTCACCCATCCAGTTCACTATGGATTTCGCTGCACCCAGGTCTTTCATCTTCTTGAGCAATAGTTTGTGAGGTACCGAGTCAAAAGCCTTGCTAAATTGACAAGGTAGAGCAGTGTGTCCTTTGTCTAATTCCTTTATCACCCAGTCAATGAAAACTATCAGGTTAGTCTGACAAGATCTTCCTGCCATGAAACCATGCTGTTTACTATCCTGGAGTCTGTTGCTCTCCAGGTTGTCTATGAGGTCCTCTTTGATCAGTGACTCCATCAGCTTCCCTACAATAGAGGTTAGAATGACAGGCCTGTGGCACCTGGTTGCTATTTATCCCCCTTTATGAAGTGGTACAGTGTCTGCCACTTTCCAGTTCCTTGGAACTTCCCCATATCTACTGTAAGTGAGCTGTTGAACAGACATACCAGTGGTTCAGCCAGCTCTGCTGATACTTCCCTGAGTATCCTCAGATGCAACTCATGGGGTCCCGGCACCTTATCTATCTTAAGAGCAGCCAGCCTTTTCAGAACCCTTTCACTAGCAAACAATGGCTGTCTCATTTCTGAGATTCCCTTAGTGGCCACTTTTATGCTACTCTCTGGCATGGACTCGCTGTCCTCCTTAGTGAAAATTGAGCAAAAGTAGTCATTTAGGATGGTGGCCTTTTGTCCATCCTCCTCTATCACCCTACTCCCCTCAACTAACCTTATGATTCCCCCCATCCTTTTCATTTTTTCACCAATACATCTGAAAAACTGTTTTTCTCCATTCCTGACTCCTTCAGCGATATGCAACTGTTAGTCTGCTTTGGCTTCCCTAATGGCCCTGTTTGCCTCGCTATTTTTCTGTAGATAATCCTTCCATTCTACCTCCCCCTGTTTTTTTTGTATTTATAGAAGGCCTTCTTTTTGGCCCCTACCACTTCTCCGGCCCTTGCTGAGAACCACAGTGGTTGCCTAAACCTGTTTTTCTTTATTACTATTCTTATGCATACTTTGGATGTTTTGAGGATGGTCCCCTGTATTACCCCCATCTCTCCTCCACCTCCCTTTCGGGTGTCAGAACCATTTTTTTCGACCCCCAGAATAGTGCCGGGATCCATCCGTTCTTGACGCCTACTGACCTGGCTATGGTTATCCATGCATTTGTTACCAGCAGACTTGATTACTGTAATGCTCTGTGCCTAGGATTGTCTGGAGGTTTGATGCATCGACTGCAGCTAGTGCAGAATGCTGTGGCCAGGATGTTGATGGGTACTTCTGTGAGGGATCTTGTCACTCCTGTTCTGTGTGCTCTGCACTGGCTGCTGCCTGTGAGTTCGCACATCGCTCTCAAAATAGGCTTGTTAACATACAAGACCCTGTGTGGTTTGGGACCTGACTACCTAAAAGAGTTCCTGGTTACATACTCTCCTATCCACCCCCTATGCTCTGTCGAGGCTGGCCTGTTGGTTGTACCGTCTTCCCGCTTAAAGAGATCAGGAGAAAGAGCATTTTGTACAGCCACACTGCTGCTGTGGAATTCCCTACCACCATATATTTGAGCAGCCAGCATGGTGGAGGCCATTAAAGCCTCTTTCAAAACATGTTTGTTTGAAAAAGTTTTTAATCTTCTGTGATTGTATGTTTATGCTGGAATGTTTTATCATATTTATTTATTATTATATTTGTTAAAGAACAGCTTTCTAGTAGCAGCCTCCGCAAGCATATATGGTGTGTTACCTGGCCCAGAGTCATGGTATATAATGGAGTCCTTGAAATTCTTCCATGTTAGAAAGTTATAACGCTTGTAAATTTGTTCCCCGAGTACCCCAAAACAATGGAGCTACTTCCTTAACCTATGGCCATGCCCTCGTGCTGGCACATGCAGCCCCATTTTGTGGTGTGATGAAATGAAGGCTGTGTGTGTGCACCCCATTAACTTGAATGGGGGCGATGTTCCCAAACATTTTATTACTATTTAGTGTTGCGATGTGAATAAATCAAAACCTGCTGTTCAATGTGGGGGAATAGCTCCTCCCATATCCTCCTTAAAAGCCAGCCTCCTTCAGCAGTCCCCTGCTTAGTGCGCTGGGAAACACCCACCATCCACCCCTGCCTCCTCCTTCTCCAGCACTCTGCTCACCCTTGGTACTGGGCTTTTTATTCCCTACTCACTACCCAGTTTCCCTACCAAGGGTGGGAATAGAGTAAAGCCAAAAGTAAACTATGTTACACAAGCACTACTGACTCCATACGCTATTCACCAAAACATTGAAATTTGTGGCGTCCACAGAGTATAAACATGCACATTCATAACTGTGACACTTGGAGTAATGAGAGCTGTGAAACCACTTGTGGGCACCATAATGTAGGATTAGTAGATCAGGTGATATGGCTACACTACCACGTTTTTGAGTGAGTGTGCACCTTTTAGTGACTGTTAATCTTAATACAACCAACTGAGCTGTGGAGATATGAGCATAGTACATAGTAGCACTAGTAGAGACCACATGAAATGTAAAGCAGCAGTGGGACATGGCCATGACAGGTTATGCTATATGCACAATGGACAGGGTAGGACATTGGGTGGATGGATGTCTCTGAATGTGACAGAGAACATAAAGGCACTTGAGACCTGGAGGGTTCTCTCGCTGCAAATAGGTGTGATGTACACACATATAGCACAGGACTAGGTGGCAGATAGGGGCATGCTCAAAGAAAGGCAAAGGGGTAGATAACAAGTGTGAGGTATTGACAGTGGCGTACTTTGGTCTGCCAGATGTGGACTGGAGCCTCCATGCTGCAGCAACAGTTAGAGGTATGTAAATTATACAGTCCCTGAAGGGGGCACTCCTCAGGCAAGTATCTCCAGCGCCCAGTAGTTAGTGACCAGAACTGGTACTGTCATACTGTGACAGTCAAGCTAACGTCACAGCGTGACATCACCTGCGAACTAGTGATCCTTGTATGGTGTGCTTCAACATGAAGCCCATGCCATAATGGCAGTAACCACTTACACAGGTGCCATGAACTTCAGGATGACAAATTGCAGTAACATGCCAGAGTGTTGCAAATAAGCACTGCCACAAATTGGGACAACTGGCAGGGAACAGGAAAATGAGGAGATGGAGATATACAGTATAAGGAAAATAAAATGGAGGCAGAGAAGTCAGTGAGGAGAGCACAAACAGAGACAGAGGACACCTTAGGGTGGCAAACGGGGGGGAGGTGTCACAAATTCCAGGTGGACATAACTGAGATGACGAACTGCATGGAAAGGACACTAAGAACAGAAAAGGTTACAGGGGTGGAAGTGTGGTGAAGGACAAGAAAGCATACGACATCTTGACCTACTGTGTTGCATCATTAGTAGAACAGGAAGCGATGGTGTACCATCAGCAGTCCAACTATTACATGATTCACATGGAAAAATTGTAACAAGATGTACATGGTGAAATGGGCCAGGGGTGGCATTCACACCATGATAGTGAAGGGACTGAGGAAGGAGCTGTGTGCACCTCTGATGGCCTGGTGCACTGTATCAATGTACATGGCTTAAGTTCCCGGGGACAGTAGGTGGCTGTTGTGGTCTCAAGGTATGGAAGCATGAATAGGCAGGAGGAAGTAAGCAACCACCATTATGCCTTATTTTGTTGTTGGCCTTTGTCATGGAACCACCGCTGAGAGAAAGGATTTTAGGTGGGGTGTGTTAAAAGTGGTGCATTGTTGGAACAGGCACAACATGGTTTCCAGGATTAAAATGAAGAGTTCAGTATCATTCCATACAGAGGACTGTTAAAGAAGATGCTGCTGTGCCATATGGGAGTGGGTCACAAGATATTACAAGGGGAAGGAAGTTAGCAGACAAACCCAGCTGAGATGGTGGTGGAAAAAGGAGGTCCACTCACAACAATTCTGATAACCAGTGTGGTGCATCAGTCCCAGGCTATGCCTGTATTAGTGACATCGCATGGGGGGGATGACTGGTAGAAACATCGGCAGCAGGGTGGTCTCAGCAGGGTGGTGGGTTGGCAGTGGAAAACATGAAAGAAGATACGAAGAAGCATGAAGACTGGACAAGGGTATGGCAACTGGCCAGCACTGCCAGAGACGTACAACATCATTCCCAGGGGCCACAGAACTGCAAGGGCAGTGTATCAATAATAGGGGTAGTGGGGGTGTACTGAACCACATAACAATAAAGGAGGGGGTGTCAAATTGTATGGACACTGGCATCAATAAAAGCATGGTGAAAAGGCAGGGGGAAAGGCAGATATAATCATGGAGTGCATGGGGAAGGATGGCACCAACAGAAAGAGGACAGGCAGTGTTAGCTCTGTAAAGATCATAGATGAGGACACAACTGGAGCCCTGTGTCTGGTTCTCGAGTCAACATCACTGGAACACCATGGGCCAGATAGAGGAAGTACAGATAAGGGCATTTCAAATGGTGCATGGCCTGCATCAGAAGCCAAAAGCAGACAGCATAAAGGATTTCAATAAGGACTCTCTGGAGTAAAAGGGAGACCTTATGGCAACAATCAAATACCTTACACACAGGCAGCTACAACTTTAGTAATGTTGAACATAGCAATATGCCTGCACTGCACTGCCCACCTATACGTGTGCTACTGACTGACTGTCACACAAACTGATTAATGAAGGCTAGAATGATGGATATTAACTGTACAAGTACATGAAGTGTTTCATGGTTTTTACACGATTGGTAAACACTAGTCTCAAATTACTGCTGTAATCTTCTGATTCAAATTGTCTTTTGCAAGGTATATCTTCTGTTACTGTTTTATTTTTCTCTGAAGCAAAGTGTTTCTTACAGGGTATATATCTTCTGTGAAATTTTTACAGGTGGTGCTTACATTTTTGTGACTTTTTATCATTGGGCTAAGCAAAATTACTGTTTGCCCCTATTTTTTTTATTTCTTTTTTGCTGAAAAGGTTTTTTTTGTCTCAGAGATGTTGTAGTCTCCTTCTCACATTGAAGACAGGGAGAGTGAGAAAGCAGCCACAGCTTCCTTGAATCAAGGAGGTTATTTTCTAGACTGCACTGAACTGAATTATTACTTTTTGGACCGGTGTAAGTAACTAGTATTGATTCTGTTTTTGGGGTGGACTTTTCTTAGTTTTACCTTTAATTTGCCTGGGAGGAACTGTATCTGGGAGATATTTGCAGTCAGTTGTGACTAGACCTGTTACTTAGCCTTTGTGAAATAGGTGTCAGAAAGGAAGGAAGGCACTCCCCGGGGTGGAGGGTAAGAGTTGTAGGTGATTGTTTCTGGACATAATAGGTTTACTCCCACCCACCATTCTCCTCACCCCATCCACCCCAAGCGCATAGCTTCCTTTATAGCAGGATCTCTGACATAATTTTCTCAAAACTGCTAACAACATACACCTGTTCATATCCTTAAAGGCACAGCACACTGAATAGGGGGTAGAGACACTCACAAGCTTGCACACACTAAAACAAGAACAAAAACCAAAAATGCATCTGTAACAGGAAGGGACACAGACATGTGGGAAGTGGTGCAATGTGCTGGCTGTGGAGCAGCAGTCTTCCGGGAGACATTCTGGAAACTGCATTGCTGCCCTATTTTCAGGCACCTCCCTGGTCTGAGGGAGGAGGTTGTTTGTCTCCATGCTGACCTGGCAAGGATTTGGGAAACCTGCTCCCCACCCAGGGACCACCAAGGCCACCGCCACTACCTCAGAGGTTGCCAAGAAAGAGGAGTGGTTGGACCACAGTGAGCTCAGGGAGGGTGAGGGTGGTGGAACAGAGGTGCATCCCTGCAGTTGTGCCTCTCCACAATTCATTCACCACTCAGGTGAAGCATGATTCCTCTATGGAGGCACCTGCAGTGGAGACCAAGGAGGATGCTGAGAACCTCCACAATGGAGACCCACAGGAAGGTGGCCCAGGATCCCACAGGGGAAGGAAACAACTCCTGGTGGGGGACTCAATTGTTAGGGGAGTAGAACTGGGGGAGGGAGGGGAAAGGGAGGTAAGGTGCCTGCCCGGCGCCAAGGTTTGGAGGGACAGGAAATGACTTCTCAGGATCGTGGGAGCAGCAGCAAGGGGGAGGGAGCTGGATGTCATTATTCACCTAGGGACGAATGATCTGGTTGAGAATGGGATCAGAGCAGTGCAACAGGAGTTTGTGGAGTTGGGAAGGGGCCTTAGACAAGTAGCACACATGGTAACTTTCTCAGAAGTGCTACCTGTCTATGGCATGGATGAGGCTAGGGCACTCCACACCATGGGATTCAATGACTGGTTGAAAAGCTGGTGCAGAGCTCAGGGATTTGGCTTCATTGGGGACTGGGGCTCCACCTGGGGCGATACAGGTGCGATGGTCTGCATCTATCCTGGAGGGGAACCAGGATCCTAGGTGATAGATTTAAATGCTTCAGTGGCAAGCATTTAAACTAGCCAAGGGGGGAGGCACTGAAGAGGAGAAGGGAAATCCTAGCCCTCCAAAAAAATCTGGGTACTTAGTGAGGTAAACACCAAAATAGAGTAGTCGATAGAGAGAAGGGCTGGGGTAAATGGAGAAAAAGACAAAAGCAGTAGGGACAGGGATGGGGCAAAAAGAAATAAAGGCATAAAAAAACTGGAGGGTAATGAGTACCAATGGCCGTAGTCTAGGTAAAAAGCTCCCTGAAATGGTGGCCTTGATGGAAGAGGGATGCCTGGATATTGTGGCAGTCACAGAAACATGGTACACAGAGAACCATGACTGGGATATCAACATACCAGGGTACACAATCTACAGGAGGGACAAGGAAGGAAGAAGAGGAGGAGGAGGAGGAGTAGTAGCTCTCTATGTAAGGGAAGGGATAAAAGCAACAGACTAAAGGGTAAACAAGGAGGAGAGAAGGCACTGTGGGTCACCCTGGAGACTGGAAATGGCTCCACAATCTGCACAAGGGTTGTATACAGACCCCCGTCTCAGGGGAAGGAAATGGACAAGGATATGATAGAAGGCATCCTTGGGATGGCAGAGAAAGGGGAGATATTGCTGATGGGGGACCTGAATATGCCAGATGTTGACTGGAGCACCTTTGCTGCAGCCACATCCAAGAGCAGGGCCATTCTTGATGTCCTACAGGGGGCATGCCTCAGACAGCTAGTTTTGGAACCCACTCAGGAGAGAGCAGTCTTAGACCTGGTACTCTCAAATGGGGATGAGAGAGAGGATCTCTGATCTTGAAGTGGGTAGCCATCTGGGAACAAGCGACCACCAAACAGTGTGGTTCACGATAAACTTAGCTGTGGAGTCAAGCCACACAAAAGTGAAGGTACTGGACTTCAGGAGGGCTGATTTTGTCAAAATGGGACAGTGCCTCAGAAAAACACTAGCAAACAGGCAAGAAGGTGGGGTGGAGCAACAATGGGGAAACATCAAAACCGCCATCACAGAGGCAACAAGTCTTTGTGTGAAGCAAATAAACAAATCAAAATGAAAGAAAAAACACTATGGTTCTCAAAAGAAGTGGCGGGGAAGGTAAGGAAAAAAAGATAGCATTCAGGAAGTATAAGGAAACACAGAAGGAGCAGGACAGAGAACTGTACCAGTTCAAGCAGAAGGAAGTGGGTAAGGCAGTCAGAATAGCAAAGGCCCAAACTGAGGAAAAGATAGCCAACTCAGTTAAGAAGGGGGATAAAACCTTTTATAGGTACATTAGGGAGCAAAGAAAGACTAAGGCAGGGATACTGAGGCTGAACAAAGAGGAAGGTGGTTGGGCAGAAAGCAACAGTGAAAAAGCAGGGATACTGAACGAATACTTCTGCTCAGTATTCACAATGGAAAAGCAGGGGGAAATACCTAATCCGGTCAATAGTAGCACTCTGGATAGGGGGGTTAATATTAGTCCTTTCACAGAAGAAAGGGTTCTGAAAGAACTCTTAAAACTGAAGGTGGATAAAGCAATGGGGCCTAATGGGATTCACCCCAGAATTTTAAAAGAACTAAGGGAAGAACTAGTAACACCACTGACTACCATTTTTAATAAATCATGGGAGGATGGGGTGGTATCTGAGGACTGGAGGAGGGCGGATGTGATTCCCCTTCACAAAAGTGGGAGCAAGACAGAGGCAGGAAACTACAGACCTGTCAGTTTGACCTCAGTGGTAGGAAAAATGATGGAATCACTTCTGAAGGAAAGAATTGTTGAGTACCTAGAGGCCAGTGGGGCACAGGACCCAAGGCAGCATGGATTCACAGTGGGAAGGTCATGTCAGACAAATCTAATTGATTTCTTTGACTGGGTGACCAAAGCAGTAGACCAGGGAGGGGCTGTGGACATGGCCTACCTAGACTTTAGCAAGGCATTTGACACAGTCCCGCACAAAAGATTAATAAACAAATTAGCCAGCCTGAGAGTGGGTCCTAGGGTGGTAGCCTGGGTAAAATGCTGGTTGGACAACAGGACACAGTGGGTAACAGTAAATGGAGTCCACAATGAAGAAAGTAGGTTTACTAGTGGGGTACCGCAGGGTTCAGTACTGGGGCCGGTCCTTTTTAATGTCTTTATAAGTGACATTGCAGAGGGACTGGAAGGGAAAGTATGTCTCTTTGCAGATGACACAAAGATCTGCAACAGGGTTGATACACAAGGTGGGGTGGAAAGGATGAAAAGGGACTTGGCAAAGTTGGAGGAATGGTCAAATGTATGGCAGCTTAGATTCAATGCAAAAAAGTGCAAAGTAATGCACCTGGGAAACAAAAACCCAGAGGAAGAGTACACAATGGGGGGGTGAGATACTGACAACAACAAAAATGGAAAGGGACCTGAGGTAGTCATATCACATGACCTAAAGGTGGGCCATCAATGTGAGAAGGCAGTAAGGATGGCTGGGGGGATACTGGGATGCATAGGGAGAGGCATCACCAGTAGAAAACAGGAAGTTGTTGGCCCTCTGTACAGACACTTGATAAGACCACATCTGGCGTACTGTGTACAGTTCTGGAGACCCCATCTCCACAAAGACATAGACAGGGTGGAGGCTGTCCAGAGGAGGGCAACTAAAATGATGCAGGGTCTGCATCAGAAGACATGTGAAGAAAGACTAAAGAAACTAAAGATGTATAGCCTCGAGGAAAGGAGGGAGAGGGGGGTCATGATAGAAACTTTCAAATACCTCAAGGGAATCAACAAAGTCCAAGAGGGTAGCATCTTTCAGAAAAAGAGATGTGCAAAAACAAGGGGGCACAATTTGAAGATAGAGGGGCGGCTCAGAGGTAATGTGAGGAAGTATTTCTTCACAGAGAGGGTTGTGGATACATGGAACAGCCTTCCTGAGGAGGTTGTAGAGTCAAAAACAGTGGGGGAATTCAAGAATGCATGGGACAGACATAAGGCAATTCTAGTGGGGGGTAGGAGGAAGTAGGCTGTTGGTTAACTAGGATCTGGAGCTTATCCATTAGGTAGGGAAATGGGCAGACTAGGTGGGCCAAACGGTCCTTATCTGCCATCAAATTCTATGTTTCTATGTTTCAAATGTGTTTAAATAGTGCAGGAGTCTGCATATGCCAGCACATATCAGTGAGCTTGCCAGTCCACCCTGAATCCTTCCTGGACCACATTTCACCATGATACAGTGCTTTAGAAAAGCACAGAAGCTTCAGTCAAGGGGATTGTTAGGCCTTGCTTGCAGCATGTCATAATAAGTGTGTGCTGCAGGCTTTCTGTGTTTCCTATAACCATCTGCAAGTGAATGGCTGCTGCATGTTAACACCTCAGTCCTTCAGACATAACTTGTCAGGTATTCTTGGAGCTGGTCAACAACCCATACTCACCCCCCCAAAAAGAAAAACACACACAGATGGAATGCCCAGTCATGAAAGACAGTGTTGCTCACGCAGGCTCTTGCTTCACAGGAACTGCAAGGTCAGTGGGGGGAGATTGAATCCACCTTTGGAGTTGGTTCTGTGTTTTTTGAGGTATGCATAAGACTGTTAGGCAATACATTGGAATGGAGTTCTTCAGCCTACCAAATTAGGCAGATGCAGACTGCCGGGGAAGGGGTGGGAATGGGGCACTTAGGATCCCACCAATTCAGAAGCAGGCCACAATGAGGGGAGAATAAAAAGGGACTCTGCAAGGACACTGTGCAGCAAAATCTAACTTTTTCCCCAGCCTCCCACTGCCCAACAATCTATTTATGCCAGTTTTGTGGCTACTGTGGTCGCACTTTTCCACATACTGTAATAGTCAGCCCATGTTCAATTTGGAAGCAAAGAGACCAGGGGCAAGTGGGCAATTTCCTGACTTGGAGTGGCGGTTAAGATATGAGACACATACACATGCAATATTTAATAACATCAGGTGGTTAGTACAGAGAGAGAGAGACAGGCAATACAAATAAGTAAACTGTTGCAGGCAGGCTTGCATGGAGTTCCAACACAAGGGCCACACATTCATCTTTTAAATGGCTAAATTTGGCACTGTGCCTTGACTGTGGCACCACTCCTTTATCTGCACAGCAGTGGGAATAGGCAACTGGTAGATCAGGACATTTTTATTTATGGTAAACATTGTGGATTCATGCAGGTGCTGCCAGTGTGGATGGCAAGTAGTGCAAGACCTGATCAATGCATGTGGGAGCAGAGTTCAGCTGCAGTGATTCTAGGCTTTATAGGCACTAACAAAGTACAGCACAGTTTTATTTTTAGAATTCTTACCTGTGAATGAGCAAGGTTGGAGGCTGGAGGCTGGAGGTTGAAGGGATCAAGTCCAGCTGGTGCTGTTCTCGCTGAGTAGTATGGATGCGGGACTTTTTGTGGTGGTTGTAAATAAATATGCCCAGCAAGCAATTAATTATTTCTGGCTTCTGGGGCAGCAGATCAGTGATTGATGAATGAAACCCCCACAATATGGCCCGATCCAGTCGAACAAGATGGTCATGGATGGAATTCACAGATGACAAGGTGAGGAAGACACCAAACTAATGTGGGGTAAGGCCCCTGGAACAAAAGCAATCAAGATTTTAAATTGCCTGCTTCCTCTTGACAAGTGGTCAGAGGATGTGACATAAGCATGACACCATGCAGGATGTACCCACAACTGCCCCCAATGGAACACGCCCCCACTCAACTGGAATAACAGTGAGAATGCTGGAGCCTCTCTGTGCACCTTTTGCATTGCAGCAGAATGGTTCCATCTGAATGGGATTCATTTAACATTTCACTACCAGCAGCCAGAACAGCTAGGATGGCACCGCTGGGAGCAATGCCTTGTGTGAACGAGGCTATAGACAGAACATGTTTAAATAGTGCAAGCTTGAGTATTCACAAATAAATATTTAGAAATGAACACATAGTTACAGACAGAAACATGTTTACACAGTGCAAGCATTGAAAATGCAGTTGCAGTGTGTCTTTCAGTTTCTCTAGTCTTGGATGTTTTATGACCTTGTATATCTGCATAGCATTCTTTAGTGGCTTTTGACCTTAACACTGCTACATCTTATCTGTAGTGCTGTGCTTCCCAGCTAATTATTTATCTAAAACTGTGGAATTCATGTATAGAATAAAACTGTGTTTTTTTGGGGGGGGGGCTGCTATTAAATCACCTATTTTGTGCATCTCAGTGCAACACACGCAAGAGGAAAAAGTTAGAAAGAGAGGAAGATATCAGTCTAAATTACAGTTGAAAGGTTGATTAGGTTGTCATGTTTATGAGCTATGAATCTGTCTTGTAAGAGAATTCTACCCACACAGAATAAAATAGTGCTTTCAAGAATGCTTGCTTCAATTAGCGCAGTGATTCTAGAAAATCTCTAAATATATCTAGTCTGTTTGGTATCTGGAGAGCTCCCTTCTCTACTGTCATAGCAAGACGTCTGTAGGGCTATGCCCATTGCAGTCATACAAACTGGTAAATCTTTATTTTTCCATAGAAGTCATTAATTGGTTTAACAGCTGGTTTAACAGTATCTAACAAATTGGTAACAGTGTACAAAGATTTCAAACTGTTTTTCTGATTTTAATATAATTCTTAGTGGGGAAGGTACCCCAAGGCTCTATATAAGGGCCTTTATGGTATGTCCAACTTCATATCTACTTTTATATATGGACGATGCAGTAATTCTTAAGAATGAGTAAGATTTCACCAAATTAAATAATTCCATACACAGAAACTCTAAGTCCATGCAGCAGTGTTTTTTTCTCAGAAAAATCAGTTAGTGTTCAATGCTTCCAAAATAAAAGCTATGTTGATCTCCAGCCCTAGCTCCAAACAGATAACTTGCTCTAAATTTGTGAAGGTGGAGAATAATAAGTGACCAAGAATTGAACCTTCAAGGACACTAGTGTCACTTAGGAGGGTATAATTCACAACTGCTATGCATTTTGCATAGTGCTATGTGTTTTACCCACAAATTTACACTTGCTCCGTAATGTTTTACTGACGTTTCTCATAATGTTAGAGCTATTTCAGGCAATGCAAACTATTAAAAAAGTAAACTAACTTAACAGAAACAGTCATTCATGCTAAACTAATGATGCTTACTACTCTTAAACTTATTTATTTGTGTAGTTTTCATGGACTGGGAAAGGAGGACTAGACAGTTCTGCCTATTTTCAGCCTCGTCCTAGGGAAGGGGGGTACAGATGGATGCCAACTGATGCTGAACCAGATTAAGCTGTTGGTGGTATTATTAGTGAATGGGGAAACTTGGCCAGGACACTGGGGAATTTCCCCCACTCTATCAGTA
The DNA here is from genome assembly GCA_016271365.2 of Neoceratodus forsteri. Classification (NCBI taxonomy): domain Eukaryota; kingdom Metazoa; phylum Chordata; order Ceratodontiformes; family Ceratodontidae; genus Neoceratodus; species Neoceratodus forsteri. Next base: position 588,955,009 of record CM028129.1, on the reverse strand, counting down.
GGGAGAGCTGTTGTCCATTGGTCTGGCAGTCAGTTTGGCTGATGGAGTCTGCAAGGATGGATGTAGAGGAGGCTGGGGAGCAGGTCTCAACCCCAGCCTCTACTCCGATGGAGACCAAAGATTTTTTTGATCCTGCAGAACCTGGGGAATTTAAGGAGACACAAGATATATTGCATTCTAATGAGGGAGAAACTATTTTCAGGCAGAAAATTAGAGGTGCTGAACATACCATAGATATGGCAGTTCATGTGACAAAATATGAGGCTCTGCAGATGTTGCTAAAGGCAGAACAACAAAAATTTGTGGAGCAGCAACTGAAACTCAATCTATGGGGAAAATATGTCCTCTGGCGGCAACACTGAAGGAAGACAATGGTGATAACAGGACTGCAACAGATTTTATGAAACATGGCCAGTATACAACACAATCACATGGAGAAGCCAGCACAGACGGAACTGGTACAGGTACAAGCATAATCTTTCAAACTAATCCTAATGACCAGTCTAAAGCAAGTGTTTACGTTTTCTGCAGCGGGGAAATCAGAAACAGTGACACATTCCCCTATAACATCCGATGTTACAAAGCAACAAGGTTCTAATACTACCTCTAACTCTTGGTCTGTAGATGGTAAAGTGCTGCTGTCTGCTTGGGAAAAAATTAAAGTCTCCACACAGACAAAGGAAGAAATTGATTTACCTGGCTCCGATGGTGTGCAAGGTGTGGCTATTGGAACACCTCACGGAGATGCAAACAGTAATACAAGAAGACATTGGGTCTGGGGAAAAGTCAGGAATGGCATATACAGGTAACAATCTACATGGCCTAAGACTCCCCCAAGATAAAGGTACCAATAGCACTGCAGGCTCTGTTGAACTTTTAAACACTGCTGTAGTAACTGGGGCAGAAGAGTTACTTGAAAAAGAAATCCTGAGGAAGAAGTCTGTACTGTTGGATATGATTACTGAGGAACAGAATTCTGATATAATTAAATCAACAGAGAAACCACACAAACAGTAATGGGGACAGATGCTACCATCCCTATACCTTTACATAAAGATTCAGAAAATTTACAGAAGGGTCCGCTGCATACTGGTGCACACAGTGTTCTTCAGCAAAACACTATCTCTGCTGCTAATGCGGTAAAGCAAGTTTTTGGTATTAAGTTACAAGAAGTACCAGAGGTGTCCTGGTCTTCTGAAATAGCCTTAAAAGCTGCAAGGTAGATGCAATCTCGAACTGGGGAATGGATCCCTGACCCAGACTGGAACTCAGTGAATTCTGCTCAGTCCACAGACTCTCCTCAGCTGCATCCGGCAGTGGGTTTGCCCACTCAAGTGGGGCCTACAAAACAGATACCCCCTTCTATAGTTATATCATCACCTGCATCACATACTGGAAAAATGGACAAACTAGAATGCTCTGACACTGTGAACAAAGGCACCTTGGCTCACGCAGTGTTGAGTGAGGAACTCCCTAACATAAACACTAATGCCCGTGGCGTGAACATAGCGCTTCACCCTCCTACTGACAAAATAACTATTACATCTGTTCACTTAAGTGCTTCTGAGACTATACATGATGAAAGTCCCTCTCAAGCATCCACATCTTGACCACTCTTATCTGACCTTTTCAAAAATAACAAAACAGAGCCATTACCAAGAATGCATGCAATTTACCTAAAATATAACGGGGGCCCAGAATTAAAACCAGACAGATATTATGTGGGGAAGCAGTTGATAAAAGAATCTTTACGGTTTTCACCAGCAGACATTTTTGCATTTATCCATAGTTCAAGGGAGGACACATTCAACATCAGTTTCAGGACTCCACAATTGTTAGATCTTTTCTGGGTCAAATATAATCAACTGAAATTTTCACCATTATGGACTCAGTTTCTTGTCATTCTTCTAACCAAACCACTTATTAAAACAATAACTGATGTTTCATAATGAAAATGTGCCAGTAGATGATATACAGTATATCACCAGCTTCAGCAAAGGTATGAAATTCTCAGTGCTCCAGAAGCCATTTTGGATGATGAGCAATTTTGGATGAGTGGATGGAGTTTCAAGGTTAAGCTAAGGCAAACAGGAGAAGGAATTTATCATACTAGGAGTTTATTAGATGTACAGTAAGCCATTGGCCCATAAACATACATCTCCAGTAAAGCTGGAGATATGTTTACCCAATTACTTCAGTAGGTGTTTGTCAAGTTTGGATTTGAAACTATTAAAGGAATTCACATCAACTACATGTTTCGGAAGGAAGTTCCATGTGGGTATAATTCTTTGTGTGTAGAAAAAATATCTACTGCTTCTCTTGGGGTATGTTAGCATTTGTTGGTAACTATGACTTCTTAAACAGCAATGCCTTGTGTTTTTTACCAGACCCAAACTGGTCATGAGTTGTTCATTCCAGGATATGTGGAACATTTGCAGCAGGTCCCTCCTGGTTCTCCTAAGTTCCAGTGGGTACAAATTTAGTTCAGTCAACCTCTGCTCATAATTTTTGTTTTGCAAACCATCTATTAAGACTGGTGACTCTTCTCTGGACACCCTCCAATCTTATGATGTCCCTTCGAAGGTGAGGGCTCCATAGAGGTGAGCAGTAGTCCAAATGTGGCCTTACATATGCCCTGTAAAGTGGCAATATGCATGCCCTAGTTCTACATATGAATGCTCTTTTTATACACCCTATGATTTTATTGGTTTTGCTGATCACCTCACTGCACTGTTTACTAAAATGTAGGTCACATGAAATAATGATTCCCAAATCTTTTTCATTGTCAACTGATTTTATGATTCTGCCATTCATGGAGCAATTATTTTGAACATTTGAATCTCCTAGATGTATGATGACACACTTGTCGTATTAAAAGTCATACTGTTAGAGTTTGCCCGGTCTTCCAAGATGAGTAAATCTTTTTTCAAAGATTGTACTTCAAGGTCGCAGCTGACATTTGCAGCTATTTTAGTGTCGTCAGCGAACTTGATTGAAAAATTGCTGAGTTTAAAATTGGAAGAGATTGACATTGATAACCCCTTTGATGTGATAACACCAACCTCCTGGTGTGATTCTGTGATGGATGAGGAAATATCAAATACACAATTCACAGCATCAGACAGTGCCATATGTGGGGAAGAAAAAGCGGAGGAAAAAAATGCTAATTTTTACAGATGCACTGTACTGTCATTACTTCCATCAACTGTCATAGTCTACGAAATGTTAAGAAAAGACAGGCAGTGTATCAGATGGCTAGAGTTCCCAAACTGATATCTTCTAGTTCAAGAAACTTTGATGGGATCACTCACTCAGTTGGCTAGTTTTCACTCTGAATTGTTTAGAAGCCACTTCTACTGGTCCTTCTGGACAGATAAAGTGGATGGGATTGGGATTCTATTTTCTGGTACTAGATTCTCTCTATTTAAACTAATTGATCTGTGTCTGGGAAGGGTTTTAATTCTGGATGGTTATTGGGATGGGGAACCCTGTAGGGTTATTAACATCTATGGTCTCCAAATTAAAGCAGATAGAGTCCAACTCCTTGAAAGTATACAACCTATTTTGGCTACTACCAAACTTCTTACATCTGGTGGAGATTTCAGTTGCACTATTACTGTTCCAAAAGGAAAACAGTCATTAAAGAAGAGTTATTGTAATTCACATGCCCTTCTTAAATGCTGTCCACTGCTGAGCTGCTAAATTGTGTTAACTATATTAAAGCAGGTCCTCACTTTGCATACTAGAGGGCACAGTTTGTCACCCTGATTGATTACATTTTTCTCTCCTCAGCCTGGGTAATCCATTCTATGGAAATTGTGCCCATAGAATTTTTGGATCATTTAATGTTAAAAACAGTTCTTGGTAGAAATCGAGATATACCCTTAAAAGTAATTCAGGGGAAAGTGAGACAATTACTTAGTGCACAGGCAACAGTGTTCAAACTGTATGATGATATAGGGGACTGGTGGTGGGTGTAACCATCTGTGTTCAAATAACAGGCCAAGAGACATAAATCAAGTGCATAAAAAATGCAAACATCATGTTTATCATTTTATTTTGAAAAAAAAAAATAGTCCAAAAAAAAATATTTACAGAAAGGAAAATTAGTGTTAGACTATCACACTAATGCAATCTTCAGGATATCATTCTTCTCCAAAAATCAGCAATAAAAGAACTCCTGTAGTTTTCCTCTCTTTCTTAGTGTGTAAGCTAGCACACTCAGGTCCTCCTTACTTTGTGGTCAGAAGACTACTGACCACCTATCTCCCTTAGCCCTCTAGTGGACCACTTTTTATATCAGCCTGAGCTTACATCAGAGGTCAGGCGATCGTCTAATTAACAAGAAAAATGCTTTCTATCTCCATTACATTTATTAAACCAAGTTCTAGCACTTGTAGCCCAATGCTATCCTTATTTCTCTTATCTAGGATAATTTATGTCTAGGTAAACTGAAAAGAACAAAGCAAACTACTCTTAATTAGGTAGGGATGACATCACAGCAGTAAATTATCTCCTCCCACTGTGTGACATCATCCCCCATAGTACTATAAAAACAGGCATTTCAGGGGCTGCCAGCCCTATAACAAGACAGCCTTGATTTTCAACCAGCAACTGGTATTTATTACTTTATCACACTCTCTCACTGTATGATTTAAATGTTCAAGAGGTTACACTAACCTTGGAGGAGCTAAATAAATAAGGGTGCACTCCTTATCCATTTAGTCCTGCAAGTTCCATGAACCTCTTTTGGTATGCAACTAACCTTTTTAACTGAAAAAACTTTGTTTCCTGGTTATATTTTAACTCTACAGTCCCTTGTAAACACTGTTTGTTTCTTTCTAATTGTATTTTCCACTCAATCTGTCCTTTAAATCCATAACAGATAGGCCCATACAAAACTGATGGCTGAAACCCTTCAGCCATCGGCTAACTTTTCAATTCGGCCCTTGTTTGGAAATTACAGCTCAAACAGCTATACTAAACACAGTCCACTTCCTTATAAGGGCAACACAGTGTAAATAATTGCTTACTTCCTTCTTTTAAACCAAGGAAGTATGCTTCCATCTATCTCTTGTTGTTCCCTGATGAAACTAAACAAAACAGCAGAAGCTTCTAAACGCTGGATGGTGCATAGCAGCACCAAGGCACTCATATTTGGAGTTGCTTAGCTTTCCACTTAGTAGGCTCAATTTCCATATCTAGAGCCACTAAGCTTACTGGGGAATCTATTCTGCACAATTCTTGGGCTTTGGTTAAACTAGCATTGTGCTAGTTTCCTTCACGAATGTGCGCATTACTGCCTTGCGATTGTGCGCACATTCGAGCGTGCGATCGTGCGATCATGCGATCATGTGCACATCACTCTGGTGCTCACTTTCAATCAAAAAACCCTTACTTAGCTTCTAAATGGATTCTCCTTTACCATGACCATCAAACAATTGTCATTTTGTTGGGTTTAATATAGCAAGGGGTCCATTTAAAGTATTTACAGGCATTATACAAGAAAAAGGGATAGATAAGCAAAAAGAATTAAGAATATCAGGTTGGCCACCCTGATATGAAAACAAAAAGGATAGGCAGAAATAAAAAGAAGGTAGAAGTAGAGTGCAAGAAAATGCCTGTTAATAGTTTATCATTCTACAACACTCCTCCCCACACAAGAAGACAACCAAACAATTGTTGCCAGAAGACCCTTCACCCTTAGGAAGGGTTGTAACTTCCGCCCACCCTCTCCAGAAGTTCCCCTTAGGGACCCTATTATGTTTAAGTACACAGTATACGAATTAGCCTATATAGGCTTACAATACTGTGTCATTACATTCTATTCCCTGAGGTGTGTGCCATTATGGCACCATGTGCAACATTCACATCATGGTACTCATTACTTGTTTCAGTAGTAGAAATCACTTAACCTGCACCAAACTGTGACAGGAAATCAGCATTCTGATGTTTTGTTCCAGCCCTATGTTTGACAGTGAATTTATAAGGCTGGAGTGACAAGTACCACTTTAGAATGCGTGAATTCTTATCCTTCATTAAATGTAATTAACATAGAGGGTTGTGATCCGTTATAACTGTGAACTCATTTATCCACAGATAGTACTTAAGGGCCTCTACTGCCCATTTTATAGCTAAGCATTCTTTTTCTAAAACAGAATACTTTCTTTCTCTTTTTGTGCAGTTTTCTACTGAGAAAAAGAATGGGATGTTCCCCTTTATGGTTATGCTGAGTCAATACTGCCCCTATGCCTGTATCCGAGGTATCTGTCAGTAGTTCAAAAGGTTTAGTAAAATCAGGGCTATTCAAAACTGGAGCAGAACACAAGATGGCTTTCTTTTTTTTAAAGGCCTCATCAAAGGCTGGGCTCCATTTTACTTTGTTGGGGAACTGATTTTTTTGTCAAATCAGTTAAAGGAGTAGCAATAGTGGAAAACTCAGGAATAAAACATCAATAGTAACTTGCTAGGCCAAGGAAAGACCTAATATGACATTTTGTAGAGGGTACAGGACTGTTTGCCACTGCCTCTATTTTGCTCACTTCAGGTTTTATCATTCCATGTCCAATAATAAATCCTAAATAGTGGGTCTCAGTTTTTACTGTGGCACATTTGGATGGGTTGATGGTTAAACCAGCATTTTTAATACTTTGTATCACAGCACTAAGGTGTACCAAGTGGGTATCCCAATTTGGACTGAATATCACAACATCATCCAAATATGCTGCACTGTATTGTTTATGGGGTCTTAGAACATGATCCAGATACCGTTGGAAAGTAGCTGGGTCTCCGTGTAGTCCAAACGGCATGGTAGTAAAATGGCACAGTCCGAGGGGGGTACAAAAAGCAGTTAATTCCTGGGCTTGGGGTTCTGGAGGTATCTGCAAATACTCTTTTGTTAAATCAAGGGTACTAATGTATCTGGCAGAACCAATTTGATCTAACAGATCATCAATGTGGGGCATTGGGTACCCATCAAAATCTGAAATTTCATATATTTTTTGAAAATCTAGACATAGTCTAATTCCTCCTTCTTTTTTCTGAACCACCACCAAAGGAGAAGACCAGGGGCTTCGGGATGGGACTATTACCCCTGCATGTTCCATCCTTCTCACCTCTGCAACAACCTTTGGCCTAAATTTTTCTGGGAGTCTATACGGTTTTTGGTGAATTGGTTTTGACTGAGTGACCCGGATCTCATGTACCACCCCTTTTCCTCTCCTTGGGGTATTAGTAAAGGTATCCGAGAAATATGCCAAGAGGTGATCAACTTCTTCTCTTTGTGTTCTAACTCGGGGTTTATCTGTATGCCACCATCACCTTCAGTGCTGTCTATCATGTCATAGGCAATGTCAAGTTCTGCACTCTCTGGATCTCTGTTAATAAACAATGTGGGGGCCGGTGACTTTTCTATCCATTTTCATAATAGGTTTGCATGATAGATTCACTTCAATGGTCTGTGTCCAGGCATTTCAATTTCATAATTAACTACCCCTGTTTGATGGAGTACCACATATGGCCCTTGCCAACACATCAGTAATTTATTCTCACTGGAAGGTAACAACAATAAAACCTTCTCACCGGGCTCAGATGTCTTCTCCCTTAACCCTACATCATATAATTCTTTCTGTTTGTGTTGTCTCTGGTTTACATTTTGGTGTGCCAGTGTCATATATCTCACTAGGTGCTCCCTCAGAGAGGTCATGTATTCTAAAATATTTTTACACCCTACAGTGGTACCTGTTTCCCAATGTTCTTTGACTACATCAAATGGCCCTCAGGGGTTACGACCGTACAGTAGGGTAAATGGGGAAAACCCTGTGGTAGATTGGGGCACCTCTCTGTAGGCAAATAGTAGGTAGGGGAGAAACTTATCCCAATCTCTGCCTTCCTCATGCACATTCTTTTGTAGCATGCTTTTCAATGTTTTGTTGAATCGCTCAACTAGACCATCCGTTTGTGGATGATAAGGAGTGGTTCTTGCAGCTGATACGCCCAGTAACTTATACAGCTCCTGTAGCATGACAGAGGTAAAATTACTACCTCGATCTGTCAAGATGACTTTTGGTATCCCCATGCGGCTGAAAACCTTAGCTAATTCCTCAGCAGTGCGAGGAGCGGTTACAGTTCTCATAGGTATTGCCTTGGGGTACCTTGTGGCATAGTCACATAGAACCAAAATATATTGATTACCTTTTGAACTTTTCATCAAGGGGCCTACCACATCCATTGCCACCCTATCAAAAGGAGTAGTCACATAAGGAATAGGCTGTAAGGGTACCATGTCTCTTTTTGTTCCTTTAGCTACCAACTGGCACTGTGGGCAGGACCTGCAATATGCCGCAACATCTTGATGGACCCCCGGCCAACAAAATCTAGATTTAATGTGCTGCACAGTCCTATCCCGGCTTTTATGTCTAGTCATAGGGATATTATGGGCTAAGTGCATAACCTGCTCCCTATACTTTGTTGGTACTATTAACTGTTCAATGTCATCTTTAGTAACTGGATCAACCACAACTCTATACAAAATGTTATTTTTCAGTATAAACTGAGATTGCTGTGGTGGTCCTTCCTTGTCTACCTGTAAAAACAAAGGTTGTAAAGTTAAATCATTTTTTTGTTCTTGGGAAATGTCCTTTAGTGGTGCCCCGATATGTTTAATGAATTATCCTGTTGATATTGTTCCTTCCAAGCCTTCTTCTCCCTTCTCTTGACTTTTCTTGATTTTCTGCATTTTGTTTTTCCTTGTTCAAAATATTCCTCTTCAAAAGGAAATACCTTTTTCAACTGTTCGGCCTTTGTCTGGGATCTAGTTACTACATTCACAAGTGCTATAGATGTTTGGTGGGCTTTCAAGAGGTTGTCTAAATAGAGAAAATCCTGTCCCACAATTACTGGCACAGGAAGCCGTGGCACTAACCCCACCAACATGTTGTGACATTCTTGGTTAACAGTTATTTCTAAACATGCAGTTGGGTATTGATGTATGTCCCCAATGTACACAGCAAACAGTTGTGTCACCTTCAGTTCAAGGTATGTTTGTAGCCAGATCTGAACTTATCAAAGTTTGTCAGCTACCTGAGTCCAATAGGCCCAAAGTCTGTTGCTCCCCAATTCCTATCACAGCAACATACCCAATGTTTGTTAATGCCAGATGAGTATGTTCAGATCTTTTATTAGCGCAATTATGTACAATATGTCCTTTCCCAAGGCAACCATGTCAGATGATTTCTGAATATGGGATTCTACCCCCTCTTTCTCTTCTATTGAATTGTCTCTGATTATTTGTAGTATTAAAAGGAGTTCTTACCTGATTACTGGATAGTCCTGGATTACTCTGAGGTCCTCTGGATCTGGTAGTCCGTGCCGCCAAATAGTCCTCTGCCAGTTTGATACTATTCCGTGGTGTTTCTGGCTTGTGTTCCTTTACCCACAACTGGACGTCCCATGGCAATACTTGAATAAATTGCTCAATGACAATAAATTCCATGATCCGGTCTAGAGTCTTGGCAGCAGGTTGAAGCCATTTCCCGCAATAGTCCCGAAGGTGAGCATATAGTTCTCTGGGGGTATCCAGGCTGGCCATTTTCTGTGAATGGAATCGCTGTCTATAAGTCTCTGTGCTAATGTTATACCGCCGTAGCACCTCCTCCTTTACTCTGTCATAGTTGTTGGCCTCTGCTCCCATCAGCTGGCTGTATAGAAGTTGGGCTCATCCTGACAAATATGGCACTAACCGTATTACCCATTGATCCCTGGGCCAGTTGCAAGTTTGGGCTACCCTTTCAAATGTCTTGAGGTATGCCTCAATGTCATCATTTTCTACTAGTTTTGTGAGCTTAATGTCTCTCAGAACAGTCCTGTCTGGCTGACCTTGTGTCATATCTTGAATGGCTTTCAAGGTTGCAGTCCACTTTTCATCCTGTCATCATCTCTCTGCCTCTTGTTGTCTCCTGTCTTCCTCTCTCTGTTGTCGGTCTACCTCTTGGTGCTGCTCCATCTCTATGTGGTGCATACAGAGCCATCTTAAGAGTTCGCTGGTGTCATTTGGTGCTGGGATTTTTTGCCTTTCCTCCCTCTTCTCATCTCACTTTGAGATACCAGCTGCTGTAGCTCCCTCCTCATAGTCATCATCCCCTGGTTGCTTCATCTTTCTTCATGTCACTGGATCAAAACCAAGTAACGATTGTATTCCAGTTTTTAGACTGACTGACCAAGTCAAATGCAATGCACTGAAGTCTGTTTGCATCTGCCAGGGTGTTTAAGGTGCAACACCCCCCTGGTAACACCTCCTGGGCAGTTTCGATGTACCGGATCCTGAATCCCACTTCTGACATCAGTGTAACCATGTGGGTTCAAATAACAGACCAAGAGATATAAATCAAGTGCATAAAAAATGCAAACATCACGTTTATCATTTTATTTGGAAAAAAAAAATAGTTCAAAAAAAAAAATATTTACAGAAAGGAAAATTAGTGTTAGACCATCACACTAATGCAATCTTCAGGATATCATTCTTCTCCAAAAATCAGTAATAAAAGAACTCCTTTAGTTTTCCTCTCTTTCTTAGTGGGTAAGGTAGCACACTCAGGTCCTCCTAACTTTGTGGTCAGTAGACTACTGACCACCTATCTCTCTTAGCCCTCTAGTGGAACACTTTTTATATCAGCCTGAGCTTACATCAGAGGTCAGGTGATCATCTAATTAGCAAGAAAAACACTTTCTATCACCATTACATTTATTAAACCAAGTTCTAGCACTTGTAGCCCAATGCTATCCTTATTTCTCTTATCTAGGATAATTTATATCTAGGTAAACTGAAAAGAACAATGCACACTACTCTTAATTAGGTAGGGATGACATCACAGTAGTACATTATCTCCTCCCACTGTGTGACATCATCCCCTATAGTACTATAAAAACAGGCATTTCAGGGGCTGCCAGCCCTATAACAAGACCTCCTTGATTTTCAACCAGCAACTGGTATTTATTACTTTATTACACTCTCTCACTGTATGATTTAAATGTTCAAGAGGTTACACTAACTGTGGAAGAGCTACACAGATAAGGGTGCACTCCTTATCCATCTAGCCCTGCAAGTTCCATGAACCTCTTTTGGTATGCAAATAACCTTTTTAACTGAAAAGACTTTGTTTCCTGGTTATATTTTAACTTTACAGTCCCTTGTAAACACTGCTTGTTTCTTTCTAATTGTATTTTCCACTCAATCTGTCCTTTAACTCCATAACAGATAGCCGCATACAAAACTGACAGCTGAAACCCTTCAGCTGTCGGCTAACTTTTCAGTTCGGCCCTTGTTTGGAAATGACAGCTCAAACAGCTGTACTAAACACAGTCCACTTCCTTCTAAGGGCAACACAGTGTAAATAATTGCTCACTTCCTTCTTTTAAACCAAGGAATTATGCTTCCATCTATCCCTTGTTGTTCCCTGATGAAACTAAACAAAAACAGCACAAGCTTCTAAACGCTGGATGGTGCATAGCAGCACCAAAGCACTTGTTTTTGGAGTTGCTTAGCTTTCCGCTTAGTAGGCTCAATTTCCATGTCTACAGCCTTCGAGCTTACTGGAGAATCTATTCTGTGTAATTATTTGGCTTTGGCTAAACTAGCATTGTGCTAGTTTCCTTCACGACGCGACATTGCCTTGGCGATTGTGAGCATTATTCGAGCGTGCGATCATGATCATGCGCACATCGCTCCGGGGCTCACTTTCAATCAGGAACCCTTACTCAACTTCTAAATGGATTCTCCTTTACCATGACCATCAAACAATTATCATTTTGTTGGGTTTAATACAGCAAGGGGTCCATTTAAAGGATTTTACAGGCATTATACAAGAAAAAGGGATAGATAAGCAAAAATAATTTAGAATATTAGGTTGGTCACCCTGATATGAAAACAAAAAGGATAGGCAGAAATAAAAAGAAGGTAAAAGTAAAGTAAAAGGAAATGCCTGTTAATATTTTATCATTCTACCACAGTGGGATACAAAAAAGAATATCCAGAAACTGTTTCAGTCCCTGGGAAAATGTAGAGCAAAATCACAGTGTTTTAAATATTTAGCATTATGCTCTCAACTGCAACATATTATGTCTCTGACACCACTACAGAAAGGTCATTTAACCCCTCAAATTCAAACATTAAAGAATGAAATGCAAAATCTTCAATATGATATGGCTAGCACTTTACGTGCTGAACTCATTTATGGGACTAATAAAACTCCACACATAGACCCTTGTGAGGCATGTAAAAAGAAGAAAAATAAGACAACCTTTCACTCTTTCATGAATGAACAGGGAGAATTAGTTACATCATCAAAAGGTATCTCAAAAATTGCTGAACAGGATTTAGGCACCACAAATATTAATTCCCCCTCAGACGTTGAGCTTCTTAACTGTCTCTCTCCTTTGAAACATGATATAATAAGCCAGGAAAACATACCAATGTTAATTTCTCTGATTTCAACTGATGAAACTGCGGCAGTTATTAGGACCCTCAAGAAATCATCTACACCAGGTGAGGATGGATTACCAGCTGAGTTTTATGTAACATTTTTACCAGAATGATCTTTATTTTTACAAAGGATATTTACAGTACATTTTTTCTAATACATGAAAGAAAAGTTCCGTAATTTTTTAAGAAGGGGATCATTATTTTTTTGCACAAAAAAGGGGATAGGACTAACATTCAAAATTGAAGGCCCATCAGTTTATTGACTACTGATTTTAAGATTCTATCCCAGATTTTACATCTGAGGCTACGTAAAGCTGCAGCTTCAGTTACTCATCGAGCATAGTTTTGCAGTCTTCCAGACAAACATATTCAGTATCCTTTAATAATTCTGTGAGAAATATGGGAATATTTTCACACACACAATAAAACAGGCTTTTTTCTCTCTCTCACTAGATCATCAGAAAGCATTTGACTGAGTAGACCATAGGTTTCTTTTTCAAGTGTTACAAATATATGGGATACCAGATACATACATACATTGACTGAAACTGCTGTATAGGAATGCAACTTTGCGGCCAATTATCCTTGGAAAAGAAAGGCCTGACATTAAATTCCAGGGAGGGGTCAGACAGGGATGCCCCCTGAGTCCATTACTTTATACTTTTTTCTTAAACCCCCTGATAGAAAAATACACCTAAATCATAGAATTACAGGTCTGACTGGGAAATCTTCAGATGATGAAATAAAAGTGGTAGCATACGCTGATGATACCTGTTTATTATGTAACAATGCTGAGAGTATTCAAGAAGCACAGGCAGAAATAACTAAATTCTCATTAGTATCTAATTCAAAACTTAATATAGAAAAATGTAGATTATTGAGACTTGGTCCGAGAGATGATTTATAGCAGGAGAGAGCTAGTTTTCCATTTGCAACAGACCCCATAAAAAACTTTTAGGGATTTGGTTTCGAACATCTGATATCACACAGTAAAACTGGAAACACACATTACAAGTTTGTGAATCTAAAGTACAGTTATGAAAAAATTGGAAAATCTCTAAACTAAAAAGGGTATTCATCACTAAAAAATGTTTACATCCCTGCATTCTGTATGTAGGGTCCACATTTCCATTGCCTTTGGCCTTTGAAACCAGACTCTACAACATTTTTTTCAGATGTTGTGGGGCAGCCGCCTCAGTCCTATTAAAAGTGGGTTCACCTACTTGCCAAAATTAAAAGGGGAGTAGGTATGCTTGAACCAGTTGTTTTTACACATGCTTTCTTTTTCATTTATTCATTAAAATTGGCATTGCAGGTTCAAAAGTCCCTTATGTATATTTGGATACAGAACAGCTTGCATGTGTTTTTACTGAAATTGGAAAATGAGCAAGTTACATTTTCTAAATATTTGCAACTTCCTCAATTTTATACAGTAGATCTTTTATACAAAAATTATATAAATGGAAGATTTCTAAAGACAGGGTACGGTCTTCTACTCATCTGCATCTATATAAACATATTTTACAAGAAATGTATCCCATAGAAACAGATTTCAAGGGGTGTATTCCATCCAGAAGATAAGATGTTTTGTCTTTATTAAATGAACCCAGAGTGCCAACTAGTATGTGGGAAATATTGTGGTTGAGTTGTTAAGGGAGGTTGAATATACAAGTGAATAATAAGCATAAGACTATGAAGGAAAGAACATGTCCATATATGGACTGTCTTGCTTCAGAAGAAATAATGGAACACTTTGGGTGGGATATTCAGAAGGATTGTGCATGGCGCAATACAGTTGTGCCATGCGCAACCACTGATGTGCCCAACCACGATATTCAAAAGGGAAAGTGCGTGGCACAAATCCCGATGCGAAGTGCATCAGTGTATCATGATGCAAGTGGCGGGGGTGTGACCAAGCATACCCCTGCACATCCTGATATTCAGCCCGGGATGTGCAGAGCCTATGCAGGTGCAACCCCTACATGAGCCGCATACAGTTGTTCCAAAAAATAAAGGAGCAACAGCCAGCCACCCACAGGTGAGCTGCCGTATTGCAGGGCACAACACAGCAGCTGCCAGCTGTGGGTGGCTACCCGAGCTCTGGCGGCACCCTCCGTCGGGTAGGGCCTCCCCATGCCCAATCATGGGCATATGTATGATAATAAAATGTCCTATATCCCTGGTGGTCCAGTGGACCGCTGGCAGCCCGATCGTGGGCATATGTATAATAATAAAACCTCCATATCCCTGGTGGTCCAGTGGACCGCTCACAGTCTGATCACGGGCAGAAGTCTAAAGAAAGATTATATCCCATCCCTGGTGGTCCAGTGGTACCCCGCTCCCCACCCTCCCACTGAGCCCCACCACCCCGCTCACCCCGGTCAGCGGGGGGTGGCAGCTCCCCACCTGCAAGTCGCCTGGCTGCCCACCGACTGACTGCATATAGTACAGCTGTACGTCCATTGGTCCACAGCGTGGGCCAATGGGCGTGCAGACCGTACCATACTACACAGTCCAGATATGTGAATGAATCCATGATTGGACAGTGGAGTACTTTGCCGCTTGTGCAGGGGGCATCAGTCCCTGATGGCTGCAGTCTGGCAGGGCGCCAGGTGCAAGTCACCAGGGATGGGCACACCTGCATGCAAATGGGGCCATAATGACATGCAAATGGCTCCATTTGCGCCTTATATGCATTATGGACCCATTTGCATGTGCACCTTTGAATATCATGGTTGATGCACCTAGCGCAACGGCACTTGCACTAGCACATCCCCCTGCTCCTCTCTGGCCACTTGTGCTGGTGCAGTGTCACTGCGCCATGCACAGTGCGGGTGGCCACAGAGCGATATTCAACGGTGCTGAGCCATGGCACAGCACCGTTGAATATCACTCTGTCAGTGCCCTGGCACATTCCAGTTGCGCTGCACCCAGACTTGCACCACAGCCTGGCACAGTTTGAATATCCCACCCTTTGTGTTAAACTGTTCTTATTCTAGGAATTTATGGCAATTTCTAGTACATGCCTAGAAAGTCACATGGCTTCAAAATTTAACATATGGGGCCAGATATTCAAAAGTTTTCCTTGGGGCTAAATTAGCCCTGCCCAATGGACAAAATAGCCCAGAGCAAATAGCCTAATATATTCAAAAGGAATAGCCCGGCACTAAATCAACTGAATATAGCATGCAAAGGAAGCTGGGCAAACTGGACCTGGAGTGCAGGGTAAAAACAGCCCGGGAATAAGACAGCACTAAATATAGCAAATAAGACTGCACTGAATATAGCTCCCAGGCAGCCAGTGCAAACACTGACAGAAACACAGTGCAGAGGTGACATATAGCCCACCAGGAACACAGGCAGAGAAAAACAACCCTGAATGTGTACACAGGTGCAGACAGCAGTGCAGTACCTGTGAATGCCAAGGAACAGCCAGGACCCACAGGTGATAAACACTGAACGGTAAAAAACACCCAAAGAAACCAAGCACCCAATAAAACCACAGGACATGGAGATATACAGAAACAGCAATTATATTCAAAACATCAAACATGAACAGTAGGATAACAACAGCATTTTAATAAAAAGGCAAAAAACAGTAAACAACAACAGGAAATAAGCAAAAGGGGGACAACACAGCTGGAAGGGTGTGTAAATGAAAGGGGCAAAGCAGTAAGGCAAAATGGGATGGGGAAGCTGAACCAGAAACAAAATACAGGAGATAAAAACAATGAGGAAGTAGAAATGTAGGGGAAGGGGAAAGGGAAGTGGGTAAAGAAAGCAAAGAGGGCAACTGAATTGGGAATAAACAAGGCAATGTAAATGGCAAAGGGTGTATGTGAAGAACAGATCAAAACATAAATAACATCAGGATCAAGGTCCCGTGGGTGCTGGCAGTCTCTCCTCCAACAGTGCAGCAACCCTCCTCATCTCCGATATAAGCACTGTCTGCTGCTATATAAGAGTTCTTTGTTGCCGAACAATGTGGCATAGGAGGTCATCCTTCCCCTCAGTCTCCTCAGGTTGGGTGACCCATAGGGACAAATGGTGTGGACCAATAGGGGAAAGGGGAGCCATGTCAGACTGTGAGAATGAAACAGAGGCACAATGCAACTGCAGAAAGCAAACAAATGGTAGACAGCATGTCCCAGCAACCATGCCCATGTGGCACATCAGAACAATACAGAAGGCACACCTGACATGGGCTTGCAGTACAAGGCAGGATGCCAAAGGCAGACAGCACCACCCTATGTTACATGGAAATGTGTGGCTGTATGCAGACAGCACCACAGAACAGTGGACACCACACAGCTCTGTAGTGCACACAGTGAAACAGTGCAATCGGACTGTCAAACCCTGAGACGTGGACGACAAAGGGGCATTGCACAACAAACACATGGGATGACATAGGATGGGACATGCTGGCCACAGAAACAAAACTATGTAACAAACCACAGCCAGCAAGCACCACAGGAATGGGAACAGCGACTATAAACCACAATGGTAGTCAGCCACTACAATGACCCAACAAGGCATGAGGCAAGACCCACCACCGGGACTGTAGCAAACACACTGCTGGAGTGCAGGAATACCACTAAGCATGACATGATGACCACCGTGCACTCACAGTACCAGGACCACCATAAGCCACGCACGGGACAGGTACAGTGATGCACAGGCATGTAGGGCATGAAGCCCCCAACCCGGTAACAAAACATCACCACAAGGGCAAACACCCTGAGTAGCACGCAGGTAGAGCAGCAACACACATGTCATGGCATATGCACGATAGGCATATATGCACCTTGCTCACTTTGGAACAGGCAATGCATGGCAGGACAGGGAACAGGGCCCGCCACATAGATGTGCTGCTATGGGTGGGCCACTGTGCAGTGGCACAAATGTGTCAGCGGAAGACCAAGTAGTAATTGCACTGCAGCAATATGAACTGTGACCCACAACCCACCTGGGGCCAACAATGTAAAGACAACAACAGCACCACTGTACATTCCCAGGCCTGAAAAGAAAGGCAAACAATGGACACTGCAGCACATGTTGACACAGCAGAGGACCTGCACAGACCCACAGACACCAGCGGGCACACTGTGATGCATCCCTGCTAGACACATGGCACACATGGCTGCTGGAATGTTCAGTACAGGACAGAGCAGCACAGCACAGTGTACCACGTATACAACCATGTCCAGAGAAACAGCAACAGTGGCAGGGCATAGAGCATGCCCCCCCAGATGGTACAAGACTTAAGCATTGCAGAACCAAACAGAGTACTCATGCAATACATCATGGTGTCCATTACTGCTCTCCTCTGCATGTTGGGGCATGTGGGGCACCCTCCTGCGATCCTGCAGGCTCCTGGAGTGTCGGCCATCCCCCTGCAATGCACCACCTTCTGTGGCTGGAGGTCTGCTCTCTGTTGGGTGGAAAGGGCACAGGTCCATCAGTACATGATGACATAGCACAGCAGAGTCATACACATAAATGGCATATGTAAACCAAACAATGCAGAACAAACATGACACTATTGGCATGCCAACCAGCATGCAAGGCCCCCCCCACCCAGATGATAACATCACCCATGACAAGCACATGGTTGGACAGGTGTGATCTCAAAGACACAACGAGCAGCCACTGTGCACACAATACAGGACAGGGTACTCACATGTGGAGAACCAGTGTCAGGGCACACACACACACACACACAAACACACACACATACACACAGACACACACACACACACACACACACACACACACACAGCGGGGGTGACACCTGTGTTATATCACAGCACACACACAGGCACACCATGCACACACACACACACAGACACACAGCCATCACCGTGCAGAGACTGGTAACCCACCTGGCACTGGCACAGTTCCATCCTGGACCATGCTCTTAAATCGCTCCAGCTGCCTATTTGATGCCTCTACAGGTCCACATACCGATGCCTGCATTTCTCACCATCATGGGGTATCCCAGTTCGGGATGTCAGGTGTTGGGCAATGGAGGCCCACACCTGTCTGTGTGAAAGATCACCCTCCCTCACCTCCCCAAATAGGTGCCTATGTCTCTGCACAACCAGTCCCACCAGGTTGGCTGTCTCCACCTCCCCCCATCTCCTGTCCCTGTGGAAAACAGCACTCTGGTGCCTTCTGCCTGACATATTGCACTTTGTAGTGGCAAAGTGGAAGAAATGCCCACAGACTATACTGTCACCATGTAATGGAGCTGCACTATGCCACAAAACATGCACCCTGCTATTGTGCACGTAATTGTGCTATTGCGATAGTGCCACGCAAGATGGAAATGAATACACTGTGCATGTACGACCCACCAATGACCCCAGTGCTGATACTAGCGCTTGCGTAAGAACCTGCGCAATAGCAGCATAGTGCTGCGCTACAGTGCTGGTGCGGTGCTATGGTAGCACTAGTACACAGTGCATGTGCGTGAGCAGCGCATGCACAGCTGTGTCTCGCAATACATGGTAGTGCTGCACTATGTTAGTAGTGCTGCACAGTGCAATGCCGGAATAGCCCTGTGCTACTGGATTGCCCTGCACAATGCAGTAGCCCAGCACAAACAGTGGCAATATTCAAAAGCAGTATGCTAATGCAGCTGATTATCTATGCACAGAGCAAACATGCTGATTTGCATCTCATTATGTTGTCATTTGCATACCAAACAGGGTGGATTGCCCAGCAGGGCTATTTAAGGGCTAACAGTGCACCACCTGTAGTACACATGGGAACTGCACTGCACAGTATTTAACCTGTGTATGCATTCACACAGCAGGATAGCACAGGCAACTCCACAGGACGCAGTAGGTATGTACTGACAACAGGCAACTGTGCAGGGCTACACTGGTATTGTTGGTAGCATGGTGTCCTGCATGTCCTCTGGCCAAACTGTAAACATATGAGTGGAACAAGAGTGAATGCTACACATGGCCACACTGCAACATTGGTGTAGGTGTAGCACTTCTGTGGTCTGTAGCACAGGCAACTGCATTGTGCAGCACAGTGCTGCACACTGGGGGCACTTGCGGTAAAGGTACCTCAGTGCCTGCCACCGCTGTCCGTTGTGCAGGCACAATGGACATATGCAATAACACTGGTAGGATGGTGTGACATGCTCCACATATGTTTGGTGAACATGGTAACACTCCATACAACCATGCATAACCAATTCTTGCTGTCTGTCCCATACAGGTGTTGCCACTGCCCAGGAGAGGCTTCGCGCCCACAAATTTAGTGGGGATGAGTTGTGTGCCCTTGTACATGCATGTAAGGAATGGGAGAGGATTCTGTGGGCCAGAAAGCCCATGGATCCCCTGGTTTGGTAGTTGTGTGAGGAGGTTGCAGCAAAGGTCAATGCTGTTGGGGGATGTGGCCTCGGCCCCGACGCAGTCCGCAAGAGATGGCATGATCTGCTGCATCGAGCCAAGGAGAAGGAGGCCCAGAAACTATGGGAACACCTTAGGATGGGGGGGCTGCAACCCTTGGACCAGAGAGAATGGGACCCTCTCCTGTCCATTGTTGCATCCACCCTGAGGCCTGTGGCCATGGAGGGCATAGAGGGAGGAGGATGTGAGATGCAGCTGACACCACCACGTCCAGGTATGTATATGGTTTGCATCAAACAATGGTGGCTTGACATGGTTTGCTGGTTGTGTGATTACCACTGTTGGGGCTAGCCTGCACTGTGATGTCACACATATGGGTGTTTGCTGTGCATAAGCAGTTCCTGGCTACACAACACCGTGCATGTGTTTGCTACCCATGTTGTTCACTACTATTTGAGTGCACTGTTTTCATTGGGTACTCACTCTGCACAGTAGGGACATTGGACATTCAGGGTGCTGTGCACTGTGGTGGCATGTTGGTACTGGTGGTGGGGATAGTGTGAATAGTGCTGTACAGTCCCACTAACAATGTCCTCATTACTTCACAGCCCTGGGTCTACAAAGTGCAAGTGTGCAGTCAAAGCATGGGATGGCAGACATTGTGGATGAGCTGGAGGCAGACCGGGTGGTGCCAACTACATTTGGCATGGGGGTGGCACATGGATCTCATGTGGATGACCATCGCAGAGGTGCATGTGGCCATGGCACCCGTCCAGCACTGTACCCCAGAACAGCATATGTTGCAGAGAATTCCAGTGACAGTGAGGCTGCTGAGACCCTGGACACTGCCATACCTATGGAGGATGAATAGATGGAGGACTTTGGATGTGGCCCTATCATCACCCTAACAGTCACCAGTGACCAGGGTTGGTGGGTATCAGACTCAGATGTGGAACCAACAACTGAGGGTCCTGTGGTTGGGAACATGGTAGCACAGCATTCAGGCCCTGCACATACATCTGACCAGCAAGGGGGTGCTGTACTGGATCAGGGTGTCACCATGCAATTGACAGCTGTTGGCCATGATGCCGACATGTCTGCACCAATGGACCTGCTCCACCTGCCACAGCCCACTGAACAGGCCATGGGGCAGACATGGTCCTGTGCTGGCCAACAACAGTGGTGGCAGCATGTGGCCCAGATACAGCAGCCTGTACAGATTGCTGAGCAGCCTCAGTGTCCACAACAACCAGCACCCCCTCCACCCACTGCCAGGGGCGGGTTGTCACCCACAGCACAGGACAGCCAGGGTGCGAGACCCATGCTATGTGTTGCATTTGAGTCGCAGTATGTAGAGCAGCAGGATCTCCGTGACCTGAGGCATGAGATGCGACATGAGCTCTCCCAACTGTGGGAAACAGTTGCTGCTTCTATGCTCCACGCAGAGCAGTGTGCTGAGAAGTGCATGTCCCGGGACCTTGGTTCAATGGAGCAGGGCTTTATGGACCTCACTGAAGCAGTGCATGTGCATGTCGAGACCATGCATGTCACACTACTTGCCAGTCAGCATGGCACAGTCTCCACCACCCAAAGGAGGGCCAGTGCAACACCGCAGCGTGCGACATGTGCATGTGGTGTGGCCACTGGGTCATCCACCCCAGCCTCCCAGTCCTCCGTGGTCCGGGCACGGCACCGTGGCTGCCCACCCTCCAGGACTGGCACAGGTTACAGACATGCACATCAGCATGCTGCACTGACAGCATCCCCACAGTTCTCACTGCCTGTGTCCTCGACACAGAGCACCCCCACATTCATTCCCCGCAGACATGGTGCAGGATGTGTTCATGTGGGTAGGCGCCAGCATTAGCCTGGCATGTCCTGGACATCGGCCGCTGGGGCACTCCTATCCACACTCCCCATCACACACACAGTGTCACACACATGCACAGTCCCTCACCCACACAGTGGTATCTCACACACACAGTTACCCACCTGCACATCAACACCCCTGCCCCACACCTTGCACACATAGCACTCGTGTCACCCACACATTTCTGACTGTTGTAACCCCCGACCTCTGCCTTTTTGCAAAACGATAGGTGGCATGCTGTTGAAGCTGACAGCAGTACCTGGTGGGGACTGGGTTTGGGGAGGATGAGGTTACTCGGCACAGGGGGCCTAGGTTTGGCTACTCTGCATAGGAGCACCCAAGTAAATCCGTACACAGGAAGCAATAACTGTAATGTCCAGAACCAGGAATGGAATTCTACAGTGTGGCTTTTATTCACATGCAAGCTGAACAAAGCATAGATGGACCCCCATGGGGCTACATTCCTGGTAATGCAGATTAGAGACAACAAAACACTTCTTCACTATTTCCAGCCCTCAGGCTCTGAACCCACCAGGCACACAGCCCGGACTTGCACGCAGCTTTGGGTACACAGCCCAACTTGTACACTACTGGGGTTTTCCCCACTGGCCTGGCTCCCTCGCCGGCCACTTGATCCATGGTCCATTTTGGGAAATGAACCAATTATCCTGTTGTGGCTCCCAAACCACCTTAGAGCCTTCACCCTAGAGGAAGTTTTCTTCCAATCCCACGTCTCGGGTACTTCCTCATCACTGGCCAAGTGCATGAGGCAAAGTAGAAATCCACAGAGCAAATCTGTAGAGGTGGACCTGGTCACCAAAGATGGGGGTCTCCCACCTCCAGCTCCCACAATCCATACCTGGCCATTTCTCTGGAAACTAAACAACTCTTTTACTGAAAGCTTGGCAATGTAGATTACTGGGTAGACGTATGTCACATCTCCTCTACATGTCTTGAATTCCCATAAGTGCTGGACTTGAACATACTTTTACTCTTTGGCTAAGCCTATTACTCTAGGCCTCCCACTATTTCAGTAGTCCAATCCCCACTGTCACACAAGTCCCAGGGTGAAAAACATAGGCCCTTTAGGAAGAGCAGAAACTCACCCTCCAGTTGCAGGTGCCCCACAGGCGATTCACAAATCTTCTTGTTTCCCAAAAAACTCTTGAACAAATAGGCAGCTTCTCCACTAGTAGCAGAACCAGGGGGGTTGCCCCAGGAATATGCAGGACAACCTTTTCCTGCCCTCATCCCCAGAGGGAGGAGGCACTGAGACCCGAATCAGCAGTCTCCACCACTTTACAATTATCTTCTGTGTCTCTCTTAAGGTGGAAACACACACCTTTTTCCTAGAGTGTAGCCCTATATCATGGCTGAGGCTCCAAGAGCCTACACAGAACTGCTGTGCTGCTCCCCTCAGCAAGCTCCAAACTCCAACTGACCTACAGACTACTGTTTAAACCTCCCAACATTCTATTCCAACTCCCTGCTTCAGATTCCATTGTGGCTCATGCAGCTGTGACAGTTCTATGGTGATGTCATCCCTCAGTCTCAGCTGAGACTGAGAACAGAGTGAGACAGTGTGAAATCCATTTAACTGGAGTTTCACACGCTGCCTTCCCTGCCTACCACTAGGTCTTACTGAGATTCTAGTAACTCTGGGTAACAAGGGGGTTACACTCGACCTTGACCAGGAAAATGACTGTCCGCAGTCATTATTTACCTGGCTTTAGGCCATCCCACCCTATGTGCCACCTGCAGATGGGGGTGATCAGGCCCCCTCCTACCATGTGCGAGCACAGGCAGGCAACGCTAAGGGCCTAGAGGCCTTTAGCTGACATATCAGCCTCTACTCTAACCACTTACTATGGCTGCCTAGTGGCTTTGGTAGAACTGTCCAGAGCATAGCCCTAATAGATCAGCACTGCAGTCCCTATGGCCATTCAGGACCACAGCCTGTCTATCCCCTCTAACCCTCTAAGAAAAATCTGTCTGCCTTTGTCTTAACACCCAAAAACAGAAACAACCCAGGGACCTCCCTGACCTTGGGCAACCTGCAACCACACACCAAGAATAATACTACATTTTATATCACTTTTACTGCCTCCTCCATACCCCCACAACCCCACCTGTGGAAGGAAAGGGTTAATACAGTAACAACAACAATAACAATACCACAGTACTTTAAATCACTACACACTAAAGTACTAATGAGGAACTCCGATGAGCCCCTCCTCCTCTTCTTGTTTTCTCTTCTGTCTTCTCCAGGAACACCTGTAAGAAAAAGAAAGACAACACACAGTCCTAATCTGCATACACAGTCTACCTAAACCCCTACCATCAAAACACTGAAGAATCCCAAAAAGATTTTTTTAGAAAAAGGTAGAAAAACAGTATATATATCAGAAAACAGCGACATTATTTACAATACACATTTGGGGGATGGAGTGCCCTAAAAGTCCCAACTAGTGACCACAGTGCCCGAAGGCTAGTCCATTAAAGAGCCCCTGACACTATTGTGACAACTTTGAGAAAATGTAATGTTTAGCACAATTAAGCTTATATTTTAATATTATTTCTGTATTTCTCATTCTTCTTTATTACTAAGAACATTTGCATGTAAACAGGATCACTGCCCTATCTGTCCTGGCTGCTTGCCTACATATGACATCAAAGTTCTGATTATGACATCACAGTTTGTTGCTGTGGGAATAATTACGATGCCATAAACAAGGGATTATTTATTTTACTTATTTATTTATTTAAAAGTTGGTAACCTGGAAAAGCACCATGACCAGAAACTCGTTTCCAGCTGCAACCCAGATTATGATGTCATATGTAGGATAGCAGAAAGAGCAGAAAAGGTCTAAGGGGCAGTAAGCCGCTTTCATACAGCTGTCCTTGGTAATAAAGGAAAAAGGAAAATAATTATAGAAAATGCATGAAATATAAACTGAACTGTCTAAATCTCACATTTTTTCCAAGTTTGTCTAACGATGTCAGGGGCTTTTTAAAGAGTCTCTCCTGGTCCGGAGCCTGGTGAAGCACAGTTCTAACAGGCCAAAGTCCCGAAGGGGAGAGTCTTTGAGGACAGTTCACACATTTTGGAGTCTGCTAGTGTAGGGTGTGTACTGCAATGTCATAAAGATAGAAAAGTTCGGACTTACCAGCCCCTTGTATAATGGAAAATTCTGAACCGACCTACACCTCTGACGAAGACTCTCCCTGGCAGCATTTCTTCCGATACAGCTGGGCGGACATATTCCGGGAACCACAAGAGGGCACATCTGGGAACTGCTGGGATGATGTCATCTCTGGAGATGGAACCTTAGAACAGGAACAAAAAGAAAACAGCTGGTCCTATATCATCCGATTACCAGGCGATGAATTAGGATACAGCTGGGCTGGTGTCCTCTCTGGATCTGAAGTCATCTGGTGGGCCAGTCGATGGATTCTGGAAAGGCCAGTACACTGTAGAACTGATGAATGTGGGGCACCTGAGTCCTGGATGTCCATACTGGCGGATCAATAAAGGCACTTCACAGGCTGGTGTGGCAGTATTGACTACCACTGCTCGACTTTCCATTTAGTAGGCACGGGCACATTTGCTGGGAGGTCCTTGCACTGAGGCCAATAGTACCGGGGGTCAGGAGCTTCAATTATTACCCGCCTGGGGCACATAATTCACACAGTGGAGATTTCACATCCCTTCCATCCACTATTCACACTCTGTCCATAAACAGTGTCCTGCCTCTCTTCCACTGGGTATATTTCTCATGAAACAGTCTGTTTTTACATGCTTGTTGGCCCCAGGATGCACACCTTTCATTGCTTCGGCCCAGATCCAGGATTTCCTGCTGTTCTCAATCTCCTCCCAGACTTTCCGAGGAAAGGTAGGAAAGGTCATACCATAGATCTCATTTGCCTTCCTACGAACCAGTCTCTCCTCTTTACTTGCTTTGGTCAACCTGAGACCGCTGGCCTGGCTTGGGGGTGGTCAGTCCTGGTTCTGCCAGCTTTGCATCCTTAATGGATTTAAAAATGGATCCCTGACTTCTTCTTCCTGCATAGCCCAGGCAGTGGCATCACCACTCTCTTCCATGCACTCCTCCGAGGCAAGATCTTGAGGCTGTGTACCCGTTCCTTTTTCACAAGGCCACATAGGTTCCCCCTCATCTTCCTCTTCACTGAGGATCTGAGCCCAGGAGTGAGCAGTCGTCCTCACTCCTGAGACTATCCACTCATCACTATGCGCGGAGGTCGACACTTCCCATTCAAAGGCCTCCCGCATCTCATCTTCTTCTAAGAGACTTGGGCTAGGCCCCCCACCCAGGGGTCTACTGATGCTTTATCCAAACTTTCCTTCTGGGATCCAGCATCTGAAACTTCAACTTCTGGTTCTGTCTCTAACTCTACACCCTCTAGCTTTGTGCCACACTCCCCCAAGAGGCCTTCTTCCACTGGCTCAGCCTAGTGCTGTGTGCTGCCAACTGCAGATTCCTGAACCTTTGTCCATGTGGGAGCCAAATGAATTTGAGGCACTTTATACAAGCCATATTTTTCTAGGCATCCAGCACAGTGAGAAATCATGAAGACGTCCCTTCCAGCTCTCAAGCATATTTGGCATACATGCACTGGAAAACCAGGAATCGGCACATGAGGAGGCAGTTGCCCTCCATAGCACCACTTTTCAATGTCCCTCAGTCTATTTACTGCTGCTGTTACTGCAACCCAGGCATGATCCGAGTAACGAGCTGGTCCTGAGGCCATAACTGCAGAAAAACAAACAAAAGCTCACTGTAACTGAAAGTCCCACTTTACTGAACACTCTCCTTAGTTTTAAAATGGCTCCTCTGCTGCTGTGTTTACTTTACTACCCCACCCTGTAATGGCGGCGGCAGCACTCCTGTGCATCAACATTCAGAAATTGGGTCAAGCCACTGCGCACCCGATTTACACACACTACTGACAACTTTTGCTCAAACTGCTCAAACTTGCACCGTTCTTGTTCTAAACACATTTACATGATTTTCAATGGACTTTTTACATGCTGGAAACATTTCTTTGACTCACAGTCCCTTAAAGCTTCAGGTTTTTAAGCACAGGATTGCCTGTAAAACTAGTGCTGCACATTTGGCTACAACTCACAGTCTCTGTCTAGCTTTAAACTTTAAACTGATGCTGAACTCATTACTATGCACACAGTCAATGGCTTAGAAGACTTGCACTTGCTGGCAGGACTTGACACAGTCGTTACTTGCAAAGCGACTACACTGCTGCACACATATTTATATGGCATAGGGCAGAAAATCACTGTTTGAACAGTTTTATTGTTAGTACTTACTGTTATCAGTAGCAGTTTGCTGCGATGGAGAAAAACGACCTGCAGCCAGTTCTTGGAGGCCTCAGAACAGAAATGGGCGGGCAGTCCTGCCGATCATCTCCTCGACCACCACACTTGCAATTCAGACGATCGATTAGCAAGTTGAGCCCGATTTTAAACAAGCAAATCTATTTTTAGAAGGTTTACAGCGATTTTAACACTCCGCGACGCTCCTCCACATGCCAGGACACGCACTCCACTCACACTCCCTCTCGAATGCTGGGGCAGTCACTGTAGAGCTGGCTGAGGGGCGGGACTGATTGCAGCCTCACCAATCACACGACACCATGCAAATGAGCCTCTTCTTCCTCGTGAGCGCTCTTCTCACGGCGATCGCCGAGCAGGCAAATTTAAACTGCAGAATGCAACTTTTTTAACTGACTCCACGGCAGGAGCCCATTTCAGCCATTTAACATAGCCATTCACCTGCAAGTCTCTCAGTTCATTCAAAAAGCATTTCCAACATCCAGGGCACAATTTTCCTGTTGCTACCCCTAGTCTTCCACACTTTTCTTTATTACAGTTCTTTTTTTAAAAGCATTTCCAACGTCCAGGGCACAGTTTTCCTGTTGCTACCCCTAGTCTTCCACACTTTTCTTTACCACAGTTCATTTTAAAAGCAGGCAAAAACGCTGTAAACAATTGATGCAGGACAAGGGCACACTCTTTGGCTTTACTGCTCTTTGGTAAACAGTTGGCAATTTAAACAGCAGCATAAGATCCACAGCACACAGCAACACCAGTTAACTTGCTTCAGCTTTTTGGACTACCCACTGCCAGATAGCCAAAATGCTAGCCCCCTTGCCCAAGCACCTTCCTTCCCAGAATTAAATTCAAAGCGGTGCCTCCATTTTTGTAACCCCTGACCCCTGCCTTTTTGCAAAACGACAGGTGGCATGCTGTTGAAGCTGATAGCAGTACCTGGTGGGGACTGGGTTCAGGGAGGATGAGGTTACTTGGCACAGGGGGCCTAGATTTGCCTACTCTGCACAGGAGCACCCGAGTAAATCCGAACACAGGAAGCAATAACTGTAATGTCCAGAACCAGGAATGGGATTCTACAGTGTGGCTTTTATTCACATCCAAGCTGAACAAACAAAGCATAGATGGACCCCCATGGGGCTACATTCCTGGTAATGCAGATTAGAGACAACAAAACACTCCTTCACTATTTCCAGCCCTCAGGCTCTGAACCCACCAGGCACATAGCCCAGACTTGCACGCAGCTTTGGGTACACAGCTCGACTTGTACACTACTGGGGTTTTCCCCACTGGCCCGGCTCCCCTGCCAGCCACTTGATCCATGGTCCATTTTGGAAATGAACCAATTATCCTGTTGTGGCTCCCCAAACCACCTTAGAGCCTTGACTCCTAGGGGAGTTTTTCTTCCAATCCACGTCTGGTACTTCCCTCATCACTGGCCAAGTGCATGAGGCAAAGTAGAAATCCACAGAGCAAATCCATAGAGGTGGACCTGGTCACTAAAGATGGGGGTCTCCCACCTCCAGCTCCCACAATCCATACCCGGCCATTTCTCTGGAAACTAAACAACTCTTTTACTGAAAGCTTGGCAATGTAGATTACTGGGTAGACGTATGTCACATCTCCTCTACATGTCTTGAATTCCCATAAGTGCTGGACTTGAACATACTTTTACTCTTTGGCTAAGCCTATTACTCTAGGCCTCCCACTATTTCAGTAGTCCAATCCCCACTGTCACACAAGTTCCAGGGTGAAAAACATAGGCCCTTTAGGAAGAGCAGAAACTCACCCTCCAGTTGCAGGTGCCCCACAGGCGATTCACAAATCTTCTGGTTTCCCAAAAACTCTTGGACAAATAGGCAGCTTCTCCACTAGTAGCAGAACCAGGGGGGTTGCCCCAGGAATATGCAGAACAACCTTTTCCTGCCCTCATCCCCAGAGGGAGGGGGCACTGAGACCCGAATCAGCGGTCTCCATCACTTTACAATTATCTTCTGTGTCTCTCTTAAGGAGGAAACACACACCTTTTTCCTAGAATGTAGCCCTATATCATGGCTGAGGCTCCAAGAGCCTACACAGAGCTGCTGTGCTGCTCCCTCAGCAAGCTCCAAACTCCAACTGACCTACAGACTACTGTTCAAACCTCCCAACATTCTATTCTGACTCTCTACTGCAGATTCCATTGTGGCTCATGCAGCTGCGACAGTTCTATGGTGATGTCATCCCTCAGTCTCAGCTGAGACTGAGAACAGAGTGAGACAGTGTGAAATCCATTTAGCTGGAGTTTCACAAGCTGCCTTCCCTGCCTACCACTAGGTCTTACTGGGATTCTAGTAACCCCTGGTAATAAGGTTGTTACACTGTCACTATTCAGATCCACACACACATACTTCATGTGCACACTGTGACACTGTCTTCACCCAGGTTTTATGCACATGTTGCACATTTCATCACTGTACATACATTGCACATCTAATAAACTCATTGTACTTCAACAGTTGTTTGTCTGTGGTCTGTTTACTCACCTTCCCAACTGCGCTAGTGTGTCTATGATGTTACTCATGTACTCATGGGATCGTCTGGCCATTCGGGGGTTTCTCCTCTCGAGTTGCCCTACTATCCCCTGGGCCTCTGGCTCTGGCTCACTGTCTGACTGTTCCTCAGGTTTAGGTGCATGTATACCACTGTTTAGTGCCATGTTGTGTAACATGCAACACACTAGAAATATACGGCATACCTTCTGAGGGATGTACTGTAGGGCGCCACCTGAATGGTCAAGGCAGCAGAACCATATCTTAAGCATGCCAAAGACCCTCTCTATGATGTTCCTTGTGGCAATGTGCACCTCGTTGTACCATTCCTCCACCACTGTTGCTGGCTGTGGTACTGGTGTGAGCAGCCAGGATCTCAGGGGATAGGCAGTGTCCCCTGTGAAGATATGGAACTCAGTTAACTGCACATTTCTGCTGTATGGACATTGCCACAGTACTACACATGCATTGTTGTCCTGACTGCCCCCCCATCTATGCCTCCCTTGCACTGTTGCCCACAGTGTGTTACTCACTGACTAGATGCCCACTGGGAATCCTGCCCTCCTCAAAGGCCTGGCACAGCCTAGATTGGTGTCATATGAAGGTGGGCACTGCCAGGGTACCAAGCAAAGACACTGCTGATGCACCCTGTCGCATCGCACACCACCTGGCAGTTGATGGAGTGGTACCCCTTCCTGTTCACATATGTGTCACTGCCATCGCCAGGAGGTGCATGGATGGCAACATGGGTGCAGTCAATGGCACCAAGTACTGCTGGTAGGTGTGCAACTTGATAGAACTGCTGCATGGTTACTCTGTACTCAGCTGCCATGCTGGGGATACTATGAATTTGGCAGCGTGCAGCAGGAAAGCATCTAGGAACTGGGTCAGGAGGTATGAGGTGGCAGACTGCTTTACCCCATTGTGTCTTCCACTGGGGTTTGGAACATCCCAGTGGCTAGAAAGCACATCGCTGCTTTCACCTTCTCCTTTTCTGATATGGCATGGCTGCATCTGGTGTTAGGCTGCAGCTGCTCATGCAGGAGTTCGCATATCTGCCTCAACATGGCTCTGTTCATCCTGTACTGGCCAGCAATATGCTCATCAGGCAGGGTCTCAGAGGAGACTCTGGGCTGGTACAACCTTTGTGCAGTATATCGCCTCCTTGGCCTGTGTTGTGGGCCACGATGTGCCTGATCCCTCTTCTCCTCCTGTACTACTTCCTCCATCAGATAAAACACTGCTGCATTTACAGATACAGTCCTGTTGACTTCCTGTCCTGACCACTCCCTTTTCTTTGGTTTGCCCTGGTATAAGACCTGCCTTTTATAGGCGGTAACAAGCGCCGCCCTACATGTCACTCAATGGGGCCTTGCGCTGCACTATTCCTTTGAATATGCCATTGCACCTGTATTCAGGTTCCTGCCCCTCACTTTGTCCCTTGCATACATTATCTTTTTGCGCCAGGGCTATCACATTGTGATGGCACTAGGTCTTGCTTTGAATATGGCTAACCTGTACAAACACTGCATAATCCCAGCGCAATCCGTTTGCGTGAGGCGCTAAGCTTTGGATATCCTGGCCATGAAGTTTTAGTTTTGGGCCAATATCCACATTTTTTTCTTAAATATCATGAGTAAATTATCAGGTGTTTTTTACCATTCTAAAATGTTACCTTTTGCAAGCAAGGGTGCAGTGGGTGTTAAGACAACAATATATGAAATATCATATTTTTCAACAATTGTGTGAAACAGCCTTACAAGAAGTGTATAAGAAAGATTTAAATTTTCATCCGTTACATAAAGTTAAAATGTGGTGGAAAGGATTTTCTTTTATAGTAAAGTATAAATGAAGTACAAAGTGTTTCAATAGGTATATTAGAATGATATAATGAACTGTTTTTTGGTTGTTTCTTAATGATTTCTGTATATTATGTTTTTGAATCCTTCAATAAAAAATTTGCTTGCTCTTTTTGAGAAGTGCCATGGGATCTTTAACATCCACCAGAACAGGCAGATGGGACCTCGGTTTAACGTCTCATCTGAAAGACAGCACCTCATGAGTGCAACACCCCCCCCATGCTGCACCACAGTGTCAGTACTGGGATTTAACCCAAGTGCCTGGTGTGGGAATAGAACACACAGCGTTCTGATCTTGTGGATTTCTCCATTCCTGGGTTCACCCTTACCCGCCAGGATAGACAGGGCAGAAAGAAGGGTGGCGGCTTGGCCATGTACATCTTCTCTGCTCTTAAATTTTCCTTTATCACCTTGCCAGCCCCCACACAACCTATAGATTACCTCCTAGTCAAAATCTCACTAACCCACTCCGTCCCAATCTATATAGCTGGATCCTACTGCCCACCTGAAACCCCACTGAGTAGCATCCTCAACCATCTCGGCACCCTGAGGTCACTTACGGAGGGCGGCGAACTTCACTTACTTGGGGATTTCAATCTAAATTGGCTTGGCAAGGGAGCCTCCAAAGCTCGGCACCACATAACTGCCCTAAATTTGTCCCAGCAAATAGTGGAACCGACTCACCTAAACCGGAAATCCAACAAACATACTCTCCTGGATTGGGCACTTACCACCCACCCCCATCGGATCATTCAAGCTGGCATACTCCCAGACTCCCTTAGTGACCACCATATGATGTACATGGTGTGAAAAATCTTCAGACCCTCTGCTCCCCCACCCCGGACACTTCTCAGTAGAGTTTATAAGTCCCTTGATCTACCAGCTCTCCTATACGACCTTACCAGCATCGACTGGTCTTTCATCACAAAGACCTCCTCCATTGATGATGCCTTGGAATATTTTTCCTCAAATTTCCTCTCCATCTGGGACAGCCACACTCCACTCAGGCGATCCCGTGTAAGAGGAACCCATTTGCCCTGGATAACAACAAGCCTGATGCAACAACCACGAGCCAGAGACCATGCCTGAAATACTTCAAGGCCTCTAGGTAGTCATTTGTCCCAGCACCACTACCGATCTCTACGAATGCTTGCAGACTAGGCTCATAAGGCACGCCTAAATCTAACTATTTCAAAATGCTTTAAATAACAGTTCCAGTCACCCAACTCAATTCTGAAATCCATAAAATCCTTCTCTCCCATGACCTAACCCCTACCCCTCACTTAACGTTGCAGGGAAAACAACTCGGATCCGAGCATGGTAGCCTCCTGAATTCAATTCTACTTCCACTGCTGCATCATCCTCTTCCTCCTTCCCGCCTCCTTTTCCCCCACCCTCTACTCCCCTTACTGTACCCTCCTCTGCTTCTTTCTCCCTATGCCCTGTATCATCAGCTCAGGTGCTAAAACTACTGATGTCTCTCAACCCAGACAAAGATAAATGCCCCTCTGGCCTCGACTCTAAAATGATCCTGCTCTCCGCACCTGCCATAGCCCACCCGCTTACCCTGTTGTTCAATCTGTCATTTAAACTCGGTACAGTCCCCAAAAATTGGAAACAAGCCACAGTCATTCCACTGCCCAAAGGGGGGGACCTCTCCTCACCTTCCAACTACCGCCCTATATCCCTGCTCCCCATCCTGGCCAAAATTCAAGAACGTCCTGTCTTTTCCCAACTCCACCACTATCTTGAGTCGACAAACTTCTTAACCCCGTACCAGGCCGGTTTCAGGAAAAACCACTCCACCACCACCTCTCTCCTCCGGCTCACAGACGCTATTCTCACTGGTATGGATAAAGGGGATTTAACAGCTGCCATATTTATTGATCGGGCAAAAGCTTTTGACACCGTCTCCCACCCCTTGTTGCTGGCTAAACTTGCTAGAGCTGGGCTGTCAGCAAATGCAAATAACTGGTTACACTCGTATCTGTCAAACAGGTATCAATCTGTCCGCATTGGCTCGGTTTCATCCACCCTACTCCCAGTCACCAGCGGAGTCCCCCAAGGGTCGGTTCTCGGACCCCTACTGTTCTCTATATTTCTCAATGACCTGCCAGCTGCCTGCCCAACATCGGCCATCCACATGTACGCCGACGACACGGTGTTGTTCGCCTCGGTCCATCATCTAGTGCGGTGGCAGCTGTTCTAAAAAGGATTTTGACTTCTGTCCAACGCTGGCTTACCTCAAACCAACTAGTCCCAAACTCAAAAACTGTCTCTCACCTTGGCCCCCGCCCAAACTACGTATTGACGCCCACCCAAGTTCTACACGCTGGACAGCTCCCCACTGGAGACATGCACCTCCTATCGTTATCTAGGTGTCTGGTCAGATCAACACCTAAACTTCTCTGCACACATTGATGCTATGCACAAAAACTGAACCCCATGTTGGGTGCCCTCTACACAACACTGCATACCCCTGCCAACCAGGCAAGAAATAGTCAAAAATGATCCTCCCTATATTTGACTATGGTGATATTATCTATATGTTAGGCCCCTCAAACATCCCTAGCAAGGCTAGACCCCCTCCTCAACTCTTTCTGCCGCTTTTCACTGGATCGCCCTCCCAGCACCCACCACTGTGCCCTCTATCAATCTTTGAACATCACCTCGTTACAGAACAGAAGATCACGCCACTGTGCTAGAACCTCAGCAAAGTTCTGGTCAAATTCACTCCCATCCTACCTGACTGCCTCTTTAACTGCCTTAAACCCACCATCCTATGCGCTCCGAAACAGCGACGCCAGGCTCCTCCATATCCCACATAGATCCACTCGGTCCGGACAGGCTGCTTTCAGCTATAGGCTACCCAAACTATGGAATTCCTTGGCAACCGTTATAAGACACTCCTCAAGTACTCCCCAACTAAATGCCCTTCTCAATTCGCACTTCTCGTCCACCTGCTCCTGTTACCCCACCTAACTCCCCCCTCTCTTCTGTACCCACCCAGCGTATGAATCAAGACTGGTCTCTCCACTGTTTTTGACCTGCTCAATTGTAAAACACTGTATACTGTACAACACTCTGCCTTCCCTCAATCTGATCCATTCGCATTAGGTATGTTACACACTGCTGTTATATTACTCCAAATGTATGATGTTTGCTTTCTTCCATTGCTCCTCTGTATGTGTTATTGTTTGTATCATGTTCCCATTGTACCCAAAAAACCCAGGGCGCATCTGGAATCGAGCAGTACTCTGCTCAGCATGCCTTCCTGGTAAATCTCTTAAATAAATAAATAAATAAATCTTCCAGCCTCAGAAGTGAATGTGCATCCTGCTGAGCCACTGACACTGCTAATAAACTTATTATTCTTTATTTAAAAATTGTATTTGTTTGGTTTCTATTTTTTCCATTCTAGTATATTCAGTTACTATACAGTTTAAAGTTTATTATAACATGGGTAACCGGAGACCAATCAAGTAGCTGAAGGGATTGGTTGTTGTAGAGCAGGTGACTGTGGATTATTCTCTGCCTGTTTCCTTTTTTGACAGCATTGCAGACTGCTTCACACCATGGAGGGATCTCCTCATACTGCTCAGCTTGTTTTTGCCAGCTGCCATTGTAGTTGGTGAATTAATGAGGAGCAGACAGTTTATCCTCTACAGTGTTATGTGGCTCACTAAGTGTCAGCCAGTGGCTAAATGAAAAATTTCCCGACACAGCAGCCGTGCTCTGAGAAGTTAAGAAAATCAAAGTCTCAGAGATGGCTGGCGTGCATGATATCATAGCCAATACTGATTCCCCGTTCTTCAGACTGAAGCACAGGTGACAGAAAGAGCAGTGGGCAATCTAGATGGCTGCAAGCCAGTGGTGAAGTGGCAGTAGCAAGTAGAGAACATGATTGGACATCATCACAAGTAGCCTGTGACACTTTCCAAGTTTACAGACAGTGATAATCTGAACTTGTGTCCTCCAATAAAGCAGCCAAGCAACAGTTGTCCCTGTCCTGAAGCTGCATACACGGGGATCAGAAATGTCAGCGGACAGCTTGGACCATCCTGACTGGGTGCTCCAGTAGCATACAACCAAAGAGCAGACACCCACCTGTGGAACTGAAAGCAGGGCACCCCGTGGTCCCAAAAAAAGCACGTAGGCAGCAGTCCGTGAGCAGTAGTGTGCTGCTGCACTGCACGGCAAAGTGTTGAGCTCTGTGAAACACAATCACATCTCTTCCAACCCACTCACCTGGTGGAACTCTGGTGACCCGTGTGTATGTCCCAAAGCTGTGGCCATACCATCACAACTGTCCCATCAGCTAACACAGTAACTGGTAGCCACCCAGCATGCTACCCTGTCAGCAATGAGTCAACATCAGCATGTTGGTGCTGGGATAGCGCTCCCCTCCTCCTCCACACACACACACTTTTCCCAAATGGTGACTGCAAATCACATAGCACCAGTCCCTCCATGAGGTGGACATCTACAATTTACCGGTATTCCCACCCACCCGTACAAGTCTGAATACCAACGCTCAGTGCAATACTGGCACTCCTTGTGTCACACACACAGCTTGTGTAGCACTTCCCATTGCATAGGTGTACAGGTACACTGTCCCCTCTGGGCAGCGTGGAAAGCACTGAAGCGAGCAGAACTCTGTGTCAAGCACCATTTGCCCCCCCTCCGCACCACATCAGGGATGCTTGCATTGTGGTAGAGATGTCAGCTGAGTGTACAGCGAGCCACCGAGAGCAAGACAGAGTGGGAGAGCGAGAAATACATTGGCAGAAGAGGACAAAGAAGTCATATCCAACATCACCATGGCACAGTGAAAACACACATGAGGTAACCTTGGTGTCTGTGGCAATTCTCTCTCTGTAAGAAAAGTAACAGTGTACACGAGTTTCTGAGGGACTATTTTTCAATACAGAAAAATACAGTCCCTTTTTTCCATTCATGAAAAGGCATACTGTATTTTTGGGGTGTCATACCTTGCTGGGAGGGTATCCCATGTTATAAGCGCAATAACCCACCCCAGGGTGTGGGGTTATAGGCATTTAATCCATGCCTGGGGCACTGTGAGGATACTCGGCCTGTGGCATTGTGCCTTACAATGCACCCCAGGCATGGATTAAATGCCTATAACTCCACACCCTGTCGTGGATTACTGCTAACATAATCTTACAGTAATTCAAGCAAAGAGGGCTCAGCACATAGTCTGTACCGTAGGTGGACAAAAGACCAGAAACCTGGTCACAGGATTATTGCAAAAGGTTTTTATTTAGTTCAAATGTAGCACTCACCCTGTTTTCAATGCCAATGTTTTGCATAGCCTTCCTGTGACTTTTTCAAGGTGTGGCACCACATATGCTGACACGTATTTTAAACCAACCATTTAAAGACACAGGGCCAGATTCTAGAAGGATTACACCTGGCATAACTGCAGTTGCACCAAGTAGAATGGCACATGTAGCAACTTATGTCAGCAGTTGCAAGATGCGTGATTCTACATAGTGGCCTGTGACATGGCGCAGGCCACTTGCTCCAAACAGCAGTTACGCCTCATAAACCCCATGCGACATGGCGCTAGGAAGTTTATGGCAGCAGTTGTGCCCCATTCTAGAAGGGCAGCCATAAAGTACCCACATCGGGATTCTACAAGAACCCCCGGAGGAGATCCGGCAACGTAAGTTATAATAGCATTTAGCAGGTATAACTTACGGATGCCCCCAGGGGTCCTGTAGACCCGTTGGCTGTCCAGCAGACAGTGCATGGTGTTCCTCCTCCCCCATGCCCAGCACACCACAGCAGGGCCCCACAGGGCTAACCATACAGCTAGCCCCGAAACACCCAGTGGCAGATGCCCGAAGAGCAGCACTGCCATCCCACCATGCCCCAAACTGCGGGTCGCTGTGCGCATATGTGGCAAAATGCCAGCCTGGTAGTCTAGTGCCCCCCCCACGATCAACATAAATACAGTACAATCCGTCTATTCCCTGGTAGTCTAGTGGCCACCCTCCCGAACTGTATAATAATGTCAGAGCCCCATAACCCTGGTAGTCTAGTGGCCCCCCACCCAGCTGTGCCAGCCCACCCAGCACCCCCCACCCATCCCCAGCCGATAACTGGCACAGCCCACCTCTCACCACCACGGCCAGCCACCGACTGAGTCCAGTATCAGCGCGTCCTCAAAGGACATGCTCAGAAATTAATATCTGAGTGTGTCTTTACAATACTGAACTCAGTCGCAGCTGGCCGTGGTGGTGAGAGGGTGGTGTACCAGTCGCCAGCTGGGGATGGTGGGGGTGCTGGGTGGGCTGGCATGGCTGGGTGGGAGGGTGGGGAACACTAGACTACCAGGGTTATGGGGCTCTGACATTATCATTTTACAGTTCGGGTGGGGCATCTAGACTACTAGGGATTCAGGGCTCTGAATATGTTAGTATACAGTTGGAGAGAAGGCACTAGCCTACCGGGGTATATGCCGCATATGCAGCTGGCGACTCTGGGTTGGGCACGGTGGGGGGTTGACCGTGCGCTCTGTTGTTATGCAAGCCAGACATGCGCTTGTGTACTCCCACAGTTCGGTGTATCTAGCCACATGCTGTAAGTCACAGGACTCTAGCTGTAATGACCCTGCCCCTTCTAGAATAGGGCACAGGGTCAATGTCCAGTTGCAGATGGCGCAAGTTGTGTTCGGTGGCAACTTGCGCCACCCTTCTAGAATTGGGCCCACAGTGTACATTTATATAAAAAAAAAAATTTAAAGTGCTGTGCAAGCCTTAATAAAGTTCCAAAGTATGCAAGTAATGCCATAACCAGCAATGTAATAAATACAAAAATACCCTACAATAGTGTGCAAGCAAAAGAAGGAAGAAAGTAGTGAGAGGTAGAGTGGTGTCATGAGGAAAGCTGGGGTCCATTGAAAGATGTAGAGGGTAGGAAAAGGAAGGAAAAGGATTAAAGGGTCAAAAAACAATTAAGCACTAGATAATAGTAAATGCAGGGCAATAGAATTTAATATATTCCTCATTCTACTAAGTGTAGTATCAATATAAAACATCCTGTGCCCGATGTTCAAAAGATTACCCGGGCAGAAATCCCAGTTTGCCTGCGCAAACCGGGGTTTGCACAGATGTCACAGATGGGAGAAGAAGCCAGAAGGGGAAGGAAGGAAACATATTCAATTCAGTGCTTTAGAGTAACTGGTAATTGCTATTTTTCTTTTAAACTTAGATTGTGGGCTTTTAGTGACACTATACTTTCTTTGTTGTCTTTACTTATAATTGTTTTTGGGCTATTGAAAATTTAAAACATAGTGGTGGTGTAATTCTGTGCTGTCTTTAATTGCTGCAAATTTTATCTTGGCTTGTCTGACTGCCCTGTAGTTGGGTGAAGGGTGTTAATTGTCTGGCCTCTGACCTCAGCTACGTGATAACTGGAGGTGGGGCTTAGTCAGAGTTAAAGTAGCAAGCAGAGTTTTATTTTCTCAGAAGAAGCCAGAAGGAAGGAAGGAAACATATTCAATTCAGTGCTTTAGAGTAACCGGTAATTGCTATTTTTCTTTTAAGCTTAGATTGTGGGCTTTTAGTGACACTATACTTTCTTTGTTGTCTTTACTTATAATTGTTTTTGGGCTGTTGAAAATTTAAAACATAGTGGTGGTGTAATTCTGTGCTGTCTTTAATTGCTGCAAATTTTCACCCCTCCCTCCCCTTCCTCCAACTCTTAATTATATGCCATGTTAAATCTGATTGACAGGAGCTAAACACAGGGTATAGTAAGGGGTGTGAAGTAGGAGGGGCATAAGGGGGAAGAAGCCCACCCTCAGCACGACAAGTGTTTTGACTCATTTATTTATTTATTGGTTTCTTTTTCTTTAAAAAAAATATCTGAGGATCAGTGACAGGATTTTTAGTACAGTAAATTAATAAAAAGGGAACTAGGAGAGCTTCAGTAGCAGACAAGTAGTGGAATTGCAGTATAATGTGGGGAGTGGTGCAATGCAGTGGCTGTGGGGCAGCCATATTCAGGCAGACCTTCTGGGCGCTGAGGTGCTGTCCTATCTGCATGCATCTCTCTGGACTGTGGGATGAGGTAGCCAGACTCAGAGCGAAGTAAACTGGGTCAGGTACCATCACCTATCCAGGGACCACAGTCCAATGCAACTGCCTCAAGGATGCCGAGCGAGAAGCACTTGGATGACAGTGGGCTCAGGGAGGGTTACAGCAGTCAGGCAGAGGCACATCTGAGATCCTATTCCACTCAAGAACTCATATGCCACACTGGCAAATGAGGACAACCAAATAGAGGTACCCAGAGAAGTGGAAGGAAAGGATGTGGAGGTTAGCAAAGGAGGTGACCTCAGCGGGGAAAGCAGTGGACCCCAGAGGAGGAGGAAGCGAATCCTGGTGGGGGACTCCATCATAAGAGGGATCCAGCTAGGAACACAGGAGGGTGAGGGCAGGGAGGTGAGGTGCCTACTAGGGGCCACGGCATGGAGGGATGGTAGGAAGATCCTGGGGATCATTGGGAAGGCAAGAGGGGAGGGTGAGCTGGATGTCATTATCCACCTAGGTACTAATGACCTGGCAAATGGGGAGCCAAAGGAAGTTCAGGAAGAGTTTAGGAAACTGGGGAGGGTCTCAAGCAAGTAGCTACTTCTGTCACTTTCTCAAGTACTACCTGTGAGAGGCAAGGAGAGCATAGAGTGCATGCCAGGAACTTTAAATCATGGTTGAAGAACTGGTGCTGTGAGGAAGGGTTTGGATTCATTGGTGACTGGGGACCCACCTGGAGGAATAGAGGTTTGTTCAAGCCTGACGGCCTGCATCCATCCTGGAGGGGAATCCAAGCACTCAATGATAAGTTTAAGTGCAACATTGACAAGCATTTAAACTAGCAAAGAGGGGTGGCAGGCCAGCAAGGAGGGTACCTACTTGCTCACCCCCCACAGCTAGCAGTGGAACCAGTGAACCAGAGGAGTGGCTATCTCTGCAAAGCAGTGTGCAAAAGATGGAGATTAGTGCCCAAGAGGTGGATAAGCAGAAAAGGGGCAAAATTCAGCAGAAGGGCAGACAGCAAGGAGAACCAGGGATAAATGACAACAAAGGAAGGGGCTGAGAGAACAGTGAAACAGTCTAGGAGGTCAAATCATGGAAAGCAATGTGTGCAAATGCCAGGGCCTTAGCAACAAGATGGAAGATCTGAGGCTGTCATGGTACAGTCAGACCTGGACATTGTGGCCATCACTGAAACCTGGTGTAATGATAACCATGACTGGGAGATGGCCATACCTGCTACAACATATTCAGAAGAGACAGAGCAGGCAGGAAGGGAGGAGGAGTGGCACTGTATGTGAAAAATGACATAAGGGCCACAGAGATCCAGGAGGAACAAAATGGGGAGAGATACTGTGGGTTAGCTGGAAAGGAAAATGGGGACAGCCATCTGCACAGGTGTGGTCTATAGACCACCAGCCCAGGAGGAAGAAACAGATAGGGAGCTAATGCTAGCCATCCAAAGGATGGCAGACAAGGTGAGTAGTACTGGTTGGAGACTCAATATTCCAGATGTGGACTGGAGCATCCCAGCAGCAGCATCAACTAGAACAGATTTATCCTGGACTCCTTCAGGTGCCTTCCTCAAGCAACTGGTCATGGAACCAACTCGGCAGAAGGCAATACTGGACCTTATGCTCACAAACAGGGACAGTGTGATGGGGGTAACAGTGGGGAGCACCTGGGAAACAGTGACCACCAGTCATTGTGGTTTGAAATCACAGAAAGAGCAGAACCAAACCACACAAAAACACGTATCCTGGATTTTAGGGGGGCAGACTTTGGGAAAATGGGGAGATACTTGAAAGAGGCATTAAGGGGAATGGGACAGGAATCAGGGGTTGAGGAACAGTGGGCAGTATTTAAAATGGGGATTACAAGAACAACAGAATTATGCTTTAAGCAGGTTAGCAACAGGAAAAGGAAGAGGAGACCATTATTGTTTTCCAAAGAGGTAGCAAAGAAAGTGAAAGCCAAAAAGATTGCATTCAGGCA
The DNA here is from genome assembly GCA_016271365.2 of Neoceratodus forsteri. NCBI lineage: Eukaryota > Metazoa > Chordata > Ceratodontiformes > Ceratodontidae > Neoceratodus > Neoceratodus forsteri. The sequence continues at coordinate 588,913,484 of CM028129.1, read as the reverse complement.
ATACAAAAAGACACATGCAGAAGGGGGATAGGGAGAAGTACCAGGAGAAGCAAAGGGAGGCAGGGAGGTCAATAAGGGAAGCCAAAGCTCAGACAGAAGAACACATTGCAAAATCAGTGGGTGAGGGACAAAACCTTTACAGGAACATAAGTGAAAAAGAAAGACAAAGGAGGGATAGTGAGACTGAAGGGGAGGATGGGGCGCGTGGAGGATGACAACAGTAAAGCTGACATATTGAACAGGTATTTCTGTCAGTCTTTACTGAGAAGGAGGATAATAGGTCTGAAGGGTACAAGGGTGAGAATGGTGCAGAATGACACAAGTCCTTATTACCTAGAAAGGGTCCTGAAGGAACTGGAAGTAATAAGAGTTGATAAAGCAATGAGGCCAGATGGGTGCACCCCAGGGTCCTTAAAGAACTAAGAGAGGTGGTGGCTGAACCTCTGGCTCATCCTGTTTAGCCGATCACTGGAAACAGGGAGTACCCAAAGACTGGAGGACAGCAGATGTAGTCCCCTTATACAAAGTGGGAACAAAAGGAAGCAGGAACTACAGACCAGTCAGCCTCACCTCGGTAGTGGGGAAGATCATGGACGCACTACTGAGGAGAGATTGGTGGAACATCTGGTTGTCAATGGACTACAGGACCCAAGGCAGCATGGTTTCACCAGGGGGAGGTCATGTCAGACCAGCCTCGTTGAATTTTTTGACTGGGTGACTAGGGAGGTGGATCAGGGGAGGGCAGTGGACATGGCCTATTTGGACTTCAGCAAGGCCTTTGACACTGTGCCACATAGAAGACTATTACACAAACTGGGGAATATGGGTGTGGGCAGGACAGTAGTGTGGTGGGTAGGTAACTGGCTGGGTGGCAGGACACAGAGGTGTGGTGGTAAATGGCTGTCACTCCACAGTGGGAAGATTGACCAGTGGGGTACCACAGGGATCAGTGCTGGACGGTCCTATTCAACATCTTCATCAGTGACATTCAGGACCCAGAAGGCAGAATTTCACTGTTCGCTGATGACACAAAGCTCTGTAACAGAGTAGACACACCAGAGGGTGTAGACAGAATGAGAAGCGACCTGCAGAAACTTGAAGAATGGTCAGGGGTCTGGCAGTTGAAATTCAATGCAAAGAAGTGCAAGATAATGCATATGGGGCACAAAAACCCTGGTACAATATATCAGTTGAGGAGTGAGGATATAGCATGCACCAAGCAGGAAAGGGATTTTGGGGTTGTCATCTCTGATGACCTCAAGGCAGGGAAACAGTGTGACAAGGCAACAGGTAAAGCAAATAGGATGCTGGGATGTATAGGCAGGGGCATCACCAGCAGGAAAAGGGAGGTCATAATTCCGCTATACAAGACACTAGTGAGGCCCCACCTGGGTACAGTGTACAGTTCTGGAACATACCTACATGGGACATAGACAGGGTAGAGAAGGTTCAGAGGAGGCAACAAAGATGGTGCATGGATTGCATCACAAGTCCTATGAAGACAGGTTGAAGGAACTGAACATGTACTCCCTGGAGAGAGGAGGAGAGAGGGATATGATAGAGACATACAAGTATCTTACAGGGAGGAACAGGGCAGGAAAACACCATTTTTAGCTGAAAAAGATGTCCCAGGACAAGAGGGCATGGGATGAAGTTGGAGGGAGGACAATTCAGAGGAAACATGAGAAAGAATTTCTTCACAGAACGGGTGGTGGACAAGTGGAACACCCTGCCAGAGGAAGTGGTGGGGGCTGAAACAATCACGGGATTTAAGAATGCATGGGATAGACATAAAGGAATTCTGGAGGTCAGGGGTAAGGGGCAACAGACTTCTAAGAAAACAAACTGAACTTACAAGCTCAAATGGGCAGACTGGGTGGGCCATAGGCCCTTATCTGCCGACACTGTCTATGTATCTATGTATCTATGTCTTATATTCAAAAGCCTGGTTAGCGTGGGAAAATCGGGTTTGCACCTGGGCAAACTGTGGAGGGGAGCACAATGCAAATGGAGGGTTGGGGGCCTGAATATTGGCACAATCTGATATTCAGAGTACTTACGCTGTGCAAGGGTGTTTTGCACAATCCCCTTGCATGACACAAATACAGCCAACCTAAAAAACAACTTATTCATGTGCAACCCTAGCAGCTGGTAGAGGAAGTGTGGTGTGTCCCCCAACTCCAGCACAGTAGTCCTTGGATCTAGTGGTCCCTCCCCCACCCGCACCCATGCCCAATGTTTTTAGAATCTTATTCCCTGGTGTCTAGCAGTCCCTCCCTCCACCCACACTCATGCCCAATGTTTAGAATCATATACTCTCGTGTCTAGTGGTCCCTCCCCGCGATATCCTTCCTGATAATAAGGAACCACATCCCTGGTGTCCAGTGCTCCCTCCCCAGATGCCTTTCCCTAGTAAGGAACCTCATCCCTGTTGTCTAGTAGTCCCTGTCCTCCCTTTCCCCATCCTGGCATCGGTAAGCCCCCCAGTTTATCAATACTCCCCCAACAGTGACAGAATAGGGTTTATAGGGTCACCTGTAAATAGCAGCGTGCTCCCTGCTCCTGTCAGGCCGGCAGGCAGCTGAGGTGGGTGTGGAGGACTGTGTTGCTCACCGTCGATTCACCGCACTAACGAGCAGGTGTGAGGGGGATTGGGAGTGGATTGTTGGTGCTGCAGGTGGGAGGGGCCACTAACAACAACTGGGGATGGGCTGGGCAAGGGCACAGCTCAATGTTTTTGAATGGTGCTGGGGCTTTGTTGTGGGGTGGACTTACTTGCAAATGACTTACTGCATGGCAGTGGTGGGCTGGCTGGTGCTGTGGGGAAGGAGTATTAACAAACCAGGGGGGCCTTCATTGGTGCCAAGATGAGGATTGGATTGGGGGAGGGACTACTGGACACCAGGTATGTGGTTCCTTACCATCGGGAAGGGCATCGGGAAGAGGGGCCACTGGACACCAGGGATGTGGTTGTTTACTACTGGGAAGGGCATCGGGGGGAGGGACCACTAGACAGCAGGGATGTGGTTCTTTAATATCAGGAAGAGCATTGGGGGGGACCACTCAACACCAGGTATGTGTTTCCTTACTATTGGGAAGGGCATCAGGGGGAGGGACTACTAGACACCAAAGAATAAGATTCTAAAAACATTGGACATGGGTGTGGGTGGGGGAAGGGAATAATAGGACCAGGGATAGCTCCTCTGGAACTGGGCAACTGGGCGAGCTATGCCATGCAAACCAGCATTGCTCCACATGCAAATGAACCCATGATGGGCAGGCAAATGACCCCTTAACACCTCGTATGACTAATGGGCTCATTTGTATGGGTCCATTCGAATATCGGAAATTTAGCATGGGCGCATGCCATTGTTGTGCCCTATTTCAGAAGCCATGTCAGGGCAGTGCTAAGTGGCTTAGTGCTGGGCCAACATGGCTCTATAGTCAGTGGAACAGCACCAGTGTGCTATTCCACTGAATATAGCATCTTTGGGCATCTGTGCTATTACAAAATGCAGCGCATATTTTGGTGTTCTGCTTTGTGCATTTTGAATATTAGGCCCCCATGTCATGATTCCCACATGGTAACATTCAGCGAAGTACACATATGAATTAAGAAAGAGAAGAGGATACCTGATTTCAATAAGGTATGATTTTAACTGTTCTGGTAGACAAAGCCAATATCTAAATAATGCTGTGAGTAAAAATGCATTATTAAATATAAACAGCTTATCTAATGTTTACATATTTAATATTTAAGAACTGGAGTAAGCTGAAAAGTCTAATTTAGTCCAGGAGGGAATGTAAGATGAAGTTTATATTGCCATCAATCTTCTCTCTGTAATAGTTTGGTATCCAGGTACCCCCATTCCCCCAAAGGATGCTAAGGTCACCTACTCCACACCTGCAAATTTAAACCTGAGACCAGAATCCTCTTTTTGGATGTGCACGGCTAAGGCATTTTGTTTGTCTTATTGCTCTGTACTCCTAAGTATTCGCCAAGTCTTCTTTTCAACATTCTCACAGTCTTTCGATAACAAATGAATTGCAGGTACAACCAGCAAGGTAAACAACTGATTGTGTTCCACATGAAAAAAAAAATGTTTTACTTGATAATGCTCCTTAGTCAATGGGTGGAAAAAGCTATCCCCAGTAAACAGATATTGCCGAACTCTCCTGACCCACATTTGTGCATTCCTGGAGGCAGTGGAGTTCTTTCAGAGACTGTTTGTGGGTTCTGATGCAGTTGTGGACCAACTTGTTAGTGAGATTTCTTCCTCATGCATAGACAATCCATAGGGAGTGCACTGCATATTCATCCAGCTTTTTTCTGTATTAAACACATGGCATTTTTATTTCAATAATTTTCCATACTTCATTTACTTGTGGGCTAAAAGTGTGGACAAAATTTATTTTATGCTCCTGTTTACATAGAAACATAGAATCTGATGGCAGATAAGGACTGCTTGACCCACCTAGTCTGCCCATTTCGCTACCTAATGAATAGACTGCAGATCCTAGTTAACGGACAGCTTACTTCCTCCTACCCCCCACTAGAATTGTCTTATGTCTGTTCCATGCATTCTTGAATTCCCCTACTGTTTTTGACTCCACTACCTCCTCAGGAAGGCTGTTCCATGTATCTACAACCCTCTGCATGAAAAAATACTTCCTCACATTACCTCTGAGCCATCCCCACTCTATCATCAAATTGTGCCCCCTTGTTCTTGCACATCTCTTTTTCTGAAAGATGCTACTGTCTTGGACTCTGTTGATTCCCTTGATGTACTTGAAAGTTTCTATCATGTCCCCCCTCTCCCTCCTTTCCTCGAGTGTATACATATTAAGCTTCTTTATTCTCTCTTCGTATGTCTTCTGGTGCAGACCATGCACCGTTTTAGTTGCCCTCCTCTGGACTGTTTTTGTTTCCCAGGTGCATTACTTTGCACTTCTTTGCATTGAATCTAAGCTGCCATACATTTGACCATTCCTCCAACCTTGTCAAGTCCCTTTGCATCCTCTCCACCCCACCTTCTGTATCAACTCTGTTGCAGATCTTTGTGTCGTCTGCAAAGAAACATACTTTTCCTTCCAGTCCCTCTGAAATGTCACTTATAAAGACATTAAAGAGGATTGGGCCCAGTACTGAACCCTACGGTACCCCACTAGTAACCCCTCTTTCTTCAGAGTAAACTCCATTTACAATTACCCTCTGTATCCTGTTGTCCCACCAATTTTTTACCCAGGCTACCACCTTGGGACCCACTCCAAGGCTAGCTAACTTGTAGATTAATCTTTTGTGTGGGACTGTGTCAAATGCCTTGCTAAAGTCTAGGTAGGCCATGTTCACAGCCCCTCCCTGGTCTACTACATTGGTCACCCAGTCAAAGAAATCTATTAGATTCATCTGAGATGACCTTCCTGCTGTGAATCCATGCTGCCTTGGGTCCTGTGCCTCATTTCATCTACTAATAATTTCTCTAGTTTGCCCATACAATAAATCACTCCTTTCACAATCATTAACTCCATTCTCAGCTTTTTGGATGAAGCTATTATTGTATAAGCAGAAGAATCTGGAGGCTGTCAATATTTTTATTTTCTACACATTGTCCCAAAGGGACAGGTCAAAATCATCCTTACTGACTGTAGTAGCAGTGTAAAATTAGCCATCATCATTGTACCTGAGGTAAAAGCTTCACCCCTAAATATGGGATTTCCTACAGGACCCACTTTACTTCTCAATACTGGTGTACAAATCTGATTTAGAAGGAGAAGTTCAGACTCTCCCCAATTGATATGATGACCCAAGACCTTTGAAAAGTCTCCTAGAAGTTTTATCCCACATGGAATAGCTTTTGGTTCATTATGTAATGTTAAAAGAATATTGTTTGCATAAAGCAGGATTTTATATGCAGTCTTTCCTACCTTAACACCTTAAATGTTAGGTGTATGCTGATGCCTGTTCAACAATTTTACTATGAATGATATTACAGCAACAACAGCGACAGGTCACTGTAATGTCGACACGGGACCCCAGCACTGCTTTCTAGGGGTCTTGCACCCTCTCCCCAAATCAACTACAACTGAGAGTTGATTATTTAAGTTACAGGGGGTGCAGGGGGCAGAGCTTCCCACACGGGGGGGGGTTGGGGTGAAGCCCCCTGAAGAAAATAAAGTCTTCATTGAATGGCTTTATGCCAACCACAATTGCAGTCGATATAAAGTTGTCACTGTAATGTCGTTTGACAACAAATTTGTCATGGATCCAATGTTAGGGTGCCGTTTGATTGCCTGTGCTACAGAGTCTTCATCCAGGGTTAACGGGGGGGGGCAGGGGTATCCTCTCTAGTCTGCACTCTAAATTATTATTTCAGAAACCTTCCCATTTGTAAGGACTATGACTTTGGGCTGGGCTGGTTGTATAGGGTTCAGATCCATTGCAGCATCCACTGGCTAAAGTTCTATCTCTCTAGAACAGAAGCCAAATATGGCCACTCAGAAGAATCATAGGATCCTTTCCATGTCTAGTGAGAGGGCTGCTGCTTGTGATGCCAGGTCTTGGGCCTTCCACATAACATTCAACATTGGGTGCAGATTGTCTGCCCCCTGCCTGCATGGAATAAACCCAACTTGATCCTTGTTAACTACTATAAATCACCAACCCCCACACTGACACAGTTTGCTCATACTTTGTCTTAGATTTTGACACAGGGTGCTATCCAGCATATTGCAAAAGTATTTCCCCTTCATAGGGATGACAGTGAAAAGGGCTTCCTTGAGTGTAGGTGGGAGAATTTTCTTTTCAAGGAACTCACTGTACATATCCCCCAACTATTTAGCTATGTGCTGTCCCCGTATATGGTATATTTCAGTGGGCAATCCACCCCTGCCAGGGGCTTTACTATTTTACAAAGAATGTATCACCTCCAGGATTTCCTGCTTCCACAGCAGCCTGACCATTTCCTGGTTTAGTTCCTCCTTTGGGGGAGTCTTCAGCTCCCAAAAATCTCAGACCATATCTTAGCCTCCTTTGCATCTAGAGGTTGTGACCTATAAGTGTCCATATAAAAGTCTTGAAAAACCTTATTGATATCAGTGAGATAAATATGCACCCACCCTCCTCTTTCTACTGTTTTAATTACCGCCCTCTCCCCTATTTGTTTCCGCAGTCTCGGGGTAAGCAGGAGATCAGCTTTCTCCCCTCACTCCCATTAGTACTGCCAGCTTTCTGACAGGATATGTTGATTTTGAACTTTTGCTATATTATTTCATGTTAAGGTATTTTGCAACCATAATGAGGTGTGAGTTGTATCTAGGGTATCATTCATGTTACAATATAGCTCTGTCTGTATATGAGGCCATTGTTGAAAGTCTTTGTCTTTTAGTAATATTTCTAGGCAATGTCATCCTCTGGCAAGAACTGCTGAGCTCAAATCCTGCATTTTAAGAAAGATTACACCATGGTCAGTAATAGCCATCTTACGTATTCTACACTTGTGAATCTTTGCTGCAAGGGAGCCAGAGATTAAGAAATAGACTAGTCAACTATACATCTGATATAGGGCCGGGTAATATGTATAATCTCTTCCTACTGGGTGAATAAGCCACCATGTATCTCATAGGGACAGATCCTTTACAGCTGACAGTGCAGTTCTATGTCTACTGGGGTTGGTTCTCTGTTCCACAGGGTTCCTGTCAAGCAGAGGATCTATATGCCTATTCATATCTTCTCCAACTACTAATGACCCATAGCCCATGTCCAACAGTGTTTGGAGCAGTCTAGTAAAAAATAAAACCAGATCATCCTCATTTGAGGTGTATTTTGAGGCAATGATGACCTCAGCACCATAAAGAACCCCTTTCACAATTAACCAGAACACCCTCATCTATTATCATTCTTATAACTGTAAAATGAAGGCTTCTCTTACACAGACTCATTACACCCTTACATTCGGTTTTATATGAACTATAATAACCATCCAAGCCCTTCAAAGTCTCTTAGCCTCTTGTTTTTTTAAATGTGTCCCTTGTAGCAATGCCACATCATGCTGCAAAATTTTGAGAGCTGACAGGACTTCAGTATATTTCTTAGGATAGAACAGGCCATGAACATTCCAGGAAACAAGGTTCAGCAATTTGGTGTCACGCATAGAGGACAACTTTGAACTCAAGTATCCCCAGTATCCCCAGTTGGTCTGTGCTTTCATCATTCCATTCATGGTCCCCATACCGTGTTCAAACCTTTGTCTCAGACAAAGGAAGATCCAAAGTCCCTAAGCACTAAACCATGATCTTCCCCACAGGACCACCAACGTGACATAGAATGGCAAGAAAAATGATAGCTGGCTAACGTAAAACAAAATGCAGACAATAAAAACAAAGAACAGAAAAGAATATACACAACAAGTATTTATATGCTCCCCCCCCCCCACTTATAGTCAGAACATTTATTGCATGCTTTAACAACTTTTTGTGACTCCTGTATATTCACCACCCTTCAGGCATGACAATAACCCAATCAGACTGAGTCAACCATAGCTGCAACTCACTCGTGGGGTAGAATGCAGTGCAAGGTCAACCTTTTTGACAAAAAGGCAAGCTGGCACTGAGATTAATCTGTTAACAAAAAAACATAATGGGTTCAGTGAAGTGAAAAGGCCATCTCAGGTCCACAGAGAATATTGCCCCACATACTTTTGTTAGCTCTACCTATAGCACTGCATTCTAATTCTAGCTCTGCACTGCAGAATTTAAGTAGGCCACCAGAACAAGCTGCCTGAGTATGCAGGTTACTGCTCTCCTGCAGAAGGGGAAAAATCATGCACATGATCACCAAGGTAAGAGGCTGTGTATCTAACACCATGGTTGAGTTAGGCTGTCCCAGCTCCATGGGACTCCCAACTCAAGCACTGCAGCAGGGCTCCTGCTATTAATCTCAAGCTTCAGCATATACTGTAGCTAACACATGAAAGGTGCCACTGCAGTCCAGGATATACCTCAGTAGTTACATATAGCCAGTTTTACTTACTTTGCCTCCCTACCTGAAATGCTACAAAACATAGACCTTTGTTGCCAAACAGGATTTTAAACTAAACATTTTAGTTTTTTTTTGTTTTTAAACTAACTGTCCACTAAGAGTATTGTTCAGTGTTTGCTGCCATAATGGCCAGCAGTGAATCAGCAACCTAAAAGTTAGAACCATCCCACTATCAGGAAGTAGTCCAAATGTGAACACTATAAAAATCTTCATGTGGCATTCTCCATGGCCTCCTGTTCATCTCATCTGGGTTGTTTCATCTCAGTGAAGATTTTTGCCTCAGTGAAGGAACAGAATTCATGTGTTGCTCTATCACATTTGACTCTCAGCACTACAGAAAACATTAATGATTCAATGGGTGAACACAACCAAATGAGGAAATATGCTTGTGCAACATTGTTGATAAGCAAGATGCTAGTGCTATGGCTGAATAGTTTGATTGTTATGTGTGGATGCTTTGGCCATTCACACTCTCTGCCTCCTATTGGACTACTACCTTGTCAGGGTAACATGAAGGCAAGGAACTCTCTGGAGAAGTGTTCTACCCCTAGAGGTGGAACTCTCCTTAAGAGGGTTCTTTGCCTTTATGTTACCCTGGGGACAAGACTCCTTTAGGATAAAGGTACCTTATGAAAGAGGCCTAAGGAGGGAAGTGAGGAAGAGTGGAGGATGGTGGGAGAAAAGAAACAGATATTATAAATGAGACTGGAGGATGCTAGTTTAAATAGCTCAGGAAGGGCATGTGGGTGGTACTGTACTTCCTCCCAGTGAACTGCAGGCATACTGTAGTTTTTTTATTTCAACTGATGTACACAGCCAAGTGAGGAGTTATGCTTGTGCAGCATTGTTGATAGCCAGGGAACTAAATCCTTGACCAAGTTGTTCAGCTGTTATGCTTGGATGCTTTGGCCATTTGCACTTTCTGTCCTCTATGGGACTATCACCCTCTTGGGGTACCTTGAAGTCAAAAGAACCCTTATAAGTAACATAATGCAACCCTTACCCTAGTCAAAAGTAGCATCTTGCAACTAGGACCCCCTAACTTGTACCACAGACAAAGCAACAAACCACAAGTTGGCATAAACAAAGGTACCACCCCTGTCATAAGGGTAAATACCTGGCTCAGCATGCAAGAGATGGGGGGGGGGGTTAGAGAACAAAATATCATTTATATTTACACCGAGTTCTAGGAAAGAGGTGCTAGGGCTATGCTTTGTCTCCTGTCTGAGGGGACCCATAAATAATTCACTCTTGGAAACACAGATGGAATGTGCACATCAGCAAACTTGGACTGTATGGTATGGCTTTATTTTCTGAACAAAGATAGTAGGCAGAAATGGGTGGTCCCCCAAGTTTGGGTACTTTACTTCAAAGAAACACAACTGTTGACCAGAACTTTGCTTTCTCCAGAACAGGCAGTATTGGCATTACACATCTACTTTTCCCAACAACAAACAGTCCATCCCTCTTTCCCAGGGATCTCTAGACTTAATTTCCTAAAAGCATATGTTAAGTGGGGGTTTCTACACACTTAATACATTACATTCCTCCTGATGAGATGGGCTAAGTTAACACCTGCAGGGTAACCTTGTGACTTTTGTGTAACCAGTTAGCTCTGACTAGAGTTTTAGATGAGTTTCTGCCCACCCTGACCCCAGCCAGCCTCTGCCATTCCCTCCAGGAACACAAATTAGATCCTTCATTCCCCTCGGATTTCTAAAAGCAATCAGCACATAGTTGTGGTGACACTGGGGTCCTGAGAAGTGAAATCTAGTCTTATCTTGGGCACATATACCACCAGCCAACTCCCCTAAAACATGTCCATTTTGCTGTACTCACAGTTGGTTTATTTTATGTATTTTTATTTATTTGAATCTTGAAACAAGATGGCCAGGAGGCTGCTTCGCCCCACGCCACGCTAAGTGCATTGGTTCTTTTGTCCCCTCTGCTTTATTTTAACAGCTTATGAATGAAACCAAGGTTATTTTTAACTAAAAATAACGTGGGTATTTTGAAAATGGCTGCCACTGCTGAGTAATATTGTCCAGTCGATGGCTTGATGGTTTGAATGTTTCTCTTGCTGTTTCTTCAGTCAAGAAGGGAGAACACAGCAGTAGTAAGCATCAAGCTTTTCTCTCCTTTGGTAAACGATATTTGTCATGTTACTCATATTTACAGTATGGAGAGATTGTTAAAATGATATAGTAACCCGAGTGAACAAGCCAATAGATTTTGCCGTTTTGGTGCTCAGGAAATTAGAAATGCTGGTGGTGTTCACAGAGTGAGAGAGTATTGCCTCATAACAGCTGAAAAGCAAGGGGATGAAACTTAAAACTTAACTTACGAACAAAACTGACGTGCGTTAATTGATAGCTCAAGTGGCAGTTTATTGCTGCAAAAATGAAAAACTACATGAACGGTGTTTCCTACAGCATCTTTTTGGTGATGAGGCTTGAGAAAATCCTGAAGTGGGGAATATGAGGAGTCCGAATAGCATTTTACTGCTGATAAAATTGAACTTGACCTGTAAAAGGTATGCCAGCATTACCAAGGGAGGATAGTTTCTGATTATTTTGTTTGTCCACCCCGAGGTTATTATGCTCAGCGAAGCATTTCTCTTTTCTAATTTGCAGGTGTGGCCATTGAATGAGGAGAGGGGACATGGAGTAAGATGGCGTTCCAAAGTTTGAGTCTGAACAGAATTGCTTGGGTCTAGAGACTTGAGAAGAGAAGTCAGAGTGTGGTTGAGAGCTTTTAAGAGGTCAAGGAGCATTTATATTCTGTCATGTATACGAGCCCAGATGAATGGTAAGCATGGAATTTTTATTCTCAAGGGGTGAAGAATAGAGCCTTCTTGCCTGGCTGGGGAATGGACAGACAAGCGATCTGCCTTTTAACGTTTATAACTATTTGAAGATGATGGGCAGAACTACTGAAAATTCCTCATCTTTGATGATTTTTACAGACCTTCCTGTTTGGTTAATGAATCAAGTCTTATAAAGAAAGATAACTACTGCTTTGGCTGGACTCCTAGCAAAGAAGCCGAAAGGTAAATGCCCAGATGGCTGAGTAGGCTGTATAATGCGCTTAGATGCTATGAGCACTTCTATTGGGAGCACGGACTCCAATGTTTTATAAGAATCTGTCTTTATATTTTAGAACTTGCTGCAACCTTATAATGGGATGACTTATGTGTCTTCTGATTCAAAATTTGTCAGAATCTATGAAACTCCTATAGGCAGTACTGGTAAGAATACGGATTCCAGTGCTTCAAAGGAGCCTGATTTCATGTTGTAGAATCTGTGTAATTTGCTCAGAAGGAAATTTGTAGTGTGATTTCATAACTACTAGCACTGTTTAGTGTTTAAATTGTCGGATCTTTTTGTCTAAGGAGTATGCTGCTGGCATTTTAAAAGTCATATTTAGAGAGTGAGATCTGGGACACTCGTGTTACTTTACCTATGGGCTCCTTTAGAGATAAGGGCATCAAATGTTGTATAAAAGATGGACTCTGGTGCAAAATAGGAGCCTCTTAGTCTAAGTTATGTGTGTAGTGGAGTTATATTCATTCTTCTAGGATGGTCCTGATAAAATTAGGGCTTTAAGTTTCAAGCATGTGGGCGAGTAAACATATGGACCCTCTTAGGGATAAAAACCGAATCATATGAACTTTTTAATAGTCCTCAGCCTCAACTATTCCCGGAGAATTTTTGAAAATTTAAGGGCTGTGTTAGATTAAACCAGACCTCTACTGATTATTGTAAATGATGATTGAGTTATTTCCATTAGTGAAATGCCTGATGTCTTTCTTAAGTTGAAATGTAGATCCTTCGAGAAAGCTCACACTTATTATACTTAAGTAAGTGCGAAACTCCTCTGGCCTAATTGGTATTGGAATCTGACAAGCAGTTTCCTAGACATTTGGATTGTAGAAATTATTATTTATGCAGTGTACTTGCAAGAAATCTTGTGTGTTTTACATTTTAAGTTTTAATTTATATTTTAATAGACATGGACATGGACAAGAGATCCAAAATGCAATTTGGCTTCTGCTTATATGTACATTTAAGGAGTGCAGCTGTGGTATTTGATAATGATTTATGTTTTGTATATGAATGGCCTGTTTGAACATGTTAGTATATTGTAATGGCTTTAATTGCCGATCAATTAAACTTTGATATTAGAATCTAGGATTACTAGTACCTTTGAGCCAAGGCTCTTTACAAAGGTCCCACATCAGTTGCAGTACAATAACAAAAAACAAACAAGACAATTAAGTAACAAAGGCAGAATAACAGCTTAGCAATCAGTTACATGGATATGAATGCATACAGTACATTTGGGTTAAACTAAAGCCAGAGGCATTGACGGGGTGAATAGTGTTACAAGACATGGCAAGGACACAAAAGGTAAGAGCAGCCAGAGGCATTGTCACATCACAGAGAGAACAACAGGCGGTGGAGGTGGTGCAGGGGGAGGGGGGGAGAGAAGGTGGGGGAGGGGGGGTTGTAGGAGATTGGGGTAGATAATAGAAGTGCTATGTAGAAAGTGCTGAGACAAGGATTGGGTAATGGTAAGGAGGGCTGGTTAAAGGACACAGCCACAGGTGCTAGAGACAGAGAGGAGTAGGTGGAGCCTGGATTTGAGCAGGCCAAGCTTAAGTGCAGAGGAGATGTCACTGTTAAGACCATTCAGCCAGCTAGGGGCCCTATGAGCAAATGATCTTTGTCCTTGGGTGGTACAACAGTGAGGAACCTACAGTAGTTGAAATTCAGATCCCCTAGTGTGGTGAGGGTTACTACTGGGGCAAAGGAGAGCTTGGACTCAGGGGGGTTTGTCCCTTTGTTACTGACATCAGACCTTTGAAGAAACATTTTCATCCCTTCAATTCCATAGCTTTTGAATACTGAGACTGTCTCTTAGTCTCTGCTCTGGGCAGCTGGACAGTATTCTAGTTCCTCTGGGGACTGCTCCTTGGAACTACTGACTTTCTCAGTCCCATTTCACATTCACAGAAAATGACCCACTGGGGTCCTGGTGACAATAGTCTCCACCACTTCTTGAAGAAAGGCTGTTGTCTTACTCACTAGAGGTCCTTCATCCAGCCCAGGACAGGCTGGTAGGCACCTCTACCTCAGAACACTATTGCACTCTATTGCTGACTACTACCAACTGACTCCAAGATTCTAAAGCTGTTCTCCTGCAGCTGATTCAAATGTGGATCATACTGCTGAGAGAGTTCTAAATGGCCTCACTCATTTCTCACTCAGCCTAGCTAGGTAAACAATGAGAGGTCTATAGACAGCTTCTAATAAACTCTTTACCAGTTGCACACTGCCTTCCAAGTTTAATACTGATGGGATTCTAGTAACCCCAGGGGACTAGGTGGTTACAATAATTTCTTTAGGCTAAAGGCAATGGTATCTTAGGAAGCAGCCCCAAAGAACTGCAAAGCAGGTGCTACAGATGCAGGCTGATTGGAGGAATGGCATAGCTGATAGCTGGTAATGACTGATGACAAACTGATACATGACTTTCAGAAGAAGAGAGGAAGGGAATGGCAGGATTGTAGTATAATAAAAAGTGAGCCACTATCCAAACCCAACTCACAGTGAAAATCTTACTACTAAGGTAAACACTATAACTAAGCAATAAGACACGACAGGGTGTGTGTTAGACACTTTAACACACGGCTAGAAGGTGTAGTGAGGCACGAGGCCGTTGGCGGTGCGTTAGCCTCCCAGGCATGGTTAAAGTGTCAACTGCTGACAGACCCTGGAGTGGCTTATTACGCTATGAAATGGCTATCAAAATACAGATGTATGTGATAGCTAAAATGTATAGTATTTAAAAGGAAAAAGTTTAATGTTTGTCTTGGTTTTAAATAAAATAGTTCCTCCGCCTACTGTTTTTTTTTACTTAAAAATGTTGTCCTACAAAGGCTTCTAGGTTTCATATGGTTGTCATGACAGTATTCACCCCCACCTCCCCTTGTCATGGAGTTTTGCAGTCAGTTGCACAATATGGTGCTGTTTCTTTATTTAAAGAAAGCGCAACATAGATAGAGAGACATGAGATAGAGCGCACCATGTGGGCATTTTTCTGAGTAAGTAGCTAGCCATGATGTAAGCGACAGTGCAGTATTGAGCATGACAGAGCACTTTTCAATTCAGAGGGACAGCGAGCGAGCATGGGCTGTAAGCTGCAAGGTGGGCCAGGTGGGCTGGGAGTGGGGTGGTTTCAATTCAGGCGGAGACCGAGATTAAAAGTTTAAACTTGAAGAGCGGCGGGAGGCTGGTACAGAGACAGATCAAGTGGGTGGGCAGGTAGAGACATAGAGTGGCTAGTAGAGGCAGGCCAGTGAGAGATTGCCCGGTTGTTCCGTTTTTAAATAGATGACGCAGCGGGCAGGCTATCATTGACGGGTGGGCTGTGACTGTGACAGAGTGCAGCTTTTCCTTCATGCTACATCCAGGGATTTCACAGACTGAGGAAATGTGAATAGAAGGACAGATGTATTTAGTTGGCATACTGAAAATACAGCCTGGCATGTCACTCGCAGTTGGTGAAAAGAAGATGGCTGATTTTCAGTTTGCCAATGTTCTAAGTGGTATTTTACTAGGATCAGTGCCCACAGGGCACTGCTGGTCCTTTTTCCTGTGCGTTAGACATAATATCACACAGGCATGGACCAATCAGCATGTATGCCGGGCTATCACCTGACTCTTCTCTCTGGTTTAAAAGCTACTTAGAAAACCGGTCACAGAGAGTAAAAATTGCGGACGCTCTTTCTAACACCTTGCCTGTTAAGCTCAGGTGTCCCACAGGATCATGCAGGACCCTCCTTTTAGCCTTTTCTAAACTCCTCCCTTACCACTGCTCTGAGCAGATCATACTATATGCCGATGATGCTGTTGTATTCTCCACTCACAAAGATCCTGCAACTCTTCAACACGACCTTCAACTTGGTTTCAGTTCTGTAGAGACATGGTTTCTTAATCATAAACTGGTCCTCAATGACAAGAAAACCAAATCTATGCTCTTCTGCAGCTCTCATAACCCACACAAGCTACACCACTTGGCTATCTCCACCACCCAGGGGAACACTCTAGATCAGGTGGGATCCTTCAAATACTTAGGGATACAGCTTGACCCTAATCTCTCCTGTGGATTTCATGTAGATAATGTAGCTAGGGCTGCTAATACACGGCTTGGTCTCCTCTACAAACACAGACCACACCTCATGCCAGAAGCTTTGAAGGTTGCAGTCCTGAGCTCTGTGATCTCTGTAATAGACTATGGTCTCATCATTTATGGCTCAGCCACAACCACAACCCTTAGATGCCTCTCAACTACCTTAAATAAAGCACGCTGGCTCATCACTGGTGCTCACCGTCTCACCCACACATGTGACCTGTACACTCAGACCGGCTGGCTCCAACTATCAAACCGGATAAAGTTTGTCACCTGCTCCATGGTGAAAAAAATCTACCTTGGCCTTGCACCTTCTGGGGTCTCAACTTTGTTACAACACGAATTAACAAATGGCACCTTAGAAGTTCCACACTACAGTTACTGAAAGTCCCCCACTGTCACACTTCACAGGAACAAAGCTCTTTTGCTTATCGAGCCCCACTCTGGTTCAATGGCCTCAGCCCAACCATCTCCTCTGCCCCAACTATTGGTATGTTTAAAACTAGGCTCCGGGACTATCTCACTACCAACAGCTCCTGTGACTGCCCAACTTAACCTTGTTTCTCCACTTCCCTTTCTGCTCTAGTTGTCCCCCCCCCTCCTCACTGGATTCTACCCTCACATCTTGGTATACCCAATGCTGCACTTTTCACCCTCTTGCCACCCTTCCTACATTCCTTCTCCTCCCCACCCTCTTCCCTCTCCCTATGACTCTGGCACTTCTTATCTGTTGTCTATTTTCTCTGACAAATGCTGCTGGCTGCCTTGTTACAATGCTACCCTTGAACTGTATTAATATGTACTCTGTTTTCAATGTCCACATTGTTGTAATGCCTGTCTTGATGTTCCCCATAATTTGTATTTCTCTGACGTGGAACCTTTGTAAAAGAGCCATGGCTCAAAGGTATTTGTAATCCTAGACTTGATAAATAATAATAAAAAAAAAAAATTCTGATGCCCATTTCATAAATAAATATATGCACTCTACATTATGGCCTCTGACACACAGGAGAGTAAAAAGAAAAATCTTGTGGAGGAAATCTCTGGGGATTTATTGCATTGGCCACCATCTCTGCTAGCATGAGTAATTATTCTTATTACAGTTAAGCTTTGCTAATTTGGAATTAAATTCAGGGTAAGTTTTGAAGGAATAACTTTCATTCTAACCATCTAGTGTGATAATGCCGTGGGGTGCTGCAAGTTGATCAATGCAGCTACAGGAAGTTTCTCCATGGAGGAGGTCCATCGCTCAAAGTATGGAATGGGGAGAGTAGCAGCTCCTGAAAGGCTAGTACCCAGCCTCAAAACCATAAGGAGGCCTTACCTTGACTCGAAACTAAAGGAAGTGGATACAGAACGAGACTAGGTGAACCTTAAATGGATTCAGGGAGAACAGCTTTCAGAGGTGCTGTTGACGTGGTTTGCACTGCAAAAGGAACCCAGATGGGCTTAAGGTTCCACCCTCTGACAACTGAAATACTAAATGCTACACTGTGAGGTGCCACTAACCAAGGGTCTGCATGACTAAAGTGCCCCTGTAGCATTGGACCTTACCACTTGGTGGGACTGCTGGGAGGCACCACAGAAGACAGTCAGCCTACAGAGATGAACACTCACTGAAGACATTGGACTCAACGTGAATATAAGGACTTCAAGGCAAGCACGTGACCTTGTCTACTCACAAGCAAGCATTGAGGGCAAGATTATGGGAATACGATGATGATGGCCAGTATAAATGTATTCATAGAACCTGATAGCAGTGAGGAAGAAATTGACTGACTGAATGATGAGTGCTGAAGGAGTGGCTGATATGATTGAGATTGACTGACTGAATGATGACTGTTGAAAGGAATGACTGATATTGACTGAGAGTGAAATGCATGAAAAGGTACTGAAAAAATATGAATGTATATTGAAGGTCAACATTATAGGTAAAACTAAGCCACAAGCAGGAAAAGCCAGAAGGTGTAAGACTGATGTTATAATGATGAAGAAGAAAAACTGAGTAAGACTGACAGAATAACTGTCTAAGTATGAGTGGGGGCAGCTGCAGGGCTAGGAAACCAGGTGAAACTAATGAGAATGAATGCAGTGAAACTGAGAGAAAAGTTTGCATATGGCTAAGTATGGACAGCTGGTAGAACAGACTGAGGGAACACAAGCTAAATACAGTAGAATGAAATAGGTAGGACATAAAAACTAGTAAGCACTCTGAAAACCAAAACTGAATAAGTACACCAGAAGTTCCAAGAAGACATGAGTGCTACATGAGTGGCTGAGCTAGAGAAAAGAAGAAAGCTCAGTGCTACAACTAGGGAAGTCAGAAACACAAACTACTAACCTAGAAAGCCATTGAAGAAACAAACCAAAGAGAAAGCCCAGAATACCAATGGGGAAAAGAAGCAGCAAAAACATGGGGTGGGGAGTGGGGGAAGCCAGAGCCTCAACAAAGCCTCCAACTGCAGCAAAGAAACCGGGCTTCAAATGAAACTGGAACAAACTGGTTTAAATAGCTCAGGAATCAGGGCATGGCTGGTTGCTCCCACCCATTGAACCACAGGAATAACCTTTTAAATATCAAAGCCCTGCCTCCTTTATTAATCTCATGGCACCATCAAACTTTCTGCACTGCTCAACTATTTCTTTAGGATAATCCTCTTAGAAGGAGATTCACTTGCTGTCTAGCATACTTTGCTTCCTTTGTCTGGCCTACTATAGTATTTGCTTCTTAATTCTGAAATGATTCAACCTGGCAATGATAGTGTGTGTTTTTCTCCTGCCTTGGGTAGGGGTCAGAGCCTGGTTTATATACTCAAACTATATTGGAGAATCTCAATAAAAATCCAGAAGTTTGGGTAAAGTGGTCTGGAGAAAGGCAATCATATCAGGCCCTTTCAGCTGCTTGGGAACACAAATTATTCTAATGGTTTATGTCTCCCTCTACAGTCAATTTAATCACCCTGTACCACAGTTTCTGAGGCTCACATGCACTATCATAGGATTTCCCCTCCACCACTTCCACCTTGTCCTCAGTTTCTTTAATCTGGTACTCTGCTTCTTCCATTAATTTGATAAATCCTAGCATCTAAAAGGCGAGGAGGCACAAAAGCATGTCAACAGGAGAGACTGGGGAGAAGAGAGTCTAGGGAAGGGGGGTTAGTAGAGGAAACTGTGAGGTTGCAGGGCTAGTAAGGATTGACTTGGCTCAGTTAGCCTTCCGTATGTCATAATGCTTTTCTTGGTGGAACAATCTGAAGGCAGTGTGGCGTAGAGGGTACAGCACCAGCCTGAAAACCTAGAGATCAGCAGTTCAAACACTGCTAAAGCAAAAATACTTGTGATCTGTTTTGTGATCTTGGCAAGTCATTTAAGTTTCAGTGCTCCAATCCACTCAGTTGTGGAAATGGGTAAAAAGCAGAACCCCACTAGAAATGAGATGGTGGGAAGGAATGGAGTGGGTATGGTGGTTTATGTGAGGGAAAACATAAAAGCAACGGAGATACAGGGAATGCAGGGAGAGGCACAGGTGCTGTCGGTCACCCTGGAAATGGGAATGGAGGCACTGTTCACACTGGAGTGAGCTAGAGACCTCAGCACAAGGGGAGGAAGTAGATAAGGTACTTGTGGAAGCCATTGGCAACATACAGAAAAGGAGGAGGTGCTGCTGATGAGGGACTTCAATCTGCCAGATGTAGATTGAAGCCTCCCAGCAGTGGCTTCAGCTACAGGGACATGCTGGACTCTTTGTAGGGGGTGTTCCTCAGGCAACTAGTCAGTAAGGCCACTCATGATGGGACAATACTGGACATGGTACTCACCAAAAAGTGCAGTGTTGCAGACATCAAGGTGGGAGGGCACTTGGGGACCAGTGATCACCGTACTGTGTGGTTCAATATAAAAACAACTGTGGAATCAAACAACACAAGGGTGAGGGTCCTGGACTTCATTAGGTCACATTTTAAAAAGATTGTGAATGCCTCAAGGTTGACCTGGCAAGGGGGGGATGACCTGGGTGGAGTGAAGGAACAGTGGGTGAAGATAAATGGAAGCATAATAAAGGCAACAAATCTCTCTGTCAAATAAGTGTAACCAGCCAGTCCCTGGGGTTACTAGGATCCCATCAGTATTAGATCAGGCAGGAAGCTTGTGCAGTCTAGAGGGTGTAAAACTCTCTGCAACACATTACAAAGTTGCTTAATTAGCTCTGCTGGGACATGGGATGATGAAATTGAATTTAGAACTCTCACAGCAGCATATGCCTCGGTGCTCTGCTGTTGTTGGGCTTCTGTGAGTCAGTTGGAGTTTGGAGTTAAGAGTTCTACAGGCAAGTGGTGCTCTGTTAAGGCCACTTGTCAGAGGGAAGAACCCTCATTTTGTTATTTTCCAACTTAGTACAATAAACATCAGCTGGTTTGTGGGATGTGGTGGCTACCAAATCCGATGAAGCCTCGAAGGGTTGAAGATTGCTCAGCAGGAGTAGATGGGACTGAAAGTTCAGTGAGTAGTTTGGGGCAATCCCCAAAACAAACTGTGAGAACTAACATAACTGCCCAGAAGAGAGACCGTGTGTTTTTGCAAACCAAAAACTATGGATTTTGGATTGGAACTGTGGAGTTCAAGTGTTTTTAACAAATATCTTGGGGGCACATTTATTTATTTATTTATTTGCTTTTGGTAACCTGCTAGGTGCACTAGGCATAAGAATGCCTATTTTCAGGCATGACCTGGGAGAAAACAGCTTGAAATACATAAGTATACATGTGATGCAGCACATGAGATATGCAGCACAGTTAAGAGGGAATCACATACAATCAAACTAAAGGTATGGAGAGACATTGCTTCAACATGCCAATCAAAACTTGGGGTGTACAGAAAATATTGTACGGTATAATACAATTACAATACAGTTTGGACAAGTAAATACAGGATCAAAACAATATGAGAAAACAGGCATTGCAATAGAGAGCATACATAAAAACAATACAACAAGTGCCAGTTGAGTGGTTGGTGAAACGGGGGGAGGGAGGAAGGGACAGTGGTAGGAAGCAGAGAGGAGAGGGTAAGGGATGAGAGAGAAGACATGAAAGGAGGGTATTAAGAGAAGTCGGGAAGAGGTGTCAGAGAAGTGGATTACCTAGGGAAATACAGAGGGCAAGGAGAAAGGATGGTCTAAGGCAGATTAAAGCAGGTGCAGGGGCTCGTAGCACGCAGATGCTCACGGTGAAGTTTCTTAAAACTAGCATGGGTGGTTGCTCGATGAATAGTTTGAGGTATGGAGTTCCAGTACTTTGGAGCCATGTATGAGAAAGCTTGTGCACCCATATTGGTTCTGCATCTAGGGATGTGAAGAGGGGCTTGGTCAATAGATCGTAGCCCATAGGAGAGAGGTTGTGAGTGCAGTAGGGAGGCAAGGGATAGGGGGAGGCCTGATCTGGAAATGCAGTCAATTAGTGAGCCAAAAGACTGGAGTCGGTGGGCGGAGGGGCATGGCCATTTAAAGTCAGCATAGAGTGGGCAATGGTGTTTGAAACGTGGTGATGCAGAGGCATTGCGACAGATGCTATTATAGATGGTGTCCCATTTATGGAGGGAGGATTTTGAGGCTGATAAGTAAGTGACTGAGCCATAGGCTAGGGCTGGGAGAAGAAAGCCTTGTGCCACAGCTAGTCTAGCCGAAGGGGTAAGGGCTTAGCTAGTACGGTAGGCACTTCCTATCGTGGCATTGACAGATTTACAGGTGGTTGTTATGTGCAGGTCAAAGTTTAGAGATTCGCCGAGAGTAACACCCAGATATTTAAAGGATCTGGTGCTAACCAGTGGGGAGCCATCCGCATGTGATATTTTAAGGGCATTATGATTCGCTTTCAGTCTGGCAGGCGCCACCAGACAAAAAGACCACAACCATACCCTCTGCATGGCAACCTTTGCTCTCCCCCCAAGTCCTAGGATGAGCCCCCTTTTTTGTAATGGCCCCTCCCCCCTTTTTCTACTGGCAGCTTGTAGGCAAGGCAACTTCCACTACAACAAAGGCTATCACCCCTCGCATTAGGGCAACACCTGGCTCGGGCTTCTAGGAGGTAGGGGAGTGTTACAAAACAACATTTCTATTTCTACCCAGGTCCAGGGGAGAGGTGCCAGGACTATGGTGTGTCTCCTATCTGCAGGGGCCCCAAAATTCACACAGGTCACTCAGAGATGAAATGTCATACAACCAGAAAAAATTGGAATTGTACTGCATAGCTTTATTTCTGACAGAATGGTAACAGAAAACAGTGCTGCCCCCAGGGCTTGAAGCTGTATGAAGAGATGTCATCTTGCAGCAGGCAGAAACATTTCACAACTCTTTCTTTCAGTATTGGGACTTCTCACAAGAACACTTCCTCAGGAAAAAAAATTGCAATTTGGTGAGAAAAGTGCCATCTGCATATGTACAGCTGTAAGGGAGTGGACTGCAATGTGGGATTCTGTGGAAAATGTGTTGTAAGAGCTGCTTTGGTGGAACAGTGAAATTCTGCTTCAAAAGAAGAAGAATCAGCATTTATATAGCGCTTTTTCATACATCAAAGTGCTTTAAAAGCAATGCTAGATTGGTAGTGAAGTAATGTGTGGTGGCAGCCATATCACACATCATCACCCACACACAGCCTGAATAATTGCATGAACCAGTTTATGGGAAGGGGAATGTTGGCCAGTACACCAGGAATGTTCCCTACTCTTTGAGAAGAGTGCCTTGGGTTCTTTTACTTCTACCTGGACACCCACCAGGACGGGCAGAAGGGACCTCGGTTTTAACATCTCATCCGAAGGACGGCACACCCCAGCAGTACAGCACCCCCCAATACTGCACTCGGATGCCAGCGATTTTTAGGTGCAAGTCCAATCCCAGTGTGGGACGAGAACCCATAACCTTCTGGTCCAGAGGCGGATGTGCTACCAATTGAGCCACGCTGACACCTGTTTACAGTGTAAAAAGTGTTTACAAACTGTTAAAATTGTCAAAACTGCCAGCTGCAGAGTAATTTTGAACAAAGAAATGCTTGTTTGCTGTAGGTACAATTTTCCTCAATGCTTGAGGAGAAAGTAGTGGATTCACTGTAAAGAACTGTGTTTTAAGTGAAAGAAGCAGCAAAATCGCTTGTTGGGACTGTACACAGAAACCACAAAGAAAAAAGTCAGTTTGCACTTTGAAATTGGCTTGCGCGGCTCGAGGATCATCTAAGGAAAGAGAGAGAGTGCCCCTAGGTCATTTGCATGGTGTCAAGTGATTGGCTCTTTCTGTAAAGCTCCGCCCTCTGGCTAGAGTTTCTGTGAACTGGTACAATGTTCAAGGAGGAGAGAGAGCAGGAGCGTGCAAGGCAGCAAAGACCTGGCAAAAGGGTTTTGTTGGTGGACTTGTGGAATTAAAGCAAAAAGTGCTGGAAATCGTGGAAAAAGTTGAGCATTTTCCTATAACAAGTGGAATTGTTTGTTCCGGAAGCCACCCTAGTATTTTCCCTGTTTGTTGTTGGGCGGGACCATTTGCATTGCAATTGCCATCATCTTGTGCACAGGCCGCAGCATGGAAAGTGAAGAGAACAGCTTCAGTAAGTACAAATAAAACCTCCTGTGCAAAGTAAAAGGTATTCTGGGCAGCTGCAGAGTAAGATGTAACTGTATGTGAGTAAAGATAGCAAAGTGGAACACAGTGTGAACTTGGTAGTGACACAATAACAAATGTAGCATGCCATGCTAGGGAAGGGGCCAGACTCAGAAGTAGCAGCTAGTATTAAAGCAAACCATAGGTCACCAAATAAAGTGGTCAAGCTACAGAAAAACTTGGTAAATGGCAAAAAGAGAGAATTGTACACATAGTAACAGCAACTTTTTCTGAAACGGTTTTTGCAGAGAGTAAGCATGGCAAGTGGATCCAAGCAATACCCCTTGCATGTCAAAACATGGGTGGTGCAGAAAGAGAAAGTGTTGAGCAAGTTTGAAGAAGAGTATGATTGTGTGGGAGCTCCCCTCATAGAAACATAGAAATTGTCAACAGATAAAGACTGCTAGGCCCATCCAGTCTGCCCATAGGCCCGATACATTTATGCATCCACTCACCCTCAATGGTCAATGGCTTTTCATCACTCCCTTCCCACGCAAGGTTCCCCAGTGCTTGTCCCAGGCATGTTTAAACCCTTCCACTGTGCTTGCCCCTACCACCTCTTGTGGCAGACTATTCCAAGCATTCACCACCCTCTCTGTGTAGAAAAACTTCCTCACATTACCTCTTAATCTCCTCCCCTCCAATTTCATATTGTGCCCCCTCATTCTGGTATCTTTTCTACATTGGAACAGATCTTCCACCTGCACCTTGTTTATGCCCTTGAGGTACTTAAAAGTTTCAATCATGTTGCCTCTTTCTCTCCTCTCCTTCAGTGAGTACATAATGAGGTCTCTTAGTCTCTCCTCATATGTTTTGTGGTGCAAACCATGCACCATCTTTGTCGCCCTTCTCTGGACAGCCTCCACCTTGTTTATATCCTTACACATGTGTGGTCTCCAGTACTGCAAGCAGTACTCCAGATGAAGTCTTACCAGTGTTTTATACAATGGCATCACCACTTCCCACCTCCTCTAGTAATACCTCTGCCTATGCACCCCAACATGCCACAGGCCCTCCCTGCAGCCTTTGCTCACTGGGCCAGTGACATGCCCTCGACATAGCGCTCCCTGGCTATCCAGTTAGTGTGTGTACAATATGCCTAAAAGTTGTACGAGATGTCATAGCCATCCCCCACTGCCAGGACTGAGGGACAAATTATGGCATGTGTATGACTAGTAGCCCTCCTGGAGAGACTGTCTGATGTGTCTGGTTGGCCCCTACATGGACTCTAAGTGCAGAGCCTAGCTGTGAAATACAGAGTAGTGCCAAATGTGAGCAGGAGGAAGCAGAGGATTTCCTCAGTGTAGAGGTGGGAAAAAATTCCCATTTTTAAATTGTCTATTACAAATACTTAGAAAGGAGATGAACGGAGATGAGGCTGATGGCGGAAGAATTTAATGATTATAACAATAATCACAGCGAGAGATTACAAGTGGTACATCCTTCATTCTTCATTCTTCAAATTAACAGTGTATAGTGGCTTGCTTATATAGTGGAAGACAGTACTATGGTTGTCTAATGATTGGTCCAAGACAAATATAAACTTTAACTTTAAAAGGCAATACTCTTTTTAGTTCTTGCATGACCTAATCCTTACTTAGCACAAATGTATTGATACTACTATATAAGGATAGTAATAATTGTCATTACTAGTTATTAAGATCTTAAGAGGAAGAAATAGGTTTGCACTTAAGAATGTGCACACAAGCTTTTTATTCTGGCCTGTCCTCCTGATAATAATAGTCAAAAGGGTAACTTGAACTCTAGCCCTGTATTTCTGTCTTTGCAGACACTTAAAACACCTGTCTGCCATTACTCACATGGTCAGTACAGATATCAAAAGACACTCGAATATTACAAGTTGTGGGTCAGTTAAACCTGTAATTTTGCAAGTTATGATATGATCTAGCTTTATAGATCAATATTAATTACACAAACACCTTATATTTTAGAACAAAATGAGGTTTGCCTGCAATATTGGGATACATTTCTTTATCCCCTATTACACTCAGAGAGCTTTCTGAGGGTGTGACCAAGTGCAGTAAAGAGGAGCAAGCAGGAAGCAAGCAGCAAGTAGCCCCTCAGCCAAGGAGAAGACTGACAGGAGTTTGGCAGTGACAGGACTAGAACCTGTGGACCCTTGGGCAGAGGGCCCAAGTCCGAGTGTGCTTGGGGAGGATGAGGAGCTGCAGGACCTCAACATATGGGAGGCACATGTCTCTGGCAGCAGTAAAGAATGGGTGTTTGCAGGGGTCAAATCCATAACTGGCTCCTGGGCAGCCCATATGGAAGCACTGGAGGAGGTAGAGGTGTCTGATAGTGAGACTGGGCAACCAGATGCAGCAGTCAAAATTCTGGAGCCCTCGGCAGAAGAAAGGTGGGGCTCCAGTGTGCTAGAGGTGGAGGAGGACATAGGAATGGACCGCATTTTTCCTGTGTGGAGCAGAGATGCCTGGTTGCATTAGACCTGGCCACCCCCAAGCCCAAGAGCAGTAAGGAGGACAGAGTGATCTGGAGGAGAGCAGACAAAGAGTTTGGATTAAAGTACCCATTCATGCCAAAGTGGATGTGGGAAGAAATTGAGGACCGGAGACAGGAATGGTTGCTGGAGGAAGCCAGGGCATCTACGAGTGTGCTTTGGTGCTGTATGAAAGGAATTAATTAGTCTGGTAGAGAAAAAGTGTGCAAAGGCAAAGTTAACTCCTGGAAGGTGGTCCACACCCTCCACCTGGACTCAGTAATTGTAACAATTGAGAAGGAAATGAAACAGTGCACTCAGTAAGGATGGTCCATCCGGATAGAACAATCATTTGTGGTTCCCATCCTTGGTGGTATTACCCCTAAAAGTACCTGGAAGATCCAGCATGAACAAGTAACCCAAAAGACTGTAAGTCATGGTTGGCAGGCCACAACATCAGCAGGCAATTGGCCGAAGAAAGAAGACCTTGAAGGTCAAAGTGCACCGTCCCCCCTAAGAGCAATGAGGGATGTCGTGGCTGCAGTTTCTTCTTTGGTCAACAGAAACTAGATCCAGAGGTGTCATGGAAGAATTTGATCCAAAGACTTGCCTTCAGCAACAGTCGTAGGAAAGAAAAGGTCCCAAGCAGTGACAGAGATGACACAAAAAAGTCAGCTTGCACGTCTGAACTGGTAGGGCAAAGTTTCTCTTATTTTTCTGTTTGAATAACTGTCTACTAATGCTGTGATGCCCATACTACTTTGGTCCAGTGGATACTTCTAGTAGGTCCCATGCCTGCTTTCAAGAACTGTTCTGGGACTAGCTTTAGCCATATTCTGAAAGACTTTCTTGAGTGTACGTGTCTTGTGCACTCAGGACATTACATCCTTAGATGGACAATAAGGATTCCACTTCCCTCAAAAGTGTTTGTATGCATTATTTTTTGTACTTTCATGCTGCCTTTTGCAGAAAAACCCTTAAATGTTTTTGGGATTGTGGTGTATGTCATAAAGCTAGTACAATTTGAAGTGTGTAAAAGGTATAGGCTGCCCCTGGAGTAGTTCAGTGGATAGTTAGTTTTCCTTAGTATGCACCTAGTGGTGGAACTGGGAGAGTGCATGACAGTGTACAGGTTGGGGGCCCTATTCTGGAGTCCTGTTCTGTCAGGAAGTGCTTCTGGAAGGTCACATTTTGCCCTGGTGGAGGAACACCTTAGCTAGTTTGTTAGTGGTGGATGAAGATGCTTCAGCATGCCTCTGTATCCTCTGTAGTGACCTGCCTATGCTTTTCATAGGTAGAAGAGGGGTGTACAACCCTCCTCGTAAGGCACCTTGGGGTCGTATGCCGACTGCATGGCAAAACCCCGACAGCAAAATCCCTCACTGTGACAATCTCAACAGGTTTTGAGAGTGTCGCTGTGAGGAACCAGAGGGCAATATTTCACCTTTCACTGACTGTCACCTCCCACCTTCGAGACAACTCTGACTCGGAGTTAGTTATCTACAGAAGGGGGGTGCGGGGGGCATAGCCCCCTGCATGGGGGCTTCTGGGGATGCAGCCCCGATAGAAAACACACCAATGTCTGAGAGGTGAAATTTCATCTGTCAGCATTGGGGATCTCGCTATTCTGAACTTTGAAAATTGTGTTGTTGATTCGGCATAGGTAAACCCCTGGGGTGGATGGCCTGTGTTGCAGTCCAAAGCCCTTGCTGTGGATAGCAAGGTTGTCTGGTGGTGATGAGCATAACCAGCCAGTCCCTGGGGTTACTAGGATCCAATCCATGGTAGATCAGGCAGGAAGTCAGGGCAGTCCAGAGGGTATAAAACTCTCTGCAATACATGACATCATCTCCTGCTTAGCTCTGCTGGGGCATGGGATGATGATGTAATGGAATTTAGAACTCTCGCAGCAGCATAAGCCTCAGTGCTGTGCTGTTGAGCTTCTGTGAGTCAGCTGGAGTCTGGAGCTTGGAGTTGAGAGTTCTACAGGCAAGTGGTGCTCTTCCAAGGCCACTTGTCAGAGGGAAGGACCCTCAGTTTGTTATTTTCCGCCCTAGTACAGTAAACATCATCCGGTTTACGGGACGTGGTGGCTAGCAGATCTTGTGAAGCCCCAAGAGAGTGAATTTTGCTCAGCAGGAGTAGATGGGACCGAAGGTTCAGTGAGTAGTTTGGGGCAATCTCCAAAACAAACTGTGAGAACTAACATAACTGCCAAGAATAGAGACTGAGTGTTAGCAAACTAAAAGCTATGGATTTTGGATGGGAACTGTGGAGTTCAAGTGTTTTAAACAAATGTCTGGGGGGCACATCATGCTGTAAGTACAAAATTAATTTGTTGTTTAGCTGTGGGTTGGCTCGTGCCTTGCTAGGAGTGCAGCAAGGCTCAGTTTCAGGTTCTCAGAACCCTTGCACAAGAATGTGCAGTAAGGATGTCCCCTATGTGGCTGGAGAATCCTAGTTTTCTTAAAAATGTAATGGCAGAGAGAGTCTAGCATTGGCTGGAGTGGAGCTGACTACTCCCTCCAGGTTTCAAGGGACCTAACTGGTTACAAGGAAAGGGTCAGAGGTGTTAACTTAGTTCACCTAGTGGTGCTCAAATTTAGTGCTGTGTCAACAACTACTGTAAATGCACTAGTAAAGTCCAGAGATCCCTAAAGAAAAGGGGTGGATGTCCGTGGGAAGTGTTCTTGTGAGAAGTCTTAGTACTGCAAGAAAGAGTTGTGAAATGTTTCTGCCTGCTACAAGATGACATCTGTTCATACAGCTACAAGCCCTGGGAGCACCACCATTTTCTGTTACCATTCTGTCAGAAATTTACTTATTTATTTATTTATTTATGTATGTATGTCTTTGGTTACCGGGTGGGTGCACTGATCTAAAGAATCATTTTCAGGCATGACCTGGGCCATGAAGATGGCACAGAGAGTAGATACAATACAAATTACATAACATGCATTACAGGCAACAACATCATAAAGGTATACAGTGCATTGAGTCAGGCACGACTCAGGCCATGAGGACATTGAGTATAAGTGAATACAAACTGTAAGACATGGAATATAGTCATCTACAGCAATGGGAACAACAACATTAGGAATATACATGTGCACAAAGAGGATACAGAAAGGTACACAGTGCACTGAGTCAGATGGTATACATCTGATTAAACAAAATCAGGGAAAATTGTCATGCAATCTCAAAATTTAAGTGCTATAACAATGAACAGGAAAGGAAGAGAGTACAGTGAAAAATAGGGTAGAGGTGCACCCGGGGGTTGGGGGGTGGGACCTTAACAGGGAAGGGGAACAGATAGGGAATTCTGAGAGGGGAGGAATTGCATTACCTGGGTGGACATGAGCACTTAGCATCCAACAGCAACCAGGCTTTGAGATGGGTTTTAAAGGTGAGGTGAGAGTCAGTCAAGCAGAATAATACTGGGAGCTTGTCCACAGAGTGAGGGCAATGAAGGAAAGGGCTTTACAGCCCATGGCAGTGGAAATTCTAGGGACTTTTGGGGAGGGGTTCAATGATTTACTGAGACACTTGCG
This sequence comes from Neoceratodus forsteri, assembly GCA_016271365.2. NCBI lineage: Eukaryota > Metazoa > Chordata > Ceratodontiformes > Ceratodontidae > Neoceratodus > Neoceratodus forsteri. The sequence goes on along the minus strand of CM028129.1, from coordinate 588,883,608 downwards.
CTACTCTGACCTTAAGAAGGGATGAATACAGGGACCTCTCTCCGTCTCTCAGGGAGTTGTCGACAAGGCAGCCAAGGACATAGTCATACTGACCTTGAAGTGGGAGCCAACCTAGCAACTGATTCAAATCACAGTGGTGCATAGAGAATGGCACCAGGAGCACAACCCGACATATGCTGTTATAGACTGAGTTAAATCTGGAGTGCAGTGCAGAGGACATATGGGAATAAATGGGGGGGCAGCAATCAATAAGGAGGAGGAGGTTGCCTTGGGCAAAGGCTAGCTGTGCCTCCTTGGTCAGGTAGCGATTGTGCCGATAAGCAGTCCCAAGTTTATGATTTACCCTACGCACTATATTGTTAGTATGTTCCACAAATGAGAGGGAGGGGTCTAGGGTTACACCCAAGTATTTTTTTTTTTAAGTCTTTTGGTAACCGGGTAAGGCCCACTAGGCACACGTGCTTGTTTTCAGGGGTGACCTGGAAGCACATTTAATGCTCAGCACATTTTCAATGTGGTGGGGGGCTTTCAGGTGTGAGCTCTAAGAGGGATGAGTTTGATCTGGTGATGTTTGAAATATATGGTTTGGACCAGAGAAGCATTGATTTAGTTGTCATTTATCAAAGGTCTGTTGGACAGAAACCAATTGTATGCTGCACCATAATTTAGGGTAAGCATGGAGGGTATTTTTGAAAGGGACTTGTCGCTATGGAAGAGAATGAGATTGTCTGCATACAATAGTGCCTCACAGGAGAGGCTATTGGCCAGAAGGGAGTTTATAAAGAAGGAAAACAGAAGGGGGCCCAGGTTGGAGCCTTGAGGATCCCCAGTTAAGTCAGGCAGGTCCAGGGAAGAGGCTGAACCAATGCGCACTGAAATAAAGTCATACGGTACAATCCCAATTTTTTCTGGTTGTGGTCATTCCATCTCTGAGTGACATGTGTGAGTTTTGGGGCCCCCACAGATAGGAGATACACCATAGCCCTGGCACCTCTCCCCTGGACCTGGGTAGAAATAGAAATGTTTGGTAACACTCCCACGCCTCCTAGAAGCTCAAACCAGGTGTTGCCCTAATGCCAGGGGTGACAGCCTTTGTTGTGGCGGAAGTTGCCTTGCCAACAAGCTGCCAGTAGAAAAAGGTGGGAGCCCGTTACACAAGTGAGCAAAAGCAAGAGGAAAAAGAGACTGCTATGATTCTCAAAAGAGGTGGCTGAAAAGGTAAAAGTTTAAAAGGTAGTATTCAGAAGGTATAAGGAGATGCAGAAAGAGGCAGATATTGAGGTATATTGGGGGAACAGAGGGAAGCAGGAAAAGAAGTAAGGAGCACAAAGGCACAAACTTCTGAGAGAATAGCTGAGGAGGTAACACAAAAGGACAAGACATTTTTAGATATGTAAGTAAAACGAGGAAGGCCAGGAGTGGGATTGTAAAGTTACAAAAGGAAGGGGGGGGGCGTGCAGTGGTGGACCAGGAAAAGCAGACATCCTGAACAAATACCTTTGTTCAGTGTACATAGAGAAAGGAAAAGGGGAGGGGCCACAAAAAAATTAACAAAAGCTTTCGAGGGAGGTGGACACTAGCCCTTTTTTGGAGGTGAGAGTCCTGAAGGGACTTGCTAATCTGAAGATGGACAAAGCAATGGGTCCAGATAGGGTGCATCCAAGGGTATTCAGGGAGCTCAGAAAAATACTGGCTGCCCCTCTAAAAGTTCTATTTAATGGGCCAGCCTGTTGGGACAGCAGTCGGATTTCCTGTTGCGATGCCGGCAACCCGGGTTCAGGAATGGGCCCAGGTCACCGGAGAGCCAGCCGGGGGAGAAGGATGGAGCATCCTATGGATGGCTCTCCTTCTCTGGAGGAGGGTGGGGTAGTGTCCGGTGCAAGGAGGACCCCTAGCAGAGGCTGGGAGTCACTCAAGCTACTGGCACTTGAAACATAAGGGAGGTGGGGCAGACACTGTCATGATTGCACATCCATGCCTCCAAAACAGAAAAAATTGGAAAAAGGGATAGGTGGGTGGGTCCACTGTCTAGGCGAAGCCCTCCCTGGGGCTTTGATTAGCCACCATCGTCATCACTCACCCGACCAGTTACTAGTTCCGTGGCTCAGGTACGGGGGTCTGATGCCACGGCCCCACCCGCTGGGGGGTAAGCCAGGGGTAACTGGGGGAGAACAGCCATAGATGGTGGTGGAAGTCCCGGGGCCGTGACCAGGGCTGAAGTTCAACAGTAGGGATCCACCAAATAAATAAAAAAAATTCTGTTTAATAGCTCACTAGAAACAGGAGTGGTTCTGGAGGATTGGAAGAGGGTGGATGTAGCCCCACTGCACAAAAGCGGTAGCAGCGAGGAAGCTGTCAATTATAGGCCAGTCAGTCTGACATTGGTGTTGGGAAAGTTAATGGAATCACTGCTGAAGGAAAGAATTGTGGAATATCTTGAGTCCCGTGGATTACAAGACCCGAGGCAACATGGTTTCATAGGGGAGAGGTTATGTCAAACAAATCTGATACATTTCTTTGACTGGGTAACCAAGGAACTAGATCAGGGTGGAGTGGTGGATGTGGTCTACCTAGATTTCAGTAAGGCGTTTGACACCGTTTCACATAGGAGACTAGTAAGCAAGATGGGTAACTTAGGAATGTGGCCAAAGGTGGTAAACTGGATAAGAAATTGGTTAGAGGATAGGAAAAACAGAGGGCAGTGATAAACAGAGTTCACACCAAGGAAAGGGAGAGGGGAAATTATTTAACCAGGAAAGGCACACTAGGCAAGGCAAGGCAAATTTTACTTTTATGGTGCCCAAACCTGGAGGCTCTCGGTGCCTAACAAAGAATCACAGATAAAACAATTAATTAAAATCAATAAATAGCAAATAAATAAAATCAGAATTCAAGTAATATAATTCTCTAATAGTACTGATTACTCTATAAAGGCCAGACTGAAGAGGTGTGCCTTTAACTTCTGCTTGAAAACACCAATTGAAGGGGCCTCCCGGACTACAACTGGAAATGTTTTCCACAGGGTCGGCCCAGAGACACTGAAAGCTTGATCACCAGATGTCTTGAGCCGAACCCTGGGAACATCCAGGAGGCCCCTCGAAGAGGAGTGGAGGGAGCAAGCAGAGGTTGCAGGTGTCAGGAGCTCCAACAGGTAGCCAGGACCCAGCCCATATAAGGCCTTATAGGTGAGCAAGCCCACCTTGAAAAGGACCCTCCACCTGACTGGCAGCCAGTGCAGAACACTCAGGACTGGGGTCACATGAGAGGACCTAGACAGACCCATCAGCAACCGGGCTGATGCGTTCTGCACCAGCTGCAGCCTGTGGAGGGTCCCTCCTGTGACTCTGAAGTAAAGAGCATTAAAGTAGTCAAACCTAGAAGTAACAAAGGCATGTGCCAGAGTCGGCAAATCTTCGGGCGGAATGAGGGGCTTGATCCTGGCAATGTTCCGCAAGTGGTAAAAGCCACTCTTGACCACAGATGACACCTGATTTTCAAAGGTCAGCCTGTTATGCAGGATCACACCTAGATTTCTCACCCTCAGGGAAGTGACCAATGGAGAAGACCCCAGGAAAAGACCTGTGTCCGCTCCAGGTTGCAACCCATCACGCCCGCGACCTGGCTCAATCACTAGCACCTCTGTCTTATCTGGGTTTAGTCTCCGCCAGCTGGAAGCCATCCAGTCATTGATTTTAGCCAGACAGATGTTAAGCACATCGACAGCATCAGATATTCCAGGTGCAACTGAAAATACAGCTGGGTGTCATCTGCATAGCAGTGAAATGCCACGCTGTATTGTCAAATGATCTCATCCAGGGGCAGCATGTACACTGCAAACAGCATCGGTGACAAGCTCGAGCCCTGTGGAACTCCACATGACAGGGGCACTGGGGAGGATGAGAAATTCCCCATCATCACCTGCTGCACCCTATCAGAGAGACAGGACTCAAATGATCTGATGACAGTGCCGGCGAGTCCACAAAACTCACAGAGCCAATCAAGAAGCATGACGTGGTCCATGGTGTCAAATGCTGATGAGAGATCGAGGAGCACAAGAACTGACCTGTCTCCCCTATCTCTAGCCCTGAGCAGATCATTATGCACTCTAACTAGAGCAGTTTCTATACTGTGTCAGTCCCGAAAACATGACTGAAATGACTCATAGATGTCGAAGGACACGAGGCGATCCTCGAGCTGTTGTGACACTAATTTCTCCATAATCATGCTCAAAAAAGGCAGGTTGGAGATTGGATGGTAATTCACCAGGTCATCTTAAGAAGGGGTCTCACTAAGCCGGATCTTGTTTCCAGGTGTGACTTAGGAGCATAAGAAAGTTAAGTGACTTGCTCAGAGTCACACAGTATGCAAGTGGGGGCTGATGGGATTCAAACCCAGGTCTCCAGGTTTGCAGCTCAGTGCTCTTAACCACTATGCTATATTGCCTCCTAAGGAAGGGAAGGTGACTAGTGGGGTGCCTCAAGGATCATTTCTGGAAGAGGTCCTCTTTAATGTCTTTATAAGTGACATTGCAGAGGAGCTGCAAGGGAAGGTCTGCCTCTTTGCAGATGACACCAAAATCTGCAATGAGGTGGACACTCGGGGGGGGGGGTTGGAAAGGATGAGCAGAGACCTAAGAAAACTAGAAGAGTGGTCAAGGGTATGGCAGCTGAGTTTCAATGCAAAACAGTGCAAAATAATACACTTAGGGCACAGAAACCCAGGGATAGGGTGCAAAATGGGTGAGTGGTGTTGACCATCAAGCAGGAAAGAGATCTGGGGGTAATCATATCATATGACCTAAAGGTGGCCAGGCAATGTGACAAGGCAGTAGGGAGGATGAGTGGGATGCTTGGGTGCATGGGGAGGGAATAACCAGCAGAAAGAGGGAGGTGGTGCTGCCTCTGTGTAGATCACTGATACATTGTGTCCAGTTCTGGAGACCATATCTCTGGAAGGACATAGACAGAGTAGAGATGGTCCAGAGGATGGCAACTAAGATGGTGCAGGGTCTGCATCAAAAGCCCCACCAGGAGAAACTAAAGGACCTCAATATATACTGCCTGGAACAGAGGAGGGTGGGGGTATGATAAAGATCTTTAAATACCTCACAGGGGTAAATAAGGTACTGGAGGGGAGTATTTTTTAGAAGAAAAAGTGCTTAAGAACAAGGGGACATGCTATGAAGCTGCGGGGGGGGGGCAGATTCAGGAGAGATATGAGGAAGTACTTTGTCACAGAAAGAGTGATGGATTCCTGTAACAGCCTTCCAGTGGGGGAGGTGGGGACGAAAACAGTGGTGGGGCTCATGAATGCATGGGATAAGCACAAGGGAATCATAGTGGAAAGGAAGGGGGAGGGAGAAAGAGCTGTAGATCAGGCACAGTCTGCAGTTATAGTGTAGGTAGGGAGAAATGGGCAGACTCGATGGGCCAGGTGGTCCTTATCTGCCATCAAATTCTATGTTTCTATGTTTCTATGATGAGTTGAACTAAATGAGGAGGTAGCTGTGTGTACAGTTGGACACAGACACCTTATAATGGCATCACTGTAGTGTGTTGTACTAACACAGTGCAACCATAGCAGTCAGAGTAATGTTAGTGAAGAGTTCAGTACAGGGCAAATCACATGCCCATCTCTTGAAAATGAACTGTGTGTGGGTGATCTCATTCTATTAGTTTCCACAGAATTAATTCCATGGTTTCTGTCTCCCAATATTTTCACAGCAGCAGGAAATTGTTTTCACCTCTCAGTCACGCACAGATGAGATGTGGAGCTGCTTTACTTTGTCAAAGCAGAGTGTTGCTCCTGCACCACCTCATTAACTCTCCTGTAACACAGGGCACCAAAGCGCAACATTAACAAACTGAAACAAGTAGTCAGTCTGCAAGGAAGACATGTTCGTTATATGCTGCAGAGCAGGGTAATAACTAGAAAAGGCCCTTTCTGCTTGCAGTTTCTGAATGTGAAGCAGTTAGAGCCTTTACGTTGCTGCAAGTTATATTGGTGAACAGTCTTGGAAGTCAGAGGAGTGAGAGACACACAGAGGCTCTTTGGCATTCTGTGCTGTACATTTATTCTTTTTCATTGGACAGTAGTATAATCATTTCTATGTCCTCCTTGGCTTTTAGTCAATATTTTCATTCAGCATTATTGTGCAGGGACCTCTGTAATTGCTTTGAGCAGTGTTTGTTTGGCAGCATTTATTTGAAAGCTGATCACTGAAAACACAAGTGCCTGAAACATTTAAATTATCTCCAGAAAATTCACCCCAAAGGGTTCCCAGCTCAGTTCAACACACCAGAATAGTTGGGAATGATGAATGGCTGGATGTTGGCTCTTTGATATTAACCTTTGGAAAGGGGTGTGCAAACATACTTTGCATTTTAGTTTAGAGTGCTCTGTAGAGGCTGGTCAGAGGGCAGCACAAGAGTGAATGTGCTAGGACATGTCTTTCAGAGACCTGTCTCCGTTTGTATCTTAGTCTTGAAAATATGTATCACCACAGCCCAAAGTAGCTAATCTAAATCCCCTTTTGTCTTGGCTATCCTGACTCCTGCATTTGTTGTCCCTCCAAGTTTATTTCTAAACTACACCCTGTTCACAATAAATGTATTTTTTGTTATTTGGATTATTTTGTTTGCCAGAAAAGTTAAGCCTAGGTTACAGACCTATTTTCAACTGCATCTCTCACTGTAGATTATGGCAAAAGATAATTACAACAGAAAATATTTACAGTAATGCAGGGGATTATGTTGCTTCTTGGCTTATTTCTGGCTCCCATAAATGGGTCCATGTTACTGCTACTGTATCTACTGTCACTTCCACTATACCCCTATGAACTTCCATATTTAACACAGAATGTCCCTACTCATCTTCAAAGCCTTCATGAACTCCACTACTCCCCATCACCTGTTTGCTATTTCATATTTCCCAGTCCTGTAACTTTAGGCTTGTCCTTTATATTTCCCTGTCCTCTTTCAGTGGGGGGTCATGGAGGTTTTCTGTCCTTGCCATTAGGAGCAACCTTCATCTCTCTAGCTGTCATCAGTTTCCCTTCTATCATCAAATCTCATCTCATATCCCACATTTTCCCTGATGCCTCTTAGCCTTCACGCTCTACATATAGTCAGGGCTGTGCCAATACTATATGCCACCCCTCCCGCAAAATATTCTGTGGAGTCCTACCTCCCCACCAATAAGCATACAATAGTCATTAGTGCATGTAAAATATTTATAGCATAGGTTCTTTTTTTTTTTTGCATAAGTCCTGTTGAGCAACTGTAATTTGTCCATGCTGCCCACCCCCCTTCCCCTTGCTGGCTCCGCAGTCAAGGAACTGAGCAATGCAATTTTTCCGTTCTACTGGGGACATTGGCACCCAGATAAGATGTTTTTAAAAGAGCAGTTTCCTATGATCACTCCCCAAATGGTTGATAACTGGCTGAAGAGGTCTGAGCGAAATGTGGCATTTAAATTCCTTCTGGTGAAAAAGTAATTTCCCCCGTAAAATTGCTTTTCAGCATAGCACTGAAAAAAGGACCGACTTCCCAGTCCAAAAACCACGCCCCCACGCCACCCCACACAGCCCTGTTTTGTGATGTCACATAATGAAGGCTGCATGAGCATGCTCCATTGACTTCTATGGGGATGTTATTTCCAGACAATTTTATTCTACTTAGTGTTGTGATTTTCATTCATCAAAGCGACCAATCAACTCATAGGTTCCTTATTAATTGATTGGTTGCTTTGATCAATGAAAATTGCAACAGTAAGTAGTATAAAAATGTCTGGAAATATTGCTTCCATAGACATCAATGGGACGCGCTCATGCAGCCTTCATTTTGTGACATCACAAAGCAGGGCTGCATGGGCCAGCATGGGGGGGTTTTCGGACCGAAGTCAATCCTTTTTAAGGCTTATGCTGAAAAGCAATTTTACGAGGGAAATTACTTTTTCATCAGAAGGAATTTAAATGCCACATTTTACCTGCAGACTCCTCTTCAGGTCAGTTATCATACATGCTGGGGCGGGGGTCATAGTAGGAACCTGCTCCTTAAGTAATGGGCCCTTCTGTGCTTTGTTCTGTACTCCACCCACCTGTAAAATTGGAGTTGGAATCTGAAGCATCAACCCCACTGCTGCCATTACTGACAGACCCAATTTCAAATGGATAAGTAATGTACAAAAACAAAATTACAAGTTTGTCTGTGACAATAAAATGTTTTCACATTTCTGCTCTTGGAGGCAGTGGGCCCCCTGACAGTGTGGGCCCTACTGCATATCTTGCAGCCCCCAGCCACAGCCCTGCATATAGTGAAGTTATTTCCTGGCTTTTACCAATACATATTAGTTTCTTTTTAGGTATCCTGGAGATGTTAGGAGGTTCCAGGTTGTAAGAAGTAGTTTATGTAATGAGAGCAACAGAGACAGCACTCACCTCTCCTTCTATACTGCACAAGGCAAAAGGACTCTCCACATAAAACATTAATGAGTTTTAATAGCCTTAGTCTTTACTGAAGGTGAAATCCATAATCCATTTTTGCTAAATTAAAACATACCATTGGTTGGCAGCCCAAAAACGACAAAGGCATCAGCTGACCTAAAAGTTTCTTGCCAAATGTACCAGTGCTTTGTCGGTGGTGAAGGTCTGTGGGCTTGTTTGATGCTGAAAGGCTAATAAATATGAAGACTAACCAACTTATAGTCACAAAGTAAAGTGGCAATGCCATTATTAAAAAAATATTCATCAGTTTAATACTTGCTGCCATTCCAACATTTATATCACAAGATTTTCATTGTGCAAATAAATCATGTAAATATATCACTCAATTAATGATCTTGTATCCTTACTGGCACCACTGTATACATTCTGGCTATGAGACAGCTAACACAAGCTTTTACAGCTGCTGGTTCCAGTCTTACAGCTTATGGCTTAGACAGTAGTTTTAAATATCTTTTTCTCTGCAGTCTGCCAGAAAATGTTGTTGTCAATTATAATAATGAGAAGAATCTTTGTATGATTGCAGTTCTAGTAAGCAGTGAACAATATTTACACACTTCAGTCTAATTGTCTTTAGATAGAAACATTTTTTGCAAAAGATACAGGAGGAATAAAATCAAAGAGATGAATTGCTGGGTTTCGGCTCACATGGTGAAAACACCATATTGCTTCCTATCAAGGCAGTAAGGACACTGAACTGGTGCTATATATTCCTTAAGCAGCCATATTTAATGAAGCAGAATGCCTTCTTTATAAACTACAGACATGCAGTCCCTGAAAGAAACTAGAGCAAACAAGAAATAAATGAAAAGGGCAGTTTTACAAAGTGGGTACCATTAATAATAAACTAAATATGCTGGATGGATTTTTCAAAAAGGGAACAAAATGGACTTTCAAATTATTATACAGAAGGCAGGACAGAACTTTAAAAGAAAATACAAATATTACCATAGAAACAGTAGACAAGGGGGTGTGGTTTTACAGAACACCACTAAATATATGCCTGAAACTGAAAAGCAATGGCATTATATAGCATTCTATAAAAGATTGGATGCTGATCCAACTGTAAAAATAAAATTAACAATGTATTGGACAGGGCTCTGGAATCTGGACTAATCACAGTAAGGAATACAACGTACAATACAATCTCACAATATATGCTCTGCCAAAAATCCATAAGGATTTGTGGAAGCCACCAGGCAGACCTATTATAGTGTGAATCAGGCCTCTTATTAAGCCTCTATATGTGGACAGGTTTTTGACTGAATCAGTTAAAGGTCTAAGAACTTACATCAAAGATACTATAGACATCTTGAATGTACCAGATAGCTAGAAAGAAAAAAATACTCACCATAGTAATTATGTTTCTTCTAATGGAGTCTTGCTGTATTCTGACAATTGCAGTTAGCTCCAGCACTTGAACTGCCCCGGAGAGCAGAGGGTTAAATTTCTATGCCAGGCATAGAACGTTGAGCTCGAGCTTGGTTGAAGACTCTGTCTGCAGCACTTTGAAACCAAACCGTCAGATTCTTACAAGCTAAAACTCACTGACCTATCTATGTGGAAATTGAAAATTTTTACTAGTCAACTGGTGACAAAAAGTTTTTAGATTCCGAAAAGACTCAAGTCAGGAAACCCAAAAATGAAAAAAACAGGTAGTAAAGCATGAAAAAGATTATTAAATAATAAAACACAAAACACCCATATCAAAAGAAGTATGCTGAAGACACCACTGGGGTGCAACACTGCACCTGCCCACCACTTCCCAAAGAACAGGTTCAGAGAGGGGAGGCAGGGAGGGAGGTCAGAATACAGCAAGACTCCATTAGAAGAAATATAATTACTAAGGTGAGTAATTTTTTCTTCAAACAACATGAAGTCTTGCTGTATTCTGACAATTGCAGACAACCAAGCAGTACCTCCATGGGGGAGGGACAGAACCTACTTTGGGAATAGGCTCTGAAGTACTGCAGTGCCAAACCGAGCATCACTCCTAGCCTGCATATCCAGAGAGTAATGTTTGGTAAAGGTATGGACTGTTTTCCAGGTGGCTGCTTGGCAAATTTCTAGCAAAGGAATGTCCCGGGTGGCAGCCAGAGAAGCAGCTGTACCTCTAATGGAAAGAGTCCCCAGGCCTGAGGGAGGAATTTTCCCTAGTTTTTCATAGCAGAATTGTATACAGGATACAATCCACCTGGAAATAGTTCTCTTAGTGGCAGGTTTACCCTTACCCACTTCTTCATAAGTGAGGAACAACTGGAGGGAGTCAAACCTATGACCCTTTGTACGTTCTATGTAGAAACTAAGGGCTCTTTTCACATCTAAACTGTGTAACCTCCTCTCTCCTGAGGAAGAGTGATCAGTGAAGAATACAGGAAGAGATGTTGACTGGTTTAAATGAAAATCCGAGACCACCTTGGGTAAGAACCTCCTATTGGTTCTAAGGACCACTTTATCTCCATGGAATGAGATAAAGTCAGGCTCCACTGACAGAGCTTGCAATTCACTGATACGTCTGGCAGAGATAATAGCTACCAAAAACACAGTTTTCCAAGTCAAGTACTTAAGCTCTGCAGAGGACATAGGTTCAAAGGGAGGTTGCATAAGCTGAGCAATGCAAACATTCAAATCCCAGGCAGGAGCAGGATCCCTAAAGGGGGGATTGGTATGAAGCAATCTCTTAAAAAATTTACAGAATACAGGGTGAGATGACAGTGAAGAAGGCTTTCCCACTGACAGAAAAGCAGAAACAGCTGACAGATGCACTTTGAGAGTAGCTGTTCTGAGGTCTAGGCCATTAAAATGAACCATATAATCCAAGACAGTAGACAATTCAGCAGTGTCTGGGGATATTCATCTCCTGGAACACCAAATGCTGAATCTCTTCCATTTGGAGTTGTAAGTTTTTCTGGTGGCAGGCTTTCGAGAGGCTTTGAGAATATCCAGAACCCCTTGGGACAGATGCAAGTCTGCATATTCTAACTCTTCAAGAGCCATGCCTTGAGATTGAGGGACCGAAGATTGAGGTACCGAATCCTCCCCTGAGAGGAGGATAACAGATTGTAATTCCTGGGAAGAGACGGGGGGAAGTTGGACTGCCAGGGACAGCAACAGGGGGTACCAAGGCTGCCTGGCCCAGTCTGGAGCAATCAGAATCAATTTGCAAGGTTGTGCCCTTATCTTGACCAGAACTTTGAGGAGCAGAGGAAAGGGAGGGAAGGCATGAAGAAATTTCCCTTTCCAGTTCAAAATCAGAGCATCCAGAGGGACTGAGCCCAAGACTGGGGGTCTGCAGCAAAACAGAAGAAGTTGGTGATTGTCTGGGGCTGCAAAGAGATCTATCTCTGGAGTGCCCCATTTCATTAAGATGACTTTCAACACCAGAGAGTACAGATACCATTTGTGATGGCCTTGGGAGATACTGCTCAATGCATCTGCTAACACATTGTCCTTCCCTGGAAGGTAGACTGCCACCAGGGAGGTCTGTAGAGAATAAGCTAGGGACCACAATTTCATGGCTTCCGTGCACAAGGCCATGGACTGAGTGCCTCCCTGCTTGTTGATGTACCACATGGTGGTGGTGTTGTCCGTCCGGACCTGAACCACCTTGTCCTGCACTGACTGAAAGAAGGCTTGCAGGGCCAGGAAAACTGCCCTGAGCTCCAGGAGATTGATATGAAGGAGGGATTCCTGAGGGGACCACAGTCCCTGGGCTGTGAGAGCCCCCAGATGGGCTCCCCCACCCCAACAGAGAAGCATCCATGATGAGGACCACAGAGTGAGTCTGAGTGAAAAATGGAACTCCTTGCCTTAGATTGTCCAGATCCTGCCACCACTGAAGGGCCTGGCCTAGGATCTGAGTAACTGGAACTAATTTGGTAAGAGGATCTTTCCTTTGGGACCAAAAGGCCCTCAGATGGACCTGAATGTCCCTCATCTGAAACCTGGCACATTGGACCACTGCTGTGGAGGCTGCCATGTGGCCCAAAAGCTGGAGGAAGTGCCTTGCTGGTTGAGAAACTAGAAGTCGGAAGGAAGAAGCCAGATGTATAATGGCTGTTGCCCTTTCCAGGGGAAGGAAAGCTCTTGCTTTGACAATATCCAGCTCTGCTCCTATAAAGGTGAGAAGCTGTACAGGCTCGAGAACTGACTTGGGAAGGTTGAGGAGAAACCCCAGGGAAGTGAATACTTGCTGGGTCACTTACAGATCTTACTTGACTTGGTCTGAGGACTGACCCACAATGAGCCAGTCATCCAGATATGGAAAAATGGAAATCCTTTTTCTTCTTAAGAAGGCCACTACTACTGCCAGGCACTTTGTGAACACCCTTGGGGATGATGTTAGGCCAAAGGGCATTGCCTTGAACTGATAATGACCTGAGGGCAATTCGAACCTGAGGTACTTTCTGTGGGAGCACCTGATGGGAATGTGAAAGTAGACATCTTTGAGGTCCAGGGAGGCTAGCCAGTCCCCTGGCTGTAGAGAGGGAAGAATTGTTCCCAGAGTCATCATTTTGAATTTTGGTTTTAAAATATGTTTGTTCCGGTGTCTTAAGTCTAGGATGGGTCACCACTCCCCTGTCTTTTTTGGAGTAAGGAAGTACCTGGAGTACAGACCTTTGCCCCTGTGTCAGGTAGGAATTCTCTCTCTCTATGGCTCCTAAGGTCAATACAGACGAAACCTCTGCTTCCAGAGCAAGAGTTTCTGAGGTGTTTGTGGGTGGAAAGGATCTGGCTCTCATTTTTGGAAATGTTTTGAAACTGAGAACCAATCCCTGACTTACCATCTCCAGGATCCACCTGTCTGAGGTAACAGATATCCAGTCCTGGACAAATTAAGCCAGCCTGCCCACTACAGGGATTGGGGAGTCGACCCAGGCTGACACATCAGGGTGTCTGCTTGGCAGGAGCCTTAGGCTGAGGAGTGGATGCAGCCCTGCTCATCTCCCTTCTGCCTCTCCCTCTAAAGAACCCCCTCTGAGAAAAAGGAGAAGAGACCTGTGCTTGGTAGAAAGGCTTGTGAAAAGGCCTGCCCCTACCCCTAGCTTGCTGCCTTTGAGGAGTTGCCTGGCTCTCCTTGGCCTGTGCACTTCTATAAGTGGTCCTGTACTCATCCATTTTCTTCATGTAATTCTCTGTCTGCTCCCCAAACAGAGAATTACCCACCACAGGGAAATCCATGGCCTTAGCCTGGGTGTCATGTGACAGGCTAGTACATCTGAGCCAAGCCAGCCTCCGTAGAGCCACATATGTAGCCATGACTCTTGATGACACATCATTGGAGTCCACAGCAGCATGAAATTGTACCTTTGATGCCTCAGTCCCATCAGCAGCCACCGCCTCCAGCTCCTTGGCCAGCTGGGGGGAGGCCTGTTTAGCCAGTGCCAGTACAGTGTCCCACCTGGACTTCTGGTACCTGGCTGTATAGGCCATATAGTTAGCCTGCCTGAGTCCCAAAGATGATGCCATGTACTGCTTCTTTGCCATGGCATCTATCTTCCTGGAGTCTTTGTCTGGGGGGTGTGAAGCCAAGGGTATATTAGCCTTGTCACAGGCTGCAGCCTGCACGACCCCAACATGGCTGCATTGCTGGTAGAAAAACTCTGTATCTGAGCCTGATAAAGTGTTCCTCTTGTCCATCCTTCTGTCAACAGGAGGTACAGAATTAGGAGACTTTAGAATTTTTTGTGTCTGCTTCCCAAAGGACTTATGAAGGGGAATAGACAGTCTCTTGGACTCTGGGTTGTCCATCATTTCAACAAAATCAGGCTCCTCTTGATCCTACACAGTCTCCTCCATAGGAAGCTGGAGGGTTTCAGCCACCTTTCTGTAAAACAGATAGTGGGGAGGGGACTCAGAGAGCCTAGGAGGGGAAACACCAGAAGGTCTGTCTGGGGAGATGTCCGGTTCCACTGGCACATCCAGACTATCATAATCATCGCCATCCTCTTCAAAATCCCCCTCCTCCTCAAACTCTGGTTCATAAAAATCTTCAGGGGTATAATCTTGAACTTGGGGAACCAACTGAACTGAACCCCTGCCAAGAGGCGCCGGATCGGTCGGAACCGGACGAAGCGATTTGACAATCCGAATCGCCGTGGCTATTTCTTCGGCGGTTGGAACATGAACCTCTGGATCTGAACTGGTCGATTTTTCTTTGCATTTTCTTTTTGTAGAAACCGATCCCTCAGGATCGGCTCTCCTCTTGCCCGAAGAAGTATCGCCCTGGTCAGAGGGCACTCCTTCTGGTTCGTTGGGAACTGAACCAGGCTGGCCTTCCGGGTCAGTGGATTTCTCGGCCTCCTTATCCCTAAGTCTGTCTAATCTCTTTTCCAGGGTAGAATTAGGGAAATGTTTACAAATTTGGCAGTCTGAATCGAGGTGGTCAAACCCCAGACAGTAAACACAGGCAGTGTGGGGATCAGCCTTAGCAAAGACCTCCCCACACTCACTACAGAGTTGAAACCCAGTGGGACCATTTTTTTTCTTAGGTTTCTCAGACATGGCCAACCTAACCAAACTTACCCTTTATAAGACAACCGCCAGGCAAGACTCCCTTATTGGTTTCTAACTGTGTTACGGGTATTGGAAAAAAATGCAAAATTACGTTTTTTTTAAAACCGATAAGGACCAGTAACCACACACTAAAAAAGATTTAAACTAAGAGATCAGTTCAGCCGAACCGATCGAGAATTACAATTTTCAATTTCCACAACATTACAGAAAAACTACCTAAAGTACTTACTGTACCACAGACAGAGCCCTGAACCGACAATGCGGAAAAATAATTCGGAATAACCGACAACTTTAACCGACTTTTTGAACCGAGCAGAAGGAGAAATCTCTGGAGCGACTGTTCAGTGAGGCGGAGTAAAGAATCTGATGGTTTGGTTTCAAAGTGCTGCAGTCAGAGTCTTCAACCGAGCTCGAGCGCAACGTTCTATGCCTGGCATAGAAATTTAACCCTCTACTCTCTGGGGCAGTTCAAGTGCTGGAGCTAACTGCAATTGTCAGAATACAGCGAGACTTCATGTTGTTTGAATACAGAAACATGAAAACAGAATTTGTTGGCAGAAAAAGACCATTTGGGCCACCCAATCTGCCCAGATATTCCCTGACTAATTTGTCTCTGCAGACCCTAACTGGTCACTGGCAACTATTCCTCCTCCCTGCCTGTTCTAATACACCCCATGTCTATCCCATGCATGTTTGAAGCACCCTGTTTTTGCCTCCACTACTTCTGCTGGCAGTCTATTCCAGACATCTACCTCCCTTTCAGTGAATAAATATTTCCAAACATCTCTCTTAAATTCCACCCCTTCTAGCTTCATTGCATACCCCCTGGTCCTGGTGCTCCTTCTCATATGAAAGAGACTTCCCTCCTGCATGCTGTTCCCCTTTGAGAGGTACTTGTAGGTCTCTAGCATGTCACCTCTCTTTCCTCTCTTCCATGGTGTACATGTTGAGAACCTGCACTCTTTCCTCATAGGGCTTCATGTGCAACCCCAGCAATATTTTAGTTGCTCTCCTCTGGACTGCCTCCACTCTGTCTGTGTCCTTTCTGAGGTGTGACCTCCAAGACTGGACACAGTCAACCAGGTTGGGTCTCACCAGTGAGCGAAACAGAGGCAAACTACCTCTCTCCTCCTGCTGGATATATTCCTTGTATGCATCCCAACATCCAACTTCCCTTACTCACTGCTTTGTCTCACTGCCCTGCTACCTTGAGATCATCAGATATGAGAACTGCAAGGTCCCTTTCCTCTGCTCATGTACAGTGTCACTGTCATTTCCTCAAACTGTCCCAAAAAGTGATTTCGCACAGCGACCATGCTATTCTGCACCGGCTGTGCGAAAACACATTTCGGGCAGGATATGTAAAATGACAGCTGTACTGTTCATCAAGATGTGTGGAAAAATGCCAATGGTGAAAATCCAGAGTGAGAATATTACAAATGCACAACGTTACGAGTGCTCCATGGAGTATCGTCACCAAATTTTCAATAAAGGCATTTTAGGACCTCTGCTCATGAGCAGAGTCACTGTCATTTTTTTAATCTGCCCCAAACACTGATTTTCTACAGCAATCGCGCTATTGTGTGCCAGAAGTGCGGAAACACATTTCGGCCAGGATGTGAAAAATGACAGCTGTATTGTTCACAAGGAGGTGTAGAAAAATGACAATGTTGAAAATCTGACGTGAAAATATTGCAGATTTGTTGAAGTTACTACAAGCCTAAAGTGTAACTAGACAACATAGCTCGTAAAACAGCCATTTTTTGGATTTTTTCCACCAAATTTGCAACATAGGCTTTTTGAGAGCCCACCTCATGAACACTGCCACTGTCCTTGCATTAATCAGTCCTGAAAGGTGATTCTGCGTAGTGACTGTGAAATCACCTTTCGGGACTGATTAACGTCAAAATAGTGCCAGAATTCATGAGGAGGGGTCCCAAAAACCCCATGTTGAAAAGTTGGTGCAAAAATTCCAAAAAATGCCTGAGATATGCATCAAAGTTGAAAAAACCTATTCATTCCAGTATACATCTTACGGCATTTCCTCAGTTCACAGTCGGCTTTGAAGAGTGCAGGCGTGTTCCCGGTCCACAAGATTGTCACTCCAAGCTCGGAGGTAAGTATAGAGGTGAGGTGTGGGGAGCCAGGTGCACAGTGGGTGGGTGCGGGGGTGGGAGGGAGGTAGGGAGACTCTGAGGACCATTTTCTGTTTACAGATGTTAAAAAAAACATCAGCGGATGGTTTTCTTTATTTACAGTTTTTTGGGGGGATACAGTAGCCGATGGGGATTGATTCTATCAGTACATAGAGTGGGGTTCACTAGCTGAGGGGGATTGGGCACCCCTCAGCACAGAAGAAGGGGGGGGACATCATACCGACAGGGAGTGGACTCCCTCATCAGCACATTAAAGTGGGAAAGGGGGAGATGGATGCCGATGGGGACTGGGCACCCCCGTCGGCAAACAATAAAAGCAGGGAGGGCACAAGAGCCAAGGGGGATTGGCACCCCCTCAGCAAGCGAAAAAGGAGGGGAGGACACATTATGCTGATGGGGAGTGGGCTCCCCCATTGGCACATACATGAGGGACAGGGTAAGCTGACCAGGGGATTGGGCATCCCCGAAGTCGGTAATTTAGCGGCCACTGTGCCCCCATGTTTGTAGCTTGTGAAGCATGTAGGAAGGTCTGCTGCATGTGACGAGCTTTGCTCACATTGCAGCGGACCTTTCCTTTGATGTGATTGCCACATTAGTGTGCTTGGTGTGGTGCCAGCATGTGGGCTGATTGGGGAATGAGGGATGCACCTACTGGTGCATGCCCTGCATTCGGCCAACAGCGACTGCACCTCCAAATCTCCACTGCTGCAAGATGTTGGCTGCGCAAGTGTGCCAACATAAAAACACAAGAAAAAATAAGCTTAATGAGCAGCTGACACCTTCAAGAGAACTTTAACAAAACATATTTAGATAAAGTTCAGCTTGTATTTCACATTAGTTCTTTATTCTTCCTCTCCATTATTTATTGCTGAGGTCATTTGCATGAAAACAGGCTTTTTGCTCCTGAAGAGTTCACCTATTTCTGTTGCTGTCTCCTTACCTGAGGTCATAATGCACTGCTTGTGACATCACAGTCACTCTCATGGCTACAGATTGTGATGTCACAATAGAGCATTATGACTTGAAGTAGGGAGTAAGCTATAGAGGCAGATTAAATTTAAAGTAACTGCAAGGAATAAAATCATGTATTCATGCATATTTTTTTCAGTAATAAATAATGGGGAGGAGAAATCTAGAATATACAGTATATGGAATACAAGCAGAATTTTACCTAATTATTATGTTTTTTAAAGTTTTCTTTGAGGCATCAGTAGCTCTTTTAGCAATACGTAGTAAATAATGTTAAAAGTTTTATAAATATGAAAATATATATGTGTTAAGTAAAAAATAGGTTAGAAGACAACCTGCCCTACTGTAAGTTAAGCATTCACCAGCTGTTGCACACAGTGGTGTCTATCAAATTTTACATAGTGTACTGCTCAGATACATTTTTCTTAAACTGTGTGTACAATAAGTTCATATTACTCACAAATAGTTAAACTTATACTATCTTAAACATGATGTATTTGCAATTCTGTAACAAGTGACTAGTGTATGTGTACATTCAAAACCAAACCTAACACAGACCCCCTTGTAATTGAGATACTGTTATCTTAATATGTCCATGTATCAACATGTGTTCATATGTACCTAATTTGCTGTTGTATTAAATAACAGCTCTATAAATCTAAAACCAAAACAAAACACAACTGACAGTTTCAGCTTTTATTCAGGCTCAGTTAAAATAGGGATCCTTTAGAGATACGAATAGAATTTATAAAAAGAGACATTTAAAACAGTTGCACATAAGTAATCAATTCCTTTCACCTTTAACTCAAGGGGCATTTCTAAAATGTGCAGACAAGTATGGGGACCACTTTTTTCAGTGCATGTCACCACTGGCAGCAGCCACTTCAAGACTGCTACTACCTTCTCCTAATACAATCAGGGGAAAACCAGAAGTAATCTACCAGCACTTAGATCAATATGGTTAAGGCACATTTACTAGAAATTACTGCTTAGAAAAGAATGAGACAGTGACTGTGATGTCGAGCAAATCCGAGACCAGATCTCTAGTCTGTTAATAGTCTCCTCCTGAGTCTGATTTTTAGGGTTGTGTGGGTCAAGCTCCACAGATGTTATGCCATCATCAGATTTGTAAAAGAGCACTGTGGAAGCACATAACCGTACCGCTGTCTGATGTTCTGCCTCAGTGCTCCAGCATAATTTCCAGTGATTCTGTTTATGCAGCCCTTCCCCTCTGCAGGCCACATAAGCATACCCACTTCCTGGTGCACTACTGTTCCTTTCCGTGAGTGGGACATGACGGTGGCTGTGTGCAGCATGGTGGTGCAGACTTAAACTGTGCATGCATGAGTATCATGCATATGTATGTAACCCTACACACCTTTGGCTAGCTGGCACCCCCCCCCCCTTAAAAGAACTACTGACAACTACATGGCATACAATTTTCTCTTTCAGAGCCACAATCATGGTACCACCCCTAGCATTGGAGTGTATACCAGGCTCATTATCTAGAGGATGGGGGTACATACTAAATGGACCTTTTTATTTACAACCAGCTCCAGAGGAGAGGATGCTAGGCATATGCTAGACCTAACTGCTGAGGATCCCCAATAACATTCACACCAGAAGCAATAAGCGGAATGGCCAAAGCAGTAACTGGGATTTTGCAATATGGCTTTATTTACAGATGTTACTTAAAGCAAGGGTGGTCCCCCAAATGTTTATCATTGCAATACAGGCACACTCTCTTTTGCAGGACACGTTGCTAGGCAGTACTGTTTTCCACAAAAAACATCTCTATCTCTCTTCTAAAGTGTATATCTGTGGGATTTGCAAAACACTTTAAACATTTTCCATGCATTTCCATTTCCAAAGTGTATATCTGTGGGATATGCCACACACTTTAAAATCCTCCTGGTGGATGGTCGTTGCCCAGGGAACACTGGTGCCCATCAACAAACCACTTAGCCCTGCCTGAAACTCCAGATGGTGTTCCTCACCTTTTGCCCCAAACAGCCTCTGCCATTCCTTAAGGGTTACACCAAATGAGTCTTCAATCCCCAATGAATTGCTATAGAGTCCCAACTTTAACTTTATATTCAGCCCAGTTGTGCTGAAAGGTGTCCTTACCTGTGTGATCTAACCTTTTGTAGGGCACACACACCTCAGACAACTCCCTGAGAGAACAGGCTCAAATTCTGTACTCACAGATTAGTTGTTCCTCCCTCCCAGTCATGGAAAGAACAAAAGGCACCTTTCTTTCTCAGGTAACTGTCAGATTCTACTCATTGTTCTTCCATAAGGCAGCTGTGAACTTCAGGAACTTCAGAGGATTGTCCCTTGGTTACACAAGAACTGCATTCCCTCTTACCCCCTCTGGAGTGAAACTACAGAGTCCTGCAGGCAAACTGAAGATTTTACCAAACTAGGGTGAGAAATACCAGGGCTCCCTTTGACAGCACCCCAATGGCAGACCTCCTGCCAGTTTAACTGTCACACTTGAACTTACTGATGAACATTCTAAGCTCCCCAGGAGTAGCTGACTCTAAAATGGTTATGCTGCTGTGAAAGTTCTAAATGACATAATCATCCTCTCAGGCTAGCTGAGTAAACAATGATGTCATTATGTAGAAATCCCCTAATGACCTCCCCACCAGCTGCCTTTTCCTACCTGCCTAAGACTAGTACTAATGGGATGCTAGTAACCCGAGGGGACTGGGTTGTTACACTTAGTTAAGGCTGAAATTTTATCACGGGGCTCATGGATTTCATGATTACCATGAAATCGGTAGTCCCCCATGAAAAATGAATGCAGCTATCTGACAGGTTAGGCTTGATATCAGTCTAAATTGCGTTGTACTTTGCAGACGGAGCAGAGCCGCAGTGTGGGATGCACACTTACTCTACCTACTGTAGGTGTAAATAGCCTCCAAAAGGCACACTATCCTTCAGACTAGGGACAGGGGAAGGGAGTTAGAGGACTAGACTGTGCTGTTTTGACTTCTTCAGAGACAGTGAAATGCTGCAAAATCACCAATGTGCTCCCACGGGTCTCCTGAATTGTGAATTGCCCAGGTTCCTTTTTCGACTTCTGCAGTGACCGTGAAATGCCGTGAAATTGGCCGTTTTTTACCGTGAAAATATTTTAGCCCTACACATAGTTATGTCAGCACTGCCATGTTGCACAATACTGACTCTGGGTCAAACTGCACATGTGCGACTATCATGCATGTGCAGTACTGTAATCAGTGCAGTATTATGGTTGACTCCTGTGCCGCGAGAGCACATCATATTCTGTTCACTGCTCTTGCTGCTCCTAAAAGCTCTCCACAGCCGTATTGGTGCTGACCAGAATTTGTTTCCTTCTGCTTTTACTCACTTCCTTCACACAGAGGTTAGTTGCTTTAGTTATACCCTACCTTATTTTTGCACACTGTGCCTCTACCCCCTCCCTGGCAATCCCACCTCCTTGGGGTAGTTTCTGAGGTAGTCCCCCATTGCTTTAAAATCCACTTTCCTTAAGTGTAGGACTCTCATCCTCATGTGGTTAACCTCTGTTCTTGTCTTATTGTTAATGCACACTGTATGGTTATACTGGTACTGAAGGAACTACCCACTGTGACATCTGCAATGCTGTCCCTGTTTGTAAGCACAAGGCCAAGCACTGCCCCATCCTTAGGGGGTTCTTTCACTAGCTGCCTAAGAGAAGCTCCTTGTAGGGAGTCAAGGATGGCCCTACTCCTTGCGGAAGCTGCTGTTGGAAGGCTCCACTCCACTTCTGACAGGCTGAAGTCACCAATTAGCAGCACCTCCCCCTTACTCACATTCCTATGATGGCATCCCCAAGTGCCACATCCAACTCCTTTACATGTTCTGGAGGTCTCTACACTATCCTGGTGTGGACAGCAGCCCCAGAGCCAGTCTCCAGGGTGATCCACAGCACCTCCAGCCCTTCCTTTTCCTCCTGGTGCCCCTGTACCTCCATGGCCTTGATTCCTTTCCTTACATATAAAACAACCCCTCCTCCCCTCCTCCTTGCCCTGTCTCTGCTGAACACTGAGTAGCTCAGTATGGCTATGTCCCAGTCATGATGCTCAGTGCACCATGACTCCATAATGACCACCAAATCCAGATCAGCCTCTGCCATGATGGCTTTCAAGTCTGGAGTTTAATTTCTAAGATGCTGCCTTGGTTTCCCTTCCCATTCTGGACTGTGTTTTTCTGTGAAGCTTCCCTGACTTTCCTCTAACCTTTTTCATTTCCTAATTCCTTGTCTCCTTTAATCCACTACCCTCTCTTACCTGAGATTTGCACCCTTTTTTTTCAATCTTGTTCCTATTGCTACCTTTCTGCACCCCTGCCTTAAGGGAGTTTTCTTCCCCTGGGCCATCCCTCTCTTCTGCTGGAGCATCTGGGGACAAGCAAATTTTCCTCCCTTTGTTTACTGCCCCCACTGGCTTGTTTAAATGCTTGTCCAAGTAGCATTTAAACCTCCCTTCAAGGACTGCTGTCCCCTTACTGGAAGGATGCAGTCCATCTCCCTTGTAGAGGCCCATATTCTTCCAGGCTGGTCCCAGTCCCCGCTGTAGCCAAACCTCTCCTCCATGCACAATGCCTTCAATCAGTTGTTCTATGCCTTTGTGCAGAATATCCTTGCATCTCCCTGGCCATACAAAAGTAACACCTTGGAAAAACCACCAAGCATGCAATCTGCTTAATGTCCCTACCCAGCTCCCTGAAGTTATCCTGCAGTACCCCTACCCTGTCCATTGACAGGTCATTTGCCCTCAGGTGGACAATGATGTCTAGCTCCTTCCTATCTCTTACTGCCTTAGTGAACCTCTGGATCTGCTCTCCATACCTCCAAGATGAAGCACTTCTCAAGCACTTCACTTCACGGTCCCTTCCTCACCTGCTCCTAAGTCTATCACCTAACAATAAAGCTCCCCATTAGCAGTTGCTTCTTCTTTGGCTGGGGGCTTCTTCCTACTTTCTTGGGGCCTCCACTTCTGAAGACCCCCACTTCCTCCCTTCCCTCTGTGACAGATTCCTCTTATTGGCTGCCCTGTCCTGCCAGTATGGCAAACAAATTCTGCAGTAGTATAGGTTGAATAGCATACACCCTTCCCACCACCACCACCCTCCTGGAACCCACCAAAGTCCGGCCACTCTGTCTCTACCTAGACATCCTCTGGGGGAGTGGTAACAGACTTGATGGCCCCTTGGTGGGGCAAATGGTCCTTTGTACCCTTGTCAGTTCAGCTCAGAGTTTAGCAACCTCTGCACGCAACCCAGAATGGTGAGTAGCTATGGTGCACCACCTCAGTCTAAAGATAGATAGATACATAGAATTTTAGTTATATAACATCTTCCCCGAGCCCCAAGTACTTCACATAAAATTAAATAAAAGGATTTACAAATGGAACTGAAATAGATGCTTTTGACACTAGATGTTAATTCCTTGTAGACAAACATTCCTTATCATGAAGGTGTACAGACTACTGACTTCTATTTTTCTGAAAGGAATAAAACTGTACTGTCTCAAGAAAAGGTTACCCTCATGTTTGCTGTATTGGTATCATCCATCAATTTTTCTTCTCCTTCCTCAGCAGAACCTGAATACAGGTGAAGGGAATGGCAGTGGCAATAGCGGTATTCATACCTCTCAAGCTTCTGCCTCATAAATCACAGACGAGGCTTAAAGAAATCATAGACAAAGGACCAAAATCAGGGACACATCTTAAAACTTGCTGTTTGCATTCAGAAAGTTAGTAGAACAAGGGGCTTAAAAATAGAACGATAGATAGGGGGCTGTATATTATGTGGCTATAATACCATCAAGACATTTTGGTGACATCTGAACCTTGAAAACAACCGCACTCCTAGGGGCGACTGGCACTTGGCCTTCAGCCTCGTGCCTAACTACGCCCCCTAGGAGTGTGGTTATCACACCGTAATGCACACCCTGTTGTGTCTTACTGCTTACATATATCGCTGTTCAGTCGTGGTCTGGTTTGGATGAAGCATGGCCTGCTGCTGAGTGACTGCTGAAACCTTTCCATTTAAAAAAAAAAAAAAAAAGGTTTTAACAAGGATTAAAAGGGTAAAAAACTTTAGTGATGAGAGGCCAGATAGTTTTGTTTTTTTAATTTACTTACCACCGAGTGTTAGCAGCAGTGAAATCTCCTGTGCTGAGGAAGGGAAAAGCAGGAGCTGGCGCATGCATGGACCAAGGGAAACCCGGCCTGTGTTTGCATAACGGCAAATTATAACTGAGTTTCCCCTATGGGAAAAATAACTTACCAGTAATTATAAAATAAATAATATCCAGTTTTTGGATTTAGATGTGTTTAAAGAATAAGACTGGACAATTCACACAGCTCTGCATACAAAGCCAACACATACTGTTGGCATCCAGCTGCCATCCGAACATACAATTCAAACATCCCAAACAGGTTATATGGATTAAGAAAACCTCAGCACTAATGAGGGATATATAATGAAAGGGCAGATGAACTAGAATACAGACTGAGCAATAAGGGAAATAAAGCAAGCACTCTACAGCAGATTAGAAGGGATGTTGATGCTTTTCAGAGGGAGACCCTGTTACAGGGTAGCAAGAAACAGGTTGGCAAGGGACCCCAGTTTATGTTTAACACTACACATGGTAAAGGATAAGGTGATGTTGTTAGGAAGCATCTTGAATTATTAAAGGCTGTCCCAGCTCTGGCATCCTATATACAAAACCCATATGTGCATCATATAGAAGAGAAAAGAACATCTGGGATGAACTAGTTAATAGCCAACAGAACATTATTCACAGAAACTGGTTTCCCAAACCAGAGGTATTGGATCTCTTACAGAGCCTCTTTCTAAGCATGTGGATAGTTGTTTTCCCTTTTCTTTATCCCCTGTTGCTGGCCATGTTCCCATGATGCTGACCTCCCCAGCTCCATCACACAGCTTCTCTTGGGCTTCATTCCCCCCCCCCCATGGCTTGACCCCCTTAGCAGGGACAGTGGGGATCTCCATCTCCTGCTGCTGAATGGATCTATATTGGGGAAGTCTAACTTGCTGGTGTGGGCCTGTAAGAGGTCATGAATCATCCAGTTCTGGCCAGGGCTTTCCATGCTTTTTGTGTCCCCATGCCCTCAGGATGTTGGTGGCTAGAGTGTGCATGTACACACACACACAAGTGTGCACAGCATGACACCAGCCGGCATCTCCTATCCCCGCAAACATGCTCAGACTGCACTGCTACTTGTATTCACCCAAGTGGCAGGATCACAGTGGAGCCAACTGCCTTCCCTATCCAGAGAAGGAAAGGAACCTCTTGGATGCTTGATCTTTCTCCATCCCTGGCTGTCCCCGAGGACCCAGGCTTGTTACTGAATCCCTACTGCTATGCCAGTGGGCCAGTCTATGTGCATAGATTTTTAAGTGAATCAGTAAAAGGTATAAGACAGGTATGTAGTAGAGTGTATTTGTCTGTATATATGAATTCTGACATGTAAATGATGCAAATCAAGATCTTGCTGTTGTAATGTGTCCCCTTGACCCTCTTGGAAACTAGAGGTATCACCTAAGTGAGGCTATCATGGAGCATGTAACAAGAAAGAAAGAAAGAAAGGTGAAAATGTTAGAAAAACTGCTAAAAACCTTCAACTTTCATGTGCTAATGTTTAGATGTCAAAAAGAGGAATAAGTGTGTGTGAGTGTGTGTGTGTGTGTGACTGTGAGTTTTTGATAACATCTACTAATCTGATTACACTGTTATGTATTACATGATTAGTGTTTTATGTATATATTTTATTACTTTTATTTTAAGTTGTATTCTGATGTATTATTTGTATTTATTATGTGTACATATAGTAATGTTTTGTGTTGAAAACATGCAGGTCATGCCTGTAAATGGACCTTCTGTACAGTGTACCTACCTGGTTAACAAAAATAAAATGAATAAATAAAAAAAATTTAGCACTGGACAGCACTCGTGGCAGATTTCTCAATAACTTTAATTTTGTTTTTACGCTTTTAGGGTGGTGCAGAGCCTATGGGGTAACTGGCATTACCCACTAATAGAGGTTCCTTTCCTCCCATTTTCATGCTGGGTTGGAGCAGGCAGGTGTGCAATGCTGTAAAAGCACAACATGAAGAAACTGCATGCCTCAATGCCTTTACCTGACTTTCCATTTTGCTGAGTACTGCTGTGCCACCTAGCCTCCACGAGGTGACAGGCAAGCAACAGTACACATGGGCCCGATTTTAAATGGTTGATGCAGGACTTGTATCAAGCCCAGCATCAATCCCAGTGTTAAATGCATCTGCCACAACTGCACCCAATTTTAGTATGTTTGGTGCACTTGTGTCATTCTCCACACTTTGCAGCAACTTGCGCCAAGGCTTTGGCACAAGCCCCGTAAAATGGGTCCCCAAATGGCACAAAGTTAGATGGGGGAGCTGGTCTAACTTGTGGCATTTGGCCCACCCGAGGGAGAATCACGACCGGATCCTAGTGAATGCTGCAAGCCCCCATTGCCATATGTTTGGTGCACTAGGGACTTGGGGCAGACACAATTGTTTATAAAATCGGGACCACTGTCTCCCCTCCTCAAAGGAGGCAAGCAGTCCATGGACACTCAAACTTCCTTTCCTCAGTCAGCCCTTGAGTGTCCCTAGTCTGTTCCTGAACCCAGGTCACTGGCAGGATGTGGGGTACCTTAGCCCACCATACCACTGGGCCAGCTATCCCCCTCCACTCCTAATACCTGGTAATAGAATGTATGGAGAATATGGCCCTCTTGTACGTGTACACCTTATATGGGGGTCACTTATGTACTTGATGCACAGAAAGAAGCAGACTCCACTAACTTCACAAGGTCTTTTCAAACTTAAGGGATAATGAGTTATGGACCACAGGTGGGTGATCTCAGCATGCCCACATGGGTGCCTGGACTTCATAGGCTTGAACTGGGCTCTCTCCTAGGGACTTAAGTATTGTCTGCTTGGGACTCCACTGTCCTCCTGTGGAGGAGCTATATATGCCAACATATCCTTTGTGATATTTAGAATGCAATACTGTTTTTATTGTTGGTGCCTAGCTGAACTACTTTTGTTGAGATTGCTAAACCTTTGGAATCCTATCTAAGTTTGGTGCATGGCTTCCCTCTCCTATGGGAGGTGGACCAAGATTTTACACTGCCTTTCTTAACATTGCTGCTTTTCTTTCTACACTCTGCTTACCATTATTGACAAAAGTGGACAAATCACATCTTCTTTGGGGGGTGGGAGGTGGTGAGGGTTGCTTGGGGGGAGTGGACTTTGGTTGCTCCTGCCATACTTTCAACCACACCAGGAAAATTTCCTACAAACAGACTTTCTTAATTGTAGTTATATAAGGCTGATGTGTTGCCACACCTTTGTGGTTGTAGATAGCTCTCCTCCAGTTCTACAAGAGACTAGGGAACCAAGTGTGGGGTTGGTCCATGGAGGAAGGGGGGGTTGGGAGGATTGGGGGCAGGGCGCACCAGTTGTACAGTTCTATTGGATTATTTTTGGGTTGTGGTATTACTCTTTAGGGTGACTTTGTTTCAAATGGGGGGGCATCATAAACATGAATTATGTGTTCAGTATCCTGGTGGTGCAGATTGAGCTGAAATATCTTTAAGTAGGGAGTATGGTAGCAATGTATATTTGTTCATAAATGGCCATGCTTGACACTTTTAAAACCATTTCTTGGAATGTAACAGTCTTAAAATGGTCATGAAAAGGAAAAGAATGCTGACCTATGTCAAAAGAACAAAGGTACAGTAGACGTTCTCATCCTGCAAGAGGCCCCCTCACATTGACAGAAGTGGTACGTTTGCAGTGTCACTGGGTTGAAACATGGTACACGGCAAGTTTCAATTCAAAAGCATGAGACTCTGTGATATGGCTCATGCTAGGCCTTCCAGACCAAGTGGGAAGGGTAGGTCACTGATAGTGAGGGTAGATACATTCTGGTCCACCTGGATCTTTCTGATAGATGCAGGCCAGTGCTAGGCTCACTGGATGGACTCAATTTTGATATTATGACTTTTTCCAAAAAGTTTTGTTTGATATGGCAGCCTTTCAGAGGGACTTGAAATTGGGGGGAAATATGTACTATGTGTGGGAAGGGTTCCTAGACCATTCCAGCTGAACTCTGCTGACCCACAATAAAAGTTCACTGGCCTTACAAACACTGACTAAGAAGCATGGCTTGGTAGACTCCTGGTGCCATGCTCATCCTGGGGAATGGGATTATGCTTTTTCTTGCATGCCCACCACTCCTATGTTAGGCTATACATGATACCGCTCTCATCACTTCTGTTAGCAATTATGGAAGGTGTGTATCATGATTCCATAGTGATAACAGTCCACTTGCTGTTGTTGCTCAGTTATGACCAGGAGGGCCTCCACACGTGGAGGCTGTAACTCACTTTGTTAGTGAAAACTTCCTTTAGGGATACAATAGAGCTGGCCATCCATACCTTCTTTCAAGGTAACATAGAAGGGGGTGCCATGCCCTCTGTGCATTGGGAGGTCATGAAGGCCTACCTTTGGGTGACCACTGTCTCCTTTGCTGTGTATCAAAATAAAAAGGAACAGGGTGAGGGTATGACATTGAAAATGAAGATAAAAGAATATGAGGCAGCCCACAAGGCTCACCCCTTCCTGGAACTACTCTATACCAGTGCTTACAGAGACCGAATATTTAATTTAGCACTCAGACTAATTAAGATTTGGAGCACCAAATCCTGCTTGCCAAAGTAGGCCAATGTTTTACTGGGGAAAGGGGAGGGAAATGGCTCACATGGCAACTGAGCAAGAAGCAGAGCCAGCAAAATATCTCTGCCATTCTCACCTGGAGAAAGGAGAATTGTTAACCAGCAGGGAATTGGGAGAAGCTTTAGAGAATTTTATGAGTTCCAATATACATCTGAGGGCCAGATCTCCAATGAGGAAATTGCTGATTTTTAAGACAATGCACAGCTCCTTTCTATTTCAGTGCATTCGGGAGATTATGAAGGTCCTGGTGACTTGAGAAGAGGTGGGCAGAGCCATAAGCGGGTTTAATGGGAGAAAGGCTCCAGGGCTGGATGGTCTACTAATTAAGTTCTTTAAAACCTTCCATGAAGCTGTTCTATCACCACTGCTTAGTATGATTCAGGAGTGTCTCAGAGCTGGTGTGTTGCCCACTTTCATGTAGTCTACCCTTATTACAGTCTTGCCAAAGTCATGGGATGATTCTGACCTGTGTGCTACATATCACCCCATCTTGCTACCTCCCCTCTGACTACAAAATAATAGCTAAATTAATAGCTAAAAGACTGGAAGGTGTCCTCCTTGAACTGATACATGAGGACCAGCCTGTTTTCATGGGGGGGGGGGGGGGGCAGAGAAAGCACAAATGGCTTTCTTATAAGCTATTCCCTCACTAGTTACCTACCCATTGGTTTGAGATTGCACCTTAATTAAAGGAAGCCAGTTTAGGCATTACACCTTATATAATGGAAGCCAATTCCAGCAGTTACATTTTAGAATAGGAATGCCTCTGATGGGTAGTCTACCTTGATGTCTGATAGCTGGGCAACTTCACAACAGGGCCCTGATGTGAATACCAAAAGATCCCCACTCATATTGTAGATAAAATAAGTAACTGGCAAATTCAGGCAGAAAGAATATTATATTTGTAAGATTTGCCATGAAGGGGAGAGTGTGCACTGAATTATTGGTTTTAACTTATGTATGCCATGAGCAGTAGCACCCCTAATGAAAAAGCTATTTAAAGTTTGTGAATGAGCAAGGGTTAAGCAGATAATTTTGTGTTTGTTTAAAGCACATTTTCCAGATCTTGGACATTATCTGGGAGTGGGTTAAGCAAAACAAAAAAGCATTCAGCGTGCATCCTGGCTTTGGATGATGAGAAAGCTTTTGGCTGTGTGGAGTGAGGGTATATGTACCAGGTTTTGTTCAAGTTTGGGTTCGGTCATTAGGTCTGCTGGTGATACAAGCCCTTTACATGAAGCTCTGGGCACAAATTCAAACCACCTTTGTCCTACTCAGCCCTTTTCTTTGAGTTGAGGCACCTAACATGGTTGCCCCCCTCTCCCTTCCTGTGTGTTCTCTTACTGAAACCCTTGGGGACAGCCATTCATCATAACCCACAAACTGAAGGTGTTATAGTGGGGGGGCACCTCCCATAAATACTCCTTAATGCAGATGACATGATCCTGTATATCTCCAGTCTGCAGCAAGCTATTCCAGAGCTGGCTAGGGTCCCAAGGAGCTATGGCGCAATGGCAGGGCATAAGATTAATTGGATGAAGAGTGAGTTATTGCTGGGGGGTGGCATCCTTCTAAACAGTGCCAGGTATGTTACCTCTAAAAGTGTCAACTGCCTCACATAATTGGGTGTTAAGGTTACCAAAGAAATCATTTAGACTGTATGCGCAAAACTTCCCATCATTATTACAAGTCCTCCAACAGAATTGTGAACATTTGATCTTTCTACCCCTGTCCTTCAGAGGTCATATCAATTTTGTTAAAATGTGTTTACTCCCTCATCTCCTCTACTTATTTATTCCTTGTCAATTTGGGTCACAAATAAGATTTTCAATTCCTTATATGGGCTGATAACCTCTTTCTTTGGAGGTCTAAACCTGCACGTATTTGAGGCACAGAGCTACAAGTCATGGGTAAAGATATGGGATTATCCCACCCCAATTTTAAATTAAATTGTATTACATCACAGTTAGCCTTTCTTTGGGGAGGGTGCAAGGGGAGTTGCTCTGGCATGGAGGCAAATAGAGGAGAATAATCTGGGAAAACCATTAATTTACGTCATTTTGTCCCCAGTTCTTTTGATAATGGAAGGACCCTAATCTGGAATCCATTTAATAGCTCTACCTTGTCTTTATGGCTTACATTACATGCATTGATCAAACATGAGCCAGCTTTTCCCCCTAGTGTGGAGTTGTCAGAAGCCTTTACAGGTTCCAGGCATACAAAGTATTTCTACACCAGGAATTACTGAGGTGGAAGAAACAGAGATTATGCATAATAGTCAACCTATTTGAGGGAGGAACCATCCAATCATTCATTAAGGTTAAGCAGACTTACTAGCTGATTCCAGACTCTTTTTCACTTATCTAAAAGTGGGGAGCTATTTTCTTCGACCACTGGGATCTCCGTCTCACCTGCCAGCCCCCTTTCCAGCCAGGGCCATATTTAGAGGATAAGCCCCTGGAGTTAAACCACTTACCTCCAACAAATTATTGCTCTGAAGTACCCCACCTCCTATGCAATGAGTGCAAACCCAGTGCGGCAACGATTGATATGACCCCTCTCATCTGGATGGCAGACGCATCCCATGCTCTGTCTTGCTCTTCTAGCATCAAGTTGCAGTAAATACAGCATTCATTTTTGCACAGAACATACAACACCAGTGCTGCTGCACCAAATGTGACAAGATAAAGACCTATTATGTCCCAAATTCCATAGAAAGGAAGGTATATTCCTACACTTAACATTGATCTTTCCTCAGATTGCTCCTTTTAGGTGGAAGTCCCAAATATAATGTCCTATTTTCTGGGACAGAAGCTTCTGGACTCTGCCCTAGAATTCATGTTGGGTGCAGACTCACATCTGACCCTGCAATTTGGCAATAGTTAATGCCAGGAAAATGGTGGTGCTACAGAGGATTGATGAGGACCCACTGTTACCTGCCCAGTGGTCTATTAACCTGCTGCTCTGCTTTAAGTTGGAGAGGGTGCAATTAGGGGCACTAGCATTAGAAAACTGATTCTAAAACATCTAGGTCATTTTACTAGCAGTGATTGGGGGGGTTACTGCTAGTTGAGGGTGAGTGGTACCATTGCTACTGGTAGAATATTAATACTATTTGGAATTTGGTAGAAAGCAGGTCTGTCAATGCCAACCTCCCCTCTCTGTTTGTAAAACAAACCCTCATTTTCCTAGGGTCTCTGAGAGGTTTGTTGATTGGGTTAATCTCGGAATTGTACAACCTGATGGGTCCCCACTTATTTATGCATATATGTGACCTTGCTGATTACTGCTGTAATTCTTGGGCAGGGAGTTCTTGAATGTAAATGTATACGGGTAAACAAATTCTCTATAAAATTTTAACGAACACCCTCTTCTTTTATCAGTTCAGTAATACTGAAGTATTCTGATTGAACTGTACCTGGCACAATAGCATCTCTTCTGCACTATTTCTGTATGTAACTGCTATATGTTACTGCTTGAAAATACTTAAGAACCTCTAAGGTGTTAGGTATGCTGAAATATATGAACCTCTTGGGAGGTTAAAAGCATTGGACCCCAAATTCAGAGCCAGCCGGATGCGCGTCCAAAATGATGAGCCACACAAAATAAATGGGCCAGCCAGCTCTGCTGCCATATTCAAATGGATTGCGTGATCCAAACAGATTGTGCAGTCTGTTTGAATATCAGACCCTAAATATGTGGAGCACAGCAGGGGGTGGGCAAGTGCTGCACAGTGCATCCTGGATGCGTGGATGAGGACTGCCCATAGGGGATTGCGTGGTGCATACCTATATGTGCCGGAGCTCCCCATGGGTGATATTCAGCCCAAACATGCTGATAAGCCCATTGGGCATGCATGGCACAAAGGGGACATTTGCATGCCCATCATGAGCTCATTTGCATTTGCTGCACCTGGTGGAACGTGCTGGGCCTGCCCTCCCAGACCCAGTCTCCATAACAATACCAAAATCTCCCCAATCGCCCTGGTAGTCTAGTATCCCCCCCAGCCCTAATCACCTGTATACATTAAAATATCCCTGATCTCCCTTTTACATAGTGTAGCAGCCCCCCCAGCCCCGATCACCTGTATACATTAAAATATCCGAGCCCTCCTTTCCATAGTGTAGAACCCTCCCCAGCCCCATTTACCTGTATATATTAAAATATCCCACCCCCCTTTCCATAGTGTAGCTCCCCCTCCCAGCCCTGATCACTATTATATCTTAACCCCAATCTCCGCTCCCTGTTGGCTAGTGGTCATACTTCCTGAATACTATCTTTTTCTCCCTAACTTTCTCCGCCACCTCTTTTGAGAACCATAGTGTTTTTTTTCCCCTTCATTTTGATTTGTTTATTTGCTTCACAGAAAGGCCTGTTGCCTCTGTGATGGCAGTTTTGATTTTTCTCCATTGATCCTCCACCCCTCCTTCTTGCCCATTTGCTAGTGCTTTTCTGAGGCACTCTCTTATTTTGCCAAAGTCAGCCATCCTAAAGTCCAGTACTCTTGCTTTTGTATGGCCTGACTCTATGGCTATGTTTATCATGAACCATACTGATTGATGGTCACATGTTCCCAGATGATTACCCACTTCTAAATCTGAGATCCTCTCTCCATCCCCATTTGAGAATACCAGGTCTAAGATTGCTCCCTCCTGACTAGGTTCCAACACTAGCTGTCTGAGGCATGCCCTCTGAGGGCATCGATAATGACCCTGCTCTTGGATATGGCGGCAGCAAAGGTTCTCCAGTTCACATCTGGCATATTCAGTTTCCCCATCAACAATATCTCCCCTTTTTCTGCCATTCTAAGGATGCCTTCTAGCATTTTCTTGTTCATTTCCTCCCCCTAAGATGGGTGTCTGTTTTTAATGTTAAATGTAAGAATTTCTATTTTTTGTTCATAGAAACATAAGAACATAGACTTTAACAGCAGATATGGAGCACTTGGCCCACCCAGTCTGCCCATTTCCCTACCTATTGGATAAGCTGCAGATTCTAGTTAACCAACAGCCTACTTCCTGCAACCCCCCACTATAATTGTCTTATGTCTGTCCCATGCATGTTTGAATTCCCCCACTGTTTTAGACCCCACAACTTCTCCAGGAAGGTGGTTCCATGCGTCCACCACTCTCTCTCCGTGAAAATTAATTTCCTCACATTACCCCTGAGCCGTCCCCCCTCTAATTTTAAATTGTGCCCCCTTGTTCTTACACATCTCTTTTTCTGAAAGATGCTACCCTCCTGGACTTTGTTGATTCCCTTGAGGTACTTAAAAGTTTCTATCATGTCCTCCCTGTCCCTCCTTTCATCAAGGGTATACATATTAAGCTCTCTCAGTCTCTCTTCATATGGTTTCTAATGTAGACCCTGCACCATTTTAGTTGCCCTCCTCTGGACTGCTTCCATCCTGTTTATGTCCTTGCGTAAATGAGGTCTCCAAAACTGCACACAGTACTCCAGATGGGGTCTCACTAACTGTCTGTATAGAGGGATAACTACTTCCCTTTTTCTACTTGTGATGCCCCTCCCTATGCATCCCAATATCCCCCTGGCTCTCCTTACTGACTTCTCATTGCTTACCCACCTTTAGGTCATCTGATATGACTACACCCAGATCCCTTTCCATTATTATTGTCGTTAGTACCTCCCTGCTACTGTGTACTCTTCTCTGGATTTTATTTTCCCAGGTGTATTACTTGCACTTCTTTTGCATTGAATCTAAGTTGCCATATGTCTCACCCATTCCTCCAACCTGCCAAGTCCTTTCTCATCCTTTCTACCCCTTGTTTATCAACTCTGTTACAGATCTTTGTGTCATCTGCAAAGAGGCATTCCTTTCCTTCCAGACCCTCTGCAATGCTCACCTATAAAGCGTTAAGAGAACTGGACCCAGTACTGAGCCCTGAGGTACTCCGCCGTAACCCCTTTCTTCAGAATGTGTTCATTCACTATTATCTTCTGTGTCTGTTGTGCAGCCAGTTTGCTACCAGGCTACCACCCTGGGACCCACTCCCAGGCTGGCTAACTTGATTATTAATCTTTTGTGCCGGTCTGTGTCAAATGCCTTGCTAAAGTCTAGGTAGGCCATATCCACAGCCCCTCCCTGGTCTATTACTTTGGTCACCCAGTCAAAGAAATCAATTAGATTCATCTGACATGACTTTCTTGCTGTGAATCCATGCTGCTTTGGTCCTGTGCCCTGCTGGCCTCTAGGTACTGAACAATTCTTTCTTTCAGAAGTGATTCCATCATTTTCCCCACCACTGAGGTCAAACTAACAGGTCTGTAGTTTCCTGCTTCTGCCTTGCTCCCACTTTTGTGAAGTGGAATCACATCTGCCCTCCTCCAGTCCTCAGGTACCACCCCATCTTACCATGATTTGTTAAAAAGTGTGGTTAATGGTGTCACTAGGTCCTCCCTTAGCTCTTTTAGGATTCTAGGGTGAATCCCGTCAGGTCCCATTGCTTTGTCCACCTTGAGTTTTAGGAGTTCTTTCAGGACTCTTTCTTCTGTAAATGGACTGGCATCAACTCCACTACCCAGAGTGCTTCTACTGTTTGGTTTAGGTAACTCCTCCTCTTCTTCTTTTGTGAATACTGAGCAAAAGTATTCATTCAGTAGCTCTGCCTTTTCACTGTCTCCCTCTGCCCACCTCCCCTCTCCTTTATTAATCTTCACTATCCCTCCCTTAACCTTTCTATGCTCCCTAATGTACCTATAAAGGTTTTATCCCCCTTCTTAACTGAGTTGGCTATTTTTTTCTCAGTTTGGGCCTTTGCTTTTCTGACTGCCTTCCCCACTTCTTTCTGCTTTAATTGATACAGTTCCCTGTCGTGCTCCGTCTGTGATTCCTTATACTTTTTCATTTTCCTGATATCCTGCTACCTTAGAAAATCATGAAATTATATTCTTGAATTCTATTATAGTTTTGTGTGGTGAACTTAGTATCAGAATGACATGTGTAAACTTTAGGTTTGGTTTCCTTATTACCAATACATATTCTTTTTATGTTAGAATTTGGTCTTATTTCTTGTAGTAGGCCTCAACAAGAATTGGAGACAATGGACAACCCTTTCTAACTCCTGTTTGTAAATTCTTGTGTAATCTGTTTATTTACATGATTAAAGCAGAAGATGGTGAATTACAGCATATAAACCTTTAATTAAATCTACAGATTAGCTACGTAGCCCCATTGTTGGAAAATATGAAATAAATAAGACCATTTGAGCACGTCAAATGCTTTACTCACATCTAATGACAGGTACATTAGAAACATAGAAGCATAGAAATTGTTGGCAGAGAAGGACCTCTTGGCCCACCTAGTCTGCTCTATTTTCCCTACATTTCCCCCTGCAGACGCTACTCAGTCTTTGGACTCCCCCCTTTCCTTATTTCTAAGGTCCCCTTGTGTCTATCCCATGCATGCTTGAATCCTGTTACCATTTTAACACCCACCATCTCTGCTGGTAGGCTTTTCCAGGTGTCCACCACCCTTTTTGTGAAGAAGTATTTTCTCACATCTTTTCTGAGTGTAACCCCCCAGCTTCATAGCATTACCCCTTGTCCTTAAGCATCTTTTTTTATGTAAAATGCTATCTTCATGTATGTAATTAATACCAGTGAGGTATTTGAATGTTTCTATTATGTCCCCCTTTCCTTCCTTTCCTCTAGAGAGTACATACTAAATTCCTTGAGTCTTTCCTCACAGGGCTTCTGATGTAGGCCCTGCACCATTTTGGTTGCCCTCTTCTGTACCACCTCCAACTGATCTATGTCCTTCTGCAGATGGGTCATCCAGAACTGGATATAGTACTTGAGGAAAGGCCTCAGCATCAATCAATACAGGGGTAACACTACCTCCATCTTTCTGCTGGTGATACCTATCCCTATGTCCTGAGCATCCTGATTGCTTTCCCCATTGCCTTATCACACTGCTTTGCTACCTTCAGGTCATCAGACATTTTTACCCCCAGGTCCCTTTCCTGTTTTGTGGTTTCCAATATCTCCCCACCCAATTGGTATGTTGCTTCCGGGTTTCTGTGCCCCAAGTGCATGATTTTGCACTGTTTTGCTTTGAAACCCAGTTGCTAAACCCCTGACCAGTCTTCCAGCTTTTTCAGATCATCCCTAATTTTTTCCACCCCCTGGTGTGTCCACTCTGTTGCAGATTTTTGTGTCATCCACAAACAGTCATACTTTCCTTTCCAGCCCTTCTGCAATGTCACTAATAAAGACATTGAAGAGGACCAGTCCTAGCACTGACCCATGTGGCACCCTGCTGGTCACCTTGCCTTCTTCAAAATGAACACCATTTACCACCACACTCTGAGTCCTGTTGCTTATCCAACTTCTTATCCATTTTACTACTTTTAGACCTACTCCTAGGCTTCCTAGTTTGCTCACCAGTCTTCTTTGTGGAACGGTGTTGAAGGCCTTACTGAAATCCAAGTAGACCACATCCAATGCTCTGCCCTGATCCATTTCCCTGTCACCCAGTCAAAGAACTTGATCAGGTTTGTTTGGCAAGATCCTTCCCCCCGCTGTGAAACCATGCTGCCTCAAATCCTATAGTCCACTGATCACAAGGTATTCCACAATTCTTTCCTTCAGTAGTGATTCCATTACATTACTCACCACCGAAGTCAGGCTGACAGGTCTATAATTTCCTGCCTGCTCCCTATTACCACTTTTGAGAACTGGGACCAAATCTGCCCTCATCCAGTTCCCTGGAACTTCCCTCATATCTAGTGATAGGTTGAACAGTGCTATCAGAGGTGCAGCCAGGACCTCTTTCAGCTCCCTCAATATCCTAGGGTGTACCTCA
Organism: Neoceratodus forsteri; assembly: GCA_016271365.2. NCBI lineage: Eukaryota > Metazoa > Chordata > Ceratodontiformes > Ceratodontidae > Neoceratodus > Neoceratodus forsteri. The sequence continues at coordinate 588,845,837 of CM028129.1, read as the reverse complement.
TCAGGCCTCATTGCCTTGTCCACTTTTAGTTGTGCTAGTTCCTTGAGGACTTTCTGCTCTGTAAAAGGACTAATGTCCACCTCCCTTCTTTTAGTGCACTTGTTCTTTATTTGTGGCCCATCACCTGCCTCTGTAAATACTGAACAAAAGTATTTTGTTTAATATGTCTGCTTTATTTGGTAGTCTTCCACACAAAACCCTCATTCCCCTGTTCGCCTTACTATCCCTCCTTTGGTTTCCTTTTTTCACTTATATACCTAAAGAATGTTTTATCCCCCTTTTTTACTGACTTGGCAATATTCTCCTCCATTTGTGCTTTTGCACCCCTAACTGCTTTCCCTGCCTCCCTTGGTTTCTCCTGATATCTCTCTCTATCCTCCTTCTTCTGTGTCATCTTGTACCTTCTAAATGCTAACGTGTTGCCTTTACTTTCTCTGCTGCTTCTTAGAGAACCATAGTGGTCTCTTTTATTTTGCCTTTGTATCAGTTGTATTGAGATATTCTGTGATAAACTGTATTTTGTGAATGTCAGAATTGATTAGTATGCCTGGTATGAACTCCCTTGATTGGGATGGAGCATATGAGGAGGAATTTGAGTATTCTACCGTTAATGATTTTTTTTTTCTAAAATACTGTAGTCATTGTTAATGTAAACCCCCCCCCAAAAAACTGTGGGCTTACCTTGCTGCCCCCAGGGACTCCTGCTGCATCACTGCCACCAGCCCAAGAACTGTGCTGTCTTTCAAACCTCCTGCCAGCCCCACAAAGTGTTTTGTCAAAAGTGGAGGGCCAGAGGAGCAAAGATACGAACTGCTGGGCAGACACACCATAAAGTGCAAGCCGGCACTTTCATGCATGTGCAATAGTGCACTTATGTTTTAAAGCCACTCCTGCAGCAAAACGGATGCCCTCCATGATGCTGGGCTCCCGAATCAGCTAATCAGGGTCCGAAGACACAAAGGAAGGACCAGAGGAGCACAAAGAGGCATTAATTTAGAAGAACTTAAAAGCACATGTAAATATGTCAGCAGCCAAGGCTACTGGGAAATGTAGTTTAGCCACCAATGAATGAAGCCTATTAGCTGCCTAGGGGGATTGCAAAATGGAGGCAACAATGGGTGAATGGTGGCATCTACAAACCTCATTCTGCCACCATATTATAGGGCACAGTATGGGTTATTAAGCCCTGTGGACAACTGAAAATAAAACAATATGGTTTGGTTGCAGGGAATGTTCAAAGCGTGGACTGCATATAAACTGTTTGGCACAGCAGCCATGTTTGAAGAGCTTGTGACCCTTGCCAGCCAATCAGCTTTCACAGAAGCCTTGGTGGACTGAGAGATGGCAACTGGGAGAGGGGAGTATACAATGTACTGGGTGCCCAAACGGGGACCAATCAGGCATCGAGTAACATGATGGACAGCTCTAACAGTCAGTCAGAGGCTGCCATTTGTTCAAATAAAGAAAAAAGACTTACAGCTCAAGGCAGTTCTCCTCGAGTCCTTGAGAGTGAAGAAGGGTTCTGTGTCAGTTGAAGAGGAGCCCTCAGGCCAGTCAGAGGGGCTACTGATTGTGTCTTCAGAATGGAGGAGTGCTTTTTTTGACAAAAAGAGGTTTTACCAACCTTAAAGACAAGACAAACTCTTCCTGCTTTGCTGTTTTTGATGGGTTTAACAGCTAAGCCTATCTGTGTGGTGAATCTCAACAGATCCTGACTGAAAAGTTTACCAGAAACTGTTTGTTCCTGAGGGGTCCTCCCTGCCTTGGTGTCCCCTGCCTATTGAGGATCACCAACAGAAGTGTCCTGCCTGCCAACAGAGGTGCTCAGGTAGCTGACTGACAAAAGAAAGCTAGAGACTGTTTTCCCTATTGGGAGCACCCAGTGCTTTCCATCCTTTGGCTACTGCAACTGCACAGCAGGGTGACTGAAGTTCCTGTTGAATCCAAGGGGAATGAAAGAAATGTCACCCCCAACCAACTGGGGGACCACCAGAGAAGAAGATGCCAACAGGCCTGTCAGGTGAACACTGCTTACAAAGACCATCCCAGGTGAGGTTTGGAAAGGCTTGACAGGTGAAGACCAGTATTCTTTCATCCTTGCAACCAGCATTGCTGTTTCCTGCTTCCTGCTGTTGTGGTGCACTACCAACTAACTCTGAAACCAGCACAGCACAGTTCAAGACAGTCTCAGCCAGCTCCCAGCTCCAGCCTGTTTGTGTCATCCAGAGTATTCACCAAACCATGAGTGAGCAGGGCTGCCGTGCAAAAGACTGAGGGAAACTGTTTACAATTTGTTTCAAAGTTTAGAGCTACAGTTACAGTTTTATTTGCAAAGTTAAAGTTTACCAATGCCAACCAACCCATGGCTGCAACAGGCCTGCACCAGTCTGTGGTACCTCAGCATAGGACTAGGGTGTCTGGTACCAGACAGGAGGGGGGTCTATGATACCTAGTTGCATGTTGGTGGGAGGTTGGGCACTGTTGTTTACTGATCACTGTTTATGGTTTATGCTTAGTGACAATTGGGTATTGGCCTCCTGGTGAAGCTCATTGGCGTGAAGTGCTGAGGCTGCTGGGTAATGGTGTTCCCAGCATTGCTATCTTGATGTATGAAGGAACTGCATGAAGATTAAACTGCCAACTTATTTTGCCAACAACTGCATCTATGTTTTTGCAATTATTTTGGGACTTTACTTTACCTCTAGAGTGCAGGGCGGTTCATTGTTGTTTTGTCCCATTTGGGTATATCCCTTCATTGCATTTCTGCCAAACAATAGAATGTTTAATTTCAGGTACATCTTTGTTCCAGGTGTTCCTTCCATATTCCTACCCCTATTGAAAATAAAGCTGTGTTTATTCTTTTTCCCTACAAGTGTGTCAGTGAGAATATTATTAGAGTTCTCCTCTAATTACATGGTTGCTATTAACTTGCAAGGTAAAGTGTATTTCTGTCTGTGGGGTGTTTGGGAAGAGAGGTGGGTAGGTAAATCATCCCAGGGAGTTTTACCCAAATTACCAGCTGGCCCACAAAATCTTACTCTGAGTGGAGGTACCGTGCTTATTGTGAAATCATTTGGAAATGAACTTCCAGCCCATTCCAAACACAGCCTAGGTCTCTCAGCCTTGACTATGTACACAAGTCAGGGGTAGTAGCCCATTGGCACATGGTGCCTGGGTTACATCATTGGAGGCACTGCTGGGATCTCCTGTTGCCCCAAGCACACCCCACCTGGAGTTACTTGCCCAAGCAGAAGGTCGGGCAATCCCCAAAGCTAAAATAATGGTTGATGAAAAGGTGTATGAACATTTGCTGGACTGATGTGATGGTGAGGGTATGGACCTCAAGAAAGCACTATTAATTTTGGGAGTCCCCCTCAGAACTAGTAATGGACAAGTTGAAGTGGTGTTGTTTGTGCAATAAAATATAGGTCAAACTGTAGTACGAGGGTGAGTGAGAGACCACTCTACCAAGACACTGACTATCCTTGTTGAATGCAGAGAAGCTGTAGCTGCAAATGTGCAAGACTGTGTGACCCCTGAAGGTTCCTACTCTGCCTGGATTTTGGTGCACCATGCAAGTAGAATGCCCAAGCCCAATGTTTCCCCAGACTCTGAGGGTTTTCAAGAGAAACTGGGCCACTTGTTGTTGGCAGAAGGGAAGTTCATTGAAGAAGTTTGAAAAGTAATTTATGTACTAGAAGGTAATTAACCTCAAGCTTGAGTAGGAGGGCCAAGCTATATTCTGAATATTATGCTAGATTCCTCGAGAAGATTACGCATGTTTTCTGGGATCAAGCCCACTCCAGCAGGGGAGGAGGACATTGACACCTGGATGGACTATGCCACTCTGTTGGTTCAAGATTGACAGTGTCCAGAGGCAGAAAAGCATAAGAGAATAGGAGAGAGTCTCCTAGGGCCTGCCTCAATGTTATCTGCAACTTAAGGACTTCAAAGCCTGATGCCACAGCACAAGACTATTTGATTGCTCTTGATAATGTGTTTAGAAGCACTGAGTTGGGTGAAGACCTCGTGGTGATATAAAGCTACCAAGCAGTGCTGAGGAGAGACATTGTATCAGACTTCCTAATTCACCTTGAGCGAGCATTGCAACAAGTTTTTTGTAAAGGAGGTGTGGCTTCCTCTGACCTAGATAAAGTCAGAATTGTCCAAGTGCTCATGGCTACTCAGTACTCAAGTTTGCAACTGTTAAAACTGGGCCTGAAAGATCGAAAAGACAAACCACCCACTTTCAGTGTGCTAATGAAGGAAGTATGAGAGGTAGAAAATGAGACAGACTTTTGGGACTCCAATGCTGGAATAACCACCATTTCCTCTCATAGTGAAAGAGACTTAGATAGTGATAGTCGTGACCTCCATGACTTCTTACAAGAACTCAGAGAGCTGAGAGCCACCCAAAAGTTACTGTAGCTTCAAGTCAAGGCTGTGAAGTGCAGCAAACCCCCATGGACATATCTTCTGATCATAACTTGTCTGTGCTGGGCACCACAGCCCATCTAGCTAGTCCCATAAATGTTTCTGATTTCCTGAGCCAGCTGCAGGAATTAAAAGCCACTGTGGATGACTTAAAGAAAATTAAATCTGCACCTATGATGTACCAAAAGAATTAAAACAGTACTAGAGGACCTCTTGTAAGGAATGATGCATATCGACCCTTCAGAGAGAGAGAGAGAGAGAGAGACAAACCTTCACAAGTGCTCCCCAGCCCTCTGCCAGGCCAATTCATTCACAAGTCTGAGAAGGCATCTTTTGCTACCAATGTGGTGAAGATGACCACATCAAAAGATAGTGTCAGTCCCCAGAAGATTTGTGCAAGGTTAATATCAGGTTGTTGGAAGAGCACTGAAAGCAGAGGAACCCCCCTAGTAATGTAGCCAAACAAAGTTTAAACCCATCAGTAGCCAAATCCTCTGTGAAAACATTTGGACACCTGAACAGAGGTTGATAGACTTGTGGGCCCTACTATAGAAGCTACTATCACCATTGAAGGAGTGCAGACCCAAGCTGTCCTAGATAATGGCTCACAGGTGACAATAATCTTTAAAGGATGGTATGACAGGCACTTATCTCAAATCCCATGAATGCTGTTTAATGGATTGAACATGTGGGGACTAAGTGACAAAATGTACCCATACTTGGGATACATCAGAGTGTGGATAACTTTACCACCATGGATCACTGATGTGGGAGATCCTATTGAGACACTCACTCTTGTGTGCCCTGAAGTGGGCTTATACAATGGTGTACCTGTGCTTATCAGGACAAATGCCATATGTTTAGCCAACTGGCTCAACTGTGCCAGGAAAAGGAGGTCAAGAGAAGGGGCCAAACACTAAGTGTACATGCTATGATTAAACAAGCCTATCAGAAGCAGCCTGAGTTTACCCAAGGGACTCAAGACGATCCAGTGAGCATTGTGCGGAAAAAGGATGCTGAGGAAGTTGTGGTATCCCCAAGCACTGAATGTGGCATAACTGGCATGGTACTTTCCAAGGAAAGTCAAAAATAAATTGTTAATGCTAGATGCTCCAGGGGAGCATGGACTACCTGAAGGAGTACTTGTGAAGCTGGGTGTCCTTCTAGTGCAAGCTCATGCCAGTGCTCGATGGGTGACTGTCCATGTAAAGAACCTAACAGACAGAAAAGTGACCATATGGCAGGGGTGTACCCTAGCTAGAATGTATTTGTGGATATCGCTGTGCAACTGTCTGCAGAAGATGGAGATCTTAGTGCTGGACTAGATTCCAAGCTCTTTGATCTTGGAGACTCTCCAGTTGCTGAAGCCTGGAAAAGATGAATCAGCAAGAAACTGGCTGAGCATAACAAGGTCTTTTCAGTTCATGAATGGAATGTGGGGTATTTGGATGGTGAAGAACATCACATCAGATTGCATGATGACCAACCATTCTAAGAAAGGTCACAAAGACTAGCCCCTGCAGATATAAATGCTGTGCTGTGCCATCAATAAGTGTTAGCTGCTGGGATCATTCAAGAATCTAGAAGCCCCTATGCTTCTTCCATTGTAGTTGCCAGAAAGAAAAACAGAGCTGTACATATGTGTGTGGATTACTGTGCACTAAACAAGAGAACAATACTGGATCAGTATACTATGCCGAGAATCCAAGACACCCTAGATTGTTTAAATGGCAGCAAATGGTTTTCTGTGTTAGATCTAAGAAGTGGGTGCTATCAGATACCAGTGGCCCCTCAAGACCGAGAAAAGACCATTTTCATCTGCCCACTGGGGTTTTGTGAATTCTTAAGAATGCCACAAGGGATCTCATGTGCTCCAGCCACATTCCAAAGGCTTATGGAGAAGGCTGTTGGTGATATGAATTTACTTCAGTGTTTGGTATATCTGGATGATGTAATCATTTTCAACAAAACATTGGAAGAACATGAAACTAGGCTCTCAAAGGTGTTAGATCATCTAGAAGAGTTCAGATTAAAGCTCTCAATAGATAAGAGCCAATTCTTCCAGACCTCAGTTAAGTACGTTGGCCATATCGTATCTGCAGATGGAATCCAGACTGACCCAAGTAATGTGGAAGTGTTGACAACATGGCCCAAACCATCCACTCTGAATGAGTTGCAGTGTTTTCTTTGGTTCTGTGGTTGTTATAGAAGATTCATGAAGGACTATACCAGAGTGGTCAGACTTTTATTGAACCTGATGCAAGGCTATCCACTCACCAGAAAGGGAAAGAACACACCAGTCAAGACAAATGACCCCAAGACTTACTATAAGCAGTCAGAACCATTTAGAACTCAATGGACTTCCGAGTGCAACAAAGCTTTTAATGACATTATCCATTGTTTGATGTATGCCCCTGTCCTGGCGAAAGCTGATCCAGAGAAACTGTACATACTCCACATGGATGCAAGCTTCTGTGGGTTGGGGACTGTGCTCTACCAAAGCTTTCCTGAGGATTATGAAACATAGAAACATAGAATTTGACGGCAGATAAGGACCGCTTGGCCCACCCAGTCTGCCCATTTCCCTACCTACTGGATAAGCTGCAGATCCTAGTTAACCAGCAGCCTACTTCTTCCTACCCCAACCCCCCAGAATTGCCTTATGACTATCCCATGCATGCTTGAATTCCACCACTGATTTTGACTCCACAACCTCCTCCGGAAGGCCATTCCATGCATCCACAACCCTCTCTGTGAAAAAATACTTCCTTAAATTACCTCTGAGCTGCCCCACCTCTATCTTCAAATTGTGCCCTCTTGTTCTTGCACACCTCTTTTTTTGAAAGATGCTACCCTCTTGGACTTTGTTGATTCCCTTGAGGTACTTGAAAGTTTCTATCATGTCCCCCCTCTCCCTCCTTTCCTCGAGGCTATACATATTAAGCTCCTTAAGTCTCTCTTCATATGTCTTCCGGTGCAGACCCTGCACCATTTTAGTTGCCCTCCTCTGGACAGCTTCCATCCTGTCTATGTCTTTGCTGAGATTGGGTCTCAGAACTGCACACAGTACTCAGATGGGGTCTCACCAGCTGTCTGTACAGAGGGATAATAACTTCCTGTTTTCTACTGGTGATGCCTCTCCCTATGCATCCCAGTATCCCCCCAGCCATCTTTGCTGCCTTCTCACATTGCTTGCCCACCTTTAGGTCATCTGATATGACTACCCCCAGGTCCCTTTCCATTTTTGTTGTTGTTAGTATCTCACCCCCCCATTGTGTACTCTTCCCCTGGGTTTTTGTTTCCCAGGTGCATTACTGCACTTCTTAGCATTGAATCTAAGCTGCCATACATTTGACCATTCCTCTAACCTTGCCAAGTCCCTTCTCATCCTTTCCACCCCACCCTGTGCATCAACTCTGTTGCAGATCTTAGTGTCATCTGCAAAGAGACATACTTTCCTTCCAGTCCTTCTGCAATGTCGCTTATAAAGACATTGAAGGGACTGATCCTATCTGACAACCCTGCAGTACCCTGCTAGTAACCCTCCTTTCTTCTGGTGGACTCCATTTACTATTACTCTCTGTGTCCTATTCTCCAGCCAATTCTTTACCCAGGCTGTCATCTTGGGACCCACTCCCAGGCTGGCTAACTTATATATTAATCTTTTGTGTGGGACTGTGTCAAATGCCTTGCTAAAGTCTAGGTAGGCCATGTCCACAGCCCCTCCTGATCTACTACTTTGGTCACCCAGTCAAAGAAATCTATCAGATTCATCTGGCATGACCTTCCACTGTGAATCCATGCTGCCTAGGGTCCTGTGCCCTTCTGGCCTCTAGATACGCGACAATTCTTTCCTTTAGAAGTGATTCCATCATTTTCCCTATCACTGAGGTTAAACTAACAGGTCTATAGTTTCCTGCTTCTGCCTTGCTCCCACTTTTGTGAAGGGGAATCACATCTGCCCTCCTCCAGTCCTCGGTACCACCCCATCCTCCCATGATTTGTTAAAGAGGGTAGTCAGTGGTGTCACTAGTTCTACCCTTAGTTCTTTTAGAATTCTGGGATGAATCCCATCAGGCCCCATTGCTTTGTCCACCTTCAGTTTTAAGAGTTCTTTCAGAACCCTTTCTTCTGTAAATGGGCTGGTATCAACTTCTGTATCCAGAGTGTTACTATTGTTTGTTTTATGTACCTCCCCCTCTTCCTTTGTAAATACTGAGCAAAAATATTTGTTTAGTATCTCTGCCTTTTCACATTCTCCCTCTGCCCACCCTCCCTCCCCTTTATTAAGCCTCACTATCCCTCCTTGGTCTTCCTTTGCTCCTGATGTACCTATAAAGGTTTTATTCCCTTCTTAACTAGGTTGGCTATCTTTTCCTCAGTTTGGGCCTTTGCTATTCTGACTGCCTTCCCAGCCTCCTTTTGCTTTAACTGATACAGTTCTCTGTCCTGCTCCTGCTGAGATTCCTTGTACTTCCTGAATGCTTTCTTTTCTCTTGAACCTTCACTGCCACTTCCTTTGAGAACCATAGTGGTTTCTTACATTGTCTTGTTTTGTTTATTTGCTTCACACAAGGCTCATTACCTCTGTGATGGCAGTTTTATTATTCCCCATTGTTCTTCCACCCCTCCTTCCTGCCCATTTGCTAGTGCATTCCTTAGGCACTCACCCATTTTGGCAAAGTCAGCCCTCCTAAAGTCCAGTACTTTTGTCTTTGTATGGCTTGACTCTATTGCTGTGTTTATTGTGAACCATACTGTTCGATGGTTGCTAGTTCCCAGATGGCTACCCACTTTGACCCATGGCTTTTGCCAGCAGAAGCCTTAACAGTGCAGAAAAGAAGTACCCTGTTCATAAACTAGAGTTTTTGGCACTAAAGTGAGCAATAGTGGACCAGTTCCATTTCTACAGAGCCAAAATCACCATCAAGACAGACAATAACCCCTTGACATATGTACAGACCACAGCAAAGTTGGATGCAGCTGGGCATGGGTGGCTATCTTCCCTATCTGCGTATGATTGCAGTGTTGAGTACTGACCTGGGCTGAACCATGTTGATGTGGATGCATTGTCTAGAAGACCAACAACCACCCAGAACAATGTAACTTGGGTCAAGATCCCTGAACAGACAGTAAAAGCTCTGTGTATGAAGTCTGACACTGACGAGCAACCCTCAGTAACTAATTTGAACTGACTAATTGACACCCTTGGTGCTTCAGCAGAATGTTTGCCCACTGCCCACTGCCTACTGCAACTTTGCTGCAATTGACATCAGCTCACTGATGCAACTTACCAATGAAGACCTGCAACGAGAGCAAAGGGCAGATATGATCATCAAAGATATCTTCTCTACTTTAGAGAAAGGAGGTGATGCAAATCATGTGACAACTAATCACCCAGATGCAAGACTAATGTTGCGGGAATAGTCCAAACTGCAAATATCGAAGTGAATGTTGTATCTAGAAATACAAGGTCCTCAAGGTTTCACTAAGTTACAGCTCATCTTACCCTCAAAGTTTAAACAAATAGTCTTACGTGCCTTACATGATGATATAGGGCATCTTGGCAATGAATGAATACTAGACTTAGCCAGATCACGTTTCTACTGGCCTCGCATGGCAAGTAATATAGAGAAGTATTGCAAGACCTGCAGTTGATGTGTACAGAGGAAGGCACAACCACAGAGGGCTGCCCCTCTAGTAAATATATTCACAAGTGCTCCCATGGAATTAGTGTGCATGAACTTTCTCAGTCTAGAACCTGACTCAAAAAATGTAGCAAATGTCTTAGTGGTCACAGATCATTTTTCTTGTTATGCACAAACATATCCCAGTAAAGACCAGAAGGCCTCCACAGTGGCACAAATGCTGGTAGAAACATTTTTGATCATTATGGAGCTCTGCTGTGGATTCATTCTGACCAGGGGAGAGATTTTGAGAGCCATCTGATAAAAGAATTACTGTCATTGTGGGGCATTTGTAAGTCCAGCACAACACAATACCACCTTCTAGGCAGCCCTCATCCAGAATGGTTCAATCAGACTCTCCTTGATATGCTGGGAATGTTAGATCCAAAAGACAAATGCCAGTGGAGCCAGTGGGTCAATGCCCTGGTCCATGCGTGCAATTGTACCCAAAGTGATGCCACTGGGTTCTCACCCCACAGTCTTATGTTCAGAAAGGAAGCCAAGTTACCTGTGGACCTGTATTTCAGTGTCTTGACTGACTGGTCTAGGCCAGAGATGTAGCTGCATTATGTTCAGAGACTGCAAGATCAACTTAATGCTGCATATAAGTTGGCTGCTGAGACTGCTGCTAAGCACAACAAACTCAATAAAGACAGATATGCTAAAAAAGTTAAAGCGCAAGAACTGCATCCAGGAAACCGTGTTCTCGAACAAAATTGGGGAATCCCAGACAAGCATAAAATATCAGACATATGGTTATGTCATTGTGGAGAAAATGCAAGAGATGCCAGTTTACAAAATTGAGAAAGAAGGAAGCAAAAATAAGCAGCGGATTGTCCGTCACAATCATTTACTTCCTGTTGGACAAATGACAATCATCAACAGTGATGTAGCTAAACCTCCTGTCACCCAGTCTGCCTCAAGCAGGTGGCAGAAACAGAATCAAGAGCAACTCCCTGAATCAAATCCCAATTAGTCAGAGAAAGCTGAAGACCATGACAATTCTGACTCAGATAATGAAATGGAAGTTTATTATCCTGCTCTAGAGCTTGCCCAAATTTTTCAAAGTAGTGAAAGTTTTATTGACCAAGCAGCCCTTACATCTTCAACAGAGCAAACCCTAACAAATGCTATTTCTGAACTGTATGAAAGCGAAACTTAAAATGAAAGGCCTGCATCTCAAGTGGCAAGTGCTACAAGTGATGAAGAAGTTGTGGAGTTTTTGTCAGAAGAGATAGAATCTGAAGAACCTGAACAATCCATAGACATCCTACAGAAGGTACTGGAGACTTTTTCAACTCCAGATAGCTTATTGCTGATCGATGAGACAGGGTGATGCCTCAAGAAGCCAAAGAAGAAGAGATGGTGCCAGTACAATACTCTGAATAATGCCTCAAACCTGTTCTAAATCTCACATACGATGCCCCAGGAGAACCCACTGATCTGTGCTTGTATGAGGTGCACAAAGGGATTTATGTTACACCTAGATCCTTACCAAGAATTATCTTATGCCTTCCAGAAGTTAAACCCCCAGGCCAGGTACAACCCCCAAAGGTTACAAAGGGAGACTGAAAAGTGAAAAAAGTCTCTTAAAATGGGATGCAAATGTAAACTGGCCATTGTTCCAGTGCTCTAACAAATGATTTCATGCTATAGCATTTAATGATGAAAAACGAAAAATCCAGCTGGTACCAATTTTTTAAGTGTTTCAAATCTAAAGGCCTTTAGTATTTTCTTGTGATGTATGTTTATATTCTTCTTAGACTAGGAAACAATTACCTAGTCTAGACTTTTTCTTCCATATAATAGATGCTATTTGTCTAGATAGACTAGTAATGTATATATGTTATAATTGTGGTTAATTGTGCTGGGACCTGGTTAAGGGCTTGGCATGGACACCAAGGTTTTTTTTTAATTTAGTGTACTTTTCTGTCATCGTTCTCACCATTGGCCCCAACCCCAACCACCTGCCTTGCTCCTCAATAACTGCCTTCCACTGATACTCCCTGGCTTATCCTGTGGCCACGGCACCATGATCTGCCTATCTTCTATGGGAGAAGGTGTTGGCAGAGCTGATATTGCCTCCCTGGCTTCCCCCCCCAGGGCAGGGTTCAAGGCTTGTGGTGGTGCCATGGAGTTGGAATTGAGTTGGTGGTGCGGCGAAGAGCCATGGTGGCCAAGCACTGGGGCAGCATCATCTTGAGTGACTGTCATTGTTTTTTCTTAGTTTTTTGGTGACATACAATGATGTTCAGTGTCCGCCCCACCCCCAGAACATTCAGATGCCAGTTGCTGCGGTACCCCCCGGCCTCCGCCAGGGGTCCATCAAACACCAGACGTACTCCCCTCTGGAGAAGGAGAGTAGTCCTTGGGACACTCCATCCTTCTCCCCCCAGCTGGACCTCTGATAACCTGGGTCCATCCCCAAACCTGGGTCACCGGCATCGCAAGTGGAAATCCAATCATTGCGCTGACAGGCCGGTAGTGAATGCCATGGTTTTAAGGCACGGGAGAGTGCAACCCCCCAAAAGTGTGGGGCTTACTTTGCTGCCCCCAGGGACTCCCACTGTATCACTGCCACCAGCCCAAGTTCTGCACCACCTTTCAAACCTCCTGCCAGCCCCCACAAAGTGTTTTGCCAAAAGTGGAGGGTCAGAGGAGCAAAGACACGAACTGCCAGGCGGTTGCACCATAAGGTGCAAGCTGGTGGGTTTACACATGTGCAGTAATGCACAGACATTTTAAAGCTGCTCTTGTGGAAAAACAGAGCCCTCCCATGATCCCAGACCCCAAATCAGCTAATTGGGGTCCAGAGACAAAATATGGGACCACAGGAGCCAAAGCAGCATTAATTTAAAATCACTTAAAAGTGCATGCAAATATGCCAGCAGCTGAGGCTGCTGGGAAATGTAGTTTTGCCACAAATGAATGTAACCTGTTAGCTGTCTGGGGGGGACTGCAAAATGGAGGCAGTGACAGGTAAATGGTGGCACCTACAAACCTCATTCTGCCACCGGATTAGAGGGCACAGTATGGACTATTAAACCCTCTGGACAATTAAAAATAAAACAAGGTGTGGCTGCAGGGAACGTTCAAAATGTGGACTGCATATAAACTGTTTGACACAGCAGCCATGTTTGGAGACCTTGTGACCCTTACCAGTCAATCAGCTTTCGCAGAAGCCTTGGAGGACTGAGAAATGGCTTCTGGGAGATGGGAGTATACAATGTGCTGTGTGACAAAATGAGGACCAATTAGGCATCAAATAGCATGATGGACAGCTCTTTCAGTCAATCAGAGGCTGCCATTTGTTCAAAGAAAGAAAAAATACTTTTACAGCTTGAGGAAGTTCTCCTCAAGTCCTTGACAGTGAAGGAGGGTTCTGTTGGAGGGGAGCCCTCAAGCCAGTCAGAGGGACTCCTAACTGTGTCTCCAGAATGGAGGAGTGCTTTTTCTGAAAAAGATGTTTTACCAACCTTGAAGACAAGACAACTTTGCTGCTTTTGACAGGTTTAAAAGCTAAGCCTGTCTGTTGAGTGAATCTCAGCAGATCCTGACTGAAAAGTTTACCAGAAACTGTTCCTGAAGGGATCACCCTGCCTTGGTATCCCCTGCTTATTAAGGATTACCACCAGAAGTGTCCTGCCTACCAACAGTGGTGTTCAGGTGGCTGACTGACAAAAGAAAGCTGGAGACTGTTTTCCCTATGTAGAGCACCCAGCATTTTCCACCCTTTGGCTACTGCTACTACCCAGCAAGGTTAATGAAGTTCCTGTTGAATCCAGGCAGAATGAAAAAACTGTTGGCCCCCCAACCAGTCAGGGGACCACTTGAAAAGAAGACATCAGCAGGGCTGTCAAGTGAACACTGCTTACAAAGGCCACCCCAGGCAAAGTTTGGAAAGGCTTGACAGGTGTAGACTAGCATTCTTTCATCCCTGCAATCAACATTGCTGTTTTCTACTTCCTGCTGTTGTGGTGCACTACCAACTACCTTCGAAACCAGCATGGTGCAGTTCAAGAGTGGTCTCAGCCAACACCCAGCTCCTTCCTGCTTGTGTCATCCAGAGTATTCACTAAACTGTGATTAAGCAGGGTTTCCCTGCAAAAGACCATGGGAAACTGTTAACAATTTGTTTCAAAGTTTAAAGCTACAGTTACAGTTTTATTTGTAAAGTTTAAGTGCACCAATGCTGGCCAACCTGCGGCAACAACAGGCCTGCAGCAGTCTGGAGTACTTCAGCATAGGACTAGGGGGTCTGGTATCAGACATGGGGGGGGATCTTTGATACCTGGTTGCATGTTGGTGGGAGGTTGGGCACTGTTGTTTACTTCTCACTATTTATGGTTTATGTTCAGTGCCAATTGGGTATATCCCTTCATTGCATTTCTGCCAAACAATTGAATCTTTAATTCTAGGTACATCCTTGTTCCAGATATTCTCTACCTATTCCTACCTCCTATTGAAAATAAAGCTGTGGTTATTCTTTTTCCCTACAAATGTGTCAGTGAACATATTATTAGAGTTCTCCTCTAATTACATGGTTGATATTGAGTTGCAAGGTAATGTGTATTTCTGTGTGTGGGGTGTTAGGGAAGGGAGGTGGGTACGTACAGCATCCCAGGGGGTTGTACCCAAATTACCAACTGGCCCACAAAACCTTACTCTGAGTGGAGGCACAATGCTTATTGTTAAATCATTTGGAAACATACTCCCAGACCATTCCAAACAGAGCCCATGTCCCTTAGCTTTGACTATGTACACAAGGCAAGGGTAGTAGCCCATTGGTACACAGAGCCTCAGTTACATTAAGAATGGAACTAAGTCTATAACTCTCCACTTTTTGATGATCTTTATTTGGTATAGCTATAAGAGAAATAAATGCTGTTTTAACAGAAACCGGTGTCCTTTTTTCTCACTGTATAGTTCTATAGAGTTTTTTGTATGTAATCAGATGATCCAAAAAAATAATTATAAAATGTTACTGTATATCCATCTATACCTGGACATTTACCCATCGGCATAGCTTTTATAATGTTTTTAATTTCTTCTTCTGAAATATGTGTTAAGAATACTTCATTACTTTGTACTTTATTGACAGGTTTTTGAATAAGCAGAGTCTAATAATTTAATTCTTGCTCTGATTGTGAGCATTCTGCTTAGTAAAGGTCCATAAACATTTTTAGGAAGCATTCATCAATTTTCATTTTGGTTTTTTTTTAATATATTATTTTCATCTATTGTAGCAGTTATTTCATTTTGTTCTTACTCCTTTTTTATCCTTTTGGATAGTAATTTCCCTGCCTGCTAACCATGCAATCTCCAATTTCTCTTAATTTTAGTTCAGTTAGTCTTAATACCTTACACATCCATATCTGAAATTCAGTGTTTCAGATTTTCATATTACTTTTTTTGCTTAAGTCCCCCTCTCTCACTGCTGACTCAAGTTTTTTTTTTCAGTTTTGTTTAAATTTTTTGTTTGTTTACTATTTGTGTTCATGCAGGATGCTTTAGATATCATCACCCATTGTTGCTTTAAAAGATTTCCACATATCAATAATATTGTCATCCTTCTGGTTGTTTTCCAGCCAAAAATTATAAATAGCTTCCCTTACAGCTTCTGTAAAGGACTAGTTATTTGAAAGGGCGTTTGTATACCTTCATAAATGAGTACCACACTTTTCCATATCCAAAACCATAACTCAGTGAAATGGAATTATGATCCAAAACACAAACCGTTTGAATAAGAGTTAACTGTTGTGTTTTTTGATACAAGAAAATAATCCAATCTTTTTGAAGTTTTGTGTAAATTAGTTCTTTAGTGGATATAATTCGCTCCAGTAATCTATATTAAATTACTGGAAATAAAGTTATTAAATGGCAAGTAAAAGTATGTAATATGTAGCTCTTCCATATCCTCCCTCCCCAATACCCCTCCCATATCCTCCCTCCCAATACCCTTGTTGTTGTAAACATTATCAATAACTGTTATATATTGTATTGTATGTTTTGTATTTTGTTATCTTGTTGTATGTTCTGGGTCATGCATGTAAAAGGGTCATGTGGCCCAGTGTGCTTACCCAGTTAACAAAATTAAAATAAAATAAATAAGTATTCATGTATTGTATTTCTTCCACCCTTTTGATGGAGAAGATGTATCTTAGGTAAGCATCAACCAAGCTAAATCCTCCTCAATACTACACCCCTTCCCCCAATTACTGAGAAAGTTATCCACCAAAAGGGACATATATTGATCCTAACATCAAAATTGGGTCTTTTATAAAGACCTCTATTATAATTATCCCACCATCTTCATCAAATTGAATATTCATAAGATTTATAGGAAGCTTCAAGTCCAGTAGCATTAGTCATTATGACTTGATTTACTCATTGATTATATCTCACCAGCCCCTTTTCTTTCATGACCCGATCCAATGATTCCTTAAATTGGGACATATTTGTGCTATGGACAACTTGCTTAGGTAAGTTATTCCAAACTGAGACTTCTCTCTGGTTAAACCATTTACCCCTTGCATTTTTTCCATAATTTTCTCCCTGCAGTTGTAAGTCAGGTCCCCTGATGTCCCTACCCTTTTCCTTGGATACAAGTCCCAAACATTACCATAAATCTATGTTCTTATATGCCCTGTGCACTAAGAATTGATCCCCCCTAATTTTCCCATAATGCAGAGAATACATGCCCAGTTCCCTACATCTATCCTCATAGCTCAAGTTCTTTATGCCCGACACCAATTTGGTTGCCCTTCTCTGCACCCTATCCAGTCTCTTAACATTTCCCTTCCTTTTGTGTCGCTCAGAACTGGACACAATACTCCATGCAAGGCCTCACAGGGGCAGCATGCAAGGGCATTAGGACCTCTCTTTCCCTACTCTTTATATTTCTATTTATGAATCAGAGTATTCTGTTTTCTTTTATAGTGTTGGTTGAATTTCAATTTATTGTTAACCAACACTCCCAGATCCTTCACTAATTCTGACTGTTGCAGTTCCCTTCCATGGTCCATGTCACAGGACCGTGGGATAAATGATGGACCAAGAGACAGTTGCTGGAGTAGACTTCAACTTAAAGTATTTATTTTAACAAAGAGCGAACTGAACGTAAGAAAAAAAATAATAATATGATGCATAATATCCATAACAATACCATGTACTAGTAAGCCCTAGTACTTCGGAAGGCTTGTGGCAGCACTTCCAGGTCCGACTCCTGGAGTCAACTAACTCTTTTGCACTGAAACATAGTGATTTATATACCTTTAGAAAACATGTGACCACAAACTCCTCCCCAGGTTCCTTTTTATAACATAAATTCTTTCTTTGTACAACAAAATAATTAATTTTTATGCTCCAGTACTTTTAATTTAACCAAAGAATACATTTTTATAATGCCAGACAAAATAATAGTTGTTTAGGAGTTGTACACACTAAAATTAACTGAAACAGGAACTTGCCCCTTAAACTAATGTATAAAATCAGCTGCTCAAGGGCCGGCCAACTCCTAAGGACCATATCAATGCAAGTAACATAGCAGGCAGAGTTTACCTAGCAACCAGAATGCAGTGAAAATCCCGTTTATAAAAAGAACTCAAGCAGTCAACATCACATTATCCCACCTTTCAAAGGTATGTGCAAGACATTTTACTCGTTTTGGGGAGAAACACACTAATTTGGAGTCGGAAAAGGCTGAATGCCTTCCACATTCGTCTTGTACATTGTGATAATTTTTACTGAGGATTACATTTTCTGGCCTCATTTCTGGCGTATTCTAATCGCAACAGCTGCATTTTCAGAGCGTTTATCTACAAGGGCTACCATTACAGGATACAACAGTTCCTGAATTAAACAAACTAAAAAAACAATATACCAAAATCAGGGAAGCTTCCTAAATCAACCAGAAGCCCCATTTAAAGGGACAGAGCCCTGCCATAACTGCAAATGCAGCTTCTTTTTTTTATTTTTAAAATGCTCTATTGTTCTATCCTATACTACTTTAACCAAATATCACATGGGGATACCTGAAAGGCATAGAACAAAATGGGATTTGTTGTTTATTTGTTCTTTTTGTTTTCAGGTTTACTGATTAACAATGGGAGAGATTACAAAGGTACTGGAATGTACATAACATATAAGCACAGCAGACAGACAGAGACAACAAATATGAAAAAAGAGAACATACTGCACGAAGTGGGTGGCCAGCCCAACAAACAAACATATAACAATTAGAAAGCGACAAGAACAACAGTACATCCAGGTCCCATTATCTCCCTATGGAAGAAAAATAAACAAGTTTTTTTTTTTTTTTTTTTTTTTTTTTCACAGTCCATTAAGAAAATACTTGGCCTTAGCATTCTTTGGACCAAAATGCATCATCTTGCATTTATCTATGTTGAATATGATTTTTTTACCAGCTGCCCAATTGGATGCCATGTCTATTTCTTTTTGAAAATGTTGTGCCTCCTCATTCTTATTGACAATGGCCCCCATTTTGGTGTCATCTGCAAATTTGCATAGCCATGCATTTTTAGTACAATTCATTGAGGATACAAACATATTAAATAGTATCGGCCCCAACACCAAACCCTTAGGCACCACACTAGTCACCTCAGCCCAGCTTGAAAGATGACCTCTTAAACTCACCCTCTGTTTTCTATTTTTTTAACCAGGAGCTGATACAACCTGTCTCATTTCTATTTATATCAAATTGAGACAGATGGCAGAATTTTCTAAGCAAGGTGCAGGGTTTGCATCCAGCCCTGCGCCACAGCACTTAGGATCTGGTGGTGCACCAGACCCTTTGCCACAACTGCACCTGATTTTATAATCTCAGTTGCAGCTGTGATGGTTTCCATTAATTACGTCATCTTTAGCCAAATATCTGGTGCAAGCTCCATAACAACGGCCACCAAGATTGCCACAAGTTAGACCGGAAAATGTTGTCTAACTTGTGACAATTGCCACATGGGATAGAAAATCTTGTTAGATCACAGCAAGCCCCATGTGCTGTATCGGTGCATTGGGTTTGCAGCATTCTATGGCTTTCAAAAATCCTGCCCAGAGTTTTTAATAGCTCATAATGGGAAACTGAGTCAAATGTCTTGGTGAAATGCAAGTACACTACATCCACTGAAGCATTATTATCCAGTGCCAAACTGACAGGCTCAAAAAAGTGCATTAAGTTTATCAGACAGGATCTGTCCTTCCTGAATCCATGTTGCAATGGATCATTCTGCTCCAAGTTTTCCAAGTGCTGTTCCAGGCTTTCTTTAATAATGGAATCTAGTGTCTTCCCTAGTACAGAGCTTATACTCTCTGCCCAATAGTTCTCACATTTTACTCTGTCTCCTTTCTTATAAATAGGTATTACAGTACATGAGCCACCCTCCAATTTCCAGTACTGTTCCATCATCAATGGATCTCCAGAAGATGTCTGTTATGGGTTCTGCTATCAACTCCGCTATTTCCTTTAATAATCTAGGGTGGAGACAGTCCAGGCCTGGTGACTTTTTGGGGTATAGTTACCTTAATCTTAGCTCAATCTTAGAGGGTTGCATTATAATATTATTTTCATTTGTGCATCCTCCCCGTATGTAAGTTTGTTCTTCTTTTTTATGGTATACACTTATAAAGAACTTATTGAGAACCTCTGTCATCTCACTGCACTAGTTATTATTCTGCCTTCATCTAGTAAAGGTCCCACCTATACTTTTGTTTTCCTTAGGCCTCTGATGAAATTGCAGAGTGATTTCCTATTGTCCATTGTATTTATTGCTAAGTTTCTCTCCAAATCACTTTTAGCCTTCTTTTCTTTTTGCATTCCCTTACCTTGTTTTTGTAAATGTTCCACCAATACAGTGTTCCCCTAATTTTATCCATAGTATATTCTCTTTTTTATATGCTTTTTCTCTTCTCCAGGGTGCACCATAGGCAGTTAGTTCCACCCTTCCCTGCCACCCCTATCTATCCACCACTCTCCCCGGTACTGCCAAGCCCCACTTCCCCAACAGATTTCCCCCTGTTGCAGGACTGTCCTTACCCCACACAGAACTCACAATCCAGATTAGAGCTTCTGGCAATCTGGCAGCAGAGTGGGATGCCAGTTGACAGGCAGGGCTTCATGAAGCCTACGGTTGCCCTTTTTCCCATTTTCATTCCTCCCCTTCTGCAGCCATGAGTGCACGGACGTGGAGGTGTGCATGCACCACATAGCCATGCTTATGCCTTCCCTAGCTCCAGTGCTGCCACCTGACTTCCACCAGGAGGCAGCCAAGGAGCAGGACATTCCCTCCCGTGCAGAGGTGAGTCATCCATTGGACACTCAATCCTCTTCCTCCCCTGCTGACCCCGGGCAACCCAAGCTCACTCCCGATCTTGGGTTGCCAGTGTGATGTGAAGTGTGGCATCCAGCACCTCAACCCTCAGTGCCACCGAGATGGCCCTCTTTTTTTTTTTTTTGATAGCCTTTTTAATTTCCCTTGAGAACCAAACTGGGATTTTTCCCCTATTGTTATAGTTTTTCTTAAGTGGGACATAGTGTTCAACACAAGCATTCAGCCTATCCTTCAATATATCACACCTTTTGTCCAATGACTGTCCTTCAGAATCATTTCTGTAGTCCCATCCACCAAGATATTGCTTGATTTCATCATATTTAGCGTTGTTATAACATCTAACGGAAATATTTCCTCTTTCATTAGGTCTTTTTATTTTTTATTGAAAATTGTGCCATACTATGATCGCTCCCAGACAACAGTTCCCTGACCTTACAGTCATACACATCATCCCCCATGTTACTTAAAACTAAATTTAGTAAATGCTCCCCCTTGTATTAGATTTAACATAATTATCCAGGAACAGGGAGTCAACAAAATCAGCCTCTACTGAAGTTTTTATCTTTTTCTCTTTCCAGTTTATACCTGGGAAGTTAAAGTCCCCTAATAAAATAATCATATTACTTGAGTCTTGGTTTCTTATTATGTTTAGGAATTCTTGTGTTTTTTCCACTGATAGGGATGGGGACCTATAACAAACTCCTAAAATTATCTTTTCATTAGTGTCTGGTGTCACACTTATCAATATTTGTTCCTCTTCTATTATGTTTCTATTGTTGATAATATTAGCATCAATGCCTTCCCAAACAAATATGGCCATACCTCCCCCATCTTTACCTTCATGATTTTTATGAAAAAGGTGATACCCTCCCAGTTGTTTTCCCCATGTATCCTTTTGCCCCATGTCTCTGTACTTGCACATAGTGCTATATTTTCCATATTCAAAATATATTCTAACTTACATATTTTGCTTCTTATACTTCTTGTGTCACTTAATAGTGCCCTCTAGGTGTCTATACTTTTGTTACTACCTTTACTTATTTCTATCCTTGATTTAATGTGTTCAACACCTCCCTCTAGTAATCAGGTTAAATGATCTGAAATTTCATGATTGATTCTTTGAGCCAATAATTGTGTCCATAGTCTGTTCACATGGAGCCCATCAATAGCATAACAATTTAATAAATTTCAAATCTACCCCAGTTATCTACGTAATGAAAACCAACTCTCCCTATTATACCACCTTTTCAGCCATCCATTTACTCTAATTGTCTCCAGTGTTTTATTTCTCCCTGCTCAAGGCACTGACAGAATTCCAGAAATTATCACATCACATTTTCTGTCCTTCAAATCTCTGTCTGTTTGTTCAAAGTTCCTCTGGATATCCATTAATGTATGCCTTCTCACATAATTTGTGCCTATGTATAACACAATGATAGGCTCCTTAGTATATCCAACATTTTTATACAGTGGAACTATCTAGTAATAATAATCAAAATGCTTTTACTGTTTTCTGTGTTACTTGAAAAGGAAAAAAACATTTACTCCATTTTGTTTTTTAAATTTGTCTATTTCTGACTTTATTAGACAAGTATCTTGTAATAAGAGAAGTCTACCTTAGATATCGTTATATAATTTGAAACTCTATATATTTTAATTGGAGAATTCATTCCATTTGTAGTCCAGGTTAATCCTCTGTTGTCTACACAAAACAGCCATTTTTTTTTTGTTTTCCCCTAAGCCCACCACCTTTCCCATATCCTCCCTCCCCAATACTCCTGAATGCCATTGAAAAAAATGGACATTCCTAATCCACCCTTAGCCTGTTGATGCCACATTAGACCTATTCCCCCTCTTCTCTCCTCTCAGCATGCCACAAATATAACATTTCTTTCTGGTTTCTCATATAGTCCCTTCCCCCGCCTACACCACCCTTCTGGCACTATACAACTATCAGATAATTGTTCTAATCAAATAGTCAGATATTTTAAATAAAAGAATAAGGTAAACAAAAAACATTCAAAAGCCACAGAGGAAGTAATAATGTTAAGTAAACATTTCTGGCAATCTCAAATGAAAGTCCTTTTAAGCCCCATCCTAGTTGTTGCAGAATAATATTTTGTTGTTCAAAAATACTTTTAGTTTGGATGGATATATTACTACTGTTGATTTTTCTCTTGCCACAGTATCTTTTGAATTTTGGGGTATTGTTTTCTCCATCTTCAGAGACTGGGTGATTTCCAGAGATCAGGTATCCTGAGGTATAGAAATTGGTTGTTCTCTGAATCTGAAACATTTTGGGCTGATGTTGCCTTGATAATTTTAGGCTTGTCTTTACTTTTCATATATTTGACTATTATAATCTCATTTTATTTGTATCATGTTCAGTATTTTTTTTTGACCAGTCCAGTGAGCTCTGTCATTCTCTGGCATCTCTTGTTTCTGATCCTAATGGATATTTTGAGTGTTATTTTAGTATGTTCATCCAGTTGTTTGATTTTCCCAATTTTCAATAAATACAAAAATCCTGATTTTTTTCTTCTTCTCTGATTTTTCATATCATCCTGTTTATTTCTTAAAAGTTATTTCTTTTTTTTTTAATAGCAGGATTTCTTTTTCTAAAGGGTTAAATGTGTAATTTCACTAAAGTTGATTGAATATGTTATATATTTTCTGGTAGATGCCTTAACTTTTTAAGTTTTCTTTGTATATTCTCCATCCTGGCCATCAATTGTCTAGCCCATCCAGGTAGTTGTTAACCTTGTTTAGAGGAGCCACCTTCCTTGGGTCCACTTGAATTTTTTTGTCAGAAGCATTTGCTTCTTGATAGTCTTGCACTAATTTTGGTTTTTAATTTTGCATCTTATCATTCCCTTCCACGTTATTTTTTTTCCTTTACTACCATCTTTGTTATTTTTGTTTTTATCACTTGCTACCTGCAGTTTGATTGCCATGGCTGGCCACTTATTAAAACTTTGTTTATAAAATTCTAATGTAGTTTGTTTGAGGACTTCTTGAACATTTTTGTTCAGACTTCTGGTTGTATTTTGCTGTAAAGCTGCTTTTTATTAACTTCAGACAGCACCACTGTTGCTTTAAATATTTTGCTCAGTCTTTTACTTTTTATTTTACAAGGTGTCTTTTTAGTAACTTTACTGTTTTGCTACTACATGACTTTTCTGAGGCCTCTGTTGTAAATTATTTTTATGTTCCTTAGCTTGCTGCATCAGTGATAAAGTATCACTTAGAAAATAAAAGCCAGCAAAACAGACCTTGATGTATTGATACCTTTGGGAAAGGAGAGGCAGAAGAAAATTAGAACGCTGTGTAAAAATATGTTTGTTGTATAATCAGCTGTGCTAGTTGAAGTCTGTGAGCATTTTTTTAAATTATTATCATCCTTGTATAAATTTCTTTTCAGCTTGGTGCAGGTGTGAAGAGATCTGTTGAGCATGTATGAGGGCTAGCAACAGGTATGTGCAGCTCACATCTCTCAGACACCATGAGTTGTGTGTAGGATATCATTTACTATTCACTTTTGGGCTTCAAAACCCCAACACCTCAGTTAATTCAGGGTCACATGTTTAAGCAAAAGGTGTCCCACAGTCACCATGTTATAGCTGCATGAATCTCCTACTGAAAAAAGAAAGTATGCAGTCAGGTCATATAGTGACCAAGTTGTAAGCAGACTACCAGAGCATGACTCTCAAGCTTAGCAAGTGACAACGGAAAGTCTTAGCACTCACAACTCCTTAGCAAAGATATGGGACAGTGTTACAGACTTTCCATGGTTTGGAAGTCAGTTTAAGTAGCTGAAAAGAGGAGAACTGAATAAAATGTGACAAACAGAAAATGGCCAGAAGGAGAGTTGAACTAACACACTGAAAGCTGCACAGTTGCACCTGGCAGTAATGGCAGTTCATTTAGCATGAAGGCATATAAGTGAATGGGGAATCTCATTCCAAATATTGAAAGCCCAGAAATGAACAGACAGGAACTGGAAATGATATATGAGACCAAGACAAAAGCAATATTAAGGGAAACAGGTCTAAAGGTTTATTCAACAAACTAAAGCTGAAAGAATAAAACATTGCAATGCTCTTACTGTGGAATGCCAAATGAGAAACATTTGCATAACAGCTCTTTAAACTTGAATTGTAGACAAGTACCAAGTTATGAATAAATTATAAAATAACTTTAAAACAACTTGCAGTAACATCATAGATTTTTGTAAGGGTATTATTAAAGGTACTGATATTGTGTGCCTGTTGAACCTACCAGGGGCCTGCTGAACTTTTTTCACATTTCAACATTTGCAACTTCTATTTGAAAAAATTGAATGGAAGGTCGGTGTTTTTGGCATTCAAACCTTAATTAAGTCTTGGAGGTGAATACGTTCCTGGGTATTCAATGTTACAGTGACTAAGCTTGTGCATTCAGCCTGCACTTCTCTACAAGACCACACCGGCGACTATACAAACCTTACTAGGAGACTCACGAGAGTCAGTTAATCAATTCAAATA
The DNA here is from genome assembly GCA_016271365.2 of Neoceratodus forsteri. Classification (NCBI taxonomy): domain Eukaryota; kingdom Metazoa; phylum Chordata; order Ceratodontiformes; family Ceratodontidae; genus Neoceratodus; species Neoceratodus forsteri. The sequence goes on along the minus strand of CM028129.1, from coordinate 588,820,847 downwards.
CCTAGGGGGTATGGTTAGATAACAAACTATCCTTTGCATACCACATTGAATCCCTTGCTATGAAACTGAACATAAGAATGGAGGTTTTCTACAGAATCAAATCCCTCTTTCTCTTAGATGTTAGGAAAAGGTTGGTTCAAGTCACCTTTCTTCCCTTGCTCAGCTATGCAGATGCATAGAAATCAGCCTTCATAAGCTTGATATCCTGTTTCACCGCGTGATCCGCTTTATAACTAACACACCCTATAGAACCCATCATTGTGCCCTTTACGCGGCCGTAGGCTGGGATTCCCTGGCCACAAGAAGGATGCTACACATTAGTATCTGGGCTCTTAAAACATTTCAGAACAAAGTCCCTTCCTACATCATCATTATTATAATGCCTATGTCCTTAGAAAAAATGCTTTCATACTACTAAAACTACCCAAATTCCGCACACTTTATGGTAAAGTTGTTTTAGCCATGTAATCCCGTCCACCTGGAATAAACTACAAGCTACACTAAAACTTCCCAAACCAGTCTCCTTAAAAGTATGTAATACCCTGGCCAATAAAGTGCTTATGGAAATGTGCTACTAACAAAGCACCTAGTTGCCTTCCTAGCAGAGAAACTGCTATAGTCTCATAAAGAACTTGAATATAAACTTTCATGTTTCCCCCTTTTCTCCTTTTCTGCCTGTTAACTTACTGCAGTTCCTGAAATGTACAGTATATAATTTAGCCATAACTCCCCTCCTACTGTACATTGTTTACTTGTGTCAACACTGTTTGAACTTGAAGTATCACAGTTGTATTATATTGTGTTACTGTACATTGTTTACCTGTCTTGACACTGTTCAAACTTGATGTATTACAATTGTATTGTATTATAATACTGTGTATCCTTTCTACCAAGTTGTCCTACCAGGACCTCCTTGTAAATGAGTATGCTCAATGGAGTTTTCCTGCAAATAAACTTGAACTTGAACTATACAAATTAACAAAGCTGGAATAGTCTATTGCCTTAAAGGTTGAACAGAAAACTTAAGCAAGTAATATAGGCATCAAAAGACAACATAGAAAAAATGATGGTGAGAAAATCATCCCCAAGGCGAATGAGGAATGATTGTCCATAAATGTTAAATTCATATCAGAAAAGGGCTTCTTATAACTTATTAGAAAGATTTTGACTATGTTTACACCCAAAGGTAAGTTGTATAGCAAAATAATAGGATTGCTGCCATATGATGCCACAAAGATGTTATAATCTGTGATGGATTCAAATGATTTTGCAGGCATCTGTTACTTTGGCCTTTTCAAGACAGTTGTCTGGTCTGCAAGTTTTGTGAATGTATTTTCCTTGCCTATACAGAAGTAAATCAGAGAACAGTCATCTAATGAAATGAGTGAATGTATGATTGAGATTCACTGAAAATGGGCTGCTGACAATGACAGATTAAATACAAGATGTTCCTTTACCTACAGTAGTATTTTTTTGGTTGCTGTTCCAGTGGGATTGATACGATATATTTTAAAAGCAGTATGTTAAAAAGGGCCTATCAGAAACCTTTGTTTAGTTCCTTTTGGTGCATTTATAATAGAGATAGTTTTCTTGAGGTGATTGGAGAGTATTACATATGAAAGAGAAATACAGTAGGAACTGGATAACGGTGTGGAAACCTTTAATAGGACTGCCAATGAGGTTACTGTATGATATGGCTTGTTGATTAGGATGGATGAAGAGGCATGAGAAGAACTGATGAATGGGGATGGGTGTGGAAGGATGAGGAAATAGTTATTTCCATGAGGAAGAGGCATAAGGAGGCAAAATCCTATGACATATTCTCTTGAAATGCGTCTACCCACAATAACTGCATATCTATAAGCAATGACAGGATGGTGTAGGACAGAGACAGTCATTAAAGTTGTTTCACAGCAGTAGTTGTCCTGAGGATAAAACTACTTTACACCATTGGGAAGCCGTGAGATTTTTAGGTGTGAAAATGCTCTTTGTGAGGTAGATTTTGAATCCATTGGTGAAGGGGATGAAGCAGGAATAGCTAGAGGCAGAAATATGACTAATGTAACATGTTTCCACAGACTGGATACTATCCTTTAACTGGCAAAATCATGGCAAACGACTCAGTAACAAGGCTTGCCCCATTAATCCTGACAGTAAAGCACGGGAGCATGGCAGCTGCTTTGGAAGAGTGGGCTCTGTGATAATCAAAAAAAATGTCATTCTAACATGTCTGGTACTGAGATTGTTTATTATGTAAAATTAATTCTAATCTAATTCTTCCTGATGAGGTGAATGAGATTTGCACAATATGTCCCAATAGATACTGAATGTAGCTATGAATTCTGAAATTGACAATTTCTTTAATAGGCCAATGTCTTTAGCTTTCAAGATGGCCAAAACTTCACCTCACATTATAGTCCTATAGTGTATGGAGACCCCTTGTTCCACACTGAAATCCATTGCAGTCAAAATGTTGTTGTACCACAGTTCAAAGTTCATGGAATGCAATTATACCACACTGTAGTACAACAACATCTTGGCTGTTTTTCAGAGTGCACGAGACAGCACTTCTAGTAATGGAAAAACCACCACGTGCACATCTCAGTATTCAAACAGTCAATACTGTGACAGGATGGTGGCGGCATTTTTTTCCAAGGTGGTAGAGGAACACTTGAAATTCATTGATGAGCAGCAAAATAAGTGGACCAAACGTAAAACTGCATATGAGTATGTTTGTTTTAATGCCATAGTTTCTGAACAAGGGGCTGCCATACTATAAAATATTGGCTGGGCTACTGTGCACAACCAGACTGTGCTGTCACCTCAGGGATCTGATTCTGTAGGACCTCTCAAGCTTCAATCTCGAAGTCAAACGGAATCAGAACCCCTCGGTGGCTCAAATCCTTTCCATCTATTTTATCATTACAGATGTGAATGAGCAGTAGGTGCATGGGGCACATAGAGATGGAATGAGAAGAAATACCTATGTTTGAAAAATAAGAAATGAAATAGGCTATATTGAGAGCGGGAAGATTTGTTGTAGGAACAGCAGTCAAAAGCTGAGTTAGTACAAGAAGAGGAAGAGGCAGGTTAGTAACAGGTGCACATACTTCTGGTGGTGTCATCCATGCTATGGCTGCTTAATCTTTTAGTACAGAGGCACTTTCAATAATATTAGCCCCACCAACAGGGATTTTCAATTAAATACTTACCACAACTGACCACCGGAGGCTGTACAATACAAGTTGCTGGAATCACCAAAATATTGGTGCTACTCAGCAGGATGCAGAGGAATGCATTGATGACAGTTCTGTGAGTGAGGCCTCCACCTCCATGCTCTCAGATAAACCAACTGCCTAAACTAATAGTCCTAACATAGAAATATAGAATTCGTTGGCAGAAAAGACTGCTTGGCTAACCTTGTCTACCAAAATATTCCTTGTCTACTCTGTCTCTGCAGATCCAAACTGGTGTCTGCCAAACCTCCCTCCTTCCTGCCTGTTTTCCCATCCACCCCATGTATAGCCTATGAATGATTGAAGCCCCCTCCTCCACTATTTTTACCTCTGCCAGTCTGTTCCAGGCTTCTTCCAACCTTTCAGTGAGAAATATTTCCTTGCATCTCTCTTAAATGCCCCCCGCTTCAGCTTCATTGCCTTCTCCCTGGTCACAGTCTGTGCTCCTCAGTTGAAAGAGACTGCCCTCCTACACCTTGTTCACCAAAATGAGGTACTTGTAGGTTTCTATCATGTCACGTCTCACTATTCTCTCTTCCAGGGTGTACATGTTGAGATCCTTCAATCCCTCCTTGTAGGGCTTCTTGTGCAACCTCTGCACCATTTTAGCTGCCCTTCTCTGGACTGGCTCCACCCTGTCTACTTTATATCCTTTCTGAAGTGCAGTCCCCCAAAACTGGACACAATACTTCAGTTGGAGTTTCCCCAGCAAGTGATATGGTGGATACCATCTCCATCCTCCTGCTGGAGATACCCCATCCTATGCACCCCAGCATCCCACAAACAACACTTACTGCTTTGTCACACTGCTCTGCCACTTCGAGGTCATCAGATATGATAACCCCAAGGTCCTTTTCCTGTTAAATAACAGTTAGTACCTCCCCTATCCTATATTTAGTGCCTGGGTTCCTATACCCTAAGTGCAAAATCTTGAACTTTTTGGCATTGAACGCCAACTAGTCTAAGAAACAAACAAAAAAAAAATCAATCTCATCCTTATGGAGCAATGACCGTATCAAGCATGGGATGCTAAAATACTGGCTGCCTCCCATGGTGGCCAACAAACACTTGAAACAACAGCCACCAAGCATAAGTAGGCCATTTCTGAGCTGGATGCCCATGTGGATAAAACTAATCAGATCCCACTGCAACTCTCTAAAATTATGACCCAACTGCAAGACAAAACTGAGAATTTAGAGGATCACTGTTCTTTGTCCTGTTTTGGAGACCAGTATTTGAGCTTGTATTGTACTGTATGAAATACACGCTGGCTAATGGATGTAGTATGACTAAAATATTTAAATAAAAATGTATTTTGCACTTCATACATGATTTGCACTGAATCCTTGGGAGAATTACAATAATGCATACAGGGAGTTGACCACTTTGAGAGTTTGCCGCCATGCAACCCTGGTGTTTTTGTTTGGTTCTAGAGACTTTAACCAGATCAGATGCAGTGGTAGGTTTTAGTACTGTCTCACAAACTGTCATCCTGTCAGCCTGCTGAATCTATTTGTAATTGTGAATGCAGTTATTTTTCTGTGTTCCTATGTATTGTAGCTTCCATGACAAAATGGTGAGGGGCTTTACCCCCTCCCCCCTCTGTCACCAGGGCATTTAGCAGGTGAGCACCATCCCTATCTACCTGATGAGCCTGTTTCTACCTGCTCATTTGCCTTGTGGTTACTTGCTATCCTGCTACTGTAGCTCTAATAATTTCTTCTCCTTCTGGGAAAACCCTCAACCCCCTACTCACTTTACCTGGACACTTTTTATGACAGAGGTGGTTTCTTTTTACATAACTTTCTCCTCTGTCTCTAGGAGTAAGCTTTCTCCAGTTTGCTCCACAGAACTTAGGGGCATCAAAATGTATTCCTGTACCAAGGCAGACACATTTGCTCCTGGGCCTGTTGCCCCATGTTTTATTTTAGGTTTTATTGCATTATTTTTATGTGGTTGATGTTGGATGTTTGTTCTTTACAACCCCTGTGTTTGTAGCAACTGCTGAGGTTTCCTGTATTCTTGCTGCATCTCAGGTACATCTCTCATCATAGCCTTTCTCAAGCAGTGAACAGAGTTGCAGTCAGTGAAATATTGAGGGCATAGTTGTTGGAGTTGGCTGCTGCTACGGGTACTGCATGAATTAAAACACTTTGCAACTGCTGCTGCGTTTAGTGATATTTTGGTGGAGAATGTGAAGCTTGTCTGTGTTCTCTGGTGATTTGTACCAGCTGGCGTACCCAACATCTTTGAGCTGCCTTTTCTGTTTTGGGAATACCTGGGTCACCTTAGTCAGCAAATACAGTACCTCTCTCCCCACTGAGATTCTTCTAATGCCCACTAGATCTTTGACAACATTTGACCAATGCCCAGGGCATCTCACTTCTGGGCAGAGATCTGAACATAGTAGTAAACCCTGCACTAGATTACACCAACCATTCTCCTCCAAGACACTCCCCTATAACCAAATTCTGGAAATGGCATACAGCACACCTAGGTTGAAATGTATCCGGTGAACACTACACCCTGCTCAAAAGGATTATACATATTACTCTTCCCCACATGGGACATATGCTAGAATTTATCACTCTTACACACAGAAATAATATTTTGACCTGGTAATCTCTTGCAACATTGTACACATTAATTTAATGGATCATATTCACCTTACATTGTCCATAGAAATTGGTGAAAAAGAAAAGAAGCAAACATATTGACATTTCAATGCCTTCAACATTAGGGATCCACAATTTCTGCAACTGCTCCAGGATCAAAGTCCACAGATCCTCCTGGAAAATACCATCCCTGAGATCTCCTACCCTGCTATGGGACATCCTTAAAGAGCAACAATTGTAGTCATTTAAAAAAAAGTCCCTAAGCCCCCAGGTGCTGCCATACCCCAGAAGGACTTACATAGTCCATATCCTGTAATTTTCTGATATGCACAAGAAGAAGGTGAAGGGATCATATTTCTTGGCTCAGAGGAGCTGGCCACCCCATCTATTCCCCCTTACCTATGTCTCAAATAGTCACAATGGCATAGTCAATTTCTGAGGTGTAAGCCACAGAAAAATGAATATATGCTCCTGAGAGATCCCTGTTAATTCTGCCACTCAGGATACATACATTTATGCTTTCACAAAGTCTGAGTAAACTTTTACCAGCAGCATTAACTTTTTTATCCTGTGATTGTCTTCTGATCATACAGTCATTATTCAAACTGTCAACATCATCTGCCAGTATACTGTATTTGCCATGCCAGTACTGGTGTTTAAATTGCCTGGAAGGATAGTCTCATGGATCACTTCTCTTTGTAATGTACAATTGTTTTCCTCAATTTCTTTAAAAAGATTTGGTCTATACAGTTTTGTACCCATAACTGGGTTATAGATGTTACAAACTATACATTATCTCTCGCCAAAGTCAAAAAGTATCATTATAATGTTATTATATTTATATCGCACTTTTTTTTACATTTAGTATCTGGAGAAACATTTACACCCAATAACAATCCTCCCAAGGGTATTTTTTTAAGCTGGGGACTTATATATTGAGAAACATTTAATATTAAAATATCTTCCTCTATCAACCAGTTTTCTTGAAGTCATAAAACATCAAACTGATCCCCAAATTATTGCCATTCTTTTCAGCTATCTTGTTTAATACCCCAGCTATGTTCCCTGTAGCAAATTGTATTACTTGTACTCTCAAGATCTTAAACTCTTGTTTCTACATTCTGGATTGTCGTGAACTATCTTCCTACAGAATCTTATATCTATTTATAAGTGTAATGTCAGTTAGAGTGCTACTTCTGGGGAACACATTTACAGTTTCTTTAGATTTCTTTGCTTGTTTACATTATTACCCCTATAGTCCACCATATCCATCAGATTAATCCCAGCTGCATCAAGAGCCTCGGTATTAGCTAAATTATCTTTGCCAATATTTTATTTGAAAAGGTAACATTTATTTGGCTGAAGCCACACAATCCTTTCATTCTTTGAATGTCTAGTTTGTCATTTTCAAGACATTTTATTTTTAATATATCCTGTGCCATAAAAATAATTTTACTTTTCAGGGAGGACCTTGATTCCACCTCTTGTTCTTCAAATCCAAATACAGAAAGTGTTGGGATTATTGTACAAATCTTTATCATGATTAAAATTTATATAATGTTCTATTGAGGCAGAAATTGGCAGCTCCTTCTAGATTTGCCAAAACAATTCAGCAATTGGTTGAGGTGCACCTACACTAGGTCTAACTTGGCTAATTTATTTTGGCTGGCCCAGAAGTTTAATAAAACTAGTTAGCAATTACATGTAATTACAACATTTTCCATTCTGTCCAATCCAGTGATTCTAGAGGCTTCTAATGTACTACAGTTTTCTAAATCTGTTCAATTTCTGCTTGTAGCAAATATATCATACGCTCTGTTAAAATTTTTTGAGTTTCATAGGATTTCCTAAAAACAGTCTGTAACTCTATACACCATTCATTACTCACCACAATGAGCAGGTTTCCTCTCTCTCTTACTTCTACTATACTGTTCCATTCTGCTGAATAACCTTCAGGCTTTGGGCTGGCAGTATAACCTAGAGCAGTAGTTCTCAGACTTTGTCACAGTGAGCCTCCCCACATCCATGGAAAATATTTTGAGCCTCCCCCCAAAACTGAAATAATCTTGGGCCTCCCCAAAGAAAAATAACATACTGTACTTTGCTCAGTACACCATGAATAAATTGAAATACCTCTGAGTACTTGGCTCACATTCAGTTGTTTGTCTTATACGGACATGGAACCTTTGAAAAAGAGCTCTTGTGCTCAAAGATGTTATCTGAATAACATATAAATAAAGTAACAAATATTATTATTCAGCTTATTGTAACCCCCCCAGGCCAGCCTACTTCCCCCATTATTTTCATTCTTGAGCCATTGTTACTCTTTGTTGCAGTACCTTCATGGGTCAGACTACTTTTTCTGTTTCCTCTTTATATGAAATAACCTTCCTACCTACTTTGTCTCTCCCCTTCCATCCCTGCTCATAAGCAAATTTTCAGGGACTACTTTGCTCCTTCCTGCTATTGCTCTTAGCACTTCTATGCTCAACCCTTGTATTTGGGCTGTTCTGCCATCAGTCTACAAATTGATTAATTACCACCAATGATTATTCGTTTATTGTTCATATTTGTTTGCACTATTGTTAACTGTGTATTTCTTGATAGTTTTGCAGTTACCTTTTGAAATGTATTCACTCCCTACCCTTCCCCTGGGTACACCTGAAATGTGCCTTGGCTCATTCACCTTCCCTTGTCACCTATTAGTAAATAAATACATTAAATTCACCTACTATTATCCTCTTTCAGTTTGCTTCATCTCTTCACACAAAATACATAAAACTCAAAATTTAAAAACAGTACTTTATCAGACTTGCTTGAGCCTCCCCTGGAACAGGTTGGGGCCTGCCCAAGGGGGCTGACCTCACCATTTGAGAACCCCTGGCCTAGAGATTACAATAATGAGCTTTGAATGGGTTTTGTGCACCCAGAAAAAATGTCTTTGATTCCCACAACTTCTCCTTGCATGCTTTGTGACTCTAAACAAGTCACTTAACCTCCCCAATCCTCCTGCATCACTCCTGTGAATTGGCCTCGTGGCCCTTACCCAGTTACCAAAGAATAACAAAAAAATTATATGCATGATATTATAAATATCACTCTCATGGATTGTCTTTTGCTTTTGTTGTCTTTTGTTAACCACTTCTTTTACACCTTGGGTTTTCCCTTTCCTGATCAGCCATCATTAGCTCAGTTACACTCTCCAGTCCTCAGACATCTTCTGTGTTCTCATATCACCTATGTGGTTCTTATGTTTGTTTGTTTTTTGCCCTTAGCTTTTGCTTTATACTTCCTCCCTTTTTTAATTTTTCTTGATGGCATCATTGGAAGACTAAGTTTTCTTGTGAGTGTTAATTGAATAGCATATGTAAGCCAGGTTTTCTGTATTGTCTCATGTTCAGCTGTATCTTTTTAACTCATATTGAACTGATTTAGCTGCTCCTTTGTATCATTAAGTTCTGTTCTCTAGTTCCATTTTTAATGTTTGTAAATATTCCACTTATAAAATGTTTGCCATATGCGGATGGCATAGGGCTTCAATCATTTCTTCTGATCATTATTGAGGGATACCTATTATACAGTGATTGCTCTATTCTATTATCATGAATATATTTTTCAATATCCAGAACAGTTGTTTTAAGCTTAATAATTTCTGACCCATGTACTGTAAATCAAATTCCTGCAGGGTTAGACTGACATCCCACAAGGAGAGGGAACTAAATAACTCCAGTCTAGTCCCATCTCTTTGAGAGATCCAGCATCATAGCAGTTCTTCCTATTGCATTTACAGTCTCCTGTGTTTCCGGCAAATCTACTTCAACAGGCTTTCATACCTTTTTGCTAGATACCATGTTATTATTCCCTTTTGTATATCAAATTTAGCCAATAACTGCTACCTTTATATTACCATTTTACAATTATTCTCCTTTTTAAGACCCTTTTAACTGCAGTGCTCTTTTTACCTTTACTTTCTTTCTTTTTGTGTACTCTTGCTTCCTTGATTTGAGATCCTGTTGGTCATTTATTCCCATTTGCTCTTTTTGCAGTTGCTTTTCCAGTTCTAGACATTCAGTAACCTCCTTTTCCCCTTTCTCAAAGTCATTGATACACTCCAATAAATAAGTTTCATTTTCACATGTAATGGCAGCAACAAGGCTTTTTCTAAATTTCCTGTCTTTTTTGTATTTATGGGAGTAGAAGACTGTGGTGAATTTTCTGTAACTACTTGAGTCTTTACAATAATTCTCTTTCTAGAATCCTGCACCACAAGCAGATGGGAGGGTGATATTTTCATCATCTAAAAGGTTTATTACATTTTCCTTTGTTTTCCATTTTACACATCTAGTATTAATTTTATGATGGAAAGAGCAAATACAATCTATGAAAAATCTAAATTAAGTGCAATCTAATATTAAATGCAAATTATATGCAAAACAATTGAGAAAATAGAGACATTAATGTCTCAAATTGAAGCTGAAGTCTTCATGGAGTGAAAT